>CM057009.1:296546465-297276465 GCA_029891345.1 Dryococelus australis | reverse complement strand
ATTCAGAAGTAGAGTGTAAATGTGGGCTATAAACTTCAGCGAGCGATGACCACACCAGGAAGGGCCGACATTCTCAGCTGTAAACCGCTTGCAGGAATGTTAGCTTCGCCTTTGGACGGTAGCCCTCTCGTTACGTTTATTACAGGCATCAGATCTTACTTTCGCGCATATTTTGATAAGGTTATTATTCTAGAGCCCTTCAACAAGCCCCTTGAGCCGCGGTTGCCGAGCGGTTAGCCTGCTCGCCTCCCACCAAGGCGAACCGGGTTTAATCCCCGACTGGCCACTCCCGAATTTTCACATGTGGGAATCGTGCCGGACAATACCTCTGGTCGGCGGGTTTTCTCGGGGATCTCCTATTTCTCCACCCTTTCATTCCTGCGCTGCTCCATACTCACCACAATCACCCTCATCGGCTCTCAAAGCCTTGCTGTATATGGTATATGGTGACTGAATTCACTTAAGCACTCCTACACTTACTGAGCTGATTTAACCCGTGGTGACATAACCTAACCTAATCCAAAATCAATGTCATTTCAGATTCCCAAAATGTCGTAGAGAATTGGGATGTACATGATAGATCGGCGTAATAGAAGACCTACTTCTTTGAAATTATATTACCTGACTATTTAGATTCCTCATTACAGTTATTATTCGGCAATACGCTGAAGTTACTATTCATTCATCACGCCCAGTATTATTCTTTCACCTATAGGACTACATACAAAATTACGAAGACTTGCTGCCAAAAACATCCACGGAGAACAAAAAGAAAAGTGTTGCAAATTATAAATGATATTTAAATATCGTTAGTAATGTACAAAACTAAATATTAACATTATTGCATAAAGGTAAAAATTACGGTTTCCACTCCCAGCTACCGACATTCTTGGAAAACTTAAAACAGTTAACAATTTTTTTAAAATATATATTTCCGTCCCACAATCTACGAGAAAGCCTGTTTTGGAGCTCGTTCTCGGTGGGTTATTGTAACAAACGCGTGTGCTTTAATTTTCGGCATCAGTGCCACACTTGAAAGCGTACAATTACTGTACATTTGGGAACCATCATATTTGTAACCCACGAAAGTAAGCAGTCTCAATCTACGTAAGTTTTAGGTAAAAGAAAATCACGGTTGGGTCACCTGAGGATTTTTCAAAGGAGAACATGACTGAAAATATATTGAAGATAAGAAAAACTTGTATTAATAGGTGCACTAAAATTCGCTACAAAATTTCCACCAGTAAAACCATCAGTCCAGCTCATCTAGTCTATTGACTTTATTTTTTGGTTGCATCTCGTGCACACAAGCTAATCATACGTTAGATATTATGGATTACGAACTGGATAGGTCAGTACTAAAACCCTTCAGTTGTGTTTATTTCCTTATCTGTTTAGGACTTAATATCCGAATTTTTAACACTATATCTGTAATAATTTGATGAAACTACCAAATCAAAGAGGAAACAATTTTAAAAACTTTTTCTAAAGTAATAATCAATTTCATCTGGAGTGTATATTTAGTCGTACAAATGCCATGATGGATATTCTTCGGAGAAATCACGCCCTTATATTGCCCGTAATTAGACTAAAGTTTTTTTTCAATTGTATTCAGCAATTTAAAATGAAACTAAATGTGAAGCACTTAACAAATTTTCAATCAAATTCTTGAAGGCGTTTTGGTTATTTCGAGCAATATTTTGAGCTACCACCAAACATTTTAAACATGTGGTATTGTGAAATTTCTTGGCAAAATATTTCAAATCAAATCTTCATTTACTGAGTTAAATTATTTGAAAATTAGTTTCCCCTTTCATTTTGCATTTTTATTAAAGGCCTTTACGATGCATCACAAAATTTTGTATGTGCTTAAAAATGCAGTCTGCAGGAGTCAGTCTGCAAGAGTCACCCGGCAGGAATCAGTCTGCAAGAATAAGTCTGCTGGAGTCAATCTGCAGGAATCAGTCTGCAGGAGTAAGTCGGCAGGAGTCAGTCGGCAGGAGTCAGTCGGCAGGAGTCATCGGCAGGATTCAGTCTGCAGGAATCAGTCTGCAAGAATCAGTCTGCCGGCGTGATGTCAGTCTGCAGGAATCAGTCCGCAGGAGTCAGTCTGCAGGAGTAGTCAGTCGGCAGGAGTCAGTCCGCAGGAGTCAGTCCGCAGAGTCAGTCTGCAGGAGTTAGTCGGCAGGATCAGTCTGCAAGAATCAGTCTGCGGAGTCAGTCTGCAGGAATCAGTTGGCAGGAATCAGTCTGCAGGAGTCAGTCTGCAGGAGTTAGTCTGCAGGAGTCAGTCAACAGAGTAAGTCTGCAGGAGTCAGTTGTTGGGAGTTAGTCTGCAGGAGTCAGTCTATAGTAGTAAGTCTGCAGGAGTCAGTCTGCAAGAGTCAGTCAGGAGTCAGTATGCGAGTCATCTTGGTGCAGCCATCATGGCTAGTATGATTGGTCGGTATGGCGCTTTGTTATAATCAGCTATAAACGTCAGTTGTTATGGTTGCCTTATCTTGATGGTTGGTAGACTGGACGGCTGTAATGTCTTGTGATATGGGAGGCTCGTATGGTTTGGGGTGTTGTTGACGGAATGGCCGATTCGTATTTTAAGCTGAAATTGTTGGCTTGTATGGTTAGAGGCACGCCATCTAACTGACAATAAAAATTGGCGAGGGTTGGTCACCTGATAAACGTCGTACAAAGGAGTGAATGTGCTCTGATAACTTTATGTTAATCGAACTCTCAGGATCACACATATCCAATTTTTTTTCTAATAAGGTATGTAATTTTTTCGTCTATGTTTTTACGATTTTTTTCAGGTTTTTTAATATTTCTTTATTTTCAAATTTAAGTTCATTGGGGTCAATATCAAAGTCGACAACTACCTGCGTGGTGGCTGGAGTCATCAATGTAAATTTTTCTTCGATTTTTAAGAATTATTTTTCAATTTTTGTGATTTTTCTTGATTTTTATGATAGTGGTGTGGTCGGTGAGAGTGAGGGTTAGGGGTGATGGTTAAGGTGTTGGTGTTGAGCGGAGGAAGGGTGTAATAATGGTTTATGTTCTTCAATTATTACAATTTTTATTTTTATGAATTTATTCGATATTTTACCATTTTTATCGATTTTATAGAATTCTTTTTTTTATTTTTGTCTATAAGGTCACTGGATTTAATGTCAAGGTCACTGGCATCCAACATGGTGGACAAAGTTATCAATGAAATTTCTTCCTCAGTTTTTAGAAATCTTTTTAAAATATTTTTTATAATTTTGTGGTGGGTGGGTGAGGGGAAGGGGGTGTATTTTATGACGGAGGGGAGGGTGTGAGGTCAATATCATATCTGCCCTGCATTTTAGAATTTCTTCTATTATTTGTGATTTGTTTTTATTTTTTTATGATTGCTTAGTGGGGGAGGGAATGAGGTGAAATGGCGCTGGGGGGGGGGGGATGAGGGCGGTGGAGTCCTGCGGTTAAAAACGATCCCCCAAATCCTTCTGATTGATAGTTTTGCATATGGGGGGAGGGGGTCGTCCATACTTTTTGAGGGAAAGTGTGAAAATGTTTAGGGAAAATGTTCAATTTTAAGGAAAATTGGGGAATTTAAATGGATGATAGTATTTTTGTGAATAAACGGGAAAGTTTGAGGGGAAAATGGAAATTCCAAAATGGCGGTTGGTGCTTCATCTCCTCCCTCCCGTTCCCTTGCTGTCGAACGAAGATAATCATACTACTGCCGTGCAACGACCTATTTTAGAGCTTCTACTGAAGTCAGTATATCAGTTTTATTTGGTACTTCCTACTTTATATGTGATGTAATTACTTTATATCAAGGGCGAATCAAACTTACAGGTGTCTATTCCCACCTTCTACACACTAATACATACCCGCACACACACCTGCACACTCACACACCGGCACACACACACACACCTACACGCTTAGATAAAAATAAAAAAAATAAGGTTGGATTTACGCACTTATTTGTTTATTCATTTAATTATTTATTTTACAGATCATTTACTTTCCTTTCCTGCGAAGGGGTTTACGAGAAATTCCAAATTACTGTTGTATAGCAAGTTTCCCTGTCAATGAGTGTAATTCCTCCTTCCAAACACTTCCCCTTAGATTAGTTCTGGATCAATAAGAAAACTATTGTTAATTAATTAAAGGCATTATCAATGGTGCCATAAATTTTTAGAGCCCTCTTTTAGGTCAACGAGGAGATAATAAGAAGGATGGATTTTTGAAACGAAAAAATTTAAGGACTTCTGTTCATTACTAAGAGAGGTGTATTATTATAATTAAAAAATTCATTTAATTAATGATAAATAATGATTTTCTCTAAGAAGGTGGAATAGGTTCAATCACAGGCGCTTCAGGTTTAAAAATAAGTTTCTTCGTGATTAGACACCGATTTAAAAAAAACTGTAAGGCAGAAAAATGAACGAAGTAATTTTTTTTTTCTACGTTTATCAGACATTGTGTCTCTACTCCAGAAGCGGCATAATATTGTCTAACAATTTCAAAAGAAAATAAATGAGTGGCTGCATCAAGTGTGAAGTTGTTTATCAATAGAGTTACCAAGATCTTGAAAGAGGATATACAAAAAAATTAGTGTCAGAAAATAAGCGAATCCGATAAACCTCAAAACAAGCTTTGTCATAACTTACAAAAGAAAAATCATCGAAATACTCCTCCTAAGACTTATTTAGGCTATCGGCGAATAAGTAATATGCCGACATCCATTCTAGTTATCATAGATTATATGATGGAAAAAAAGCAGACATATCAGGCAAATATATAGTATTAAGACCTTTCCTGTGAAGTATCTTTACAGGACTTATTGGACCATACTTACAAGAAGATACTGGAATAATGTAACAGCTTCTGAAGGAAAGTTCACCTGATGACAAGTGGGCATTAGATGGGTCAGAATCTTGAAGTTTGCTTAAGACAAAGCGAATGTTTACCTAAGAAATCGATGACATCAAAGATTTAATAGCAGAGTTTTAAATAATCGAGGTGGAAGATGAAGTAGGCAGTAATATATTTCGAATGACTCCGAATTTAGTGCATAAAAATTAAATATGTAATATTGTAAATGCACATGGTTTTACTTTGTATTAGTATCTACTGTATACACTATATACGTATTTATTACGAACTGTACGTTGAAAGCACATATAATTTGAATAGGTGTCAAATCTTGTATAAAATATGTATAAAGTTGTGTATATTTACAGATTCAGTAGAACATGTATTGTTATTATTACAAAATATCTAGTAAACTACCAAATTTATGCAAAAAAAAATTACATTTTACCCACGTAAGGAGTGAACCCTAACGATGATTTGTTTACGCTAGACGTACTACATCAAAGTTATTTAAAAGTTTTGTGAGTGAGTGTATCATCTATGAAGTGTCTCCTTTCTCCACCCGGTATCGTTATGTTGCACTTTTGTATATAAAAATTATATTTATGTGATATGTGATAGATTACATATTTTTTAAACTACTGAATTATCACCTTTAACTTAAAAAAATGACATTAAAGATTACAATTTAATATGACCTCCCTTAAAACTTTTATTTTAGTGCTCATTAAACAACTAGACGCTATAGATTTTTGCGTGGGTGAAGGTAAATTAAGTTTTGGTGTCAAACCAACACCTCACCCGCCATTTTTTTCCGCTCGCAGCTATGTTTTCGACAATTTAATAACACCAAACGCTAATTTTCCTGTTTTTTTTTTTTTTTTTTTTTTTTTGGCAGTTCGTTGCTTTCAGCTACTGTGACAAGAGTTTCGCAAATGCATGTGAAGCACGAAGGAATAAAAATTAAAAAAATTGGGTTTGGCTGTGTTGTGGACACGGCCGTTTGTTTTGTGTGAATATGTCTACGTTGACGCGGTTGGACGGACGCCTTGATGTTTATTTTACGTTCCTGGCACCGCTTCGCTCGATCATATGGGATTTTATGGGTATCACTGGATTGATTTTGAGATGCTCTTTCCAACCGCATACGATTTCTGTATTTCGACTTGGCTTTTTGACGAATATACGCCGAAATTGTGTTAAGTTTTCTTTTCTTTTTTTTATATATAAAACGCTTACAATTTCACCATAAACACACCAAAAAATAATTTTTTTATACACGCAATCGATTGGTATTGACGAGAGATCTCGATTGAAACTCAAACGAGCATCGTAACTTCTCCTAGCCAAAATTTATACTACGCGGAATTTATGAGACGCGGCGAAACGAACTGAAAATTCCACCCCCCCCCCCCCCCCCCCCCCAAATTCCTCATCCTCACGCCGCGCGCGATTCTTCGCAGTCCTCACTCAACGTAATATGTTCTTTGATCCGTTCAGTGACCATACTATATTGCTCGCAAAATACACACTCGTACTTCTTATGTGTGAAGAACCTTAAATTAAATCCATTATTTAACACACATGCGCACGTGTGTTGATTAGTATATGGCTCGTTTATATGCTACATTTTTATTTATACCACCGGTTCATTTGAGAAATCGATAGGCTCCAATCTAAATACAGTCCCCGTGCCTAGGCTCGTAAGTAGTGGCTTTCTATTACAGGGAAGCATTTTATGTAAATGTGAATTTCTTCTAATATAACCTCATCTGTTTCTCTGTAATTACGGTGCTTACCATGTTTGTCTGGACCTACAATGTCTATTTACTCCAACTTCACTGAGAGAACAGCTAATAAAATATTTGTTTGTATGAGACCAAAAATATATTTAGTTGTCCCAACAGAAATTTTTGTTGAGTAAATAAAATTTTACAAGTAACAAAATTAATTTTGTTCATCTAACAAAATACATGCTTGAATAAACAATACATCTGTGTTTGGACTAAAGAAATCAGAATGTCAACAATATATTTTGTTGAATCAACAATATATATATATATATATTTTTATTTTTTTTTGGCCACTCATTTGATTGCCTTCGTTCGAGAATACAGCTCGAGAGTGAGTTTGCATTTTTTTGTGGCAATTATGATAGTTACAGTGTTTGATAGTGCATTTATTGATGCTTTGGTATAAACGCCATAGTAAAACAAGTTCAACAGGAAATTGAAAAATTAAAGCTGTAAAACCTGAAATATAGATTTGCGCTCGTTGACCAGTATTTAAAATGTATGTTTTTAAACACATCCCAATTGTATCAGTAGTCACATTAGCTGAGGTTTCTAAGGCGTATAATACTCGGGCGCAGGTGGTCTACGTTCGAATCTCGGTCTGGATTCCAATTCTTATTATATTTACCAAAACTGTTTAATGTACGTATATCCGAACCAATTGCTAGTTGCGCCAACCAATTCTTGGTTTGGGGTAACCAAATAAGAAGAACAAAATGATTCAGTTTCACCAACAAAATATGTCATTGCAACTATACAAACAATTAATTTTGTTGCGTTCAACAAACTTTGTTTGATTCAACAAAACCTTTTCCTCAGTGTTATCCCATGCTGTTTAAGCATACCCTCGCTAACTCCACAAGTATTCAAGAAGCATGTTTGGCGTACTCTTTCTTTACTACCATATGTAGGCGTATATATACACACATTTAAAATACAAAAATAATAAAGGATTAGGAAGTAATAAATTTGTATCAGTCATTTAAACGTCGACAACATATATTGAACAGTCTTATAAATAAAATTACAAATATAAAATTGAACAGGAAATTACAGCAGGGCATATCCATAATAAAACCAATGAGGAAAATAATATCCTAGCAGAATACAAAGATTTTTATTTATTACTGATCTTTTTTGCATTATGGTTGTTATTTTTTGTAGTCAGTTTCTGTACACTTTTGTTTCCGCCATCTTTTTCTACTTGTTAATGACAGTTGCAATGCAATTTTTGTTGCTTTGTAATTCCTTGTCGTCCTGTTGTGTGGTTGTATTTTGCTGAACTCTGACTTATGTTTAACCATGGGCACATTCGATGTAAACTGCCATATTGTATAATAATAGACGAAAGGAACCAAATATGGAATATGTACTTAACATAGAATATTGAAGGTTCGGGAAACAGACACATTGCAGCACTTCATCAATGTGGCGAGCGGAAGCACATACAAGGTGACACATACTTTGTGAGTGGTAAGAACTCAGTTTAGATGCGCTGTTTGTTGTAGGTGGTCAACTTTCTTTTCTTTCTCTTTGAAGCATTTGTGTAAGGAACGTTTCTAATGCAGATGAAAATGAATAGTTATTGTAAACAACGGTGGCTAAGTACGGTGTCAATAGTGTAAGATTTTAACATATTAATCAAGTTACGTAATAAAATATTTGTTCGCTTGGTGTGCAAATTCTCATTGTTTATAATCCAAATTGGCCATGCACCTATAATGGAATACGTTTATGTTCTAAATATGGAATAGTTATGTCTAGCGGGAAGGAGAGAAGTGGAATGCAGGCGATGTGGAGCAAGCAATTACGGAAGTGAGAAAAGGTTCTATGGGGTATAAAAAGACATCAACGGTTTTCAATGTTCCAGGAACGACTTCGCTTCGTATGGCGTCGAAAAAGGAAGAAACGCCTGCAGAAGCAAGTCAATCGACATTAGGCAGGCGTCCCGTCTTCCCACCTGAGCTGGGAACAAGTTTAGTCAATTACATGTTAATGATGGGAAATAAGTTCTACGGTTTGGGGACGAGCACCAAGAAAGGCGCCATTTTTGCCATCGTCGCCATACAAAAACACTTCGAAAAAAAAAACAAAGAAAGGGAACCACACTAAACATCCTTCAGTCAAATCAGAAAAAGCTTCTACAACAGACACTAACCTAGAACTATACAACACTCAGCCTTTTTGCAGTGGTTTGGTTGCACGTAAGACGCGAGAACGGAAGAAACGGAGATTCGAAAGTTCTTCGGATGAAGACCCACACGACGTGAGTGATCAATCTTCAAGAAATGATTTGGTGGATATCGGGTTAGTAAGTCCTGCTGATCAAGATGCTGCGTGCTTCTATTGCGAGGTTAGTTTTCACAAGATCGAAGAGGTGAAACGTGGATGCAGAGCTTGGAGTGTGCACAACGGTGTCACACTGTTATGTTCTGCTGCCGAAAACGATATGTTTGTGTGTGAATATCGCAAAAAGTAAAGTACGTTTTCAATATATTCCATGGCCATTTCTAAAATACGAAATAAATGTAAAAATGTGCTTTTTCATTTTCAGATTATAATTTGTAATATTAATTGGCAGTATTTCATATTGGGTAGCACATTTCACAGTGGCCAAAAAGTACATTTGTTGATAAAACATTTTTTTTAGAATTGATATGTTGTAAATATTTTTGGTTCTAACTTTACTGTGGTGACCTAAGATAGTGCGTTTAATTAATCAATATGTGCACGCATGAAATTAAATAAAACTCGAATGATCATAAATAAAAACCACAATGGTATTCCATATTTTGCTCCTTTCCTCTACACATTTAACTATTTATTTCCTTGCTCATGGCAACAACGAAGCCTACAGTGCTTTCTCGCTGAAATAAAATATTATCTGCTTTATTTAAAAGAAACCTTTTTTTTTTTTTTAATTCGCTATGACTTACTTGAAGTTCTATAAAAAATAATCCTAGCAACTATTCTCCAAATAATTGCACGTGGAAACCGATTATTTTCGCTGCGAGTTTCACGAGCCGCGGTTTGTGTTTTGCTAGGTTGCTTCGTTTGCAGCCGGGAGTTGGCGTTATTTTCTTCGTGCATCCTCAGCGACGTCTGTTAGTCCAAAGTCAAGGTGCTCCTTCCTCACCGCACCAAATCTATTTCCTGCCTCATGACTTCGCCGATCTCATTTCTCATTTCCGAGGCAGACTAAGCCATCACGTCACATCCGCCAGTCTTTGCAAGCTCTCTCTCGTCTGCGCCCTCAGGCATCTCGCCCTTACCCCTGCAGGATCATCATGAGGCACACACTCTAATTATAGCCTATTAATGATTACTTCCATTTCTTCTGAAGTCCTGCTATATGTATACTTCCAGAATACGCCTTCGCGTCATTCAAACAAAGCTTAACCGAGTTTAGAAAATTAATCCAAAGGGACAATGCACTGCATTCCTGCTTACTCAGTGTAATAATATTTTGAATAAAAACTATTTTTTACAAGGCATTACCAACACACCTATTTTCTCCCAGATTGTGCTCATATTAATTATAAATTAAATATCATAATTTATAAGCAAAATAAAAATAAAAATTCTAATTTTACCAATAATTAGGTACTTTTACATTATTTTGTGTTAACACAAGTATAATACGCTCGTGATGTGTAATATCATTAAGAAACAAACAATTCCGTCTTTCATGGGGTCATTTTTCAAAGGTTTGATTCAAAAAGTTTGAAGAAACCGCGAATAGACTATAATGCTTGCATCTAGGGACTGGGAAATTTCACGAATTCTTATTCGGACAAGCTAGACTTCAAACACAGTTGGATGTCTGTTACGTTTGCAATTGGACCACAGTATATAAGACGGGTAATAAGTAGAGACACGAGAATTTCACAGGTTCATTTCTAGACAAGTTGGAATTTACACACATGTACGTTCATGTTACGTTTGTAATTGGTCGACGTATTGCTTGACACCTCCTGGAGATAAATGAGCCAATAACAAACATGAAATAAATTGTGCGCCCAACCACCGCACTTTACTACCACAACAATCAACCTATACATAGGATATAATCTGTATGAGAGTACATAAGACTGTGAAGTCTAGCCTACAGGTCATTGAATTGTGAATTTCTTAGGTCTCTAGTAATTAGAGGTGCAGGTGAACTCTGAGCAAATAACAGACCTGTAAGGAAACAAATACCGAGTCTCGTGCCACACGGGGCCCTATGCCACAAAACTACAAGACTAATAATTTACGAGTTAGAAGTTCAAAGTACAGATAAATATGGTGAAACAATACATCTAGTGTTCCACAAAGCAGGAGAGTGCACTTGTAGATTTTGCTAATAATTTACAAGTGAATTCTGCCATCTAACTAGTGAGTCGAGGTTAATCAAGATATCACGAGAGGTGAAACTGGAAAATATTTTAGGAGTGACATCAAAAAATGAAAGTGTATTGAAATATTACCCAACCAGAGCAAAATGCAGGCGGGTGTTTTTAGTTTATAATCAGAGAATATTTTTGTTTGTGTCAAAGTAAAGAACGTAAAAGTTGAAGAAAATACACATATAAATATAAAAATATAATTACAACACAAAATTAAATGACAGTCTACTTAAAACCATTTTGAAGCGATTCATAGGTTATATGAAAAGTACACGTACAGTGTAAAGTTACGCAGCATTTAAATAATTCCCCTATGAATTCGGGTTGGATTTGAAAATTATTCCTACTAGAGAATCACCAATAGTGTCACTTGGCCATATATTATTATCCTTCAAATTCACATTTATCAAACAAAATTACCACTAATAATACTTTTTATCAATCTCCGAACACCTGTAGAAAATTATTTACAAATTACTAGTACAGGCTGTTCACAGTAAAGTGAGCACTTTTGTGGACCTAGTTGCTTTTTCCTTTCAGTGTTTTTTTTTTGTCCTTTAGCAAAATTTTACAATAAATATTATCATGTAAGCAATAAACACAGTGTGTATATTTCACCGCACTCGGAAGTTAACACCTAAGGTTAAAATAAAATATTTTATGACTTATTCAAAATGAGAGGGTTTCCAAAAGTGCTCATTTTAGCGTGAATAGCCTATACTCATAAGTTTATGGAACAAAGCATTTGTAATTTTAAGAGTAACTTGTAATGTATAGAGTAAAAATTACAATTTTACAGGTATATATTTTGTGGTCCACTAATATTTTTTTTAGTTGAAGTTTCAAGAAATTTCACTTACAATAAAGTCCACAGTTTTACTGAAACACGGCTCTGGGCTCAGGTAAAAGTGGCTACACACTGGGGCAACAGCCCACTAACAGAATAGTAGGACTGCGGTGTCTAGCAGACAGGCCGTTTTAAACGTGAGATTTTCCTGTCCTACTAATATATCTTTGGCTTTTTTTTTTTGCGAAAATTTACGTGTTACCACTTGACAGACATAACATCAAATGAAACGTTTAAACAGTCTCAGACAAATAAAGGAATGCTCTCCACATTATTCTCACTCAAGTACTCTCGGAATGTGAAATTCCTCAATATTCCTGCATGCTAAGCGTCACGTATTCCAAAATTTTCGATTCGCTAGCATTATGGTGGACCACCGTTCACCAATCTAATCCTCGAGACTAACCTGCCTGATGGTATCCCGACCAATAGGGAATATCCCATAATGTCCAACAGCCAATCAGACAAAATGTCCGTTTCCACAGCTACGCGCTGCCAATGAACGACCGAGTTGGCGTACAACAAAACAAATTCCACGCCATTTCGCTTTTGTATATGTAACTGTTGTGTGGTGAAACACTCGCACAGCGGAAATTGTAATTTTTTTCGTATTTTTTCCTACTCCAGTAGTACAGAAAATTCAACAAGCGTTCATGCGGAGAGGTTTCGCGAATTCATGGCGAGTTATGTGAAATTTACGGAACGTGCGTCACTGTAAAAAAAAAACTGTTATAGTAGCGCTGCTGTAACTTGGGACTTGGGAGCAGTGCCAATGTCGGGCCACTTCTCCCCGGGAAAGGTATCCATTGGACGACGGCAGGTGGGAGGGAGTGCCTACAGACTCGTCTACCCGCCTGCCAACTACCTGTGTTTGGTGCTTAGCAAGTCGTTCTGCCTCTCTCTTTCACTCGGATAGGTGGAGCCAAGTCCGTTCTTAAGCCGGCGCGACAATAGTAATTTTAAGTACAAAAGCTTTTAAAAGCGCTTTTCTGCCAAATTACAGGTTTTTTTTTTAAACAATGTAGATGCTAATCCGGGTTTGATTCCCGTTCCGGCCATCCTGGTATCAGCTGTGCCGTACCTTACCCAACACAAGGAGGTAATTTACAATACATACACCAGATTTCAGATAACACTGTTTAATATCACGAAGATAGCTCTCAACTTTAACATACATTGAATTAAAACTTCTTGTCCTAATAAAACTCCGTAGTATTTATATTCATTGGTACACCCAATAAATAGCATATTTGCTATACCATAGCCTTAATTACAATAAAAGTAAATCACACTATCAATCAATCCACTCAGGATAATCTACATGTGAATGTATACCAACATTATTTTGAGCTTCATACATAATAAATAACAAAACTCGGCTGTAGAAGATATATTTTATACCTCGGCTATTTCACACTTAAAGCCTTTATATACTTAATAAAACCCACTAACTTAATAAGGTATGCATCAATTACATTTCTTCACAATAATTGATTAAAATATTCGCCCACATAGCGATTTAAAAATTCTGGACAATTATTATTCTGGATAATTTGGTATCACAGGAAAAGTTGCTGATTACGAGACAGTATTACAATAAAGTGATAATTATAAGTGTACTCATCAGCTATCAAACTCGCTGATATGATAGCATTTACTTTTCTCCAAAACATTCTTGATAAAGCTGCCTCGTACATGAGGGACGCCACTCAATGCTTGCTATCAATTTAAAAGTTTTCGCACGCAGAAAAATTCGCCAATATTCTTTTGGCAAAAATATTTCAAAATTTTAATACTGAACATTTTGTGAAGAATTATCGGGCAACTGGACCACTTATCACCATGACGACTAAATGCAGAGGGAAATCATTTCACTGTTGTAAACCGGGCGGCTCAAAAATTTAACCATTTCCAAAGCCCCGAATGTGTTTGTGAGAAGCGAAAGCGATCGCAAGCTACAAATGATAAGCTTGTATTTCAACTTACGTTATTCAGAAGTGTAAATAAAATTATATTTCTTGTATAGAAAACAAATGTGATAAATTAATAACAGACACAGGGGGAAAAAATTGTTCCGTATCTTTAACCACGCGACCAACCCGACTTACGAAGTTTAAAATTATATTCGTAGTGAATATAGTCAGGTAGTGGCTAAGCATAACGTAATTCTACGTATTGGGAAGGAATGAGGTTAACGAATTATAAAATTGTTGCTCTTCGTAAAGCCGTTAAATTTCTGTAGGCCGACTGCACATTCGCACAATTACAGTTTTATAACAGAAGAATTATGTTGTTTTAAAAATGTGCATCAATGAGACAGTTATTACCTTTGAACACCTACGAAATATTAGTCCAAAACGTATTTATTTTAGTTTATAATTCTGTGTAGCTATGAAACATAAACATTAACAGCTATTGAGTAATGGTGACACGTGTTTTTAAAATTGTGTTAATTGTTGAATTATGATCATAAAGTTATTTTTAATGTTTTATTCTATGTAAACTTCAATACTTTTCTTTTTGAATGCACCGACTCTTTACGTCTCCTCTAGTTTTTGCACAAACAGCTATATAATGTTTTATATTGTCGAAAGCCCGCCATTTTGTCTGAGCTCTTGGGTAGGGGCCAGCACAGCACAAGCATATTTCCAGGTATATTACAAACACGGCTCTTGCAATTTTACAAACGAGTAATTTCGCAAGAGAAATTCTTGTACTGTTACAAGTTTGTAAAATTACAAATAATTTCTGAGAAAAAATTAGAAAATTTTTTGACGGAGTGTTTCAGTGAGCAACATGCTCGCATTCAGTCCCAGTGAAAACAACCGGGTACGCAGAGCAAAAGACTGTTACTTACACTGTACACTTCGAAGTTAAACTCCCAATGGTATTCCCTGTGGGTAAGCAATGTTACTCTCCTAGGTTGTGAATAATTCAGTTTACTACGGCCGAGCACAAAACCTACAGCTCTTTGGTTATAATAACGAGATAAATGCTCTGCCAACCTAAGGGTAGTCTTATAATAACCCCTACATTTCGGATTTTTTTTTCTCACAGTAGCTTACATTCCAGGGGACTGTTCAATACAAGTATGGTCTAATATGGTATTAGTTACATGGTTTTGTATATACTGTGTTCCTCAAAGAAACCATTTTTAATTGTAACTATGGCAGATTTCTACAGAGCCTAAAACTACAAACTCAGTCAGTTATGTTTATAAACAAGGCGATGTCTAATGAAACCAATCTATATATTCTAGATAACATTTTAACAATGAAAGATGTTTTATTTGGTTACTTTTGCGACATGCTAACGAAGAAGGATAAATGTAGAGCTTGGCAGGAAGATTTTAGCAGCGGGCAGTTCTGCGGCGTCTTTGAAGGCAAACACTGGGCGTACCTACGAGACGTCTTTTGGCCAAACATCAGAAAAACTGCAATGGTAAGCATCTTAACGGTTTTGTAAAACATTTATTTAAGGGATAAGCACTATTACAAAGTGAATCATTAAACAAACCATTATATGCACTATCCATTTATATTCCTAACATAAAATTTATGAGATAAACCATACAAAAATCAAATACTTGAACTAACAAAATATTTTGTGCAATTAAATGTATCGTTGCTAAGGTTAAATGGGAATGAATTGTTTTAAAATTAACAATGAAATAAGTTACTCGGAAATTCGTCGTAAACATTTTAATTTGAAAACATAATCAGAATAAAATTAATATTTAAAACCTCAAACAATCTTAGCCGGATAATACTTAAATCACAATATTGCCAGCTTCTAATAAAACTGTAGATCTAATTAGCAAAAGAGTGATTGTAGCACTGCATATAATATACAGGTGAAGATCGGCAATGCCAAAAGGACTGGTACATGTGGAGGGAAAGAGGCAAAGCTCGTTTATTTACCATAAAATTTCAACCATAATTGGAAAAGCATCTCTAGCAATTGTAAGCCTAAATGTCTCGGAGAAGTTCGAATGTGAGGTGATGACAAATCCACTCGATAATTGTAATACCGGTGATGTCTCGTGTATATTTACTGTAGACCGAGTCCCAAATTCTGCAACATCTAGGCAAGAGAGTGAGAAGAAGCTTTAATACTCAATTTTAATCCCAAATGCCTGTCCAGTTAACATCATATTAATGTACTATCAGTACAGTATTTATTAACCAATTGATATACTACAGTTTATACGATATTAATATTCAATTACGAATATTAGCTTAGGAAAGACAACATTTTCCTTCTTTACAGGCACACCTCAAAAAATTAAACGAGGCACAGATAAAAAAGTTGATTTACAGAAAAAGAAACTGAAACTTCATGCAGAAGAACTCCAACGAACTAATAGGGAACTTGAAGTTGAGATAATTCAACCGGAACAAAATATGTGATTGAACCTATTTCTACAAGCATCCAGTTACTATCCAGAACAAACATCTCGTCAGAAAATAGTAATTGTATAGACTAATAGTGTACTTGTTAACAATAGTAAAACAATAACTGATACTATATCTTGTTTACACATTTCAGTTTACACATAATTACCTTTAAGCAAAATCATTAATTAGTTGCTCTCTGCTATTAATAGCAGCTGATCCAGGGGCCTCATCATTGTCCTCGGCAAGGTTTTCCTCAGTGTCAATTTCGTCTTCACCATCGACCTTGGCTCCTAGTAAAGGTATTGCCTCATCATTTGCGTCTTGTCGAGATACATTACACAGAGTAAAGCAACATTCGAATATGTTGATAGCAAATGTCAGGTTCACTCTCAAATAATTCAAGTATGGAAACTTTTCTTTAAGAATCCCAATTGCTTGTCCATTTAATGTCCTTTTTATCTTGTGTGCTCTATTGAACCTTGTTTCACGTGGTTGATCGAGATCATTAAGTTTGGGAGTGGTAAGCCATTCTCTAAGAGGGTATGCAGTATCTGCAAGAAATATGGAACGAGGAAAAGGTCGCCAAACTTGTTCCGTTCCTCGGTAAAGATGTTTCTAAGAACTCTTGAATTTTGCACACTTTCTGGTCAATTAGCACTGCCGGAATAAAATTTTCGGTCAGGCCCAAACACAAACATACAATTGATAGAATGGTTACCATGTCTGACAACTTACTGTTCTTCGTAATTAAGAGATCCATCAATTTGGATTAAATTTTCGTCTGCAGTCCCTACTTCATGAGGCATTCCTCCGTTATCGTGAAACTGTAGAACGGCATTGTCGGCATTTTCGGGCAAGTTAACTACTGCTGGGAACTTAATTTCGTAGACAGCTCTAAAAACAGACTGAACTGCTCGAAATTAGGAATATTTTTCAAAGCCATGCATATATGCAATGCCATGGTATTGTCCACCATTCCCTAGCCAATGTAATGCAACCACTATTTGCAGTTTAGCCGAAATAGCATGGTTTAGATTTGTTACATGCTCTAACCTAAACCCAATATCTTGCAACAATTGTTCAAGAGCACTATTGACTCAACCTATAATGTTCATTTTATTCTACAGGTGAATTAAAAGCAAAATGTATACGTTCTCTGAGCATACGAGTATGTCGGAAATGGCCATCTTCATTTTCACTCTCACTAGACCACATTTTCCCAAAATATAACTTGTGATAAACACAAAAGTATAGCACCAGTATAAATGTATTTACTAGCTATCCTCCACTCGTAAGGAAATCTATACAAGATACAAGTAAATTACTAATACTAATATTTTTGTGGGACAGAGCCCTTGTAATTTCGGCAAAATTTACTTGTAGCTAACAAGTATGGCGTAATAATTTACAATTGTACAGAAATATTTTGTGGAACACAATACTTTCAGATTTGTATTAGTCACAAGTGAAATCACATATAAAGTTTTGTACCATACTTATATGAAACAGGCCCCAGACTTAACATTTGAAAATGAGAGTGGTCAGGACACAGGGAATATCTTAACAGATAGTTTTAGCTCCACAATTTTTTGGCCGTGTTGTTTACGTTGCATCTGTAAACGTAATAAAGATTAAATCATCACTTTTTCTTTCTCAGTCACAAGTGAGAAAATACAGACTGAACTCAGTCTATTCTGGTTTCAGTATTCTCTGTAAAGCAGTTCTGGATGTAGCAATAAGTTTCAAATTTTAATATTAAATGTCTACCACTAAGTTATAAGAAGATGTACATAAACACGAGGTTGCAAGGCTACCACTACCTTGATGTTATACTAGCCCGTCTTCCACAGCCAGTGTGGATTGCCTGTAAGAATAAAAATACCTCATATCATATATAGGCTGTTCACGGTAATCTGAGCATTTTTAAAGCCCTGCATATAATATACTTATATGCGCATCTTGGATCCTTCCGCCACATGAAAAATTAACATTTCCGTGACCGTGGTCACTCTATTCAAGCGTCACTCAAGTGAAACTATAAAAATATTATAAAAAATTATGTTTAAAAAATTATCTAATTCTTTATTTTACGTATATTAATTTAAATAAAGCAAACAATAATTTTAAGTTTTTACAGATACGTACATAACACTTTAAGTTCGACGATAAAACAAGGAATTATTTTTCCTCATTCGTTACCAACATTACCGGGCTCTTGCCAGTCAGTGAGCCTGTTGAAATACATGTAATGTAGGGGCAGTGGTATTTTTCAAAGATTTATTTCAAAAGTGCAAAATTAATCATGAACAGCTTATAAGCATATTATGCTTATCATCATAAATTAATTGTTATAATAACTAATTAATAGCATAAATCAATGCCTATCGTAAAATGAGAAAACTTCAAATACTCTAACAAAAATTTTGTTGGCCTCTTAAAGGCAGAATTTCTTGTAAATCGTTTTAGGGATGACCAAATTTCTAAAAGAAGAGGATGCAACTCTTAGAAAACGAAAGTGGATTCACAATACCGTGATTATTATTATTAAGGGAAGAACGTTTCCTTCAAATCAGAACTATTCAAATTACTCAATTTCGAAGTAATTAAAAACATACTAGCACAACCATAAAATTTTGCATTCCAAGAACAACCGTAGGATCATAACCAAATTGTATTAGTGCGATGGTACAGACATTGCATCGGAGCTATGTTCCACCCAACGACGGTACTGAAGAGATCACCTTCAGCACCCCACCATACCACCTCTTGCCTCAATTCATGCATTGACAGATCTTATCGGCAAAACAGACTCTGTACATTATCCTGTGACAGGTTTCACCAACTGCCGCTACAAATTATGCCTTAAATCACAAACCCTTAGATCCGGAGGAAGCTGGCGTCCCATTAGGTAGCACATTTTTTTCTGATAGGCGACAAATCAGGTGACCAGGCAGGCCACAAATCTGTTAAAACATGAAAAAAACACAAGTGGGGAACCAAAGTTTTGCGCGAGTGATGAATTTCACCAGATGGTGGGCAAGGAAGCCTCTGACCTTTCTTGTGCCTGTTCAATAGTCAAAGGATCCTCCTTTCTGATAATCTTCCGGGGTAGTACTGAACCGTCCGCCATGAACAGGTACCTTCATATGTCCGTTACTACAAATTGCGATTTCTGGACTCCCTAGTGATGGGAGATTCAGCGCCATTCATACTGTCTATTGTAGGGTGTGCCGGATGTCATGGACCAAGGCAACCTGTATCTGATATCTGTTGCCTAGCTGGCAGACTTACCTTATGGTGACAAAATACCCCCAATTATGACTAATGAGGAGTTTAATACACGAATATAGCAGGCTTTGACAAAAAAGAATGAACACAGAAGTGTGATTTGTAAAATTCAAGCAGAAACAGCCATAGTATGGCATTATTAGGGGTTGATTTGAGAACTCCAGATTTGATAGATACGTTCCGAGATGGCTTGTAATGATTAGATAAAAATTAAATCCCTCGAGTAAGAATGAAGTCTTTATTTATGTATTAGGGGTTGGCTCGACTTTGGCAATGTTATCCCGGAGAAGTTGATAGCCTAATAAAATCTGCAGCACCCATAGATGAATGGTCTAAGAACTTAAGTAGTGCTCATAGTATACCTTATTGGGGATCGGTTCTGGGAGGAGGTGGTGGTGAGGCCCGGCCTGGCTTCTGCTGGGAAACATTGTCTATCGCAGACATATTATCTTGATTTTCAAACTCCTTCAATTGTTGGTACGGCTGTCTCGTACGTCTCCTTGACTTGGCTTTAGCTCAGTTATATCGCCTCGAAAATATTATCAGTTTCATATTATACACACTGTTCTGAGGACATTTTATATATGCGACACGAAGAGCAATGCCAGCTTCCTCGTAGAACAAAGATGCTTGTTCCATCGCACGAAAATGTTTTGTTTGTACGTCACCCATAGTTTGCCAAATCATTTCTGCAGGGTGCGCAAATTTTGATGGCAACGAGAGTAAAATGTTATAGTCAGATTGCATAATGGGCAGGCAAACAACTGCAGAATTTATAATTTTGTAGCAGTTTCCTTGAAACCTGTTCGTCTGAGCGTGACACAACAAAGCGATCTTTTGTGATGATAAAAATGTAGTAGATCGTATCCATTATTAAAATTTTGATCTTGGGCCACGGTTTTAAAATTTCTAACTGAATTCGTTACGCATATAAAGTAGTTTTCATTGTTTTAAAACTGAATAATAATTGGTTTTTTCTTTACTAGGTTGTGTCCTGTTTTCTATCTCATTTTGCATAATGCATAACAAATCGCCTCATAGCGCTTTTACCCATAGGGGTACATAAAAGTATGGGATTTTGGGGTTCAAAACACCTCCGAAATGTTAGCATTTTTTTAAAATTTCAATTATGTTGCGGGAAATTCTTGGAGATGCCTCTTAGTACAGAAATAATCCTACAACTGACGGAGATGAACATTCCAGTGGTAATTTTATAATTACGATGTAAAGTAAAGCTAAATGCAAAATGGAAAAAAGAAATAACAGTAACACTCCAACGATAATATAACTTCGTACTGGCCAAAGGATTATTATGTGCCAGTAAACAAAGTTGCTTAACCTGACAGAGAGGCAGTTCTTGATTTGGGATGTTGCAGGAAAAGGAGACATATTAGGCGGATTGATTCTCCATTGTGATTTCAAGAAGTTGCATCTCCGAAAGTGAACTGCTACTGAATCATGCAGTATTGACTTTCCACGTGTGTCTCTCCAGCCAAGCAGAGATAAACTGTGTGTGTGACACGCGGTTTATTCAATATTTGCATATAATAGTTTTAAACGTAAGTACTGTCTGTAGAGTTTAAATTTTGTTTCATTTGCATAAAAAAGAATGAGGACACTCTGTGTACCAAGATGCCATGAAATAATTCACTGTGTGCAACAAGATGAAAAAGTTATGTACGACTGCAGATGATAACATTTCTACACCTTTAATTTAGAAGAAAAAATTACTTATTTGTTATATGAATTGTTATAACATAACCAAACGGTAGTTAAAAATATAATTTTTAAAATTTTTTGCCATTTTGCAATTCTTTTTGCTGTTAAATAGAGAATAAAAATGCAACTCATGTGGATGATTACTTAATACTGAATGATTGGTTTAACTCCCTCCGAGAATATTTTCTAGTTACGTCCATGGTTTTGCCTGAGAATTCAGAACAATCCCACATGTGTTTCGTAACTGCAATAACAAGCGCCGTCCGCGTATTCATAAGGCGAAAACACATGGTATGACATACTGTCTAACGTGCGCCCCAAGGCTGGTACATTCCCTTGAAGCTGGAGCAGAAATACGAGGTAATTGCACATCTTGCTAAAAGTATTTACAATCGATTCAGAACAATCCCATATGTGTTTCGTAACTGCAATAACAAGCGCCGTCCGCGTATTCATAAGGCGAAAACACATGGTATGACATACTGTCTAACGTGCGCCCCAAGGCTGGTACATTCCCTTGAAGCTGGAGCAGAAATACGAGGTAATTGCACATCTTGCTAAAAGTATTTACAATCGATTCAGAACAATCCCATATGTGTTTCGTAACTGCAATAACAAGCGCCGTCCGCGTATTCATAAGGCGAAAACACATGGTATGACATACTGTCTAACGTGCGCCCCGAGGCTGGTACATTCCCTTGAAGCTGGAGCAGAAATACGAGGTAATTGCACATCTTGCTAAAAGTATTTACAATCGATTCAGAACAATCCCACATGTGTTTCGTAACTGCAATAACAAGCGCCGTCCGGGTATTCATAAGGCGAAAACACATGGTATGACATACTGTCTAAAGTGCGCTCCAAGGCTGGTACATTCCCTTGAAGCTGGAGCAGAAATACGAGGTAATTGCACATCTTGCTAAAAGTATTTACAATCGATTCAGAACAATCCCACATGTGTTTCGTAACTGCAATAACAAGCGCCGTCCGCGTATTCATAAGGCGAAAACACATGGTATGACATACTGTCTAACGTGCGCCCCGAGGCTGGTACATTCCCTTGAAGCTGGAGCAGAAATACGAGGTAATTGCACATCTTGCTAAGAGTATTTACAATCGATTCATGAGATTCTGGACAATGTATGAATAGACAAAAATCAGCAACCAGTGTAACGTCTGTCTCCATCATCAAATTTATTCGTGAAGAAAAAAAAAAGTTTTGGCGTGAATACAAATTTAAAATCGGTCTGACACACAGGGTGCCAGGAAGTAAACGGCGATGTTATACGATTTCAGGTTAAAGCAACGGACAATATGACGTATTGAATTAAATGGCGTCACGTTTGACCTCATATACGACTGCGATGAGAGCAAGAGAGCCAGGCTTCATTATGCATAGGCGAATAGGGAATTACATGCTGAATTCGGACATAGATCTCTCAGTCATTTTTGTGCTAGTATTTTCAAGTAAAGATTTTTTGTTAAAGATTGAACGCATCTTGATTCGTTAACCATTATTTTTTTTAATTTTAAATGCACGTTTTAATTATTTATAAAATGTCACAATTTCACAAATAATAAAAAAAGTTCATTTAAAATTTAAAAATTTTAATTAGGTATGTTTACAAAACAAGATGCGTTCAATCTATAACAAAAAATCTTTACTTGAAAATACTAGCACGAAAAACGACTCAGAGATATTTGACCGAATTTGAGCATTTAATTCCCTATACGGCTATGCATGGTGAAGCCTGGCTCGCGCATGGGCTAAGAGCCGTGAAAAAAAGGGGAGGGGGGGAAGCGTCTTGCGGCAATATTTGGCAGGATATCTCGAGACTCCGATGTGCTAGCTCCCTGGTTTCATTCCCAAACTGAATACTTCGTTTAGATCTGTCAATATAAATTATGAAAGCCAAGTATCTACTTCGTTACTTTTATTTAATCCTTATATCCCAAAGAACATACGTATCCGCGTAACGGCCATGCACTCGGCACACCCACACACCGATATTTTGTCCAATTTTGGGTCAAGTTGCGATGTCAGCTCAATGACGTAGTGAGGTTTCTGCCTGGCGGGTAGGGCCAAGAAGCGAAAGTGATCGCCGAGCCGCAACAGTGTATTGATATCTGCGAACAATCGCGAGTTAAAAACTGAATGTTTTAAACAAGAGTGGCTACAGTGCTTCAAAAAATTTATAAAATATTTTAGTTACAGGAACTTTTTAATTATTGTTGTACTGCTGACGTGTTGTTAGTTTGCATGCGAAACGCCTGTTGCTTTCATGACTTGAATATCTTTAAGGGCGCCATCTGGCTTGGAGTACTTGCGTATTGGTGCCCTAGAAGCTTGCGAGTACTAAGGGCCACGACCTAATTGAGCACGCAGAATACTTGATAACCTTTACGCCCAATTCATTGGACTGGCATGCAGTGTTTCTGCCGTCTACTCACCTCTGCAGGTATTCCAGTGGTGATACTAACATTTTATGAAAAAACTTATGTGTGCTGCTTGCCCTACGCTATGTTAAATATCTTGTAACAGTAGCTGCATGCCTAAAACTGCTTGCGAAACATCCGTATTGACCCTTATTCACTTAAAAAACATAAGCATCACAGAAGGAAATAATAGAAAAAAAGTATTGGGAAACAAAATTTTCTTAAGCCCTATTCGTAAGCAGCCACCTCTCAAAAATATTTAAATATATTTAAGTAACAGCGATGCCACTGAACGATACCCGCTATCTTGGATCTACTTATAATAATAACAGTTTATAATAACAAAATGTCACACTTATAAAAATAGAGCACTGTGTAGGACGTTGAATTTAGTAAAGTGGATATCGTCATGCACACAATGCGCATATTCGATTCTCCCATTTGCCTTATTTCCTTTTCTTCATATATAATGTTTATTTTTGCGACGTCTTTATTTTATGTTGCGCAGTTGAGGTATTATCAACTTCTCTTACACTTAACAACTTTGCTCTTATTTTTTGAAAATCAAAACGTGAAGTCTACTGTAAATTCAGAAAGTAGCTTATATGAAATGTATAAATGTAATTTACATAAAAGAAAAATAAGCTGAAGAGTAAACTTACACAACTTAAACATCCACAACTTAATTTCAAGGTTCAATATTTAAATGAAAACCAGATTTAAAGACAAAATGAATATCTTAACAGTTATTTAGAAGTCTAAATAAGTTTTGTTTTGTTACTTATTTCACTTCTGCAGCCGTGATCAAAGGCTCCCCCATCACATAATAATTTCTGTCACACATGGTAAAATGTGGATATAAATGAAATCGTGCCAACTTCAAAACTTCTGCTGAGCAGTACTCCCTCTATGTCAGGCCACGCTTTGGTTTTCAATTACCGGTCATAAAGTTTGAATACAAAGATTTGTAAACGAAATAAAATCAAGGTGGGAAGGTTCCTACACAATAAAGGTGCGGTTTAAATTAAAATGGCGCGGAGGCTACTAAGTGTTACTGTTTCGAGATTATATTTGGTATTGTAGTAAATAGATTTGTAATTTTGTTGTCGGTATTATATATTTCGTTTACAAAAAAAGGTTAAACAGGAAAATCGCCAACGAACTCAGTGGAGTTGTTCTCCTGAAAGGCTTGTTTCCTATGAACACACCACTAATGATGTATGGAGGGGCTCGCTGCTGGCGCCCCTATATTCTTTCTAGTATGCTCAGTATCTGAGTGGTGGTCGTGCTGTTAAGAGGGGGGGGGGTGTTGAGAGTGGAAGTAGATGTGCAGAATAGAAGAATATCAGCGCCTAGATTGACCTCAGCTGCTGCCGGGTGTTGTGCGTCCCTGGGAGGAGCGTGTCTCTATTCACACAGTAGCCTCTCTTTCGAGAGAACACTCTTTAATACAATCTGGTAAGAGTACTGCTTCGAGCGATATATATATATATATATATATATCTGTGTGTGTGTGAAATCGAGGCAATTACTCTTGCTGACGTCACGCAGACAGCTGATGCCAAAAGGCGCGAAATCGTGCTAAGCTACGTTCATAGCTTAGCTATGGGAAGTACTTTATACATGTTCTAAAAGTTTAAAAATCACAAATAATTATAACACTACCTGATTAACTGTCACGACATGAAATACTATTATTTTTTATTTTAACACGAGACCGTCGTGTTATATCAATTGAATATTCACACTGTGGAAAATAAACTAAAAAATCAGTATGGTAAAACCCCCTATACTTTGTGAAAAGTTGTTACCAATTTATTTGTACGTTTTGATGACTAAAACAGTTACCATTATTCACTTGCAAGTATTGATGACACTGTTTTGGCACGGAAAACTACTGTAGCCTCACTCAGACGCTGAAACGCTGTAAACAAATATGACACGTGGTCAATGAGTGCGAGAGAGCGCTAACGAGAGCAAGAATTCGCTATATATATATATATATATATATATATATATATATATATATATATATATATATATATATACATATATTTATATATCTTTCTCTGTGCTCTTGCTCTTTCCCGCTCTGTCTGACAAATCGAGATGACCAGAGATAATTTTCTTTTACGTCATTATGACGTGTTGGGGAGAACGAGAGCACGAGAGAGCGCACTCTGGGCCAATTAAATCATGGCCTGAATTGCTTTTGCAAGATGTGTTTCCATATTTTTGTACGCCAAGCCATTAGGCCAGCGCGGACAGCCTCACGTCCTAACAGCGAGTTATACTCTGAATAAGGTAAACCATTTAATGTACATCTAACAACGAATCTTGCTTTTGTGCCTATTATCCCTCACAAATTTAAATTTAAAATCTACATACAGAATATTTATTTAATTATTTAAGTATAAAAATAAAATGGATAATTGACTCCATACATGGAATGTTTGAAATATAGTGATTGAATTGGAGGATTGCTAAAGATTGATGGATCGATGGAGCTAGTCATTTAGAGTCATTTGAAGTCATTTGAAGTCATTTGGAGTCATTTTGGAGTCAGTTAGAGTCGTTTAGGAGACATTTAGAGTTATTTGGAGTCATCTAGAGTTTTTGGAGTCATTTTTTAGATTCACTAAGAGTTATTTTGGAGTCACTAAGAGTTATTTTGGAGTCATTTAGTGTCATTTTAGAGTACGTTAGGAGTCAGCACGGCACTTAACACTGAAGGCACTGCACTTAACACTGCAGGCACCGCACTTAGCACTGAAAGCACCACACTTAGCACTGAAAGCACCGCACTTAGCACTGAAAGCACCGCACTTAGCACCGTGCTTACGGTCAAGGGCAAGGGTTGGTCTGGACTATATAATATGCTTGGCACACTTCGGTTATCATGGATTGTATGTTGGGTGATATGTTTTCCAGAATATATGTCTTTCAATTGTTTGTGTATACCGAATGGTTTGGACAGTATGTATGCATGTAATGCTAAGGCATGCCTGAGTTAAAAGTGTTTGGTGCGGGTGGATAATGTATTTTGACTGATGTTGGTATGTAGAACAAGTAGAATGGGGTGTTAAGTTATGGGCTGGCCTCACTTGTATAATTGCTCGTGTTATGATGGATATTGTGCTTGGTGTATTGGGTGGTGCAGTTGAATTGAGATTTTCTTTGGTTATAGGAGATGGGGTGTTGGATGGTCTGGTATGACTTGAGTTATATAATGGATGGTATGGGTGGTCAGTATATATTTGACTGATGTCGATCAGTAGAGCAGAAAGTGTGAGTAATAAATAATTTTTTTTTTGGTAAGGTCAGTGTGAGTAACGAAGCTCCTACATGTAATTATATTCTTAAAAAATTATGTAAGTTAAATCTGAATAATAAATATAAAAAGTTTGTAAAAATGTGTCTGGGATACCAAAAATATATTATATGAAAGTTTATATATATATATATATACACTTAGAATGTTAAACTTAAAAAGAAGATGAATATTTTGTTTGGTGTATTGGTTGGTATGGTGTTGGTCAGTACACCAGATAGAATGCATGAGTTAAATGGGTGGAACATTGAATGTTAAGGCGCCTGCTTGCGAGTGTGTAAGCCGCCGGGTTCATTTTATGGAACTATTTGACAGTGGCATCGTGAAACTTTGTCGAGAAGAATATAGGGTCATGCATTCTGGTTAGATGTTTGCTAGAATGACTGTCTTGAGCTGCATATGAGCACATTATGTTCACTATGTGCTGCTGCAAAACACTACGTGAATTGTGTGGAAAATTTAAGGATTCTGTTATTATGTTTGTAGTCTGAAGTACGTAAATATATCATGTAAAAAAAGTATTTGATATCTCGCTGGTGTTGTACCCTGCCTGATATATAGAGAATATATCATGGCGCTTGGTTTAGTCACATAATCATAAATGTAATAAAATCTGAGTAGGATAGTCATGTCTACAAAGACCTTCGAGGCAGTGAATAATTAATATCGTGTAGTATTTGGTCTCGAAGAGAGGAGAGCAGAAATCAAGTTGAGATAACTTAGAATTAAATAAATTTTGAAATTTGTAAAATATAATTGTTTCATTTGGCATACTCTATGCCTATAAAAGTAATATGGTTACTAGAAATACAGATACATTCCTGGACTATAAATTATATTTGCAAACTGAATTTCACGAGCCTGGTCTTAAAAGATCACAAATTATATTCACCTGTGACTATAAATTTTAGTTTGCTTACAGCTCCGACTTGCTACATAATTATATTTACGCTAATTGAGTATAAATATACACACACACACAAAAGGGAAATGCAACTTCTTCTACTTATATACAAGTTTTAAGCACTTCCCTTGGTATGAGATTTGTGGTCTAGCATTAAGCATGCCGTCCTTCTGATCCAGAGGTTGCGGGCTCGAATCCGATCTAAGCATGAGGATTTTCTCTTCTTTTAAATCTTACCAGCTGTCATGGGAAAGTGTGAAATTTACCAAATTTATTTTTTTTAAACCGAATTTGCATTACAGATACATTCAAAATACATTTTACTGTATTTTCAAAGATTATTTTTTTCGGCATTTTTCAAATGATAAATAAAATTAATTGAAATAATTCTACTTATTTATACATGTATCATTTCATAGATTACTGATTGGCAAGGCCGGCCAGCCGAGTGCCTCACGGTCATTTACACTTGGCCCCTTCTCCCCCGCGCGTTGACTGCTGATGACATCACTCTTGGCTTGTTACAGCTGCCACACCTGCCCTGGAGGACCTGTCGGCATGTGCGTGGTTGCAAGGCTAGGCGACTTAATTTTCGCGCATCAGTAAAAAAATCGAATAAAGTAAATATTTAAGAAAAATACAGTTTGTAATTGATTTTTAAAGTTATAAAATTTGAATCGTTTTTACAAAGTCTTGCATAGAATTTACTTTACACCATTTTTTTATATCTACGTATATAGATATTTGTACATTAGCATTCTCGTTTATACAAAATCACATCATTAAATTCGTAAATAAATATATACACAGGCGATTCGTGCACTCTAGCAAGCGATGAAGGAACTATGTAGATGGCGGAGTCGAACAAGTGTGAATAAACAGTGGAGCAAATGTGACTAACAGAACAAGTGTGAGTAATTGGTCGGATGAAAGAGATAGACAAGAGATGACGAGAGAGAAATGAAAGAAAAAAATGGGAGGACTCCAAGAAAACCTATGGACTGGTAGAGATACAAGAGAGAAACAGATGTAATGAGAGAGAGAGATGGAATCAGAGAAAGAGAGACAAAAGAGAAGGAGAGACAGAGAAATGAAAGAGAGAAAGTGAGATGGGGTGGGAGAAAGAGATGGAATGAGAGAGTGAGAGAAAGAGATGGAATGAGAGAGTGAGAGAAAGAGATGGAACGAGAGAGACAAGAGAGAAGGTGAGGGAGAGAGAAAACATGGAATGATAAAGCATGAAAAAACGAGACAGAATGGTGGTATGACATCATGATCGCATGCGCCTTGAAAAGATGAGTCCGGTGATATATAACACCTAATGCTTACGCCTTCAAACTTTTTAATTATAAAAAGATATTTAAATTTATAAAATTTGTTTATTAAAAACTATTTCATTTTATCGACTCATCATTATGAGGACTAGAAGGAATAACAAGAACCACAAATCACCTGAAATGGCTCATTTTCGCAGAAATGAGGCTCGCTAGAGGATCGGTGCTTTTTTAGGGAAAAACGAGAAGAAACAACGTGAAATTTTTAAAGAAAAAGGGGAAATTTTTGGGATAAAACGTACAATTTTGTGTGAAAATGAACTATTTTTGAAGAAAAAAACGGGAAATGTGTAAGTCGAGGTCAGAGCCACCGAGCCACTCCCGATTCCCGGTGTCCCCGAATCGCCATATAACTACTACTCACCATCCTAGCAGAAAATAGCGTTAAATCATTTAAGAAAATTATAATTCAAAAGATTGAAATAAAATGTTGATGTTATGCTTCTTTAAAAAAAATGAAATTAACTGAATTGATACTAAAATCAAAATAAATATAGTTATTAACCGGAAGTAGCTCTTCTCAAATCCTATCTGTTCGGAGAAACTGATTAAGGTCCCAAAATATATAGTTGCAGTTAAGTACTCACAATCCGAACCTTACTTGAAAATGTCAATTTACTTTAACACTCCACAAAATTTCACCTCACTTTTAACCTACTTGTAGATTGCTGGTCAAAATAAATCAAACTGAGTTCAGTTATATTAATGTTAATATGCTCCGGCGTACTACCTTAATAGGTAGAACGGGACTACTGGTTTAACACTCTGTATAGATCAGAAAAATGCAACGTTCCAAAATAAAACTCTCTTCTTAATATATTACATGATCGTAGAATTTAAATATCAGTGAAGTTACTCGTAGATACCTGCATCAAAACTCACAAAATACATGGCGTCACCTGGATATAACTGCGGCGCTAGCATAGCAGACATGGCGCCTGGCGTCTAGGGATCGGCGTCTTCGGCGTCTCAGCAAAATTCACTCATGAACTAACTAGACGCCTGCCATCAACTCTCTTTTTTAAACGGTTGTTACAGAAATCTAAGCACTACTTCTCGGACCTCTGCCTTTCCGCCTTTCCTGAACTTAGACTGGCACTGGGGATTATCTAGATTGAAATCCCAGCGATATCTTAAATCATCCGTCCATGGTAAAGGTTCCTCCCAGAAGCATCGTCTTCCGGCATCTCCACTACAAACTAACCAGTCACGGCCTACTTCTGGTTATACCTCATAAAACGAAATAAACCAAAAATTAAATATCTTTCAAATAAGAAATTAAAATAAATAATTTTTTTTAATCATAAAAGTAATTTCTGAGAACAAAAATTAACATGTAAACATGACATTAAGTTATTAAAATAATAATATACCAAATATCAGGATAAGATGTTAAAAAAAAAACTATAGAATATTGAAATAACCTGGATTGGTGGTTTACATAAATAATAAATTACATGATTTAAATGTGTTATCAATACATATAGGAAATCTTTGAAAATTAATATTCAAATCAGAATAAAATGTGAAATAAATAAATGTAACAATTCCAAACACTTATTTAGCTAATTTGCTTTTCCTAGACATATCCTATATAGATGGCGAACCATGGCAACACTACTAGCGATAACCTCGTCAGATAAATCAATACATTTTAATTTTAAACCATGGGTTGAGAACTATTAGCAACTTATATTAGCTTTCAAATTTTGCAAAGCAATTTACGTATGCCAATCATGCATGTAATTGTAGAGCATTAATTATTTCTACAATGAAAAAAGAGTATTGTAGTTTGTCGTTATACACATTTTGTACATCACCCATAACAAGAACACAGTCATACGTGTTAAAAGAGCATTTTGAAATGCGTTGAGTTCCTTGAAATAGAAATAGTCATCCATACAATACGTGTGTTCGGAAACCCCCCTCCCCCCAAAAAAAATTTGTTTCGTGGATAATATCTATTTTTTTTTACATTGCACTTAATTTGCTTTGTATCAGAATGTTGCCTTAAAACAAAGTAAATACAATAAACTTTTTAACACAATTTTAACATCAATTCAACACACATTTGTTTTGCTGCAACATAACGCACCCTTAATGTTTACAGTACAGTAAGGAAGTAACATTGTTACAAATGTAGTTATTATTACATTTACAATGATAGCATAACACTATATTACATGAACAGCAACATTAGTTACTGACGGTTCATAGGTAACAAAAAATTACTTTGCTTGTATCATTAATACTGTTGTCACATTATACTTTAATCTGTGTGGCCAGCTCTGCTGCACTATGTGTTGACAGAACATTACAAGATATGTTGTTGTCGGGCCTGTATAAGCGAAGTCTTCGAGGTGGGTGAGGTGGTGATGGAGCAGTGGCGGGAACCAATGGTGCGGTAAACGGGAGAGTCCCGAGAAACCCCCGCCGACCAACAGCATTGTCCGCCACGTTTCCGACATGCTGAATTCCGGTTGACTCCGGCGAAAATCAAAACTTGTTCGCCTTGGTGAGAGACAAATAGTTTGACCAACGCAGAATGATGGTCTCACGAACGTTTTGTAAACTGTTTCCACACTTTATACAATGCCTAGCGTAGTGTGAGTTTATTACTGAGGTTTAGTTTTACGCGTTTTTGAAGGTGTTGATACGAATCAATAATCTCCAACGCCTTTTTTTTGTTTTTTTCAATTTTTCTCTTTAGTATACGATATTTTTGGTTATGTCATTTTCAGTAGTTGTGATTTTTCCTATCGTTAATTTAGTTCCTAATGTTATTACTTAATTAAAAATTTGCAAAAAAATGTAATTAAACTCTCAATCGACGACATATAACTACGTAAAAGCGTATAAAATAAAAACTGCAATGTCGAATTTTAATTTCTTAAATAAAATTCAATTAAATTGCCAAATTCAGTTGCCTATCTTTCCAACAGAAAGTTATTTTCAGTAAAACGACAATACCTACGTGTAAACGCTGAAACGGCATTGCGATTGTAATTAACATCCCCTCACAAACTGTGACGGCTATCCCTGCACATCGAACGAAAGTCAAACCGACGGTGCCATATGAAGTTGAGAACATTTTGGCCGTTTGGGACGGCTTACCTTCGCTGCAACGGGGGTGTGTTTGACGAGCTCCACGCCTCACGTCCGCTGGGCGGGTCTGCAAGTATGGGCGCCGCGGGGCCGCTATCGCCCACGAAAACTATGATTGCCTTCCCCTCCCTCGTACGTCACCTTGACCACGTGACACCTGCCAGCCAGTCACGTACCACCAGGATGCCCTTCCAGGACTTATGGATATCGACGGAGTGAAGATAATTTTGTAATGTTCTAGATGATTTCAAATAAAATATAAATACAGGTATCTCGCCCAGATTCGGCGAGACGGCACAGCGTTTTCACTTGGGCAGGAACTGCTGCTCCATCAACATTTTAAAGGGGAGATTGGGGGGCTTGCTGCAATTTTAGTTAAGTGTGGTTTAAAGCAAAATAATTATATGTAACCTGCATATAGCTGGAAATAGATTTAATTTTAAAAAATGTAGATTTTGGGGAAGTTTTAAACAGAACTATTTTTGATACATTTTTATACTAAAAGTAATCAGTGGGAAGATTATATTTTTATATAACGTTTACTGATTGTAAAAGTTTGGGGGGAACTATGTAAATGGTAATATTTCGAAATAAAAACCAAGGCAATGAATAATTTTTAAACCTTTTCACTGGAACCAACCCGAATCCCTTTTTTGGCATCATTGGGGTGCTCTTAGCTGTTTTCCAACTTAAAACGCCTACATTCAAGAAGCAGTTGCGACAAGGACCTCGTCCTGTATGTGTTGGCAAACACCGTCACAAAACACAGGTGCGGCGAATATCTGCAAATAGCCTGGGCTTTTCAAAACGACTCGGAAACACGGCTTATAATTACCACCGGATTATTATCTGTGCTCGCCTATTTATTTTATGTTTTTGCTTGGGTAAATTCTTGTCGCAATTTGTTAGGAAACCAGACGTTCAGATATATTATGTGTCTGCTGCATTCGCCTCGGCAACAATATTCGGTCTTCAAACTCTAAATGTTCCGTCCACTCTTCAAAACGCCACCAAGTGCTGCAGTTTAATGTCCTTATTTCACACATACTCTCACCTACACACCTATGAACGAACCTTGCAAATTCAAACGCATGTATTAACTCAGAAAGTTGCCACGCCAGTTCCCTCGTAAATATTTTTCTACCATTAATATCGAGAAGGTTTCACTGTCTTTGGAATGTTTAACTCAAAATCTGAAAAGGAAAATTTGTTTGATCATTTTTATCTGATATTACAGCCCTACGCTTAAAACACTCGTAATATTTTAGTATAGAACGTTACACAAAAAGTGGAGTAACAATACTATGTATCCTTATATACATAATAGTAACCTCAATTTAAAAATGTGCAAATTAAATTTTTTCCTCGGTGTTTACACACGACCAGACTCAGTTCTTGCCTGGTTTGAATTTGGTATGTGCTTCTATACCAAACTCGAGTCTCTAATAAATCTAAGTACTAAATTTTAATGAACGCTACAAATATTGTATATATAGATAATATATAATATATATAATACAAGTGATGCAGTAGAAACATAAAATAAGTTTAATAGAACACATTTGTGTCAATATGCTATTTAGCTGCCCGGGAGTTACAGATGGTTTATATATCTCTTAAACGAGTTAAGTGCGGAAGTGTTCTCACTATCTCCAGCTAGGCCATGCCAAAATTCGCGCGGTACGAGTTAAATACTCACATGTAAAAGTTTTATTTTTGTTTTGCAATGTCCAGGACTATAGTTAACGAGCTTATAAAGTAGATATTTTAATACTCAAGAGTCAGGAATGGTTTTCGATTGCCTGGCAATATAACACGAACTTCTGCTTCTCGTACTAAGCAATTTACATGTATAGAGTGCACTAAGCACTAGTTATGAGTAGGGGCGCGTGATTTTTACAAAATGATTCCCATGCAGACTATATTTCAATATCTTAACGTTGGTTAATTGAGCCCTTTTGAAGTCACCTTTAAAAAATATCTTTGTTCTGGCCTGCATGTGATTTAACGGACGCACAGAATGGCATACACCCTGCAAAGTTGGTAACGACGGAAGGAAAATAGTTCGTCTTGACGTTGAATAAAAAAAAGGGTCTTTAATAAAAGTTGAGAATAGCGAAACTATTTATTTTGCTTTCTGTTTTTTTACTGCTTAATGACTGTAAAATTAGCAAATATATGAAATGATTACTTTTCTAATAATGCCACAGTTTTCGTTTGGCCGATGATGAATAACGTGACCAGGCCCGTATCAATATTTGTCCTACGTATGACGGAAGAGTACACAAGGTAGATACAAATATCTAGGTATTAAGGAGGAAGTTTTCAGTTCGCCGTGAGCGACCCGTACACACGCACGCACGCGCGCGTGCAACTGCGTCATTTGTAACTACAGTAGACAAACACTGAATGTCTGTGATTCGTTGGCGGACGCCTAAAACGCGCGACAAGTATAACTCCATGTAGTGAAAACTGTTTTGAAAACACAAATAGCAATGAAATATTTTGGTGGATTTCAGGTAACCTCGGTTACATGATAACGTTGCTTAGACAATAGGAAAGCCGAGTTTGGAAAGTGTGACAATTGGGAGCCGGGAAACAGGACTTCTGCCGCTGTGGATTCCTGGTGAAGAGTCGCGAGTAGTGATGAAGGTATTCGAGTTCGAAATGTCAAGGAATTCGCCTCGTACGAGTTTTTGTGATATCTGGGAAATGTGGCCCGAGTATTCGAGCACTTTCATCCGAGTGACCTGGTTGTGAGACTCGGTACTCGCGGCTCGCTCTTATCCTTCGTCCACGAGTTCTCTAATTCTCGTTCAAAATTCCTTGTTCCGCATGTCTACAGACATGGCAATTAGTTTTTTTTTCCCCCGGGAGTACTGGAATATATTCATGACAGAACAAATAAAGGATTGTAGTTTTGAGTACGTAGAGACTAAGTCATTGTGGCATTCGATATATAGGTATTTCTAATGTTATCGGGCTACTCTGCACATGAGACGAACACAATGTCGTAGTTCGGTTAGACAAAAAAAAGCACGGTGCTCGAGATGTAAATTATGATTGACCTATCAATTTACATGTAACTGTAATTTCCAACTCTGGTGTTTTCCAGGGTATTTCCAGTATGGTATTTTGTAAGTACTGCAACTTTGAATTTTACTTCCCGGATAGAGGAATGCTCAGTTTTTTTTAGCTTCGATATGATGCGAGAAAACATCACGGAAGCAGTTTCCTTTGACCTTCCCCCATTATATTTTACTAGATTCAGATACGTATATTTTTTCTCTTGTGTTCGGCTGTTCGCATCTTGTAAAACTGTAAAGGAACTTTTTTTTTTTTAATTTTATCTGCACTGTGAAGGCTGGAAATGAGAAATTTGCGGACAGGAAAATATTAACACTCACGATGGACGTCTAGGTCTCGGGTGGGAAACGGGTAAATGTTGCGAAAGGACCAGCAGTGATTGATAGAGACGTGCGAAACTCGCCTTATTGTTATGGAACACGTTAAACCTACAACACGTGTACCTTTGCAATACGTTTGCCAGCGTACCATGCTTATTTGACAATCCCCGTATTACTCTACGCCAATAAATAAATACTTCAGGACTGTGTACTCCAATCACGTAGAGTTCAATCAGAAAGGGCGTGGCTTCACATCAAAGTAGCAGCCAATGGATAAACGACGCCGTATCTAGTACAGACAGCATTGTGAATTTTAGGCTGATGCCGAATAATAACGCGAATTTTGCATGTCTCTAATGATTGGTTAGAATTTTTTGCGTGTGTGTTTGAAAGTTTGCGGTTATGGTATGTTTACTTTTAATTGTTGTGTGCAGATTAGCATTCCTACAAAATTAGTAATACAGATTGTATTTGGAAGCTTTCTTCACTGGACTATACAGTATGAAATAATTCTGTAATTTCTTCCGTAATATTTTGCAATTTTTTCATGTGATTGATAACGAGTGAAGTTCTGTTCTTGTAAGTGTGCGTTTGTGAGTGCCTGCCCGCACGGTAAGCTTTCGCACAGAACGAATGTCCCGTGGTGGGGTGGAGATTAGTTGGATTAGTTCAGAGGTACCGCAACTCAATTCCTGCCAGCGCACATTTGAGAATTTTGTCCCTGTAAAATATTGTTTTATTGTCGAAAGCAAACATAACTTATAACCCTTTTGTACGTGTCTTGCTAACTTCATATCGCCTCAGTGTATATCTGTGACTGGAGTTGAGCCCCTCCGAGTGTATGATACCGTATTTTCTTTTGTCATTTCTTAATTAAATTTTCGTGAATTTATTATTTTACCGTTAGTGGTGGTTAAATATTTCACAGCCGATGGGACACAGGTAGTATAAAAATGCCGATTCGAGCGCAGCCACCAGTTATCAGAAAAACAACGGTATATTAAATGCTCGAGCCATCAGAAAACCATCAGAAAAAATTACTCTTAATTTTCTGATCTAAAACATAAAATGCCGATTCGAGCGCAACCGCAAAAAAAGGCTCATAAAGTGGCGTTTGGGAGCAACCGCAAAAAAGTGACAAAAAGTTGATTTGAGTACAGTTGCAAAAATACACATAAAAAGTTGCGTTTAGGTGCAACCGCAAAAAAGTGGCTCAAAAAGTTGTGTTAAACTTTGCGTTTGAGTGCATCTGCAAAAATACACGTAAAAACATGCGTTTGGGTGTAGTTGCAAAAAAATGGCTCAAACAATTATGTTGTATATAATAAATGGCGCAAATAAAAATCAACTGATGTCTAATATGATGACGGCCATTGCAATGAAAAAGACTAACGCAACTGGTAATGTTTGGAAATAATATAAATTTAAGAAAGACTTTTTGCGGAAAGAAAGAAGAAGAAATTTCAAGAGAAGTATGTCAAGTGTGAAACTTGTAATCACTTTTACAAACCATCTCTCATAAGAAGTCATCTTAAAAGTAGATTGCACAAAGGTCTTACACCAATACATAATAAATCACATGAACCAACAAATCCATGGGAAATTTTTAAAGTATCACAACATTTAATATCAAAACAGAAGTTACCATGAGAGATACAAGTTAAATGTGAAACGTGTAGTCACTATTACAAACCGTCTCTCATAAGAAGTCACTTGAGAAGTCAAATTCATATGTACACGCCCAGATTCAGTGTAGAAGAAATCGAAACAGCATTTCAAAGTTGGATCAAGACTTGTGCTGTAAATAATGTGAATGCATACAAAGACCCAAATCATTTCCTAAATTATGTAAAAGAAACTGTCATAGGACTAATTAGTAAACATTTAAAATCATTCAAAGTGAACATGAAATTCTTCACTGAGTACGAAAGGGGAATTGGTGAGAATATTGAATATGTAGAAAGATCCTTTTAAACAAAGAACAAAATTATACTGAAATCGACTAATCTGGAAGAATATTATACCAACAGCATATCGAAAATCATAGCTGAGATGGGGGATTTCGAAACAAAGGGATCTCAGTGGGTACTCAACAGAATATTTAAACTGGAATTGCGAATAAGTAAATATGTACCATTCAAGGGCAGTTCTTTTGTTGATCTCCCAGAAAAAACCAAAACTAAGCAGGTGGTAATTAATGTTAAGAACAATGACCAAAAATGTTATTTTTGTTCTGATCTACCTGCATTACATCAAGTAGAAAAAGACCCTCAAAGAGTGAATAAATACATAGCTTACGAACATGAGTTTGATGATGCACTTAAGGGTTTGGAATTTCCAATTAAATTGGATAGCATACCAACCTTTGAGATAAGAAGTGGAGTTTATATTAATGTATATGCATACGAAGTAGAAGATGGTGGTAAGAAATATATAATCTTTCCATTAAAAACAAAAAAAAATAAGACGGATAAGCACATAAACCTACTCTATATCAAAGACGAAAATAACGACCATTACTGTTGGATAAAAAGTCTTTCGAGACTTATCGCATCACAAGTAACAATTAATGGTGATAAAATATTTATATGCGATAGATGTTTGCAACATTTCTACTCTGTAAATAAGCTAAAAGATCACGAACAAGACTGTCGAGATCACGATGGAGTTAGAGTTGAACATCCATCTAAAGAAAAAAATGACATTAAGATTTAAAAACCAAAATCATTCTTTGAGAGTTCCGTTTGTGATATATGCTGATTTTGAATGTTTGTTGACTAAAATTGAAACTTGCCAACCAAACCCCGACGAATGTTACACGAAACAATACCAAAAACACGAGCCTATTAGCTTCTGTTACTATGTAAAATACAAACATGGATACTGTAAACCATCAATAACTTAGGAAGGATCTGATGCATTTAGTGTATACGTTAAAATGCTAATGGAAGAAGCAAAGTCTATTTGTGATATATACACAAATGAAAAACCAAAGCTTTCACTAACTCAGAAAGAACCATTTGTTTATGATACAGCTACCCATTGTCATTTATGTGAAAAGCCTTTGAATGGTGATTCTGTGAGAGATCATGATCATCTTACAGGGAAATTTAGGGGAGCTGCACACAGAGATTGTAACTTATCATATAGAAATCCATGTTTTGTCCCAGTGTTTATACACAATCTATCTGGTTATGACACACATTTATTCATAATAAGAGATCTTCGAATCGATGAAAATAAAATTGATCTAATTCCCAACAAGGAAGACAAATATATTTATTTTACGAAACATGTATGTGAAAGTGTAAATCTTAGATTTATTGACTCATTTAAATTTATGGCTAGTAGTATCGATAAACTCTCTAGCAATGTTTCCAGAAGCCAATTCCGAGAAAAGTGTAAGCATTTTTCCAATGAACTTCTTGACTTTGTTACAAGAAAATGTGTTTACCCATATGACTACATGGATAGTGCTGAAAAATTTTGTGAGACATCACTTCCATACAAAGATGCATTTTACAACAAACTCAATAAATGTAACATTACAGACTAAGATTACGAATTTTCGAGAAAGGTGTGGGAAAAATTCAACATAAAATATCTAAGAGAGAACACAGAACTCTATAACAAATCTGATGTATTGATATTGTCTGATAAAATGGAAAATTTTAGAGATGTATGTTTCAAAACATATAAGCTAGATCCAGCATGGTATTTCACAGCACCAGGGTTAGCGTGGGATGCTATGCTCAAACATACGAAAATAGAACTAGAATTATTAACAGATTACGACATGATTTTTATGATAGAAAAAGATGTTCGTGGTGGAATTTCACAATTTTGTAAGTGATATTCTAAAGCAAATAATAAATATATGAATGCTTATGATAGTACAAAGGAAATCTTTTATCTTATATATCTGGATGCCAATAACTTCTATGGATGGGCTATGAGTTAGTATTTACCCTATGGTGGGTTTAAGTGGGGAAATACAAATATATATGTAAGAAAAATAGAAGATGATTTTAGCAAAGGTTATATATTGGAAGTTGATTTGGAATACCCACATGAACTACACGATCTCCACAAAGATCTGTCTTTGGCACCAGAGAATAAAATACCGGAAGGTTAAAAAAATCCTAAAAATATATATTACACTATGAATGAATGAATGAAGTTGAAAAAGATCCATAGAGCTCTGGAGTTTGATCAATCAGATTGGCTCAAGTCCTATATTGATCTAAACACAAATATACGACCAAAGTCTACAAATGACTTTGAAAAAGATTTCTACAAATTAATGAACAATTCCGTTTTTGAAAAAAAAAAAACCATAGAAAATATTAGAATCAGAGTGGATATACGTTTGTGCACAAGTTCTAAGCAAATGGATAAACTAGTGACTAAACCAAACTTTAAAGATAGAATAATATTTACTAACTCTTTGGTTGCAGTTCATATGATTAAAACAAAACTATGCTTTAACAAACCCATTTATGTTGGAATGAGTATACTTGATCTATCGAAAGTCTTAATGTACGATATTCACTATAATATAATGAAACCAAAGTATGGGGGAAATATTGAACTGTGCTACCAAGATACTGATTCGTACATCTATTATATTAAAACACCAGACTTCTACAGTGTCATGAAAGAAATGGTCGATTATTTTGATACTTCTGACTAAAAAAAAGATAATCCATATGGTATACTGTTGGTTAACAAAAAGTTTATTGGCAAAATGAAAGGTGAATGTAATGGAAAATAATGGAAGAATTTATTGGATTGAAATCGAAAATGTATGCAATAAATGTGGAAGGTGGTGTAAAGAAAATAACAAAGGGTGTGAAAAACACTGTAGTCAGAAAAGAGATTAGTTTTGGTGACTAGAAAACGTGTTCGTTTGGTAAAAAAAAAAAAGTGTTGTATAAACATATGAATCTTATTAAAAGTAAGAAACATGAACTCTATATGATTGAGATGAGAAAAAAATCATTAAGTCCCAAAGTTGATAAAAGATTTATTCTTAAAGATGGCATTAATACACTACCATGGGGACACTACAAAATTGAAAAAAGCATTGCAAGTGAATGTAATGGAAAAGTATAAGAAGCTGTTGTCACAATTAAGAGAGCGGACTTGAGGAACCCACATTAAGAATGCGCATCCCCACACAGTTCTCTTTCAGAGCCCGGGTTGCACAAGTTGATATTCTCATCTACAAATTGCTACAGATTTCAGTGAGTCTCTTAAAAAAGGTGTTGCCCATCACAAAGCGCGAGTCGCCTTATCGCTGATATCGTTTGCATAAAATTGTGCGCAAGCTTAAAGGAAAGCATGACAAAATGCAATCATGAACAACAAGCTTATCTACGGCGGTAAAAAGGTGTATCGACTAAGAGAATAATCCGTTATTCAAAGCGAAAGACATTGCGAGAATACTTATCTGAAAAAACTTTGTGAGTGAATGTAATGGGAAAGTATAAGAAGCTGTTGTCACAATTAAAGTGGATCCTCTCACGGTTTTTTCAGATCCCTTAAAAACACTCTTATAGTGCTATTAAAGAAAAATGATATAACAGTAAATGTTTTTAATGGATAACCATCCATTAAAAACTAATAACCATACATGTTTGCGCACTATTGGACTTCGGTGATTCTTTCACTTTTAACATCATAAATTAGGTTTCTTTGGCTTACTAGTACCACATTACAAATAGTTGTAGCCAATATTGGTTTATTAAAATCAACTGTAAGTTTCAGATAACTTCGATCATTTACAATAGCGGTTTTTCTGTAAAAACAATCATTAATATACAATGGTCTTCCCTCAATAAATGACCCAGAGTTGAAGCACAATTCATTATTACTATAAGGGGTATCTAGTTTAGTCTTTGAATTTATAAAATCATTGTAAGCAATATACATGTTATCAAAAATTTTATGATCAATGTTTAAATTCCAATTCTCTTTGGGAAACACTTCATTCCATCCATTCTTAATAGAAATATTTTTGACAAAACAAGAGTCAAACATTGAACCATGTGTGAATTGCCCAGGAGCTTCTTATCTGATGTGCTGAAAACCAACAATGACAAAGTCTGGCATATCGGATTGAATTGAACTGATCTTTTATATCAAACTGAAATGAGTTTGCATTAGTAGGTACTGGTTTTTCACGACATTTCCAATAATTAAAACTAATTCTAATTTTGGGGTGTTTGTATAATTTTGCTTTAATTTCGTCTCGAAAATAGGATCGTATTCAACAATTGGCCACAGAATTTCCATTTCCTCAATAACAATTTTACCAGCATCTGGTTTATTATCTTCATCATCAGATCCATCTGCTTTCTTTGGGGGTCTTCTGTAAAGTGAAACATCATCATTAGAACTTCGAATGAATGTGATCTTGTACCCACCTTTCCAGAATATTTCATTACAATCCCTCATAAACCCAAACAAATATTAATGAATGGGTAATTTCGTTACACTTATCTTTCCTAACATATGGGAAGAAATTCTCACAAAGAACAATAGTCGAAGTTTTTTCATAATCTGCTTTTGTATCTCTTTTAGTTAGCTTATATGGTTGGTATACATAAGCTTCATTTGGATGTGAAAATGCATCGCCAATAATAATATCAAACTCAATAAGCTTGTTGTATTCATTCAAATTATTTTATTGTTTGGTTGTTTAGCAGCAACGACTGATGCTCATAACTTTCAATTTTATGTTGATCCATTTATTATATAGAAAAATAAATTTCCTAAACAACTACACTTTTCTTATCAACCAAAGAAATATGACTACTATCAAAACCTAACCATTTAATTAGCAGTTTATTTCCTTTTATTCGCAAAACTTTTTCCGCTATGTAGTCTTTATCATATTTGGTCTTAAGCTGCTCTGGCTCATAAAAAATTCCTTTAATAAGTTTATTTTTTTAATCTTTTATTCTATATGTTGTGGGTTTTGTGTGCAATACTTCATACACCTCAGATACTTCAGTGGACCAATTTGGTGTATATCCTTTTTAAAACAAATTTTTACTTTTACTTATACAAACATTATCTCCTATTGCAAACTTTGGTTTAACCATTTTTCTTTCTCCTCCATACATGTAGATTAGAATAGAACTTTCATTCTTTGAATTTACATCGGTGGGTTTCATTCCAATAGTACTGTGAACAGTGTTGTTGTATTCACTTATTAATTTAGGTAATACAGCCACCCATTTATTGTTTCCCTACATAGTAAATATCTTCCACATTTTCTCCTTCAATGTTCTATTAAATCATTATACAACAATAGCTTTCTTTTCACTATATGTTGAATAGTGTGTTATGTTGTTATTGGCCATTAATACCTTAAATGATTGATTGTAAAATCCTTTCCCTTTGTCTGTTTGTAAATTCATGGGTTTGCAATCATTCAAAATAGTTTTAAATGCTAACGTAACATTTTCACAAGTTTTATCTTGGATTGGTATTGCCCAAGCATATTTTGAAAAAACATATATCATGGTTAACATATATTTAAACCCTTTGTTAATTCTATGTATATTTTTTAAAGATCCAGAATTCATCTCAACTAAATCAGCTTGCCAAAGATCATCGATACCAAAAGATAGAACAGTTCTTCTGGGGAAGTTTTTTCGTATTGGTTATTGAATTTCATTTACAATATCGTGTTTTGTACTCCCACCAGTAAATATCGAGTTATTAGTAACACAACATCTACAAACACATTTAATTCTTACTTTGTTTTTATTTCTAAGTTCATGTGAACTTAATGTATTTTTCATACATTTGAGACAGTATACATTTAAGTTATCATTGTTCATTTTATTTACTTATATAATAAATGAGACAACAAAAAATTGTAAACAATATAGAGAAGAATATAGAGAGAAGAAGACAGCTAATTGAAAAGTTTAAAACTTTTAGAAAATTTTGCCAAGATGAATATGATAAAAATAAAAAACACGATCAACCATTGATAGATGCGGTAGAAGATTTGGGGCAAAAAAATTGGACATGTAACAAATGAGAATAAGAACTTAATAAAAGAACTTGTTCCATTTGATGTTAAGAATTTAGACTACCCACAAACACCAACAGAAACATCTTTTGAAAGAAAACTGTTTGGTAAAACAGCCACCGATAAACGCTATGATGATGGCATTAAATGCATTGATGATGACGATGAACGCTATAACAATTAATGCTATGACGATGAACACTATGATGATGGCATTAAACACATTGATGATGACAATGAACGCTATGATGACGAACGCTATGACGAAGCATTGGGGCATTTGAAAACTGATATCTTACAGTTAACTAACTACAAAACAACATTTATTGATAAGAAAGTGGCCGATTTCTTAATTGACTGCAAAGACAATGTTTTTGGACTAAAGGCTGATAAAGGTAGATTGTATATTGGTGATAGCAAAGAACATTCATCAATGACAAATTTACTGTAAAAGGTCGGACATACACTGGAACTGATAGTTTGATGAAATTACAAACTAGTAAGAAAGTGACTACACTGCAACCGACTATAAACACTATAGCCGTTTCCTATCAGATACAAACACAGTTTTTCAAAACAATGATCCATAATTGGGAATGCCAAAATCGAGTAAAGGGAATAAATAGAAAATTATTGTTAAACCTATTTACGATTCGATTAAAAAGAAATGCTCCACGCCTAAAAAGGGGAAAGGTATAAAGAAGTATACACACTATCCCAAAGAATACATACGGATGGATGATGTTAGGATGTTTATTGATCGACTTCTCATTATTTTTGGTGAAGAGAATGCTGGAAATTATAACTATTACAATTAAACAGTTAGAAAATAATGAATATGCTTAACAACAAATTTAGTGACTTTGTTGTGAATAATCCAAAAGGTATACCATATCTGATACGAATGTTAAACACAGTAACACATACTTTTTGGAAGTCGGAGCATCACGGAAAAGGGTTACTCAATGACACAATAAATTCACTACCTTTTGAGTTGCATGTACCCGGTTATCAGTACTTGGGTCCAGGTACTAGACTAAAAGAGAGAATTGAGCATGGTGATAAACCCATTAATCCACTAGATGTGGCTGCAATGTAACATGATATATCTTATATCATTATAAAGATCTAGCTGAAAGACATGTAGCTGACAAAGAACTAGAAAAGAAAGCATTCAAAAGATTGTAAAGTTCAGATGCTGATCTCAAAGAGTGATTGTGGGCTGGTGTTACTGGATCTGCGATGCATATTAAACGTAAGCAGGTTTGGGGAATTAAATTGAAATGATAAAATATTTGTTATAATAAATGAAAGCAAAAACATTGCATTTTAAGTTCCTAATGATGAGTTAAAGGGTTTGGATATTGATTCTGTCCTAACAAAAGACCAACTGGATTGTAAAAACAAGAAATTAAAGGAGGACAAAGGGATGACTATCACAATTTCAGTTCACACAGCTTAAGAAAATGTCCAAAGAAATGAAAACTGGAAATGGTTTGACAGTTCACAAGGGTGGATTTTCCCCTTAATTTTCGCAGCATTGGGAGCTCTAGGAGCGTTAGCTGGTAGTGCATAATCTATCGCGACATCAGAAATTAATGCTGAGAAGAAAAACCAAGAATTGGAGGAACAAGGGCGGCATAATTTAGCTATGGAGGAATACAGCTAGGGATTGAAGAAAGTTAAGTGGGGTAAGAATGTTAAAAAAATGTAACTCCACTCAGTAACTTCGATAGTGATCAAATGGTTAAAAAATTAAACATTAAAAAATTTCGGGGTGTATTTATGATCGATAAGCTACTTAACACACCACTCTATAATGAATGTGGGATTGTTAATCTAGATGTTTCAACAAACTCTGGTACACACTGGGTATGCTATTGGAAAAAATCAAACAACAAATATTATTTTGATTCATTTGGCAGAAATCCACCGCGACAATTAATAGCATATCTCGGAAGTAATTTTTTTAATAAGGATGATAGTATTCGAAATTTCAATCAAGTAACTTGTGATAATTTGAGTGTAATTGTGCTAAATCACTTTTCATATAATTTTAAATTTCCAAAAATGATTTTACTATTAATAAACAATGGATATATGTGGAAATGCATTAATGAACTCTTGGATTGAAGATCAAATTAAAGAACACATGGACAATGATGCAACTACTGAAAAGATCAATCCTAATGATTTTGTTTCCAATACACAGTTCAACGACTTTATAGTCATATTGACAAGAAATAAAAGATCATTGGATAAAGCCTATCTTACTTTGAAGTAGATAAGAATATAGATTTTGAACAAAAAATACTAAGACATGTGGGAAATCCCATTGCACCGATGGATGCAAACAATTTAGAGTACTATCAGAAAAAACAGAATTAACATTATTCGTTTAGTTGGGAAATATAGTTCAAAAGAAAAAAGTATTTTACTTTGATAATCGAATAGAATATTTTTATGAGAGATGGAACTATAGTTGAAATAATAATAAAACCAAAAAATATTATAGTTTTATTAACTTATATCATCAATGGAAAAGAAATTGACAAGTATGAAATTTTTGAAGTATACCCTGATTATATGACATATTTTAAAATACCATAGGCCCACAACGTACCCGAAGGTACAACTGTGTTTATTGATATTGCTATGGTATATGAATACATTTAAAAATATCAGATTATGTTAGTTTTTTAATGGATACTCTTCCATTAAAAACTTACTTCTAATCTAAGGATTTAAAAAGTCTTTAATTTTATTACCGTACTTGCCATTATTAAACTTACAAGTCATATCTAGTGTAACAAAACCATATTCATTATTCCAACCTTTTGAACAAGTCTCCCTAAATTTCTCAAACTACATATCACCACCAACAAAATCACTATGAATATGTTTAAGATTTGTATCGTCTTGTCTGAAAATGCAAAGAAAATTGGCATTGTCTCTTATAAGCTGCTTGGGTACTTTTGAGTATGTCTGGGCTAAATAGAAACAATCTATATCTTTGTGTCTACCGTGAGTAAAGTAATCCCTTACCATATTTTGGTTTTCAAGTATGATATCATCGAATAAAACTACAGATGCTTCATGGCATTCATTTACATCAACCATTTCTTAATTTGATGGAAAGAAGTATGCTATTGGTTCATTAAATATTTTTGATGATACATCTATATCGTTCTTTAAATTGATATATTTTGGTTGGTCCAGACTTTTTGAACATACATAGAGAGTACCAAAGTCCAACCATCCCTGAGCATATATAAAATTATCTATCATAAGTGTAGTTTTTTCACAGTTACTAGGACCCACTATCAAACACCTAATATTATTAGGTAATAATTCACCATGATGTTTTGTCGATACAGTCTTGTCTGGTATTCTTATTTTAATATCCCAGTCTACATATTTCATGTTTTTCTTGCTCATTTATTAATATATTTTTTAATGATATAATGAATGAGTAAAGTATTCAAACTAACAGATAACAAATCAGTGTTGAAGAAAAGACTACATTGCCCTTTAGAGATAGAGGGGCACTCATTGGCTTTAGTTCAGTTCTATACTACTTATCTAACACATAACATTATCTCTGGGAGAAATAAGCTATATTTTGTGGGTCAGAATGATATGGAATAAGTAATTGATATTCCAGTTCGTTAATATAGCTTAAACGATCTTGAAAAAACTATAAAAGAAATTTTTTCATTTAGTGTAGATTCAATGGGTGAGAGAGAAAATGATATTTCTTTCGAGTTGGATAAAATAACAAGCAGAGTGAAAGTAAAATGTATGCTTAAATTACAGTTTGGAAAACAGGGTTCAATAGGAAAACTTTTGGGTTTCGTAGAAAATAAAACTCTGAAAGAAAATGTGGACCATTATGGCGATACAATTCCAAAATTTGCTCCATTTGAAAGAATAAATATACACTGTAATATAGTAAATGGTATGATATTAAAACATGATGAATATAATCATAGAGAAACTAACATAATTACCACTTTTAAACCAAGAACAACATTTGAATTTGGCGACACGAACTATTATGAACCAGTTTATCCATTATGTTTTCCAGTGCAAACAAATCGAGTTACTGAAATAATAGTTGAAATTAAGGGTGAAAAAGGTATGTTAATTAACTTTGATTTGTCCGAAAGAACAGTGGTATTAGAGATGAGACCATAGATATTTTTGGGTAGAACGTAGTCATATTCTATATATAATAACGTTAATAGTTTTTAAACTATTAAAGTTTCATGTGATAAAGATGAATAATATTTCTATAGAATGTGCAATGGAAGATTTAGAAAAAGAATTCATTGTTTTGGGTACTTTAATATGTCGAATTTGGAGATGTGTATCTAAATTTTTAATTAGACTATGTTGTAGCACATTGCCGAAGTCAGAGCGATAATTGTGTTTTAATGATTGGATAACCATTAAAACTTTATAGAGATATGAGCACAAATAAAAATCAACTGATGTCTAATTATACAATGACGATCATTTACTATTTAAAAAACCGAATAGAATGCATTTGTTTAACACCACAATCCATCATTCCATCATATGCAAAACTTATACCTGCACGATTAGCATCATTTAAAACTTTTTCACTGAAAATCTGAACATATCTGTCTGGTAAGGTTACTTTAAAATTTCTAGAAGTAATTACCACTTTGTATCCATACCGTGTATCATTAATTTCAGCATGGTCTATGGGACAGGACTGTCCAATTGTAAGTTCGGAAAGTTTATTAAATTGCTTGGTTCCGTTTAATACATTTAGCAACTGATCCATCTTAATTATATACAACATTTTATTTTTACGTATTCAAATTTTTGAGCCACTCTTTCTTGCAACTACGCGCAAACGTAACTTTTATGCGTATTTTTGCAGATGCACTCAAACGCAAAGTTTAACACAACTTTTTTTCCCAAAGACTTCGATCTAACCAAAGGCAACTTTTTGAGTCACTTTTTTGCAATTGCTCCCAAACGCATCTTTTTATGTGTATTTTTGCAACTGCACTCAAATGAAACTTTTGAGTCACTTTTTTTGCAATTGCTCCCAAATGCAACTTTTTGAGCCACTTTTTTGCTGTTGCGCTCGAATCGGCATCTGATGTTTTAGATCAGAAAATTAAGAGTAATTTTTTCTGGTGGTTTTCTGATGGCTCGAACATTTAATCTACCGTTGTTTTTCTGATAACTGGGGCTGCGCTCGAATCGGCATTTTTATACTACTGATACAAATAAATTATTTTGTTATATATATTAAATAATATATTTTACAAGTTATGGCTAAAGGTTTTACTGCTTATGGGACAGTTGTGAGTAATAATGTAAATTTTATTTGTCCGTCTAAGGTGACCTCAGATTCTACTGCTGGATAGGCCTGGTGTTCAGCAGAATCTATGTTTTTAGTCTACCACATGCTGTATAAAATCTCCTTATATTAAAGTTGTCGACGGTTGGCGAATATACTATATAGGGCTACACCTGTTCCTTTATTATATTCACAGCGAAAGAAAACCCCATCTCAGCCAAATATGTAACGTATTGTTCTATTACCCTTTCCTACTTCAAGTATCCTTGAGGGAATAGACTAGGGACGTAGCTGATTTACTTATGAGCTCTTCTCAACTGGACTTACGGTCCTGAATCACAACATACTTAACAATGACTTTATTACAATAGGATTACTCTTTATATAAATAACTCTCCACAGATTATATAAAATGTTACTTCACTTCGGAACTCTATTACAATAAATCGTTATCATCCCTCAATAGTAAATGATCCTCACATAAAGCTGCTACTGAAGCAATCAAACAATCCCTTCGATATCCACAGCTATCCCAATTGGACTCACCACTGGAATATTATATAGGCGGGACGTTCGAGCCCGCACCGCGGAGAAGGCCTCAGCATCCCCTCGTGATGGATCTTCTCCTCTCACGTTGTCGTCTCACGTCACCTGGAGATCGAAGTCGGTCAGCGGCTGCGCCGTCAGTGACCCGGAGTGTGGAGAAGGATAAAGATGGCCGACACTCTGGCGGCATCGTTTATATAGGCTGACCGCGCCCCCAATTCCCTCCTCTCGACTGTGATTGAGTGGCACCCTGCCGCTCGTATCGAAGTTGACACCCAGCAACACCTCGTTTGCCATAACAGTGTGCTGGGACGTAATTTGTAGCGGCACTGCAAATACATATTTTCTTGACACATCAATGCTCGCAAGCACAAATTCGACTGCTGAACAATGACCGTTAATTTCAGTAGACAATCCCACTTTGAGAATAATCTTATTTGTCTAGGGCATAATTGGTTCGTGTAACTGTAGCCGGGCGTATAGCCTATAGCTCACTGGCTGTCACAACGAAACAAGTGTTGTGTCTACTTAAGTACAGCACGCATCACAAAAGTTTTTTGTTTGCAACACCTCAAACCGTTTAAAAGTAGAGAATAAATATTCCACGTGTAATATAAAGCAATTTCATAAAGGTATTTGTTAAAAAATAATTAAATTCCTACTGAAGTATCGACTTGTAAACTGTTGACAGTCACGTAAATAATAACACGAATTCCATTGAATCTCCATAATTGCTAAACATCATCGCAAATATAATTAAATGCACTCTACTTAAGTTTCTTCCAGTCTTAAATTAATATAACAAATTTTAATTACATGCAGAGACACTGGCCATGTCAGCATATTACGTGAAATGTTAGACTTCCCGCGACTATAAAGCACGTCGAAATACAGCAATAAGGCATTATAAAGTCTACCACTTCACTGACAACAGATATGTAAGCCCAAATGTTTTCTTTGTTATGTAAATAATTCTTACATCGTATATCACGAAATGCCACAAAAATAACGTTGTTCAAGGTAATAAGGAAAACTAATCAGCGAACGGAACGGGAAATGACACATAAAGTCATGGAATTCAGAGCATTTCAACACGGGAATAAGAAAGACGTTCAAAAAATAGTAAACAAAACAATGGACCCTGTAACTTGGGACAATACGTCGGCCAAGTGATGTAATGAACTTTTTTGAAATACTAATGTCTTATTATTAAGCTATTGTATTCTTACAAGACAAAAATATAAAGTGATGAATTTTAGGCGCCGTTAATGTTTAATATTGCATCTACTGAGATGTTAAGATCTGGAACTACTTCTCCTAATTCACTGCCACCCCTACCGTGACTATTACCGTCAATGCTTTACGTTAAAATGTATACAGTTACGGACAGTGAGGTTTTTTTCCCAAGAATGCTCACTTTATCGTGAACCACCTATATAGGTAATGTAATATATGGTTTGACTGCAACTAAAGTAAGCCAGAGCTGTGCGATGATACGCATAGAATGCAGGCGTTCAAGACGTAGAATGTGTGTGTCTATAGTTGCCTACAGAGGCACATGTATGTGAATCTACGAATGTTAAAATAGTAATTCATAATAAAAGGGGAATGATGTATTATAACGCAATTTCATTGATTCTTCAACGTACATTTAAAACAAATGCATAGTAAAAGCATAGTAAGAACATATGTTATAAGTCAGTAATGTAATTCCATTTAACCATATCCTTTACACTATATACAAGTATTTTAACTCGCTCTATGCTACAGCTTTAAAACACAGCAGCAAACAACGGAAATGTTGACCTGTGTACCCACAGAGCACCTCATTCGTGTCTTTTCCCGTTCAGTACACAAGCAACTTCAGCTGCAAAAGTGACTACTCAAGAGGAAAGAAAAATAATCTTAAATATGTATAAACCAAATTAAACATGTAAATAAATTGTAGAAACTGTGTAGAGAAATCCGTCCACTGTGTGGCTTGTCATCCAACGCTTTAAAATTAGGAATACTTTTGACAATCAACCAAGGAATGGTACTCCCCCAAAACCTACTTCCAGGGACAGAAAACGAGTGGTGAAAATGGTACAGTACAAATAAACCACTCAAAATAAAAATGTATATAATTTAATTTAAATTGTAATTTATTTTAAAGATAAACTGAATTATTTATTTGTTTATTTTTCGCAATTTTATGTACCTACTATTATTGCTCTAATATTGTCATGGAAACGTTCGCCATTGTTTTTTTTTCTTCTTGATAAATTAAAACACCAACACCACAACCAGTTGCTTTATTCATTTAATCGAAAAATTATACGTATAAATTAATCATAGTACATTTTAAAATTAACATTAACGAATTCTAATTAACAAATCAATTTGTGAAAAATTGTTATTATTATTGACTAATTTTATAACTATACATTTCCTTGTATTTTCTACTGTTATTCCATGAATTTTATTGTTTATCAATTTATAAAAATCTTTTTCAACATAGTTTGTTGTCTATGTTCTCACGTGCGAATTAAAATCAAAATATTTTAGAAACTTATTTAATTAGTTTGAATTTTAATATTTTGTGTATATATTTTAATACTAAACTGTATTCTGAACACAATTTAAGTAGTCTGTAGTGTAAAAAATATTTGTCTTACTTTTATAAATTTGATATTTTTAAAAACTTGTTAAAATTCTAAGGCTGAATTCGAAATTCCCATAGTTTATAGTTTATCGTTTCCTTATAATGCTAATGTTTATGAACAATATAAAATAATTAGCATTAATGAGTTTCAGGTGAAGCTTATGCTGGAGATAATATTATTGATGTTGCATCAATTTTCCCATTACAAACGTTTTAGAACTAAATTTCAAAACATGGAGAGATTATTGAAATTCGCGAAAATGCAGGAATCTCTTCAACTTTGATGATTTCATTAATAAGTAACTCAAGTGAAAAAAATATTGCGAAGATATTTGGAGTTGATAACAATGGATCAAAATGTAAAATAATTAATCAAAATAAGAATAATAAATAATAATATTATTATATTTGTTAGTAGTACTTAAACAAATAAAATGCTTTATCCTACGAGATATGTATTAAATTTTATCAAAGAATGATCGTAAAAATGAATAAAAAAACTCATTTTATAGAAGAGAATCGGATAACAATTGTTTATTTGTTTAGCCAACAGAATAAGTTGCTATACTTGAAACAAAAGAAAAATCAGCTGCTGATCAATGGAAGATTTTTATTAAATAACCAATAATTTTGTTACAACTGTTGACTTTTAAACAGATGTTGAAATATAAATAAAGAGTTAATTGATTAAACAATCAAAAATTCCAACTCAATTCGAATATTGGCAATTCTTGGAAAAAAACATGTTCTAGAAGGCAAAAACCGCAATTATGAGATTACTATAAATAATAAATTAAATAATACTCATTATAATATGCATGACATTTTATAGCTTGAGTTCAGATTATTAGAATATACTGGGTGAAGCGGTATGTTCAAGATTCTATGTTTAATCATTGTGATACCAAAAATATTTCTACAATTAATGGAAGAGGAGATTTCCCCAAAGAAAATTGGAATTTAGGTTTTTGAAATAATATTATTACAATCAGTGGACTTCGCATGTAATTATTTTAGAACTTGCAGTTTATAAAATAATGGTTTTCATAATCATGGATTATTTTTTTAGCCAATTTGAAATGTAGATTATTATTATAGATGTTTTAGTCGAAGGCTATTATACCGGGTGAGTCGCCCGAGTCCATTTTCCGTATCTATGCAACCCGCAGAACGACAAAACCCATCTAACAAAACATCTCCTCCTCTGTAACACAATTGTCTATTGTGTAGCCCGAATCCCGTACCGTGTACGTACTCGATACGGCGCCTCGCCTGTTATCTGAACGTTCGACGCCATTGTCAGCCTGCACCAATCAACGGGACGAAAATAGAGAATCACTACGATGCAGCGCGTGCGCGTTGATTTCTTCCCGTCCATACAATAAGCGATGACTGTATTTTTATGTCACATAAAGAGAAACAATGGCCCGAAGCGAGGCAGGCGTGTCTCACTAAGGGCACAGTCATCAGGCGCCAACGTATTCGGCTAAAATGGCAATAATATGTTTCAACGCAATAAATGGAGGTGCGTTCTTTGGAAAGTGACCGCTTCTCAACGCATTGCTGACATAACGCCATCCGTTCACCTCTTGCTGTACTGACGACAATGAAACAACGCATACGTGGTGGTTTGCTGCGATTGATGTTTTGTTAGATGGGTTGTTGTGTGTGCGGATTTCATGGACACGGAAAACTAGGCGCGGGCGGCTCACCCGGTATGTTATTCATTGCACTAATAGAGAGTCTTCTTAATCAAGTACTAATGCGGTTATTAAAATTCCAATTAATCTTAATAAAGATGTACCAGCGAACACAATTTGTAAAATTGTGTTAATTAATCGAAAAAATTTAAATTTCGAAGCTCTGGAAGACAGAATTTCTGAAGAGATTAAATTGTTTTATGTATATAAATGGTAAACTTAGTGAATTTATGAAATGTATTGATAGTTTTGCATGTTGTATTCATAAATTATTCACTCGAAAAAAGTTAACAATAATTTTAATATTAAAATAATTAAACACAAATATTTTACAACTCTGTTTAAAAATTGTAAATTAGAACTTGGCTGTAATTTGATTACAATTATTGATTGTATATGTACTTTGATTGTTATAATATTTTTGCTGAATTAGATCATAATTTTAAAGTGATTTTATCATTATCATATAATCGAATTAATTCTGAAGGGTTATAATTCACAATTGGAACATATCTGGAACATAATGGAAAAATAAAACTATTAATTTAATTTTTACATAACAATTTTTTCAGAAGGAAATTTTAATAGCATATATTTTTTCTCATTACTAACAGAAAGCTTTTTAAATTCAGAATGTGATAAAACATTATAAATCAAAAATTGAATCTTCATCAGAACATATGTCTTCATTGCAACTCAAATCTTCATCAAAACTTACATCCTTATTAAAACTCAACTCATCAAAACTTCAATGTATTTCATTATTGTTAAAGTCATAATCCAAACTTGAATTCTCATTATTTGGTGATATGCTTCTATCTTTCGGGCTTATAATAACTGTAAAATTATTATCACTAGCTCCGTATTAAAAAAACATTTTACCATCACTTTCTAGATTTGAAATAAATTTTGTATGCTGGTAGAGCATCAAGTAAGCATTAAAGTTTGAAATGACTATTGTTGTGATTCTGCCATTTTGGAATACAGCTCGAAATTAAAAACTAAGATTTTACATTATATCTCTAAAACTATCAAAGCAGTTCTCACCCAATTTGACATGAAAGTAGTTCTATAACAGCCCAGGTAAACTTAAGTGATTAAACTTTATTATGAGCTTACTTTTAAAATAGTGGCATACAAATATGTTAGGTTTATTTGGTATATCTAATATATTATTTAAACAATTTCAACCAAATTTTGTATACTGAAATGATTTATTACAAGCATCATATACGTGAACACATAGACATATTTTTCAGCCATTTTGTATGATAGAGCTACATAAAAAAGTAGGTTTTTATTATGTCAGATCTCGATACACAATTAACCGATTCCTACCAAATTTGGAAAACAAATAATACTGCAGCATATGACTAAAATTTGTATTTTTAATTATGTCAGATACTTTCAAAATGGTGGCAACATAGACATCTTAGCTAAGAATGCTACATTACCAAATCCATGTAATTAATTCCAACTTCATTTCTATGCTGGCAGTAGATATTACAACTATTAATTGTATCTACATTAATAATTTTTTCCGCCATTTTTAAGATACGAATAAAAATTTTTTTATATCTTATCTTGAGAAACTATTGACCAATTCCTATCAAATTTCACAAAGAAGTAGTACAGCAGCAGATGATGTAATAAAGTATGTTGTTAGTACGCCAGACACTTAATTTCAAAATGCCGGACATATAGCCATTTTAGTTTAGAGCGCTATAAAGTCGAGACCATGTAATAAACTACAACTTATCTTTGTATGCTGGCAGTATGTATTACAACCATCAACTGTACTACACGAAACATACAATGTCCACTATTTTGTAAGATAGCACCATACGGATAAATTAAGTATCTATATCATGCTTGGGAAACGATTGACCGATTCCTACCAAATTTGGCAAACATTTTGCCCTTTATCATGTAGTGTATATTGTTATGTTTTAAGTAGGTCAGGCACTATTTTTCAAAATGGTAGCTATATAAATATTTTATTAACGAAACAAATTCCAACTTAACTTTGTATGCTGGCAGTATCGATTACAACAATCAAATTTGTCTTTACACAGCCTTATTTCTCTGCCATTTTGTAAGTTAGCCCCACGATAAATGGTAAGTTTTTGTCATATCTCAGGAAACATTCAACCTATTCTTACCAAATTTGGCGAAGAAGTTGTACTGTGGTAGGCCATATAACTAAAAGTATTTTTTAAACATGACAGACACTTATTTTTAGAATAGCAGCTATAAAATCATTTTAGCTTAGTGTGCTATATCTACTAAACTATGTAATCAATTTTAGTTTAACTTTGTATACTGGCAATATACAATAATCGAATGTGCTAAACATTACGTTTTTGTCCTCTATTTATGAAGATCGATACAATAAAAATTAAGTTTTATTTCATATTTGAGGGACCATTCATCCAGTGTTCACTCAATCTTCTCAAAGGTAGCGCTACGGCAAGGCATTTGTGGATCAATCACTTATTTTCAAAATGACGGCGCTGTAAATATTTTAGGTAGACTGATTAAATTCGAAGTTGATGCTCGAATCCGACATCCATAATGCAGTTGATTGCACACTAGCTTATAATAAGAGGTTTTCTGGTATTTGTAATTGTTTCACTACTGTTGCATGTTTTTCTGGTTTTTTTCTCTAATGATATTGCTATAAGCGAGACAAGTCCTACCTACCAACTTAGCTTTCGAAAAATTATTTAAAAATTAATTGTACCCATGTTGAAGGAAGTTTGCTCATTAGTTATAGCAATAACTTCTTTGTTTGATTCTTTGTAATTTTATTTAAAAATTTTGCGGATTTGGGAAGTGCACCGGCTATCTCACATTTTATGTACTCAAGTAATCGAGACTCAAGGACAGCATCGACGAGCGTTTTCACTGAACTCTTAAAAGCCAAACTGTGGAGATATTTTATAGCAAATGGAGCTAGCAACTGGCCGCAGCTATTGTTGACACTCGTTCGGGATTATTATCATACAGTTCACTCTTCCATGCATGAAGCCCGAAGTCATCAAAGGCGAATCCCTGTTCCGAACTTCATACTCCGACTAGAAGTGGATAAACCCCCGTGGGCCTAAACGAAGGTCGATGACTTGGTGCACATCTCCGAAGAACTCGGCATTTTCCACAAAGCTTATAGATACAACTGGTCCGTGGAACTATACTGTACGTGGTGGTTTGCATTCGACATTCGTACCCATGCAAATACAATGCCTGACTGAGAAAAAGCTACACCATGAAAAAATTCTCAACAAGAGACCAAACTTCATGCATATATAGATTAACCGATTTAGATAATGTGACTTAATTTTCGCGGACATCCAAAGTTCCAGTTGCCTAAAAGACATGGTGATCAGTAATTAGTGGGACCTCCATGTTGAGCGATGCAATTTACCACGATGTGGCGTCAATTCTATGAGTGTCCAAATAATGTCCTGGGGATTTCGCAAACGACGTCCAATCGCACCCCACTTTAGACTTTATTTATTGTGGAAGGAAGTACGTGCCCTCAATGCAAGATGTTTTTGGAAAATATATACCTACATCAACTCTCGCTGCCATTTGCCTAATGATAGAATACACGCATTCTTAAATGACACTGAGAAGTAGTGACAAATTAAATGTCCTACCAGAATGTAAAAAAAGAATGCATGGAAATGTGTGCAGAAGCACCGCTCTGTGGAACATCCTCTCAAGCCCACGAAAATAAAAATGAACTGTGTGGACCCCTTTGTTATTATTAAAATAGGGAATGCTGTGACGGTAATGTTAGATATTGTTTAACTATGGGCACTAATAGATTTTGTCGACAGATATTTAGCAATCAAGATCAAATTGACAAGAAAGCCTGGTATCCAAGTGAAAATTTGCTCCTGGAAATGCAATTAGTTTTCTACTAACTAAAAGTGAATTTGAATGCTGAAAATGCATATTTAATTGCTTATCACTGTCATAGCAGTTCTTTAGTAATAAGACATCTCAAGCACATGTAAACACGTTTCCTAACTCTGCAAATTTCTGCCTGTAGTAAATGTCCCCGCATTCAGACTGTTCTAAACGAGGGACATGCTTATAATTCAGGCAAGACAGAATGTTGCACGAAGTGAGATAGGATGAAGCAAAGACAGATCGTAGACATAAGAGTTAACAGGAGCACACAGAGAAAACCATAAAATCACTGCATAAATATCTCCGCCGTCCAAGGAGTGGGATAGAATCTGTGAACCCAGATTTCATAGGCTAGTGTTTAACTATTGAGTCAAGTAATTCCCTTTTCCGAGTAATGAAATTAATAACGTTTTTGTGCATTTTTATAAATATGGATATTGTCTAGGTGGTGCGGGAAATACATAAAATTGCGGCTACAAATGTTGATCACGGCGAAGCATCTAGTGCCGTATATGCGCAAAAATTCCGTATCACTATAGTTACGGAAGGTTCTCGAGAAGAAATATTCTTCCGAGTGGTGTATTTAAAATACATGTTTCTACGTAGACCAAGATGAACCATGTTCAATTCCCTGCAGGGTCGCTCCCAGATTTTCGCATGTGGGAATCGTACCGGGCGATGCCTTTGGTCGGTGGATTTTCTCGGAGATCTACCTTTTCGCCAGGTCTCGCATTTCGGCGCGGCTCCGTATTCACCTCGTTTTACCCTCGTCGACTCACAAAAACTCGTTATTAAGAGCTACCCATTCCTTTCTACTCCGCTCATATTCACGATATACTTTCATACGAAAAGAAGTCACACCCCAAACTAGTCGGGGATTCAAGAGATATCCAACATGTCCTTTAAAAAACTGTCTTTTCACGTTGCTGGACCGTTAAATTACATTCTGAATACGTGCGTAAACTGTACAGGGCTTAGCATTGAGTTTTGATATTCACTTCTTGCCAAAGAAACTATAAGGTTACAGCTTGAACTTCCACACTTGTACTCATCGCGACAGAAACACTGCACGCCAGTTCAATGTCCACGGTATAGAAGCGATGTTGAGCCTGATGTACCTTCCAAATCTGCTCTTTCGCTCCCTAGCCATCTACCATGTTCTCTTTTTCGTCCTCCGGTGAAAAATCAACCCCTATGTCGGACACACCTGTAACGAATCCTTTGTTAACTACTGCATATTTTTCACACCTAAAGAAGTCATCTTGTGTTAATGATTGTTTTAAAACCTTAAAAAGGTTATTATAAAATGTGTCAGTTAGATACGTTAAAATACAATCAAGCCAATATGGCTATTAAAAAGTAATAATGTTTCAAATAATACTGGAATATAATATCAAATTCTGGTTAAATTCTGGATGAAATTCGATTTCACTTACATACACGTTATATGTTCCTTACTACTTCTTTCAAGATATCTGGAGTGTTATAAATATTAATTGTAAAACCTTAACGAAGCGAAAATGGATTTTTACCTAGAGTTACTCAGGCTATTAGTGGTAATTGTAGTCAGGCTGTAAGTGGTAGTTGGTTAACCTCAACTGTTTGTCATAATTTATCGCAGTGGGTTGGTTCGTAAATAGTTATTTAAATAATGCGTAGACAAATCTGTGAGTATTATCAGAAACCAGGTGAAACAATATAGGAATTTGTGAAGGAAATAATCATTTTCACTGTGTAATGAAGCATCCTTGGTAGAAAAATGTTTTTATAATTTGTTGCCTTAGAACAGCAAATATTTTATTTTTTCTCATTAACCGAAACTGTTGCAGGATTTGACATTAGTTACTCACTTAGAACTTACTTTAGGATATTAGGTACAAGAACTAATTTTGATTATAAAACCAACAGCTTTTGTCATGTTTGCCACTATATGAGTCACACGGCAGATAAGTGTTTCGATGAAGACCAGTATAAAAATAATTAAGGAAAGGAACATGGCTCTGTTGGACTCGTTTCAATATCTGATAAGGAAGGTCGTAGTTATGGCAAAGGAAAAGGTCGGGTGAAGAATAGTGAACCAATTGAGAAAGGAACGAGTGTGTCCGATAATTCCGATGTCCATCCGTCTTCGCATAAATCAATGCCTGTGGTGGTGAGAGCCACGTGCAGTAACGGTGTTCAATGAAGCAGAAATCAATGCCTGTGGTGGTGAGAGCCACGTGCAGTAACGGTGTTCAATGAAGCAGAAATCAATGGCGGTTAGTATTAACAATTTTTTTCAGGGCATACAAAGGAATGATTTGCTATTTATGTCTGTAAGTGTTTCGAAAACACTGCTCTTAATGAGTCCGGGACTTCGGTGTCCGTAAAGAATGAAGATTGCTGCAATCGGTAGTTACAGGATAATCCGTCCGGAGCCATAAATATTCATAGAAATGAGAGGATGGCGTTTTTTAGTTGAAGGTGGGAAACCCAATTCTGTAGTATTAGAAAAAAATAAAAATGAAAATTTCTCGTGAAAATTTAAGTTTTGTCTTTTTGATCATTTATCTCATTCTATGTTTACTGGTGTATATATTCTCGGTCATTCTCAAGACTATCTTGATATTAACAATACAAGTTTACGTTTAGGGTTTTCTCCAGATATTCGTATTTTCCTCGGAATTAAGTCATATTGCTGCTAAGTATAAGCTGTAATTTCATGATAAAATATAGAGCAACAGATTGAGGATTTTAAGCAGAGATATTATGATGTAATTACTACTGAATTAGGGCATTGTATTAAACATTCCGTCATGCTAAATTCAAAACAAAAGTGTCATGTAATTTATCCCTCTCCCGCTCTCTAATGTTTAGGAGTTCAAACTGAATAATAGTGACTTGAACGAACAGTGAATTATAGAAAATACTTTAGTTGTTTGTGATAGTACAGCTTTACAAATTCCCAAGAAAAGTCTTGGTCAGTTTCGATTAAATTGGGATTACTTCAAATCTAACGAGAAAATATATTTAGATCCTTACGTTATTTCAGTTCAAGAATCTGTGATTCAGAATTAAGTCATGAGAAATATTTAATAATATTATATCTGAATTCAGCAATTTATCAATGCGACTCACATACTAATTCACAGGAACCGTTAGTATTTTGTACCCTTTGGGGTCTGTATCAGTGGAATCACCTCCCGATGGAGAGCAATTGTGAGCCTCAAGCCATGTCGCGTGTTTCGTTTCAGGTATTAGGTAAATTCATTTACGATTTGGTTTTTACGTATACTGTTAATGTTTGTACCTACATTGAGACATTTCAGGAACGTTTAGGGCATATGAAATTAGTTTTGTCCACCTAACGGGAAGCTCAGTTAACTTTCAATCCTGACAAAATCAACAGGGCAGAAACTAATGTTCGGTATAGGGTATTTATCATATCTGAAGGTACGTTGCATAAATATCGGGAAAAGTCAAAACAATACTAAACTTTCCAAATCCTAAAAATATTGCGGTTGTGCGTATATTTTTAGGCATGGCTGCATTTAACAAGAAGTGTATACCAGATTCCTCCAAGATATCTGAATATTTAAATCATTTCAAGAAGAGAAATCTTAAGTTTTTGTAGGCTGGAACATTAACAACCCTTAACGACTTTAATGGACAAATCAACCAACACGCCCGTTTTCCATTTACCTAATTTTAAAGGAAAATTTCGTCTTCATGTAGGTATAGCCCCACCAGTTTCCCTGCTATTGGAACAGTTTTAAGATAGATGAAAGATAAAGCTTTCATTCCTAGTAAACTCTTGACTCTACCTTAGAGAAAATTTCCATTTCATGAAAAGGAATGTTTGGACTGTACATGGAATGGGAACATGTTTGTATTGTTTTAAAATTTGATATTCACCGTGTTAGAGGCTGTAGCTGGCGCTTTGTCGCATATGTTTTGCCCATAAGGGTTTTAGAGTGTATAGGACAAAGGTATGTTGGAAAATGTGGATGGTAGTGAATTGGAAGTGAGAGTTGTGATATGCGGGCTAATAAATTCATTAAAATGTTTAAATGGGTTCAGCAATAGAAGGAATTTTCAGCCACTTACAGAATTTTTCTCAGATTTTTACAAATGTATATGATTATTAGGTGATGATTAGTGTGAAACTATTCTTGATGATATCAAGGCTCATACTTTCAGGTATTCTCTGCATACTGGTTACATAGCTGTTTGATACTATATTCCAATAGTATGTAAAATAATGTTTTCTTAATAGTAATGTTGGTTACAGTGCAATTTGAAGTAACTTATTAACATACTTTATAATCACCTTTTGAAGTTTTATGCTTGCTATATTAGCTTTATCCAGAATTTTTAGATCTCTGTAAGTGTTAATGAAAAAATTCCAAATAAAAGGTAGAAACAATTGTTTGCTTATTTAAACATTCCCCATTTTTTATGTCTAACCATTGAAATTATGTCTACATATCAATGCCACACTGATTGTTGGCAGAGGGCCACGGTGGTGTGGTGATCATGCTACTTGCATCCTACTTAGGCGAACCGGGCTCCGTTCCTGGCGGGGCCACTCCCGAATTCTTGCATGTGGGAATCGAGCCAGATGATGCCACTGGTCAGCGGGTTTTCTCGGAAATATCCCGTTTCCCCCGCCCTTGCGATCAGGTGCTGTTCCATACTCACCTCGCTTTACCCTCATCGGCTCTCAAGAACTCGATGTTAAGAGCCGCCCAAATCTCTCTACTCCAATTCTCTTTGATTGTTAGCATAAGTGAGATCATGTTTGGTGCGCCTTGTGTGAAGCTGAGTGTGGGTGTCCTCAGGGTCTTCCTGTGAGAGAACCCAGGAGCTCCTAGCCGCCTCAAGTCAGTCATAAGCAACATCAATAACCTGTTCTCCCAAGACAATCAGTATATGTTAACATTACGTTGAAATAAACGACGTTTTACTCCTCCTACCGTTTTCATAACTCGACCATACTTCAAGATAATTATTTAGTTAAGTAAGTTAAGTCAATTCATGGCAGCATGAGAAAATCTATTAGGCAGTGCTGCCTGCCCTCACGTACTTTCATTTTTGATGTTATACACAAGTAGCATGTGACAACAATAACTACGATATGAAAATTATCTTGCAGAACGAGGTAGCGAAGTCATAGTTCATACACGTCACTGACTATACGATGAGTTATTTGTTTAGAATGAGTAATTCCGGCTTGAGATATACGTCTTAGCAATAACTGCCTAGTATTTCTAATCATTGTTCGAATCCATAGGGCATATGCCAGGGAATTCTCCCTCACATCATTATTTCTTCCCTGGTTCATGTAAGATAAATTATTTCCCTGAGAGGAAAGTGATTTCTCTCTCTGGAGAGTAATAATGGATATGGTCAATGAGAATAATCATTGCCACGTACAAATAATGACGAAGAATCTTGATTCCTAATTCAGGTGGAAATGACTAACTGGAATACACGTGACCTCACAGACGACTAAGATATGCTGACTCAATATTACCGGTTTTTGTGTAGAGCAAAATTTCCTGTTTCTCTTTGGGTAATTAATTTCACACCGGACACACACTGGACACATATTACACTGCAGTTTTTTTATCAGATATAAGCTATTACATATTTCTGCCACCAGATGTCAGCCACTCTGCTGTAAAACTGGAATCTACGAAAAGTAGTATATGGGTAGATTGAGAACAAGCCCAAATTATTTTTACCCCAAATTTCAAGCTTTTTTTTTTTCATTAATGTTCAAACTATTTGCCCCCCCCCCCCCCCCCAAAGTTCATGCTTTTTACCCCCAGAATTTCATGTTTTTACTCCAAATTTCATGTTTTTTACTCCAAATGTCATGTTTTTACCTCGAATTTCACCAATTTAAGCTAAAATCGATCAAATTTCTCGATTTTCAAGCAAATTTGTATGTTTTCTAGAAAACGCTAATTTTGCAAGCGAGCAATCTAAATCAAGCAAATTTAATCCAAAATCAAGCAAAATAAGATAAAATAAAGTGAAATATTGAAAAGACAATTGATAGTTTAAATTCGAAACTCTGCTAACGTTTTATAAACTTCTTCTATCTTCTCAAAGTCGCCCTCTATTTCATGAAGTACGTATTTATCGATAATGTTTTCGAATGTTTGTAAACTTTGTAGATTTCGATTGAATTTGTAAACTAATTTTCTGAGTTCGTCAGAAGCATTATCTAATTTATATAGGAAGGCGTAGTTGATTCAGACCCATCTTTAAAAAGCTTTGTCATACTGCAAGGTAACGCATGCATTTTTATTTATAAAATGAATATTTATTAAGAGAAAGAAAAAGGTTCATTCAGGTTTAACAAAAAAATCTTTATTCGATCAAACAACTTAACAATACATCTAAACAATTGTATTAAAATATCGAAACAGTTTCTTGTTTTTGTAAAATCGTTTATATCCTCCATTTAATAAAATTTAAAATTTATATATCTGCAGTAATCCTCTCTTCCAAATAATCAATGTTAGATTTCATTTACTAATTAAAACAACATTATAAACTATACCTGCACCTTTTAACATTTTATTAAAATCAACACAAATTTTTATATTTGTTTTTTTTAATCCACAGTTGTTTTCCTGTATGAACAATCAATAACATATAAAGGTCTTCACCCAAAAAATGAATAAAAGTTGATACTGCCTTCGAAGTTTACAGTTGGTTTATAATAAAGTTCATTATTTCTACATATAGTATCCAGTTTCGTTTATGAATTTCTAAAATCACTATAAGCAAAGAACATTTTATCACAAAGACCATTTTCAAAATCTAAATTCCAATTTTCTTTTGGAAAAAATTTCATTTCTACCATTTTTAACATAAATACTTTTCACATTACAATGGTCAAACATAGAAGCGTGGACATACTGTTCAGCGCGATTCTATCTATTATTTTGAAAGCTTACAATTACTAAATCGGGCATGTCAAATTTTAAATTATTAAACTGATCTTTTATATCAAAGTTCAAGACAGTTGTATCAGTAGGAACTTCTTTTTCTAAAAATTGCCAATAATCAAAACTAATAGGTATTTTAGGATGTTTGTATATTTTCTATTTGATTGCAATTGATGTGTTGGATTCGTATTCAACAATAGGCCACATAATTTCTAATTTTTCAAATTCAATTTTACCCGGATCAGCATCCGTAACATCTGCTCTTTTGTTTCATGAAAAAATAAACAATTGTTATCAGATGAATTTCTAAAAAAAAAAAAAGTAATTTTATATCCGCCTTTCCAATAAATTTCATTGTTGTCATGAATAAAACCAAACAAATATCTCAGTGAATAAGTTATTTCATGAACAGATTTTACTCGATATTTATTATCAACACCAGAAAATTCTAAATAATTTTGTTCACCTGGGGATCTTAATAACACAGTCATTACTGTTGATGTTATACCTGAATTATCAACAGCTTCAATAATATTTCCATGTTTTGAAATTTATACTCTAGAAAACTGAAAAGGAAAAAAGTTCGAACAAACATCAATATTGTCTTATTTGTATATTTTGCCGCAGCTCCGACCTTATCTCTATTTTTAATATATATTGCTCATAAACATAGGCATCATTTGGAAAATAAAAGGCATCTTCTATAGGAATATCAAATTCAATTCTATTATTGTAAGCATTTAAATTCCCCCTGGTTTAATTGGTTGCGCGAAAAGTTTGTCTCTCGAAACTCTCAATACTATTAGAACTCATTTAGAAGAAAAAAATTACATATAAATGAAAGATTCGAAGAGCATTTCTCGAGTTAAATAACTCATTGAAAGATAAGAAAAAATTATTTTAAAAATGAAGTGGAATATGAAAAAAATAAGAAGAAACATCTACCTTTAATTGACGAACTACGCTATATTGGTATTTAAAAAAAGTAGAACAGGTAAGTGAAGAAAAAAATTAATAACAACATTAGTTCCTGTAGCAGCAAAAAATTTAGATTATTCACCAAAACCAGAACAAACATATTTTAAAGAGAATTATTCTCAAAATCTCCTAACTTGGAAGAGTGAATGAGCGTTTTACCCATAAAAAGTGCCGCGTCTGATTCTACTATAAATCCGAGAAAAGAAATTTCAAAAAGAATAAATGTTATTGATGCTCAATATGGTTTACGGGCAGAAGGACATAATATTTACATAGGTAATACGCAAGTAAAGAAAGATAGAAAATGATAAAACAACTGTTAAAGGTAAAGAATATAAATTAACAGAAGAACTTTCTTATATGTTAACAAAAGAAAAAGGAGAAGATCTTAAGGGCAATTTCACTGTTAAGTACTATGAAAACTACACGTAAATTGTTTTAGATACCGATGTTACATTCGAAGAATATAAGCCAAAAAAAGAAAATAAACTCGAATAGAAGTTGGAAATACAAAAAAAATAATAATTAAACCAATTTATGATAACTATATAAAAGAACCACTTTCAAGAACAGCACCAAACACACCAGAAAAATAGATTTCTCCAAGAACTTCTAGATCTCGAGAAGGTATTTAAAAAATACAACAATTTGCCAAAAGAATATGTTTGGATGGATTGGCCATCAAATAATTTAAATTTGCCCCGAAAGGTTTTTGCCTGGTTATAATTATTTTGGACCATTTACAAAATCAAATGAAACACTAGAAAAAGACCCAGGAATAAATTAATTAGATGAGGCATGCAAATATCACGATATTTCTTATAGAGACCATAAATATTTAGAATCTAGACATGAAGGTGATGAAATTTTACATAAAGAAGCTAAAGAAATTGTGTTAGATAGAAACACTCCAATTGGAGAAAAAATTTCTTCTGCTGCTCTTGCTTCAACTATGTTTACAAAAAGAAAATTGGGATGCGGAATTGAAATGTTTTATTAATTATATATATATTATTTACTTAAAAATAAAGATAAAAAGCTTAACTTTCGATATGCCCATTGATCAATTATGAGATTTGGGTATAGATAAATATTTAACAAAAGATCAGCTTGAGAACAAAAATTAAAAATTAAAAGAAGGAAAGGCTTTCTTATTGATTTTGACAATTGCAATACTAAAAAAAAAAATATGTTAAAAGAAAAAACCGGAAGTGATTTACACCATGGAGGATTTTTACCAATTTTATTTGCAGCTTTAGATGCACTTGGAGCTTTAGCTGGAGAGGCTACGGCAATTTATAATTCTGTTGAACAAACTAGAAAAATAAAAAAAATTAGAAGAACACCAGAGACATTATTTGGCAATGAAAAATAAATCAGGAAGTGGCGTTGTTGCCAAAAAAAAAAAAGAGGATGACCAAAAAAATTTGAATGTATCGCCACTATCTAATATCGATATTGAAAAAGGTGTAAAAATATCAAACATAAAAAATTTCGGAAATGTTTATATCGTTGACGAATTGCCAAAAAATATGCTCAAAAATGAATGTGCTGTTGTTATTTTTTACATTTCTACAAATCCTGGTCCTCATTGGGTTTGCTATTTTAAAGAAAACAACGATGTTTACTACTTTGATTCATTTGGAGGTAATATTTCTAGTTAATTAATTAATTATTTCAAAAACAGAAACGATTATTACAATGATGATCGAATGCAGAATTTTGATTCAGTTATATGTGGACATCTATGTTTATTCGTATTACACCTTATTTCGAGAGAATTTAAGTTTGATGATATCGTTTCTATGTTATTAAATTACAGATATATTTGGGACCCCATTAATCAAATCATTAAATAAAATGTTTGACACTAGTGACTATGCTTTAAAATCATATATAGATTCACGATGCAATTCCAGTGTTTCTTCTTTACAAAGTGAACTATCCGCCTATATTGATTACACAAAATCTTATATTTCTTTTCTAGGGCATAGAATTGTTAATATAGGTGAACCTATAAATAATAAAGATGCGGTCAATAAAATATATTTCGATATACATGTAGCAGATTATGCATTTAAAAAGTATGTGGATTCGAAAAATAAAAATTTTGTTTCTGATTGTACTTTAAAAGAATATATATATTTACTATCAGTAACACTATTGCTGATTATATAAAAACGTTAAATAATACAAAACAGGCATTAAAAAAGGATGAAGATTCGAAATACAATACTATTTCTTCTGCTTTACAAGATCAAATAAGTAAAGTTTTTACTCATACAAACTGTTATATTTCTTTTCAGCATCGTAGAAATACTAGTCTGGCTGAATCTATAGATGGATATGATGCGCTTAGTAAAAGATATTTCGATAAATAAATGACTGATAAATTGCACAATTTTAATAAATCAGTTTTTAATTACTGTGATTTACTTGTTAATACAAAAGTTTAAAAAAAGCAAAGAGGTTTCCGATAAAAAATTATATATTCAATTATAAAATTTATACCAATCGGTAGAAAAATGAAAGGAAGAAAAATTTCATATATTTTATTTATGTGGAAAGTGGAATAAAAATAATAATGTTTTTCGCATAGACAATGATGGAAATTTCTTTTCTTTTTTGTTGGTTGTACTGTTTATAAAATAATTATAGATAATTTACCTGATGATACTATAACTGTTATTAAGGGAACTACAAAAATAGATTACAGTAACCATTTTGATGTTAACAAATGTAAGTTTTTAACTTTTAAAATAAAAATAAATAAATAATCTAATTATTTTGTTTATGCAATGTTGACTACAATGGAAAAATTTGTGAAATATGAAGATTAACTATATATTACTATTAAATGGAGAACACTTGGTGTTTGAAGTGCAAGAAAGTCAACAAAAATAATAACAAAAAAAATTAAAATACAGAAAATTGGCGATTAGTTCAGAAAAGTAAATACCCAATATACAACTCTAATAAAACAACATCCTTTAAAAAAAATTGCTTAATGTAAGAGGAGGTATAATGAATCAATTATATAAAACTGCACGAAAAATTTTTCCAAGAAGAAAAGTAATTTCGTATGGAATTGATGATTTATAGCAAATTGATCTTGTAGAAATGGATACCGGAAATTTAAAACTAATATCACATAAAAACAACGAATACAGGTATATTATGACAATTATAATTTTTTTTTCTAAATATGCATTTGCTATACCGAATAAACATAAAACAGTAAAAAATATAGTAATTGCTTTAGAATCTATATTAGTTCAAAGAAAACCATGTAATATTCAAAGTGACAATGGCTTAGAATTATATAATAAAATATTCAAAGAACTTATGCAAAAATATAACATCAATCACTATTCTACATTCAGTGAATTAAAAGCCAGTTGTGTGGAAAGGTATATTCATACAATGAAGAACAAAATGAGGAAGAAATTTGCTTTAAATGGCAATTACAAATGGGTAAATATATTAGATGATTTAGTGAAAGAATACAATAATACCAAACACAGAACCATTGGTATGATGCCGATTCAAGTTAATAAAAAAAAATGAAAAAATGTTAAAACAGCAAGATTTTGCGAATGTGATTGCTAAACCAAAATATAAAGTTGGTGATGATTTCCGCACGGGCAAGATTAAACGAATCTTTTAAAAGGGATACACAGCTAATTGGACAACAGAATTATTTGCTGACATTTTAAATTTTGATGTGCCAACTTATAAACTGAAAGATACCAACCGAGATGAAATAAAAGGCAGTTATTATGAATACTAAATTATGAAAACAAACTATCCAGATGAATATTTGGTCGAAAAAGTTTTAAAAACTAAAGACGATAAAATTTATGTAAAATGGTTGGGTTTTGATCTTCTCATAACACTTGGATTAATGAAATATATGTTTTGTAAATTTAAAGATAAAAATTAGCTTCTTACTCAATTCGATAAAGATTATTTATATAATTAATCAATAGTTGTTGAGAATAATAATTTCTGGCAATATAAAAATAGTTCCAAAATAACTCAATGTGGCAATTCAATGTTTTTTTTCATTCTTTGATATAAATTTATAGAAATTGGAATATAATCAAATCTCTATCATTCTTCGCAATTTGGATGTCTATATTCATTTCTATACAATCATTTTCAAACTTTTTTCTTTGTGTTCTAATGACATAGTAATCATATTCACAGTCATCAAATAAGTTTAAAAGAACGAAAGTTTAATTTCAATTTTTATTTTGTGTTTGTGGTACATATGAGATCATTTCTCTGATTACCTCATTTCTGCAAACTATTTCATCTTATGTCAGATCAACGACACTCCTAAATGTTCAATATCATCATCTTTACTTTTATTTTACCATTATTTACCATTGTAAGTAGGCTTGTTGTTAATTATGTCTTGAATTGAGTCCATTTTTATATGCAAAACTATGTGTAAGTGAAACTGGTGAGTTGTGATGTCTTTTTACAATTATTCTTTTTTAATAAGCAAGTGAAAAACTAAATTATACAAATTTATAAAATACAGGCCAAATTCATTGATAAATATTGTATTAGGTTTGCATATTTGAAGGGGTGAGCAAATCGCTCACCCCTATATCTAGACCAAATTCATTGATAAATATAGCATTCGGCTGTGTGTTTTAAGGGTGTCTCTTCTGTTCTCTAAAAGGGGTATTCATTTCTGTGCCACCACAAAAATTCAACTTTTTATAAAAATTAAAAATCAATAAATGGGAAACAATTAAAGTGAGATAAGAGAGTTACAAGAGATCTTTAATAACTTCTCTAAAAAATATAAATAATGTGGAATTATTAATAAAGATCTTCTTGAAAAGGATTATTTCGAATTAAGAGAAATGGGAAAGAATTCTCAGAACAGGCTATTATTACAAAAGAAAACATGTTTTAATGGTGTGCATAGATAAATTACAAAATAATCTCCCAGAATCCAAAACATTGTTATATTCAGAAGATTCAGATATAGAGGCTCTATATGTTAAACAACTTCAAAATTTAGCAAGGATGTTAAAGATAGAAAAATACTATAATTATCAAAGAGAAGAACTAATACAAAAATTATAAACTAATATTAGAGAAACCATTTACAGGTATAGAAAACAAGAAAGTTTCGGAATTAAAACAAATTGTAAGGGAATATAAAATTCTATGTTATTCTTATATAAATGGAAGTAAAAGTATTCCCTAAAAAGACTTAATTCATTTAATATTGCAAGAGAAAGAAAAATTATTTAAAATACAAGAATTTAATTTTGGAGAATTATTAGAGAATTTTTATAAAAGCTGTAAATCTTAATTAATTATGTTTTTATAAGTATTTTATTTTCTTGTATTCATTAATTACCTGTAAGTAAGGGGTAGCACTATTCGGGCCCCTAAAAATATTCAACATTTTTCCATTTATTGATTATTATATAAAATTAAAGAATATAGACCGAATTCATTAATAAATACAGCAGATTTTTCATTACCTTTGAAGGTGAACTACTCTGGGCACACACAAAAATTCGACATTCTTAAAAGCTGCAAAAGGTTTATGAGCCACGTAATGCCAAAACTAGAGACCTGTTTATTTTTCGAGTTTATGGGTAAGCTAATATGTCACCAGTGACTCAATTTTTCCGGCCTTAATTAGCACCATCAAAACTCCATTAGGAGAACTTCCCCACTTCACCACCGGCCAGCCATTATTTTTTAGTGATGAAATGAGGAAGTTTTTATTTTTCATTTCTTATGTGTGGTACTCCATCTCATAGTCAGGCACCAGAACACACTGGCTTATATATCTGTCATACTACAAGCATAGTAAGGAGAGCATTTTTTGCTGGGACATTAAGGGTACCACTTAATTTGCATCAATACACATATATAGAATATATGGGCAAGAACAATTAAATGGTTTCTTGGCTCGAATTTAGAATGTATTGGTGATAAGTTAACAATACAAATATGGGCATCTCAAATTCACACTATCAAATTATCATCTCGCCAGGACTGGGATTCGATCCCAGGACGTTCGACTTACAAGACAAACACTCTACCACTGAGTCATGGTGGTCGAGCGAGTTGCATGGCACTAAAAATATTTCACGTGGTAGGCTGGAAGCCTGTTATCAATAGTCGTGCAGAGTGTTCCCTGTGCTGTGAGGAGATATCTAGAAAACCTCTTGTAAATTGCCTCGTGGTGAGTTCGCAGCAGCATGAGTAGAGATATCAATGCAGTTGTGTCACAACATGCATCCTGTTGCGACGAGAGTTCGATGTCGTTGCAGACAAAGAAAACTGTGCAGATATGCTTTTTCCTGTAGTGGAAAGAGCTTGATGTGGTTGGGAGTGTATGATTGTGCAGATATGTTTTTTTTCTGTCACAACGATAGTGCTCTAAAGTTCAGTCGTGGAAGAAGATAGAAAGTTCTCATATACAATTCACAAGGAAGAGTTAAAATATAAAATATTCTATTTGATTTCGATACTTTCCACTGTTCATCTTTCTACTCAAATCTAACGTTAAAAAACCATAATCTTCCTTGCAACAGCTTGCACAAATATCTTTAAATTTTTCATAAGGCATATCGCCACCGACAAAATCATTATAAACATGTCTTAGGTTAGTGTCATCTTGTCTAAATATACATAGAAAGTTTGTGTTGTCTCTCACAAGTTGTTTGGAAACCCTCGAATAAGTCTGTGCTAAATAAAAAACATCAATGTTTTTCTGTCTCTCACTAGTAAAATATTCGTGGATTACATTTTGATCTTCTGAAATTACATCAGCGAAAATAACTAAAGAATTATTTTCACATTGATCTAAGGGAAGCATTTTGTCAATGTTATTAAAAAAAAGTATGCCATTTTTTCATTTAACTTTCTGGATATTACATCAAAGTCATTTTGTAACTGAATGTATTTTGAGCAAACATACAATTTATTAATATTTAGCCATCCTGGCTTATAAATAAAATTAACTATCAGGATTGGTTTTTGCAGAATTGCTGGACCCAACAATCAAACCCCTTATGTCATCAGGCAATAATTCACCATTATTTTTCTTATTAGCATCTCCTTTGTGAATTAATACACCAACACCCAAATCGACTTTGCACAGCATAGGCTGCTTTGGCTGCAATTTTTTCATTTAATAAAAATATTTTTTGTAATACATGGAGAATAAAGTATTTAAGTTAACATACATCAGTTATGTACCAAAGAAGGAACTTATCTATGATATATTTCATAAAGATAAATTTATAGTATTGATTATTTTTCACACAAAATTTCTAACTGTAAATATAGACCATAATACTATAACAATTGAAGAATTTAGGGCTGTCATTGATAAAACAAATTTATCACTATACCTAGAGGCCAATAAGTTGGCGTATCTTTAAAATAAGCTAAAAATTCAATCGATATATTTTCAACAAATAACATTGAATTGACAGTAGACAATGTGAAAAACAGAATATCTATTAAATCTAAGTTTGATATTAAATTTGACGACTGATTATCTGATATTCTTGGCTTTGAAAAAAATATGACTATAGAAAAGGACAAAATTGTCGTAGGTACTAAGCTACCTTATTTTAATTTATTTAAAACAATAAATGTTCATTGTAATTTGGCATATGGAATGTTCATAAAGTATGACGAATCTAATCACATAGAAACAGACATAATTACTAGTATTCACCAAAAACTATGTTTGGCTTCAAATATTGTTAGTTACGAACCCACATATCCAGTTTTTATAGAACTAATCATGAGTGATTTAATCCTATCATTCTAGAAATTAGGGATGAAAATGGTAATCTAATTAAAAATGGTTTGTTTAGTAACCTCATGGTAATGTATCTATAATATCATATGTTACATTCAAAATCTTGCATATTGTCATAGTTAAAATTAAATTCTTTGGCATAAACTTATTCACAAAATTTTTTGTTTTCTTATCTCTTGAAATCATATTGTTTTTATAATCACATTTTTCTTAATTTTTTGTACCAATTCACCCATTGATTTCATGTTTAACTGTAAAGAATTTTTGTGGTTTAGAGTGAATCCTTTAATTTTTGTAACTTGTTTTCCCAAAAAAGTTTCATAACAATAGCTTTCAGGCTCTGTACTTATCCAATTTATACCAAAAAAAAAATTTTTCCCAAATTTGTCTGTCCATTCACCAAGCAGGAAGCCTGTTTTAACAGTATTTTTGCCATTATCAATGTAAACCACGCTGTCTGTGTCATAATATACTACTTTATAACCTAATTTATCTAACATTTCGTATAAACATAATCAGAATTGGAAGAAGCGAAAGTTGCTATAAATTTATTTGTTGCAGTATTATCTTCTACATATTTATAATTGTATTTATAGGACACTTCATATACTTTGTCATTTATATAAACGAAATTATTTACTCCTATTCCATCGACTAACAGCAATTTGTACCTACAAGTTGGTTCAGTAATATATTCTGTTTGTGTTAAATTTTGCCTCTGTCCAAATTTTCCCCAAAGCAAATTTAAACAAATTTTGGCAACAGCACATTTCCCTGGATTTTGATCAATTTTTTCAATATTTGAATCGATATTTTGTTCTTTTTTTATAACAGGAATAAATTCATATTTTGATTTGTAATCTTCCCATGGACTAGTTTCTAATTTTATTTTCATAAATGTTTTAATGTAGTCTCTAAACATATAATTGCTTTTTGTTTGAAATGATAAAATTCACGAATTTTAAGTAATTTGTAATATTTTTCAATAGCTTTATTTAGTTCTAATGTAATCCATGTACCATCCATTTCTATTTCTCCATCACTATGTTTACATTCTCCTTTTTTCTCTACAACAAATTTTGAACATAACATAAACAATAGTATTTCTTTCTTAATTGGTAGTACGGGATGATATAAATTTTGTGGTGGCAAAACTTTACATTTGATCAATCCAAACCAATTTTCGTCGTAATTTTTAGGGTTATATATTTTTATAGGATTATCAACTGGATAATAATCATAAAACAGCACTGTTGGATATAAACTACATATATCTATAGGGGAAGGTTGTCTAAGGCGTACCATTTTTTACATTATTGCATTAATTTGGGCCAATCTTCAATGTATTGCTCCAATATTGATTTAGTATGAAGCAGCATACATATATGCATGCATATCTACAATAACATGTCTAGTTAGCTGAAATAGCGACCCAGAAAAAATGTCTTAGTATAAGACTGCAATCGGTATGATATAGGAAACAAGTATCCAAAATCGTACCACCAGTATCGTAAAACTTTACCGCAACAAACAGAAATAGTCTAATACTAAATGTTGTCCATGGAAACAGCTACAATGAAGTTTTAAGTGTATACAAGTACATATTACACCCTAAATAAAACAAACAAACAAATAATTTACATGCAACACAAATAAAACGTTTCAGGCCTGATTTAACCCCTCCACAGGTTTCATGCACCTAGGTGTGACACTGTAAACATGACACCATATTTTATACGATATTTTCCTCACATATTGAATTAAATCAATCGTCTTGCACGAGTTCTGTGGTTACATTGGATGCGAACGAAGTAGAAGTTGCATTGTTGTCTGAAGTTGTTCTTAAATGCTTCTTTGCACATGCAGAACGTCCCTTGCCTTTTGTAGATTTATCATCTACTGTGATGGTCGTCTTCCTTCTTCTTTCTTTTGCAGCCATCAAATCGCGTTTGTATGGACTACTTGTCAGTACAACAGCACATTTAACTGCCGCCTTGCTGGTGTGGACACATGTTTGGGGCATGTTGAAATCGGAGAAATAGCTTCAATAGAAACATTCAACTTCGAAATCATCTCCTGCTGAGTATGCCTATCATTAGGGTTAATTATTTCACTTCCTGTTAGATAGCTTAATTTTTTCTGTAGGCTTACAAGAAGGCGTATCTGCCCGATTTTCATCTGAGTGGCATTCGTATTCTTCCAGATTTGCAGCTGCTAAAAAGTCGGAATCGCAAAAAATATTACGATCTACCGGCCAGATTCCACAAGCACGAAATCCGTTAATGGCGTTCTGAATACTTGCTGCCCTCGCATAGGCCTCTGCTACAAGTTGGGTAACCTGATGCTGGGTAACACACAAACCAGGATTTGTTAGGAACCATTTTTCAACAGCCTGGGTGTAATAAGTTTCTAATGGCTTGAACAAGGATGTGTCCAGAGGTTGTAGCCGATGAGTTGTGTGGGCAGGGAACTGCAACATTAGGACGCCATTCGCTCTTATAAGTCCCAAAGATTTTACATTTTTCGAATGTGTCGAATGACCATCTAAAATTAAGAGAACCTTGTTGTCGATGTTTGGTTTGATGACAGCAATAAAATGTTGTAACCATTTTACAAAAATTTTACTGTTAATATACCCTGTTTCCGATATGTGAACAATACCTCCAGGAGGGGCATCAACCTGCAGCTCATGCACCATTCTCATGCATTTAAATATTATCATAGGTGGAATATACATCCCCGACGCACTAGTACAACACACTATCGTTATATTGACACCTTTTCCCCCACTTGCAATAGCTCCCACCTGACGCCTTCCTTTCATAGCCAACACTTTCTGGCATCTTTTTTGTTCGGTGCTGAAACCCGTCTCATCCACATTGAACACACGAGTAGCATCAAATATGTTTTCATCTATAACTCTTTCCAGGATATAGAAAAAATCCTAACACATTCTTCTTGGGGACCCCTTTGCATGTGCCATAGAAGTGGACTCGGGCTTACGTAGTTCTAAATCCTTACGACGGGCTTTAAAGGCATAAAACCATTTCTTCCCTGCCATTTCTGTCAATCTGTTGAAGCTGTGTTGTATTTCATTACGCTCTGCAATTTGGAATGCTAACTTCCTGACATCAGTGATTGTTACCCCAAACAGAAGCTCTTCTAATCTTAAAATATGATCAACGAGTTGTTGCTCTACTTCGGCCGAATGGGTGGTGGTATGGCCTATGGTTTTTACGGATTCGTTAGCTACAACATTATTCCTGTCTAAGTGCCTTTTCAATGTTGGCTTTGGAATGTTGTATTGTCGACAGCATTCATTAAAACCCATGTTCCCGTTTCTATACTGCGCAAGAGCCATTGCCATTTCCATTTCGGTCCAAGCTCCATATTTCCTTTTCGTCATACTGTAACATACAACGGACATGTGTTTTAGTAATATTTTATTTATGGTGATTACTGAATACGTTTGCACATGGTAAATATGGAACTTGGCAAATGTAAGGCGTGTTCAATTGAAACCCATTGTCCTCGGATGTTGATGTGCGACCATTAAGAAAAATGTTCCGTAAACAATGGACAGATTTAATGCGGAACCTATACTGAAGTTTGTAATAAAATGAGTTCACTGCATAAAACTATGCAAAACATTATTCAGATTGTTCAAACTGTTTACACATACAGTCACCAATAAACGGGTTTCATTGTAACTTGCCTTGTAGTAGTATCCTAAATCGTACCGGTACGATTTGGGAAACTACGACGTGGTACGACTTAGGCAACTCGTCATCAAACAAAACCAACATATGAAACATAACCTCATATTGTTTGTCTTCAGACATAAATTGGTTCAAAATGTGAAGAAGAGTTGTCTTTACAATAATAAATTTATTTAAACAATAGTTACTTACTTTTCAATTTCGTACAGGCTTACAACTGAGGTTCAGAAACTACATACAGAAATGCAAATAATCATAAACTCCAATAACATCGCTGAACGTGATTCCACACTTAAGTTATTCTTCGAGACTGGCCGGGAACTACAACAGGTACATCTTGTAGCCACAAGAGCGCAGTGGTATTCACATTTCCTGAAATACGGAGGTGGTACGATTTAGGAGGCGGTACACATTCGGCTACTTCTCCTATATCGTAACTTTTTTCCTGAAACTTTTAATTTTGTAGCATTAATTCTACCTCCAAAAAAATGCGTCTCTTGGTTGTAATGGTTCTATTACATTTTTAGTTTTCTCTAAATTACTTTCATATAAAATCGATTTTTTCCCATTTGCAAGCCCACATTTCCCTTACTTTGTAGCCATTTTGTCTTAAAATTGTTGTTCGATAGTTTGTTTTTGTATACAAGTCATCCATAATTTCATTGTTGCAATTATTTATTTATCTGGCGAATAACAATCAGGACAACCATGCCAAAAACCGCCATGGTATTGATAAATTGTTTTAGTTTTTCCGTCGTAAACATCATCTTTTGCTCCACAAATAGTAACTTCTCCACCATTTAATGCGTATGTATTTAACAACGAAATTGATTCTTTACTAAACATTTCTTTTTTATCATCTTTAACTACTGCCATAATATTATTCATAACAAAATTTGATCTATAAACAGCCATACAAATGCCCGCTATTATTATGTAGCAAAATGGGTCTATATTTGATATTTCTAGAAAATATTCTCTAAATTTAAGATAACCACGTCTTAAAATATCAACATCGGAATTACAATATTCAGCATGATCTTTCTTGAAATCGAAGATATGATTTTCTCTTGTTTTTTCAGCATGTCACTTTAAGAAGTCTTTTCGCTGTTCTTCCTTCAGTGTATTGACCCCATTATATTTTGTAGCTGGTATTTTTCTAATATAATTTTGATTTTCTGGTATATTAAAAAAGTGTGGAAAATATACTTTTTTAATCTCTTTTAAGCCAAATGTTTTTTGGAAATGTTGAATAAAGTTTATACTATATATTCTTTTGATATTTATACTCGATATTTTAAGTTGCATAATTTTTTAGCCTTCGTATATTGTTTGAGGTTTTATACTATTCCTAACACAATATTGTAAAATAAAATATGAATCGTAGCCTTTTGAATTGTGTGCAATAAATTTATATCCTTTATTTTCTGCAGATATTACCCATTCGCAAAACTCAGCATTTGTACTAATATGTATTTTGTTTCCGTTAAGTCTTGAACAGATATAAAGTTTGGTGTATGAAAACCAGTTTCTTGCGTGGTTTCATATTCGAAAAGGTAGTATTTTTCTCTGTAAGAACAATCCTTATATATTTTTTGTTGCTTTTGCCATTACAAGTACAAGCTGTTGTGCAAAAACCACCTTTTTGTTGTTTCTCTTGCATATAACATTTGTGTTCATCAGTTTTCACAAATTCCTTACAATTCCAACATTTGATATAACCACAGTTGTGTTTCTTATATCTCAAACATATTTTGTTACAAGTTTTACACCTATAGACTGCCTTACATACATCATCGTGATTAGCAAAACATTCCTGTCCAAAGTAATATGTGTTACATTTTTGGCAATATATTGTAACACGATCTCCACCTTCCAAAACTTTTCGTGCTGTGGTTTTTTTTTTACATAAATTGCATGTATTTTTACCATTTTTCTTATACTCGTGTTGATATTTATTATTGTATTGTTTGTCATAATTTTTACAATAATAAACACTACCTAAAAATGCTTTCATTCTATTAATGAAATCGTAGTGTTCGTCGTGTAAGTACAGATAAATAGTTATTGGTTTTTTAGTTCCAGAATGTATAATTGAATTGAAATGTGCAGCTGAAACAACTTTAATTTGGATATTCAGAAAATTTTCTGCATCCATAATATCTTCTAAACTGAAGCCAATTACGCAAATTTTTCCCCTTCTTTCGCAATGTTCACGAGCCAATTCTCCTTGTAATTTTCATCCTTTTCTAATATAAATAAGATCATTATTCGTTAATTCTCTGTCCAAAATGGTGTTAGTTTGGTATGTTAAAGCTGTAATAATGCTATGTGTCCACATAAATTATCATCATTGTTAATTTTATTAATACATTGTTTTGTCTTTATATCTTTAGTTAAATTAACTATTTTTTTTACTCTTGCGCCATTACCGCTGGGTACTCTGTAAACATCTATATCGAAAGTAGTTTCAGTTATATCTACATTTTCATTCGATGTAATAACTCTTTCAATTTGATTAAGTAAATTTTCGGTGTTTAAATTGTTATTTCTTGCGGTCGAAATACTGTGATGAAAATTCTGATTATTTGCATATATTCTCATTTGATCGCCATTATTATAATCAGTTAATTTTTTTTACTACTTTCATTGCTGTATGAACAGCATTTCGAGCAGCATTCATTTTTTCTATTGGAGTTCCTTCTAAATTATTTATACGAATGCCGTATTTTGTTTGCCAAATGTTGAAAGTTTCATTAAAATTACGACTTATTTCGCGAATTTCAAACGGTCGTATTCTTTCTATGCGTTCTTTAAAAAATTTTTGTTTGAAAGGAAAAATTTGACCTATACTTTTATTTTCTGCTTTAATTGAAAAGAGCAATTTTTGTTAGTTTTATTTCTTGGTTGTACAAAAATCTTTTTCTTTGCTCATCAATAATAGTTCTAATTAAAGCATCTCTCCTTAAATTAGTTACATTTGTTAAGTTAAAGCTTTTAGCTTTAGTTCTTTATTCCGCAATTGTTAAATATTTAGATTTTCTCCTGCTTGACAAATTTTTTTTAATAATGCTTGTAATAAGATCATCTTTAAGTAATTTATATATATTTTTTGTGCTTAATTCTCTAACTATAATTCTAACCTCGGCCACTCTCCTTTTGCGCAGTTATACTACTAAATAATTCGTATATATTTGTTTATTTATAAGAAATAAAATATTATAAACATTTAAAAAATTAAGAAATTAAGAAATGTCAAAAATAATTAAAAAACTGGAATGAAGTGCTTAAATTATTGATAAATTTAAAAATATTTAACTTCTTCTGTGATAATATTTCGCACTACAGCATTTTTTGCATATTGTTTAATGTTTGTCTATAGTGTTTTTAATAATAAAAAATAATTTTATAGATTTATTCTCATTACAAACTGTGCATGTTTTTGTTGGATAATTATATTTTTTAGTTTCATTAAGAATATCTATTTATGTATTTTGTGATTCAGTTTTTTTATGCTCTTTGAAATATATAATACAAACATGTTTTCCACATTCACATAATATTTTCTTATTAAAACATTCTTTGCATTTTGTTGAATGTTTTTCTATACTCGCTTTATGAGGATAAAATGAATCGATAGATTTATTCTCATTATATACTACGGATGTCTTAGTTGAATAATCATGTCGACTATCATTGGTATTGTGCGAGTTACTATTTTTATGCTTTTTGAGATATACTTTAGAAACATATTTTTTACATTCGCATAGTACGTTCTTTTTTTTAAATTCCTATTGATGTTTGGCATATTCAGCAGAACATTTTTACATGTGTTAATATGTTTATCTTTTGTGTGCTTGTGTGATGCAAAACATTCAATGTTAAATACTTCACCACATTTTTTACACTGCTTAGATTTGGTATTATTTTCCATTTCGAACATAGTTGCAATTTTATTTATTAAGAAAAATTATTTATTAAGAGAATGAAAAAATATTTTTCTTCAATAATTTGTTTTTTTTTTTTTTTATAAATTACTCAAAACAAAAAAGAAATGGAATATCTCCTCAAGAAGTTGAACAATTCGTTTGAATTCACTAAACTACAAGATCTTGAAAAAATAAATAAATGGTTTAATGGAACAGATTTTGAAATTTATGAATCCAGTTTTGGTAAAAAAAAAAAATTAATTGTATTCTAGATGACAAGTTTAAAATTTCATTGCCAGAGCGCTATTTGAAAATATTAGATTAAAATTCTTTGAAATGAGAAGGGAGTTTTTATGTCATGTAGAGGCTTAAAAGAACTGAAAAATGGAAAGTGTGTGCATGATTTAGAGTTCTCTTTAAAAAAATATATACATTTCTATTAATTTGGATCTGTCAATATTTTTACTTTATTTTATCTTATTTTGCTTGATTTTTGGTTAAATTTGCTTGGTTTAGATTGCTCGCTTGCAAAATTAGCGTTTTCTAGAAAACATACAAATTTGCTTGAAAATCGAGAAATTTGATTGATTTAAGCTTAAATTTGTTTGAATTTGGTTCTAAATATTGCGTGCTCGATTCGTTCCGGATTTTTTGGGGGCTAAAATTCAACATTAAATTCGAGTTAAAAAACATGAAATTTGGAGTAAAAAACATGAAATTCGGAGGTAAAAAGCATGAATTTTGGGGGGCAAATTGTTTGAAATTAATGAAAAATAAGCTTGGAATTTGGTGTAAAAAGCTTGATATTTGGGGTAAAAAAACATGAAATTTGGGCATAAAAATGGCTTGTCCCCAATCTACCCATATACTACTACGAAAGTCATGTGTTCACTAAAAATAAGTTTGTCCTCCTTAGCAAAAATTTTTATTCCCTCTCTGTTTGTAATTAAATAGCATTTAGTTAAAATTATTCAAACTTTTTGGAGCCTACAAAATATTTAGCAAACACGAAATATTTCATAAAAAAACATTAACTTTTTAAAATTTAAATAAGAAAGAAATCTTATATTTTTACAGACGCGTATTGATTTTTTAAGCTGCTGGAATCGTAGTTCAAGAGTACCCGGGTTCGACTTATGGTCCGGCCATCCTGATTTCAGTTTGACATGTTCTTTCGATATCTTTGCAGGTGAATGTCGGGATTGTTTTATACTACACATAAATGGATGATTACTTCCTCGTTCCTGACTGACCGTGAAGATGATCCAGTCTATAGTGACCCGCTGTCGACGGGACATTGAGCCCTGAATGAGAGGGAGGGATAGGGGGAGAGAGAGAAAGAGAGAGACAGAGAAAGTCCAATGGAGCACGAGTGTACAACATTCACGATTCATTGCAAACTATTACACGCACTGCGAACACTGCCAGAAAAGTATTACTATATTGTATATGAAATATGACTTCATATATATTGCAACAACGTAAAATAACTTGCTATATTTTAATTATATGCGTTCTTTAAATTAATTAATACGTATCTATTATCAATCAAAATTTAGGCGTATTTCCCTTTTGGATGATTCATAAATCACACTTTGCTAAAAAAATATACTCATTCGTAAAACAAAAACATCATAGTTGCTCTGGTTTTATGTAATTAAAATAGTAACAATATAATCAAATACGTTTATAAATTTATGTTAGGCACATATATTTCAGCATAGAGAGTTATCAATTTTATAACCGAAATGAACATAGATAAAATCAATTGCTAATATGTTTTTTAACATTAGCATCAATATTCTCTTGCACATAAACAGAGTAATTATTATGACCACCTGGTTTATGCAAGAACATTTACGCGGGGGCTGATCTTCAATAATTATGTGTACACTTGTAGCCTTTCTTGACTATCGGCCACCTGTCTTTATGTGAATACTAATTACTGTACAAGTAAGCCAATCAAAATCATAATTCTCCGATACTGACTGTTCGTGATTCGCGGGCAGACAGACAAGCCTGTGACAATTCCAATTATCTAATCAGGAAAGTGGTTCTGAACTAACGTGTTTTGGAACGCAACTTGTCCTGAAATCTTTTCGCGAAAAACAAGTGGGCCTAGTGAGTGAGTAAGTGAAGATATGTGGGAGGCTCTTTATGTCGAGGTCTTGAGATCCGATGATGGTGAAGCGAGGTGATTATGGAGCAGCACCGGAATGAAAGGATGGGGGAAACGGAAGATCCCCGAGAAACCCCGCTGACCAGTGGCATCGTCCGGCACGATTCCCACACGGAACATCCGAGGGCAACCCCGCCGTGAATCGAACCCGAAGTTCGCCTGGGGGGGGGGGTGGTGAGTAGTCTAACCACTACACCACCATGACCCCTTAAGTGCCCATGCCAATTATTATATCTCTTATTGCCGAAGAGTTTCCTGCGAAATATACTATTAATAATTAAATTTATTTACGTTCACTTCAGTTATAAATATAACAATGTTCACTGCTGAAATAGACATGGGTGCAATTAATTATTTAAAATATTTGTAAACATTATTACCCATTTTATTATATAGAATCAGAAAGATCCTTATGCCCTTGTTTTATGAAGGGTTTCTTGTCGTAAAATCTATTTCTAAATAATCCATAATAGAAATAAACTTAAATTTTTATTAAAAGTAATCTCCTATTACTGAATTTCAAAATATTGAAAACCGCATATTATAGAAAAAATTTAGTCTTATCAAATATATGCATTGTTTTTTCGAATGCTACATAGATGCCATTTTTCTGGCAATTTTGATAGTGTGTGTTCTAGTGTTTAGTGAATTACCCACGCTGTACATTAAGAATCAGGTGCAATGCTCAACTGAAAAACACTATATCTACTTCTACCGGCAGTTATCTGGGCGCGTCACAGCGCGTGTAGCAGGAACGCCGGAGAAAGGGGAACCGTGTGTGAAAGGGGAAAGGGGAAACCCATCGCGACTAGGGAGCTCACGCGCGCAGATACCTGCCGGTTTCAGTACCATGGCAGACTGGCGGACAACTTACAGAGCGCCTGGAAGTGTACGTGCTGCAACACTCTTTACTGTAAAATGTGTAAGTAGCATGACTCGCAGGGGGTATCGTCTGCTCAGATATGCATCTCAGCGTCTTTCTCTAGAGGCGAAGCTACAGTACACTCCGTTTCTTGCACACCTGACACTATAAGAACAAAAACATTTCCTACACATAACACAAGCGAAGGCAGGAGAAAAACTATTTCATTTGGTTTTCGTTGGGAATACTGGCGTCCTGCTTTCGATAGAAATCTTCACCAAATTGCCAATGATAACATCACAAATATAAGCTTAGGTTTATGCCATATACAGTGATATTTGTAAATACTGTGTAGGTTTCCCGTGGTTTCGTAAGCCTCACTAAAGATATAATTGTTTGCCGATGTTTCCTTCCACTATATGTAAATTTACGTTGCCAAACATCGGTCAAGTAAAAATGTGGAATTGGTGCTAGGAACATAAAACATGTCACTCATAATCTCATTCCTATTCCCATGCACGTAAAACAAACATGAGCTAAATAAAATACGTTCAGTGTCCACAAGCAAAATTTTCACACAGTTAAGTACGACATCGAGAAACGTAACTGCTTCTTCTACGTTGCTGCCAAATTTACAGGATGTTGTCAGTGTGCTAGTTTACATCTAGGGAATGCTCTCGCAGCTTACACCAATAACAGAATTTAAACTGCTTTATATATTTCTATAGAGTTTCTTTTACAGAATGTTTTATTAAGATTAAGAAAACCATCACATACAACAGTAGTTGATCCAGTGTATATTTTTCGAATAATAAATTGTTAACTATTTTTTTAATAGTAAAAAATTGAAATCAAACGGTCAATAAGTAAGCAAAAAGAATTGTTTTAAAAGGTATAATGTCTTAATAACAAAATTTAAAAGCAAAAATCTGCTTAATTTTAATACAGTTTCATTTTCCTGAAAACATCTATTAGAACATTTTGCTTATATGTTAATATATATGGACCAAACAGCGCGGGGTGGCTAGAGGACCCCAATACGCATAAATTAAAACCCTATATGTGTAATGCAAAATGTGATAGTATAGAAACCATGTAATAATAAGTCATGCCAGATTAAATTATGTATAATTAGCGTATATTGAGACAATAGATGCCAAATGGAGTAAATTACGCTCAATCAAAGTAAATTACATCAATTAATGGTAGTAGTAGGATTTGGGGAACTTGGGCACAAGGGCGTGGGGGCACAGGATCGCAGGATTTGGCCGCCGCTATCTGGTTACGTCACCGTCCTCCATCATTTTTCCCTTTTTTCCCCTCGAAATTTCCCTTTTTTTCCTTAAAATCTACCAAAATAATCTAAAAATTTTCCTTTTTCCTTCAAAATTTCCCGTTTTCCTTTTTAAAAAATCCCCTTTTTCCCGAAGCAGGCGAAAGGGTTTAGAGACCCCAGGGTAAGGGTTCAGTGACCCATGTGACAGGGCTCAGTGACCCAGGGTCAGACAGGAGACAGGGATCAGTGACCCAGGGGTCAGGAGAGCAGAACCTATGACCTCTGACCTTTAACACAAAAACCCAAAACTTTTTTAAAAATCCAAAAAAAAAATCACAAAAAATCCCAAAAATATACATTTAAAATTATTTAAAAATTATTAAAAGTTTATTATTGAAATTTATTTTAAAAAGTATTTTAAAATACTTAAATTTACTCGTGGTCACCCCTAGCCCATACCCATTATGCAATATTGGTAGACGACCACCATCTTGGTAGACATCGCCCATCCACCATATTAGATGCAGAGTAACTCGACCTTGACCCGTGACCTTGAATGACCTTGAATACAAAATCTCGATAAAAGTACATAAAATTCAGCAATCATATTACGTTGCCGACCACTACCGCCATATTAGATGCAGGTGACCTTGAAATTGTATGTTTATGTGACGAAACCATACCCATCGTACTAATAGCGACCAAATGCATGAATTTATTATAATAATGGTATCGATAAGTGTTTTATAGGCTTAATTAGTGTTAAACTGAAATGTTTGTTCTGCCAAGTCCCCGGAGACTTGGAATGTACGAGGGCAGCTAGGGCGATAAACATTCGTGCTCTTCTCAGACACCAATCCGCACAATCCACCACCAATCCATCACCAACCCCAACCAATCTACACCAATCCACCACCAATCCACCCAAACCAGCACCAATCCCCCACCAATCCTCCACCAATTATCCAGCAATTATCCACCAATCCACCACTAATCCTCCACCAACCTTCCACCAATCCTCCTCAATCCACACCAATCTACCACAAATCCACCACCAATCCTCCTCAATCCTCACCAAACATCCTCAATCCTCACTATAATCTTCCTCAATCCTTCTCACCAAACCTCCTCAATCCTCATCATTCCTCACCAATCCTCCTCAATCTCTTGAAATCAATGGTCTTGTCGGGTGCCTCTACCCATACATATAAGAAAAAAAGATTCACATACTGTCTCCAAAATTTGCCCACGTCGACAGGATTGATGTTTGTGTATTCAATCAACTATCTGTATATTCTATACTAAAGCTTTTATTATCATTATATATATATATATGCAGATCTTAACATTTATAAGAGAGTGCCCATAGCACCACTTTAAAATTATGAGGGATAATAGGGTCCGACACACAAAAAAATAACAGAAAAAAAATTTATTTTATAATAAAAATGTACCAATATTCAGTAATTACATTTTCAGAAGAAAGTAGTTCATCACATCATCTGATATATACCCTATCCTTTAGATCTTCTTTTTTTGCAATTCATCTTTGTGATATAGCGAAAGAGCGCTTCCAAATAGATGTTTACCTCATGGAGTCAGAACATGAACTGTCATTTTTTCTACATAAATACAGTTCTTTTAGCAGCAAAGTGTCTAGCTTGTGCCAATAAAATTTATATATCAGAAATTGGAGCACTCTGAGAAAACCCAAATACTCGTTCGCCCCAGATAAAAACACGCAGGTTCTACTATATATACGTATATGTTCATATATATGAGGGACTACATATAATTATATATTTATTTTTCCATTAGTTTTATTCATAATTCCTATATGTATAAACGAATATAAATATAAAATTAATTTTAATTTATTTAATGCATAACTATGTATATGCATAGGTATATAAGTATGTAAGTATAAAATTATTTTCAATTTATCTTATACATATTCATGTATATAAAATAATTTCAGCTTATTTTATACATGGCTATGCATATGTGCAGGTATATATTTATGTCAATATAAAATTATTTTTCATTTATCTTATACATAATTATTTATAGTTAGAGGAGTAGTAAGGCAATGTTTGTTCACGGACAGGAGCCTAGGAATGGGCGCCGGGAGCCAACGGCCATGATAAAAAAATTTCATCCAAAAATAGCTAATTTTCGCACAAAATAGTTTGTTTTAGACCATGCCTTAAAATTTCCCTTTGATCACAAAAAATTTCCCTTTTTGCCTGGAGCAGGCAACCCAGGTGACAGGGATCAGTGACTCAGGTGGACTTGGAGCCAGGAGAGCAGTATTTAGGACTTTTGACCTTTAACACCAAAAATAATTTCAAAAATTATTATTTTTTGATTAAAACATATATTTATAATTAAAAAATTTAAAGGCATGAGTGTATTAAGTGTTATATATCACCGGACTCGTATTTTAAAGGCACATACAATTGTGATGCCATACTATCGTTCAATCTCAATTCCTCCTGCTCTATCATTTTGATCACACGAACGCCATCTTGGATCCAGATGACCTTGACCTTAAACCAAAACAATCCTAAAAATTCTGAAAAATTCATAAAATCTAAAAAATTTCAAAAATTATTTTTAAAAGTATTAAAATAATCTAAATGCATATATATGTTTTAAAAATCCCCTAAAAATTAAAAAAAAAAAACACAAAAAAAAAGTAAAAAAATTTAAAAAATCTAAAAACATGTCATGTTATCCTCACACTCATCCCACCGCCCTAAACATCAACCCCTACCCTTACCTACCCACATTGCAATACTACAAAAACCAAGAAAAATCACAAAAATTGAGAAAGTATAAGGGAAGTCTCCCTAATTTCGCCCACTTTTACGTGGGGGCTAACAGAGAGAAAATGTTTTATACTTAATTGTGCAAATTTATGTGTTATATTTATATAAAACCTCTTTGCAACAGTACCTAAAACTAAAACCAATATTCGTTAACAAAAAAATTAATTATATATATATATATATACATGAAACGACGTTTTACAGTACTGAACAAACTTGGTCCTAATTTCGCGCACTAGGTAAAATGGCATTAACACTAGTTTAACTCTATTTCATAACATACAAAACATAAATATATGTAGCTGTAAGTAATAATGTACCTAGACAGATTTTTTGGGGAAAAAAATTATAGAATTTAAAATACAAATATTTTTCACTAAACCAAAAAATCTGAACACCTACATTAAGTTATGTCTAGCCATTAAGGCAAGTAGCGCAAATAAACTTTGGATCAGCTGGAGCATCACCTCTGAATACATGGGGTTGGAAGGGAAAAATCCCTGTCTTCCTCAGCCCATTCACTGCTACTTCAATTGTAGCAGCACGACTGTATGCTGAGCCCATCAATGTAGAGACTAGATAATGAGTCAGCACCAGACCTGGGTGACTTTTTAACCAAGTTTAAATTGCCTGGGCGTAATAAGTCTTGAACGGATTCATGAATGCCATATCAAGTGACTGCATTTTATGTGTGGAATGAGGTGGCAAACAAATAATTATCACCCCATTGCTGCGAGCCATGTATACAACACTGATGTACCTTGTGTGTGAGTAATGACCATCGAGTATCTGAATCACAGGTTTGTCATCTGTAGGTTTGACAGTGGAAATGAAATTAGCTAACCACCGTGTGAATGACTCCACTTAAATCCACCCATATGTATGACATGAAGCAATAGTCCCAGGAGGTGCACCATCCAAAAGCTCCGCCTTCATGTTTTTTCCTGGAAAACGCTAACATTGTAGATACATATTGGCCCGACGCACTCATACAAATAACGACAGGTACTAAAGCTCCTCTTTCCGCTGATGCAACTTGCCTCTTACCTTTCATTGCACTCACTTTAGATATCTTATGCACAACAACTGTGATACCAGTTTCATTAGCATTGAATATCCAGTTAGGTGAGAAATTAATTTTTGTAATTTCAGACTCTAAGGGGGGAAAAAAATTTGTTAATGTTCTCTCGCTTAAATCCATGGATTCTGCATGCTGACACAGGTTGTGGTTTCCTGAGTGAAATGCTTGGGTGTCGTTTCAAGAAAGACTTTAGCCACTTTCTATCTGCTGGCCCCTTTTTCTGAGAAAATGGATGCTTTATTCCATTTATAATAGCTAAGTTGTAAACCATGCGCCTTATGTAATTTGTGCTTAAACGATAGAATTTCTTTTCCATTATGATCGCATATTGGACTAATTCTTCATCCAATTATTTTGGAAGCACTGACTTCCTCCGATTATGGCCTCGATTTTGTTTTTGCAATTTCCTTTGAAATAATCCTTTAAAGTAGAACGAGGTACATTGAAATGCTTCGAAGCTTTCTGCAATCCCGTTCGTTTCTCCGGTACAGCATCACTAGCCATTCTCATAGACTCTTCACTCCATAGTTTTCTTTTTGGAGACACCTGCATCAAAATGAGGAAATCAGTTAGTGTGGAAATTTTCTAAAACTAAAAAAAAAAATACAGAAATGGGGGATATTGTGTGGTGATCGTAATCCAGTTACTGGCAAACAACACATTTTAACGATTGAAAAATCTAGTAAAAATATCATCGAAGTTTTGTTCCTGTCCGAGGTGGAGTCATCATGAATGAGAGAAGACAGGCGTCAAGTGGAGCCGCCTACCCTGCGCTCGAAAAACACTTCATGCTGAACACCCTCATGGAAACACACTAATGAATAATTATACTATCGACCAAAAGTATTTGGGCACCCGTGAAGATAGGTAATTCAGTACTTCAGTTGACTTGTGTGGCCACCATACGCTGCAGGCCGGTGTAGAACCAGTTGACAAGGAGATGGCATGAGGTACAGAGCTATCGGACTTCGATAAAGGCGTGATTGTGGGCTGCCATCTCAGTGGACTGTCTAGCTGGGCGATTCCACGGAAGGTAAACAGTCCCAAATCAAAGGTCGCATTCGTCCTATGTAAGTGGAAGGTCGATTGGCATTGTTCCAATGCTGAAGGTTCTAAGCGACCTCCAATTTTGACCGACAGAAATCTCAGAACCCTGAAACATGAAATTGTCAAAAATAGGCCACAACCCATGGCTACCATCCGACAGGAATTTCATGCAACAACAGGATTACCGGTTTCCATTGGAACATCGCGTACAGAGGCTCGCCGACTTGGATATTTCGGAAGACCAGCTGCACATAAGCCCCATATCACAACAAGCAATAAAGCTCGGCATCTCAGGTGGTGTTTGGGCCATCGCAACTGGACACTGGAGCAATGGAAATCGGTTCTGTGGAGTGACGAGTCGAGGTTTACATTATTCCGATCCGATGGATGTGTATGGGTGTGGCGTCTACCCGGGGAATGGCTTCTGTCTGAGTGTATAGTGCCAACTAGGAAATTCGGTGGTGGTGGAGTGATGGTGTGGGGCTGTTTCACGGCCTTCGGCATAGGACCGCTGGTGTTTGTGAGTAGTAGGCAGGCGGGAATTACAGATTTTATATCCACATCCAGATCCACATCAACCTCCACATCAACATCCACATCCACATCCCATTCCAACCTAGTATGTCGCCATTTTGAAATGCGCCATTTTTGTAGCAAGTACATAATTTGTCATGCTCTATCATTTCAAGTTGTTTATTCACACTCTTCATTACATGTTGTTTTTTAACGTGCTATCATTCTGTCTTACCTCTTTTCATTCCAAGGGTTCTCTCCGACTTATCGACATCGGAATGCGTACTACCATAAGGTTTAACCTGGGGCGAGAGTGTCAGAGGCGAGGTTGGTATAGGGAACTAACCCTGTTCGCCCTTATCGACAATCATCTAAAAAGTGAAGTTAGGTTCGGTCATTTTTGGGGTTAGGATTATCATAATGTTTAGGAAAAGTTATGGGTTTAAGTTAAAAATGTATCAAGTAGTTTCTTACGAAACAGTCATAACCACGGCCATCTTGAGTTTTAGTAAACATAGAAAGAATCTTTATTTATATTTTTAAAATAATTATGTATCCACTCCGACTATTAAATACAAAGCATCGCCTACCTTACAACAGGAAATTTTTTGGTCTTATGCCCTTTCTGATAATGTCAATTATGAATTTAAGCCCTTTTGTAAATATACTCATAATTTCCGAACCATTGCTACTCTAAGGATCTATTTAAGCCCTATAGCCTTTCTGACAAGATCAATTTTGATTTAAGCCCTTTTTATAAATGTACTCAAAATTTCCGAACCATTGAGGCTATGTTCATCAAATTCATAATATAGACACCGTACCAGACTTACAACATAATGATAAAAGTCATTTAGGCCCTAAACCCTTTCTGGCAAACGTTTAATTTGAGCTAAGTCTTTTTGTAAATATAGTTATGATTTCCAAATCATCGAAGCTATGATCATCAAATTCATTACATAGACATCATATCCGATATCCAGCATAATGGTATGGGCATTTAGGACCTAAAACCTTTCTGACACTGTCAATTAAGCATTTAAGATATTTTATAAACGTAGTCATAAACTCACCAAGTACGTACTCATCTAGAATATCTTAACCAAAGTGATATTATTTCATTTCCGATTTTAACCAAATTCTATTTGTGACTTGGGTAGATGCTAGGGATAGTTAACGTACTGTTAATTTCGGATTTTTGAGTTCGATCCACGAACAGGGCATGTAATATTATTTCATTTCCAATTTTAACCAATTTTTATTTGTAATTTGGGTAGATGCTAGGCTTACTTAATTTAATGGTAATTTTGGATTATCGAGTTCGAGTCTCGATCAGAAAAACTAATATTATTTTATATCCGAATTTAACAAAGATTTAGTTTTGTTTTATATTTCTGCTTAAAGTAATTAATGCAATGTTCATTTTGGATTACCGAGATCGATTCCCAGAGATACAATTAATAGTTTTAAAAAAAATTTGGGAAATAATTTTTTACGGATTCACTTACGATCGCTGTCTAACATATTACCTGATCTGTGTAAACTTCTCTACTAACGTGTTATATGTTCGATGTCAACTGTCGAAGGTCGAGAATGGTGGAGAAAGCAGTTATATTATGTAATCGTGTAATTAACATAATCGTGAAAAATCATACTTGCATAAATATGCAATGAATATTTACTAGGTATGCACGCACACACATGAATAATTAACAACTAAACATCCACCAAAGTAATATATCGTATTACACTTACTCTATGCTAGCATTCACTATACACAAATATCAAGTATGCGCATGATATGTAGAGAGACATATGTCCGCTCGCGAGGAACTACAGCTTAAGACTAAAACCTTACAGTAATCATATTTTTCACAGGATATTTTCAAGCAAAGACAGTTCCTGCTTTATTCGTATCAGGTCAACAAGCCATAACAGGGAAAAACAATCGTGTATGCGGTTTTAACATCCAACAACCACAGACAGAATATTTCAATGAATTACTCTGATAAACCATTTCATCATATAATAGCAAAAATATACACTCACACATCAACCCCAACAACATACAAGACTACAAGGTCAAGCCCACATGAAGCCCTTTTATAAGCATACTAACTCATAATTTCCCATATACCAAAGCTAAAATCATCAAAATCATAACTTAGACATCGTATCCGATATCCAACACAATGGAAATATCATTTAGGCCTTAAACCCTTTCTGACAATCACAATTATACTTTAATATCTTTTATAAGCACACTAACTCATAATTTCCCATATACTAAAGCTACAGTCATCAAATTCATAACACACACATCAACCCCAGCAACTAACAATACTACAAGGCCAAACACACCCAAAGCCTTTTTATAAGCATAATAACTCATAAATTCCCACATACCAAAGCTATAATCATCAAATTCATATCATACACATAAATCCCAACAACGAACAAGACTACAAGGTCAATCACGCCTAAATTCCTTTTATAAAAATACTAACTCATAATTTCCCATATACCAAAGCTGCAGGTATGAAATTCATAACACACACACTCACACACAACTCATTTGCACATACCATATCAGGCAATTGCAAAACCCCATACCATCAAACTTTACAAGCAAAACTAAATACTTGAAAACTATATAAACATGTCATACAACTCAAATGAACAAAGCATACAAAAACAGACATGATCATATTATGAAATCACTTCAAACTATAATACCAACAACATAATGCCCAGTTGCAAAACCCCAAACATCAAACTTTACAAGCAAAACTAAATACTTCACAAATATACCAACACAGGTCATACGTTCGAACATTATACCATGCCGTACCTACACATGCACACACAAGCAACAATCTTTACCAATCTCTATCAATCTTTCCATCAATCGTTACCAATCTTTACAAATATTTACCAATCTTTCCATCACTTTTTAACAATCATTGCCAATCTTTAACAATATTTCCCAAACTTTACCAATCTTTCCATCAACCTTTACAAATCTTTACCAATTTTACCAATCTTTCCAACAATTTAAACCAATATTTACTAATTTTCCATCAATTCATATCAATCTTTAACACTCTTTGCCAATCCTTACCAATATTTACCAATCTTTCTGTCACTCTTTACCAATATTTACCAATCTTTAACCATTTTTCCCAATCTTGACCAATCTTTCCATCAATCCTTACAATTCTGTAAGAATCTTGCCATCAATTTTTACCTATCTTTAACCATATTTCCATCAATCCTTACCAATCTTTACCAACATTTCCATCAGTTCACACCAATCTTTAACACTCTTTACCAATCTTACCAATCTTTACCAATCTTTCCATCAATCTTTACTAATCTTTCCATGAATCATTAACAATATTTCCCAATCTTTACCAATCTTTACCAAACTTTCCATCAATTTTACCAATCTTAAACAATCGTTCCATCAATATTTACCATGCTTTAACAATCTCATCAATCCTCATCAATCTTTAACAATATTTACCTATATTTCATCACTCTTTACCAATCTTTGCAAATCTTTCCCAATATTTACCAATCTACCAATCTACCCATCAATCCTTACCAATATTTACCAATCTTTAAAATTAATTCTTACCAGTCTTTAACAATCTTTACCAGTCCCAACAAATCTTTACCAATCCTAACAAATCTTTGCCAATCTTTACCAATATTTCCATCAACCCATACGAATCTTTATCTATCTTTCCATCAATCTTTGCCAATCTTTAACAATATATTCCAGTCTTTACCAATTTTTCCGTCAATCCCTACCAATTTTTGGCAATCTTTCCATCAATCTTTATCAATCTTTACCAATCTTTAACAATCATTCCATCAATCCTTACCAATCTTTATCGAGCTGTCAACCAATCTTCAACAAGATTTATCAAGCTAAGGGTTTATAGGATCTCTCTAGCCATACATAAAAGAAAAAGTTTTACATAATGTCTCCAAAAATTTATACGTATCGGTAGAATGAATGTTTATGTAGACATTCAACTATCCATACAGTTTTATATTAAATTATTTTTTATCATTCTCTTAACCTTTATAACCGATTGCTCATAGCAACACTTATAAGTTGGAAGGGATGAAATGAATAAAAACAATAGTCTTTTATAAACTTTATCTTTATTTCACACAATTATAAAAAAAAACATAGTAATACTTACATACACTCAATCATATTCTAATTTCAGTATTAGTAGCTATGCTTTACTCTAATTATAAAGTACAAATCATATTGTGAACAGTCAAGGTACGCTTATTCGCATATACAGCATTACAGTTAACACATGTGTAGGTATTATAGCTAACGGCAAATTGACAGTTACTATCTTCGTTTTGTCTGGCGCTAGACCTAGTCGTCAATGTCTTGTTGTAATACTTGTACTCCATTCCCGATGAACAACGGACATTATCTTTACACATCTTGGTATCTCTATACAGGTTATCACTACAGGTAAACACAACATCGCAATTATCACAATGGAACGACTTATATACTGGACTGAAAAAACAATGACTAAGTTCATGACGACGTGCATTACAACTTTGACTAAATGTATTTCCACAATAACAACACTGATGCCGTAATGATTCTAACATCTCTTCGGAGGCCCTTGGCGTAGCTGACGGTGTTACATATGGTAAGTCTTTGACCATCTTCATATTATAGACGAGTATGTGATCAAAGTAGTAACATTGATAGCGCATTGCTTACACAGACTCTTCAGACATCCTTGCTGCCTGTGTTTCAGATGGTATGTCGACAACCATTGATGTCATCTTTAGCAGAGTACACGTTCGTAGTAGATGATTCCACTCGCAACAATCCACCTTCTATCCCGGTAGGTGGCGAAAGGACGTCCATTTTACATGATGGTGAAGTTGGTAAGGTTATTTTAGGTTAGGTGAAGTAAGGTTAAATTATCTTAGGTTAGGTTATCTTTGGTTAGGTGAAGTTAGGATAGGTTATCTTAGATTAGGTGAAGTTAGGTTAAATTATCTTAGGTTAGGTGAAGTTAGATAAGGTTATCTTAGGTTTGGCGAAGTTAGGTGATGTTAGGTTAGGTGAAGTTAGGTTAAATTATCTTAGGTTAGGTTAAGTTTTGTAAGGTTATCTTAGGTTAGGTGAAGTTAGGTTAGGTTAAGTTATGTTAGGTGAGGTTAGGTTAGGTGAAGTTAGGTTAGGTGAAGTGGATACTTAACTGTTTATGGGATGGTGTGTTGGAAAACAAATTTACAAGCATTACATTACATAGGAGTAGGAAATATTTTTCTAAGTTCAACATAAAGTACAAGTCCCTACATACTTAAATCTGGGATAGAAATAAAATATTATATCTAAGATTATTTAATAAAAATAAATACTTAAAATGTTATACTTGAAAAGAAAAAGTTACTCCTGGCCTTCGTAATTCTGGTGATGGCTGGTGTCTGATGGCAATGATGACATGGCAGACATGCTTGAGATACAATTTTTGGTATACTTTTTCTCAAATTTTGTGATTTTTCTTGGTTTTTGTAGTATTGTAATGTGGGTAGGTAAGGGTAGGGTTTATGTTTAGGGTGGTGGGATAAGTGTGACGTTAACGTGAAACGTTCTTAGATTTTTTAAATTTTTGTATTTTTTTGTGATTTTTTTGTATTTAAAGGTAATTTTAAATACGTTTTTTATTTGCTTTTTTTGTGATTTTAGTACTTTTTATAACAATTTTTGGGATTTTTTGGATTTTTGGTACTTTTTAGATTTGTTTGAATTTTTGGAACTTTTTGGTTTAAGGTCAAAGTCAACGTCACCTAGATCTAAGATGGCGATCGTGTGATCAAAATGATAGAGCTGGAGAAATCGATATAGAAAGATGCTATGGCATCACGATCGTATGTACGCCTTGAAAATACGAGTCCGGTGATATATAAAACTTAATACACTTATGCCTTTCAATTTTTTAATTATAAATTTATTTAAATTAAAATTTAAAAAATATATTTTTCAGATTTTTTTTGGGGGGTTTAAGGTCATGAGTCTTACACATTATGTCTTCTCTATTATAGTAAACGACTGCTACTTATTAGTCAACTACACCCCTGACAACACGTCCACGAGTCACGTCGCTGCCGCCGACGTCTGCAAGACAGTATTACCTAGCGGGCAAGGAATAGACGTCCCGTTGATAACTGTAATTTCGCCCAATGAGCCACCGAGACAATGCAAGAGGTCCGTGGGAAGTAGCGCAGTGCACCGCAGGATGCCGCCACAGACATAGACATGTTCGGTCCCTTACGGAGAGTCACCTGAGAGTTGATATGGGGTGTTTAACCTTCCGTATACTTCGTGGGGGAATTACGAATTAGAGCCTCTACCGTCAGTGTTTATTTCACTTCGGTAAATAAACACCGTTCTTACCAGTCATTTCAGCTTTTACTCCAAGCTCCTTCCTGTGTCACATCGGGGCTGCAAGACTTGGCAGGAGACCGGGTTTTGATACTGCCGAACGCACACTGCAAAACAGAACAAGTACATCCTTGGAAGACCACCCGTTCCTTGTACTTCGTAAGAGTAACGGTAGAGCCACGACATTAGGATACCGTCCTGTGGAAATTGGCTTGTCAGCTCTAAATCGAACCTTCCTCATCGCTCACTCTGCGGTGCCGAGGAAAGGTTCTTCTTTGAGTTCGGGAAGACCAGTGACCCCGGGACCCTCACCACACCACCATTGGCAGGCCACCTGTTTCTTGCACCATGTGGAAGGAACGGTAGAGCCACGACATTAGGTACGCTCCCTGTGGATTGGACTTGCCAACCAACTTTCATCGCTCCTCTAGTGGTGCCTAGAGGGCTGCAGTCTGGTTCAGGGAAGTCTACTCCCACGGGAAGCCCGCACACTGTTAAACACTGTCACGTTAACTGCCCAACTCCTGCTGCTCTTATCTATATCTCATGCTGTACACCCACAAGGGCGGAGTTGAGAGACGGGCCAGAAAGGCGAGGACACTTGCTAAGCTTTCCCAGGGAGTGCGTATCCTTCCTAGAGGGTCTGGGTTACTCAGTCCACGGGAACAAGCTGCACTTCAACGACGCCCCAGGATAACAGTTCCAGACATCGTTCCCGTCGGATTGTTCGAGCCACCCACCACGGTCGCGGAGAGATGCCATCTGGTAGTGCAGGAGACACTCTTTGGCACCAGACAGCCAGACGAACCCGAACCACAGCCAGAAGCACCCATACCGGAGCAGATCACACCCCTGTCAAGCAAAACACCAGTCAGTGCGAATATACGGGTACCCGCCAACCCCACACCACCTCGCCGAACTTCTGCGCCACTACCCAAGCCGGTACCTCGTAGGTGGTCAAGGTCGTAGGGCCTGACTTCGTGCCCAGCCGTCGACCCACGAGGCCGATACTGTACACCGGGCGGGCACCTGCGCCCCGGACCAAATAAAGTAGATTAGACGCGACTCGCCTAGCGTCGCCCAAGTTACCTAGGGGCGGGGGCAGTCTGACAGCCGGGACTGTCACGCGTCAAGAAGGGTACTTTTTGGCGCCCAACGTGGGGCGCCCGACGAATTTGGAAACAAATTAGGCCGAACCAGACCAGCACGACCCCGAGGCGAGAGAACTAGCCGGGGCAATAGAAACCCAGACTTCGGGGAGTCTGAAAACACCCAGTGGAGCTCAAGAAACCGCAAAATGTCGGGAACCCAGGCAGTAGTGCGGGAACACCCGGGGGAACACTCTCGAACGTCGATGTGCCCGGCCAGAGTGCACCTGTACCGGCGAAGGCATTCATCGTATTGAATGCGCACACTGCCAGCGCCAGTTTCATTGCGCCTGTTTACGCTGGGATGACATCTTCCGCCACACCGACAGCCTTGAATACCGGTGTGAAGACTGCCGAACACGACAGACGGCGTACAGATGCTGGGCGACCTGCCAGGGGCAGGGACAATACACATTAAGATGTATTATTTGCAGTGAGTCGTTCCCCCACGTCTGTATTGGTTGGCCGGACGAACGAATAAATCGACCGGGACTGGTTTACCGATGTGACGTCTGCCAACGCGCCGCAGAATACCGGCCGCATAATCCCGGACCCGGGAAAATGACGGAAACATGCTATTCCGCAGGAGAAATCGAGATTCTCGACTTCGCCGGCCGACCGACCACACGAGAATCTGCTTTCCTTCTTGACGGACTGCGAGAAAGAGTTCAAGGAACAAGGGACGCCGCAAAAACACTGGATCAAGCTAGCACAAACGCGGCTTAAATGAAAAGCACTTGACTGGTGGAGAAAATACGGGGAATTCATTACCGAGTGGCTGCAATTCCGGAATAGGCTGGCTATCGAATTTACCGGCGAGGAAGTTCTAGCAAACTTAACAACCGCTTTTTACAGCCAGACGCAAGCCCTTGGCGAAGAAGCTGAGATATTCATCCGCCAGAAAGTTCAAATGTTCCGGCGAATTTTCCCGGGGGAAAACGAGGAAAGCTGTATACGCCACATCACCCTCATGCTGTTGCCACAAATACGTAACATTTTAATTCTTCCAAAATCTCGAAACATTGAAGGGTTGGTAGACAGGGCACGTGAAATCGAGCAAAATCTGCAGCCGCAGGCCTGTATCGAACGTCCGAAGGCAAGCAAGGTCGCGGAAGTCGAGAAGACAACAGAGAGGAGGGTCATGGTCCCGTCTCTCTCGCCACACGCTCGTAATCTTCCCAAGTGTTGGTTCTGCGCCTGCATTCGTTTCCACAAAGACTGCCCGACTCGGCCGGCTCCACTTTCTCAAAGGGAAGAAGGGCCGCAATCAGTGGACCGCAACCCACACTCAGCCCGCCGAAGGGATCCTCCCCGTCGGGAAACCCCGAATCCGGAGAATCAAAAGGGCCGACTCCGCCGAACAAAAGGATTCGTCATCCAACGAATGGACGAGGAGGCCGAACCACCCGAGGCACCTCACGTAGAAATCACGCTAAACGGCCACAGTATGTCGGTGCTACTCGACTCGGCCGCCACCGGGAATTTTATCCGAAGTGATTTGTTGCCAGCCAAACAATGGGAATCATTACGGCCACAACTAAAGGCCGTCCTGGTGGCAAGACCTAGCAGTAGGCGGGAGAATTACCCTCACGTGTACCATCCAGAAAATAGCCAGTGCCGTCGAGTTCATATCGGCTACCCTTGGCTCCGGCAACAACAGTGTGTCATGGACCATGGGCAAAACAAAGTTCACCTCGGCAACAAGCACCGAGTCGCCGTCAGCTGGGAGAATGGGCCACAGGTTAAAACTGCCCCACCCCTAGTGACGACGGATATTAACCACGAGCTGGATCCAATTTGATTCAAGCAACTAGATCAAGTCATGGACGAACAAGCAGGTGACTTCGGAACCAACGGCACGCTTCGCCAGACCAGGACGATACAGCAAGAGATATGGCCAACTACTAGCACTCCTATATACAATCGGACATTTCGAGTGTCAGCTAGACACCGTTAACTGATCATGGATCAGATAAAGGAGATGAAGCAGCAGGGCGTCATTGAACCGTCAGACTCACCCTACAACTCACACGTGGTGTTAGAACCCAAGAAGGACGGGCAGCTACGGTTCTGTGTAAACTACAAGGCTTTAAATGACGTCACCCACCCCATCGCGCCACCAGCCATCAACCTGGCTCACACGTTACGCGATATCGGAGAGGCGCAGATTTTCAGTAGCCTCGATCTACAATCAGGATATTGGTAAATCGCCGTGCACCCGGACAGCAGGCGCTACACTGCCTTTATCAGCCCAGAAGGGAAACTCTACAGTTCCGTGTAATGCCTTTTGGGCTGAAGAATGCACCCGCCACCTTCCAGAGGTTCATGTCGTCGGAGGTACTCACAGGATACATAGGACAATCATCATATAACCAAGACCTGGGAAGAGCACCTTATACACTTGCAACGGGTCCTCGAGTGCCTCGAGATCCATGCCATGACCGCCAAACTATCGAAGAGCCATTTCGGGAAAACCTCCATTGTTTACCTCGGGCACGTAGCGACGCCGAGCGGTAACCTACTCCAGGCTAACTCTATACGCTCCATCCAGGAAGCCAGCTAGCCTAATACAAAGAAACAACTCCCGCGATTCCTGGGACTTTGTAACTGGTTACGAGATTTCATACCAAATATTGCCAGCCTGATGGCACCCCTGCAACTCCTCCTGAAAAAGGAAATAAGATGGCGGTGGTGTCCGGAGCAGCGAACGTCCTTCCATGCCCTAAAACAGAGCTTTCAAAACGTCAAGCAGCTACAACGGTCACAGAGGGAAGGGCCATTAATACTCCAGACCGACGCCTGTCAAAACGGTCTGGAAGCAGTCATTTACTGGTAAAGGACGTCTTTTAGTTGTGGCCGTAATGTTTCCCATTGTTTTGCTGGCAACAAATCACTTCGGATAAAATTCCCGGTGGCGGCTGAGTCGAGTAGCGCCGACATACTGTGGCCGTTTCGTCTATGCCAGCACTCGCCTGAACGCCTCCGAACAACGCTAACATATCAACGAACAAGAATGCTTGGCCGTAATATGACCGTTGCGGAAGTACCGAAACTACCGAGAAGGGGCCCACTTCATTCTTCGAACTTATAGCAAGGCACTCCAGTGGCTACGGGAGCCAAAGGCGTCCAAGGCAAAACTGGGAAGATGGGACGTTTTTAACTGAATTTGATTTCGAAGTGCAGCAGTGCCCCGGGAAAACCAATGACTTACCCGACGCCCTTTCCCGCCAGCCAGACCTAGACTTCGCCGAGAAAGCAGAGGAAGATTGGGACCGCATGATACTGCCGCAACCACCCGAAGTTAACCCCGAAGAACAGATCCGCTTATTACAGCTTAAAGTCTGCCGGGATCAAATAGCGGTACACCAACAGCAAGACCCTGAAATCCAGGAATTACTCAAAACGTACCCAGGACGTTTCGAGCTACGCAACGAGGTAGTATGGTCTCGCAGCGGACAGCCGGAGGCAAAATGGAGAATTTGGGTACCAAAACCCAGGAACCAAGGAAACCCTGGCGGATATTGCGGGCCGATATATCTGGGACGGAATGAGCCGCGATGATAAACAGTACGTCGGAAGTTGCGAGAAATGCTGCAGGGGGAAGGCTAACCCATTTCCCCTTCGACGGCGAATCCACGACGCCCGCAGACGCCCTGGACACACGTGGCGACAGATTTAATGGGCCCCTATCCTCGCAGCACTCGCGGAAACCGGTATCTACTCGTGGTCACCGACTTATTCTCCCGCTGGGTAGAAGGATTTCCCCTACCTAGCCAAGAAACGCACCACATCGTCGGAAAATTTGACAGCGAAATTCTGCCTAGGTGGGGTTATCCGCAGTGCCTCCTCACCGACAACGGGACGCAGTTCACAAGCCGGAAGTGGCTCGCCGCCTGCGAACAATGGGGTGTGAAGACCTGAACCACGCCCCCATATCACCCCCAGGTCAACCCAGACGAACGCCGTAACCAGGAAATAAAGAAAATTCTGCGGTTGGGCGTCGGGAACGACCACAACCATTGGGACAAACACATCCCTCGGATATTATTTGCCTTACGACGGAGGACGAACGAGGCCACCAACGCCAGCCCCAGCCAGCTTCTTCTAGGAGCCACCTTGCGTCGGCCCGGGAATTGGCAATGGGAAAACCCTCCAACGGTGGTGCCACAGCTCGAGGACATACGGATGGCGGCATTAGCAAGGGCTGAAAATGCACGAGAAGCCCAGGAAAAATATATTTCACGCAAATATCCACAACACAGGACGGGCATCCGAACCTTCAACATGGGGGCGTCAGTCCTCCTGAGGCTACATCCATTTAGCAAGTCAAAGCGCAGTTTAGTGCCGGCCTCGCCAGCAAGTGGGAAGGCCCATACAAGGTGGTCGGTCGACGGGAAAATGTGTATTGGTTAGAAGACCTCCGAGGACGGATTCGCAAAGCAACACGGGGGCAGATCCAACCATTTTCCCACAAAAGCACGGAGGGCGGAGTATAGGACACAGCCTCCGTTGTCTCCGAAGTCACAGAAGACCCAGATCAACCGCTCCCCAGGTTACACCACCTGCCCGGCCTACCAAGAAAACGAAACCACCGACGGCAGCCTCCGACTCTCCTACGACGAGCTACCTGCCACCCGCTTGGCCGAAGGGGCCACTACGAGCTCCGGAACCAGCCAGCCGAACGATACCCTCAACCCCCACGGATTTCAGAACCAAGACGAGGGCCCGAGGGGCAGAGTGGACTCCTAGCGCAAGTGAGATATCCTGGCGCAGTCCGCTTGTCAGGGAAATCATACTAAAGCCACGCTTGTTAACACCGGTCAGTGAAAGGGGTGATACGCCTAGCATTGTGGTCCAGCTGGATAAGGAAAGAGCATTTCCCCCGGAGCCTAGCCAATACACAGAGGCATCCCGGCCAAAGGGACTCGTGGCATCTCCCAATAATGCCGGAAACATGCTCCCGACCACCTCGGTCGACAGCGGGGAGCCCTCAAGATCTCCGTGTCTTAACGAGCCAGTTCTGAAGGCCCTAGTTGAGCTCGTATCGTCGGCTGCGCAGTACTTAACGGAGCAGCCACCCACCCCAAGTACGGCTATGGAGTCGGGAGCGGCCACGATGGCACCTCCCACGCCAGACTCCGAAGACGCAGCAACGCCAGCCGGAGGGGCAGAAGAAGAACGCCCGTCAGAATACCTGCCCCTTACTGCGTCAGCAACCCCGGGGTCGCCTCATGCCGAGCCGGACACCCGGGGCACCTCGTCTGCCCAGGGAAGTGGACACGTCGCCAGACACCGAGGGAGGGGCGCCTGCCGAGCCCTCAAACACACCGCCGTCCGCCATAGATGTAGTAGCACCACTAGCACCACGACCTCTGACGGCTACTCTGCTGGTAGCCACGACGGGCCGGAAACCCACGTTGCCCGCCGGTCAGTTCGAGACCGCGGACACCGAGGGGTCCACGTCAACGTTCCTGCCACGCCCACGCATGCTGCCTCATCACTCCTGCAAGGCTGCCGCCGTGCCAGGTCGGTACATGGCACCGCCATTGAGGCCGCCTACGAGGTTTCCGCGGCCGACGCCACCACACGTCACCGTGAGAAAGCGGGACAGACCAGTGAAGAAGACGAGATGAAAGCCCCGCATCACTCAGCAGCACATGTCTGTGAGTGAGTGTTCAACAGATAGTATTTTCCATTCAAACAGTGTAGGCGTACCGTCGATGTTCGCAGAAGGGGCGGTGAAGTACTCTGAATGAAACGAGCCCCTAGTTTAGGTTGAGGGGTGACCTGCAGGTTGTGTTCCTGTAATAAGGAAAATCTGTGTGTAACGAGAGACAGCCGAGAGTAAGCCAGCTGCCAGAGTACAAAGCAAAATGTAAATATTATTTCAGAAGTGAAAGAACTTACTTGCAACCACGTAATAAGATCTAGTATAAAAGCATACAGATGCAAACTTGGTAATATTTTGCAATTTGTTGTAAATAACTGTTTTGTGTTTGTTTGCATTAACTAGTAAAGATCGTTATTCTGTTTGGAAAACAACGCACGTTGATGTCAGCATCAACTTTAGTCTTGCCTGAAAGCAGCCAAATTGTCAGTAATTTGCTTAGTAACGTAAATATCACAGCCATATGTGTTAATTAGAGTTGTCTGATAATGTTGTAAATATTAAGAATCTTATAGTTTAACGTAACTGTTTGAGTAAAAGGAAATGTTGAATAGTGTATGGTGAATGTAAACTTTCAATCCAGTCTAAATTCTGGCAAACAGAAACCCGCAAATACTCTAAAACAGCAAGAACGTGGTGAGAAGAATAATATAAATTTTACATTGTTGGAAATTTGAGTGCTCTCTCTTGTGTTGCATGAAAGTGCTCTGTGTTCTCTTCTCTATTTGATGTATGATGGTCAAGTGAGCAGTTTTTTGGGGGTCCCGTTTGCCCAGACACTCGCTTTTTCACTTTAGCGCACGGACGAGATAACGGAAGGTCTCGGCCGTGCAAATATCTTACAGTATTTGTAATTTTCACTCTGCTGTGTGTTCAGGGAGGCCAAAGGCAGGGTCTAGATACTATACCGCACCAAGCGGCCACAGCAGAAACACGCCTTGCGAGTGGGGCTTTGGGGCACAATTTTACTTTAAACTTTTTTAAACATATTATATAAATTTTTTCCCCAAGGGTCAAAAATTATTCCGTGTGACGGCCAATATGTTTGCTTTCTCTTTAGATTCTTAGGAATCATAATGTCAGTAACCAAGCTGTAGCGCTGTGATGTAGGTCGGCACACTATAATCTGAAGGCTGCGCGTTATCACCGACACCAGATTTCCCAAGCGACACTGAGACACTCCCCTGGCTCCACGCCGCTTCAACCATCCAACTACGGCCAGGAAGAAGGAGAGAGGAAGAAGATTGTCTTGTGTGTGAGAGATACCTTGAGAGATGAGTTCGTCTACCAGACTCAGGTACTGCTAGAGACACTACAGCCGGCACCTGCCTCGGGCCGCCTACCCGCACGCCTGCAAGTAGTGAGAACGCGCCGCAACCGGCACAGAGCCGACAAATGTACAACCGCCCAAATAGAAGGAAATAAATTCCTGACGTGGGGACTGTTCTATATTCCCGCATAGAAATATTTTTCTCTTCTCGCTCGTAGCCCAGATGAGTCTACGTCGCAAGGGGAGAGCGAGCGAATTGACGCATGACGTCTTCTCTATCATAATAAACGACTGCTACTCATCAGCCAACTACACCCCTGACAGCTCGTCCACGAGTCATGTCGCTGCCGCCGACATCTGCAAGACTGTATTACCTACCGGACAGGGACAGGCGTCCCATTTATAATTATTATTTCGCCCAATTAGCCACCGAGACGATGCAAGAGATCCGTGGCAAGTACCGCAGTGCACCACTACATGCCGCCACAGACAAGAGACGTAGCTCCTGGCGCTCTTCATTATGCCGCCCGCTCGGAGGATCCAGATGCCGGGCTCGCACCTGCTATGCCTCCTCCCCAAACTCACTATGCCAGCAGAAGAAGGGATGGCCGAGAAGTACAAAAGGGGAGGCAGCCAAGCCTCCACGATCGCTTCCTGAGCTCTCGCCGCCCCAGTTATTGGGGCCCAGGCTCCAACCTTTCCTAAGCTTCATCGTTCTCTTCGTAGAGCAGAAGTTCCTCTCCAGCGGAATCCTAAGGAAGACCCAGCGGATGTCAAGAAGTTACACTCAGACACATTCGGTCAGTTCCGGTCAGTCACCTGAGAGTAAGTTCGCCTCGAGGAAACACGCATTAAGTAACTGCCTAATCCACCCATCTTAGCACAGAGCACCTGCCCCTGTTTAATGAGGGTATTTTACCTTCCGTATACTCCGTGGGGGAAGTAGGATTTAGCACCTCTGCCATCAGTGTTTATTTCACTTCGGTAAATAAACACCGTTCTTACCAGTCATTTCAGCTTTCACTCCAAGCTCCTTCCTGTGTCACATCAGGGCTGCAGGACTTAGCATGAGACCGGGTTTTGATACTGCCGAACGCACACTGCAAAACAGAACAAGTACATCCTTGGAAGGCCACCCGTTCCTTGTACGTCGTAGGAGGCATGGTTGAGCCACGACATTAGGATACCATTCTGTAGAAACTGGCTTGTCAGCTCGAAGACGCCCCTTCCTCATCGCTCCCTCTGTGGTGCTGAGCAGGGGCCCTTCTTTGAGTTCGGGGAGACCTGTGACCCCGGGACCATCACCATACCACCATTGGAAGGCCACTCGTTTCTTACACCACGTGGAAGGAACATTAGAGCCACAGCATTAGGTACGCTCCTGGTGGATTGGACTTTCCAGCCAGGTGCCCAACTCTCATTGTTCCCCTAGTGGTGCGGAGAGGGCTGCAGTCTGGTTCAGGGAAGTCTACTCCCACGGGACACCCGCACACTGTTAAACGCTGACACGTCAACTGCCCAACTCCTGCTGCTCTGATCTATATCTCATGCTGTACACCCACAAGGGCGGAGTTGAGAGACGGGCCAGAAAGGCGAGGGCAATTGCTAAGCTTTCCCAGGGAGTACGTATCCTTCCTAGAGGGTCTGGGTTACTCAGTCCACGGGAACAAGCTGCACTTCAACGACGCCCCAGGATAACAGTTCCAGACATCGTTCCCGTCGGATTGTTCGAGCTACCCACCAGGGTCGCGGAGGGATACCATTCGGTAGTGCAGGAGACACTCTTTGGCACCAGACAGCCAGACGAACCCGAACCACAGCCAGAAGCACCCGTACCGGAGAAGATCACGCCCCAGTGAAGCAAACACCAGTCAGTGCGAATACACGAGTACCCGCCAACCCCACGTCACCTTGCCGAACTGCTGCGCCATTACCCAAGCCGGTACCTCGTAGGGGTCAAGGTCGTAGGGCCTGTCTTCGTGCCTAGCCTTCGACCCACGAGACCCGTAATGTACACCGGGAGGGCACCTGTGCCCTGGACCGAATAAAGTAGATTAGATGCGACTCGCCTAGCGTCGCCCAAGTTACCTAGGGGCGGGGGCAGTATGACAGCCAGGACTGACACGCCCAAATCTTAAATCTGCTCCCCTGGGTCCAAGTCCACCTGAGTCACTGATTCCTGTCACCTCGGTCGCTGATCCCTCTTGCTTTTTCCGGGAAAAAAGGGAAATTTTTAGGGGAAAAAGGGAAATTTTAAGGCATTTTGAGCTAAAACGTACGATTTAGTGCGAAAATGAGTGATTTTTTGAAGAAAAACTTTCAACATGGCCGTTGGCTCCCGGCTGCCTCTCCTAGGTCTGTAAATAAAATTGCCTTACTACTTATGTGTATATAAGTATGTAAATATTAAATTATTTCAAATTTATCTTATACATATTTAAGTATAGGTATATGTATATAAGTATGTAAATATTAAATTAATTTCAATTTATTTTATACATAACTTTGTATATGTACAGGTTTATAAGTATGTAAACACGAAGTTATTTTTAATTTATCTTATGCATAATTATGTATAGGTACTTGTATATAAGTATGTAAATATAATACTATTTTCAATTTATTTTTAAAATAACAATGTACATATAAATTTTTATATATTTATAATATTTATTTAAATGTCTATATATAAGTATGTACATATAAATATGGCAATATAAAATTAATTTAAATTTTTTTTTTTAGATCTATACATATGCCTGTAAGCATATTTAAATAACATATTATTATGTAAGTACCTGTGTGTTTTCATCTGGGACGAATGAGTATTTGGGTTTTCTCAGAGTGCTCCCATTTTACATATCAATTTTATGTGCACAAGCTAGATGCTTTACTACTAAAAGAATTGCATTTGTATAGAAAAAATGACAGTTGATGTGCTGACTCCGTGAGGTAAACATCGATTTGGAAGTGCTCTTTCGCTATACCACAAAGATGAATTGCGAAAACCAAGGTCTGTCTTTGACCACAACTAACATTGAGCCACGACCTGCACCATCGCTAACTGGTTGTCTCCAGTATCGAGTCTGCGATCGAGTGTTCACCTATAGTCGAAATGTTCGACGACATGAGAGAACAGTCTGTACGATGAGACCTTTTCGCGCGATGAAGCATTACGACAATGGTCACATGCAGCTTTTGCAAGATGATACACTCAAGGAAGTTAGTCAGCTCTGCAAGTGTTCGTCTACTGGGAGCCAGCAAGTGATATCATCAATACCTCCTGCTACATCGACGGGTACTGTTTCCACGGACGATTATTACGAGACAGTTCATGCCAAAGGCGAAATGAGTGCAGTACAGTCGGTTTGTGCAGAATGTACACTTGCAAGATGTTCGCATGTGGTGACGAATTTATTAATAAACGACCATCAGCTCTAAATACCGATCAACATAAAACTCCTGTTACAAAGAAAAGTAAACCTGATATTTATGATTAAGCAGGAAGTGAAGAAGATAATGAAGATAGCATTGATGATGATTATGTTGAAGACGATCATTACTTCCTTGATGGTTCCGTACACTTCCCCAACGAGTTTCCTTCGACAAGTGATGCGAAGAAGGCAAAATACGGTAAGTATATTGACGATATGTTTACCGTAGATCCCAATAAACTTGTAGACAGACTTAGATATTTGAGCGATAAGCAACACTGTGGGGATTACTCGACTATGAAAGAGGTGGTTTCGATCATAAGAGAACCTAAGGATTGGGGTTATATCAGATGATGTGATGAACTGTTTCTTCTGAAAATGTAATTACAAAATAATAATAAATATTTATTATAAAATAAATGTTTTCCGTTTCTTTTTGTGTGTCGTATCCTTTTATCTCTTACAACTTTAAAGTGGTGCTATGGGCACACGCTTATAAACGTTAAGATCTGTATATATAATGATAATAAAGACTTTAGTATAAAAATAAGTGGATAGTTGATTGAATACACAGATATTAACTCTGCCAATATGAGCAAATTTTGGAAACAGCAGGTGAATCTTTTTTCTTATATGTATGGGTAGAGGCAACCGACAAGTCTATTGATTTCTAGAGACTGAGGAGAATTGGTGAGGATTGAGGAGAATTGGTGGTGGATTGCGGAGGATTGGTGGTGAATTGGTGGTGGATTGGCGGTGGATTGATGGTGGATTGGCAGTGGATTGGTGGAGAATTGGTGGTGGATTTGTGGAGAATTGATGGAGGATTGGTGGTGGATTGATAGTGTATTGGTGTTGGTTTGGGTGGATTGGTGGTGGATTAGTGTAGATTGATGGTGGGGTGGTGATGGATTGGTGGTCGATTGGGTGGATTGGTGTCTGAGAAGAGCACGAATGATTATCGCCCTAGCTGCCCTCGTACATTCCAAGTTTCCAGAGACCTGGCAATACAAACATTTAAATTTTAAATAATTAAGCATATAAGAATGCTAATCCATACCAGGATTATAACATACTCGTGCATTTGGTCGCTATTAGTATGATGGGTCTGGTTTAGTCACATAAACATACAATTTCAAGGTCACCTGCATCTAATAAGGTGATAGTGGTCTGTAATGTAATGTGTTTGCTGACTTTAATGTACTTTTTCTCGAGCTTTTGTATTCAAGGTCATGGGGTCAAGGTCATAGTAGTCTGCATCTAATATGCACGTGGTAGTCTGTAATGTAATATGTTTGTTGAATTTTATGTACTTTTCTCGAGTTTTGGTTTACAAGGTCATTCAAGGTCATGGGGTCAAGGTCAGAGTAGTATACATCTAATATAGTGGTAGTACTCAGTATTGTATTACGCTTGTTGACTGTTATGTGTGTTTTCTCGAGATTTTGTATTCAAGGTCATGGGGTAAAGGTCGAGTTAGTCTGCATCAAATATGGTGGATGGGTAATGTCTACTAAGATGGTGGTCACCTACCAAGATGGCTTACTGGGTATGGGACCTCTGGTATATTGAAGTATTTTTAAATATCTTTTTTATAAATTTTAATAATAGTTTTTTAATAAATTTTAAATAATTTTTTATTATATTTTTGTGAATTTTGTGAATTTTTTTCGGAATTGTTTAGTGTTTTGGATTTTTTGGGTCAAAGGTCGAATGTCATAGGTCCTGCCCTCCTGACCCCTGGGTCACTGATCCCTGTCTCCTGCCTGACCCTGGGGCACTGATCCCTGTCACCTAGATAGCTGATTCCTGATCCTGGGGTCACTAATCCCTCTCGCCTGCACCGGGAAAAATGGGAATTTTTAAAGGAAAAAAGGTAAATTCTTAGGGAAAAAAGGGACATGCTTAGGGTATTTTTGTCGATTTTGAGGGAAAAAAGGGAAATTTTGGCGGAAAAGGGGGAAAAGATGGCGGACGGTGACGTAACAAGATGGCGGTAGCCGAATCCTGCGATCCTGCGCCTCATGCCTTGTGACTATGTCACCCAAATCCTACTACTAATGGTAAATTAAACCTAATTAGCATAAATGGGTGTAACTTATGCCCAGTCAAAGTATAATGTGCCCAAATAGCATAAATTGGAGTAAATTATATGCAATCCGAGTAAAGCAAGTCAAATGTGGGAAAACTAGGGAAAAATTCAACCAATCGCAGTAAATTATAACAAACACACCCATTTACTTTAATTTAGCATTATATAATCCATTTGGGCATTATTTACGCCATTTTGACATATTTTACCTCAAATGAGGCTAATTGGGGGTAATTTACTCCATGTGGGCATACTTCGCCCCAATTTACGCTAACTGGGCGTAATTTGCACCGATTGGGCGTAATGTACTCCAATTGGTCGTTATTTTCCCAATATACGCAAATTGAAAATAATTTCCTATGAAATGACATGGCTTCTAAACAATAAAATCTTGCAGTACACATGCAGTTGATTAATTATGTGTATTGCGATCCTCTATCACTCTGCGCTGTTTGATACATCGTTAATGATAAATCGTTAATGATACATCGTAAGTGATACATCCTGTATATACAAGCTGATTCATAGCACCCGTACCACACCTTTTTTTCGGAAACAAAACGACACCGGGGGTTCGCGAAAAAATTGTAATAACTATACCCTATATGAATCATCGATTCGTAGTAATTCCATTCCCCCGAACATACTGGAGTTAGTGGTACGGCGGTGAGCATTGAAATTTCAAATGGTAACAAAGGTCGAATATGCTATCGTTGGATAGATTGTCTAAAAGGAGACAAAATTTACTAAGACAGATGTTTTGTGACGTGCATAGATTACGCAAAATAAAATAAATCATGTAAGCATGTGCGTAGTTTACGCACAATGAAACTGAACGAAAAGTATTTCTATTCTTACTACAATCACATGGCAATCTACGAAAAATATGTTTTTTCTGATGTGCATACCTAGTTTACGTTCAATCAAAAGGACGTCGGGTGTACTGTAAATACTGGTATGGTGTGAGAGAACTACCGTGAACTGGGAACTGGGAACACTCATTCGCACACAGCACTCTTCATAAGTGTTCTAAATGTCGAACATCCTGTTTCAGATACGACTCTGCTCTCCTTCTTACGTTCGCGGCTGCTCGGCGAACCTCAGCACTGATGAGAGATACACATGCTGCTCTGATTCTGTCTTTCATGCAATGTAAAACGAATGACTGTCTGAATTAGCGAAATTTTGATTGTCAGTTAACTTGCATGCAAAACCTGCAGTTGCTGTAAGTTGTAGATGCTTTATCTGCTTGCTGCATAGTGCTGTATTAGTCTCCGCTTTTGTTCGGAAACAGTCTAATATTAATAGTTAGGTTTATCCACTTATCATTGGTTGTGTGCAAACTATGCGCGTCAGATATACAATGTGCGGCGCCATTACGGTATTTCCGGTTTGAATGTGAGACTCGCTTTGATACTAGCAGTGACCTGTGTGTTTTACTGCAGAGACACGTGCAGTAGGTATTAGATAGTACCTGTGTGCTTCTTCTTGGGCAAACGAGTATGTGTGTTTTCTCAGAGTGCTCCCATACGGCGAAGATGAATTGTGGATACGAAGGCATGCCTTTGAACTCGACGACCATGGAGCCGCGACTTGCATCATCGCTAGCTGGTTGTCGCCAGTGCCGATTCTGCGATCGAGTTGAAGATATAACTGCATGGTTATGTGATTAAGGAACTAGCATCTAAAGCCTCTCTACCTGTATATGTGTGATGTCTCAATACCTTCATGCGATTGACCAGCTGCAATCACTTTGAAACTTAGTGATTGATTGGTCTGTGCCCGAATAATGTATTAATGGCGTAATACGATCGGTTCAAAGAAAATGTTACGTCATAGGGCTTGCATACTCGTATATTGTACGCAGTTGGAAGGTCAGCTGAGAGGCTTAGTTTGGCAACGGCTGCCGTGAAAGATACACCGTATCGGCTAGCTTCTACGTCAGATATCCCATGGCTAATTACGTTAAAGTGGGGTAGATATTGCCCACTAATGGTTTCTTACCATCGATTTCTTCTTCGAATGAGAAGTCTCCTGTTTTACCAGTGTCATCGACTTCTTCAGATGTGATGGCTATATCACCAGCAGTATCTACTTCCACCAGTGAAACACGCTTATATACAGATTCAACAGTACCAACGACTTCTTCAGCTGTTACGTCTACGAAATCTTCAATGGAGCCATCGAACTTTTCAGCTGAGGTACCTATAACACCATTGTAAGCGTTACCTGATTCTTTAGCTCCAGCACCTACATCTCCAACAAGTTCGTCCGAGTCTGCAAAGCGAGTCCTCCTCCTCACGTGATGTCTCACAACCTTCACGCGATTGGTCAGCTGAAATAATGCTACATATGTAGGACATATGTGTGCTTAGGATTAGTATAATTGTTATCTGGGCTATGGTAGGTTAGGTTATGTTAGGTTGTTTCTGATTTTTTTCCCTGGCCTTTGGCAGGTTAAGGTAGGTTAGGTTTTCTGAGTTTTAGTGAGTTAAGTTATGTTTGTTTTGACATATGGTAAGAATTATTGTGTTGTGGGTTCGTCTAGACTATAAGTTTGCTTGGTACACTTGAGTAAATATGGATGGTATGGTATTTATGTTGATATGGTTTTTCCAGTATATGTGTCCTGCGATTGTTGGTGTATATCGAATGGTGTGGACAGTATGTGTGTCAGTGGCTCCTGTAATGCTTGAGGTATAGTAAAGGTATAGGTAGTCGTATTTTGACTGATGTCAATCGGCATGGTGGATGGTATGAAAAGTTGATTGTGCCACTGGTAAGGGCAGCATGTTTTATTCATATGGTCTGTGTGGACGAATGGTTGAGACATGTTAAAGTTATAGTGGATGGTATGGTTAGTAGTTATAAGTGGTGTTGGTTGCTAGAATAAGTAGAATAGGAGTTATGTTATGGGCTGGCTTCAGCTGTGTAGTTAGTTGCTTGGTACACTTGAGTTATGATAGATATTGTGCTTGGTGTAGTGGGTGGTGCGGTTGATTAGTAAGACTGAATTTATCTTTGGTTATAGGAGATAGGGTGCTGGGTGGTCTGGTATGACTTCCGTTATAATAGATGGTTGGTTCGTATGATTATATAGTGACTAGTATCTATTTTGGCTGCTGTCGACCAGTAGAGCAGAAATTATGAGCAGTAAGTAAAATTTTGCTAAGTCAGTGTGGACTGAATGGTTGAAATATGCTTGAGTTATAGTAAGAGGTATGAACGATAAGTATATTTCGTCTGGTGTTGGTTGGTAGAGCAGATGGCATGCATGAGTTACAGTGGTTGGTATGGTACCTGTGTGCGGGTATATAAGCAGCCGGGTTCATTTTTGAGTGTCCTTTGTAGTAATATATTTTAATAAATTTAAACATAAAAATGTATTTTTTTCTTATTGAACCTATATCATAGGGCAACCAGTCTGTTCTAAACTGTTTTCGTTAACAGTTAAATATGCATTGATTGAAAAATATATAACAAAACACGTTCAATACATTAATGAAATTGTACCAGGAAATACAGCTTTTTCGCTTGGACGCTAACTATTCAACATTTAAGCACTGCTGTCCGTGGCCGCTCTGTTGCCGAGTGGTCAGCATACTGGACTTTTATTCAAGAGGTTGTGGGGTCGAATACCCTGTCGTACATGAGAGTATTTTCTTTTTTAAATGTTACCAGCTGCCATATGAAAGTGTGAAATTTACATTATTTAAATTTTTTGAACCAATTCTGCATTAAACATGCATTTCCGATACATTTTAATGGTTTTTTTATTTCGACATTTTTCAAACATTAGATAAAATAACATTTAATTACATAATTCTACTTATTTATAAATGCGTCAATTCCTAGATGTATGATCGTTTAAAATTGTTTTGACAAGGCCAGGCAACCGAGTTCCTCGCGAACATGTCGATACACTCTCAAGGACTTGCGAGTAGTGTGGGAAGAGGTCCTGGGCAGCAGGTAGAAGCGTACCTCTTAAATCCAAAATGGTGGTCCTATATTTGGGTAACATAATCGATATGATATCACTATCGTATGTGACACGAAAAAACGAGTCCGGTGATATATAACACTCAATACTTATGACTTTAAATATTTTAACTATATCAATTATATTGGAATTTAAAAAAAAATGTTTTTTTTTAATTTTGGAGTTAAAGGTCAAAGGTCAAGGTCACCTGGATCCATGATGGCGGTTTGGTGACCAGAATGACAGAGCAGGAAGCCGGGAATCTAATATGACAGTCGAACAAAGTGGGTAATTTGGAAACGATATGGTGGTCGGAGCCTCGAGCCGGACCCTGACCCTGTAAAAAGGGATGATTTCGAGGGAAAATAGTGCTTTTTGGGGTCAAAGGTCAATGGTTCTGAGTCCTGAGTCCGGCTCTTCTGGCTCGGAGTCAGTGATCCCGGTCCCCTGCTCCAGCTGAAAATGGCCTTTTTGGGGGAGTCCGTTTTTGCAGCTGGGAAAAAGGGCAATTTTTTTTTTAGGTAAAAAAGTAAATTTTGGGTAAAATAAATTATTTTTGAAAGGTTTTTTTTTTGGGTAAAAACAAGTGATTTTGTACGAAAACGAGAATTTTTTAGAGAAAATTCCAAGATTGCGGCCGTGGCTCCCTCGAGAGCCGCAAGCCACATCCTGCATCCTGCTCATGATCTCTCTTTACCCTAATACTTACCACCTATAACATTCATCCATACATACATAGCATTCATTCATGCAGACTGCATATTTGTACTTGGTGTCTGCATTACTACCTATATGCATTTCAGGGTCTGTGCAGCTCAGTCGGCAAGGGCATGTGTTTACAGCGTCCAGCAGCTCAGGATTGCTCTCCTCCAAATAATTTTTTTTTAATATAATCAAAATAGTTATATTGATAGGGGCGAAATTCTCATGTATGGCGACCAGCACATCGTCCTTAAATTTAAAGTGGAAAAAATTAATATATGCACTAACACCACATAGCAGTATGTAGTCGAATGAACTTGGGTAAATAGTAAAAATTAAGATGGACACAAGTGACACACTCTAGCAGAAAGCAATCGAATGAAAGTGAATAATTGGGAAAGCAATATGGCTGACGAAAGCAAATAACAATTGAAAAAGCATTTAATGTCAGATTAATACAAGATGGTGGCTGGAAACAATATGGCTGCCATAAACAGCATAGTGGACAAAGGGCAAGGTAAACTCCTATATGGCCACCACCCGACCGGAATGATAAAGCAGGAGAAAGCATGTGAAGGTCAGTGATCCAGCTGACGAATCCCGAATCCCAACCCCTAAGCCCCATTTCCAGACTAGCATAATCCATATACTTTAATGCAAGTACACAAACACGAAACTCTTCAAATAACGCTAAATACGATTTTCAGTAAAGTCATAATAAGTTATTTTTTCTGTCCTCTAAAAACGTAAATCTCCATGTACACTAAAATGCTTGAAAAATCGGGTAACCCCTCTCCACGTGTATGGGGCATTTATATAATGAAAATTACGCGATAAAAGAATATAATGCAGTCTATAACATTGTACTCATTACATAAAATTTTTTATAAAACATAATATATGAATAACTTATATGAAATTTTTTAACAAAATATAATTTTCGTAAAGTACAGTAGTGTGATATGGTAAATTCCAGCATCACAAATGAACTCGGTCCAGACGTTAATTTTCTTCATATGAAATCATTTCAAAAATTATGAAAGTCATTGCACACACATGCTTTAATTTATTCGAGTAATAGAAAACACAATTGAGAAGAATAAAATCAACTGCACTTTAAGAATACCTACAACTATGGCACTGTTTCAAATCTCTCGATTATTTTTAGCCTGAAACATTCAACGTAGTTCCGACTCTCTGAAATTTGTTTTCCTGTTCAAATTATCATCGAAATATAATTACTGTTAGTTTTCTTTTACAATACATTTTAATAATGCTGTTCATAACTTTCGTTTTTGTAAGAACTGTTTATTTATTTTTTTCTTCATTTGCCAATCAAATTGCAAATATATACACACAAACTCACGAAACTTACAGTTACTTATTTGGCTTGCTTAGCGCATTTTTATGTTAGCACTTCAGCTGACGCGAACGTTATGAGATGTGTTTATTGTTCTCCTCTGCAATAGAAACCAGTTTGCTTTCAGTTAAACTCACGATAATAACCAACTATTGTAAAAGGAAATAGAGGACATTTCTATAACAACATTATAAAGTGCATGAGACAAGGTACAGAGGCGATCTTGGAGGTGCGGTATAACGATGCAATATATTTGGTAGCTCTCAATTCAGTCTTACCAACATTATAAATTAAAATTTCTAACATTCAATATACACATTTCAGTACGTATAAAACCGTCATTGCGCCTCGCTGCATGAGGTCAGCATCGTTGATTTGTCTCGCTAAATATGCAAAGCTGTCCTGTATTATCTTTTGATGTATTTTACATAACTTAATATAGTATAAAATTAGGTATCGTGTAAGGCTGACCGTAGTGCTGTCGTGTTTCTGCACCCCGCACACACTACACATGTCACTGTAGACGGCAGTCTGTTGGCTAGTGACTCCGACCTCTGTCGATGTAAACTTGATGGCGGTTAAGTTGACGACTCGTTAAATTTTTACTGTATATTAGACCTCTTCCCATTGCATTTATGTAGACTGCCTATTTTTAACGAGCTGTTACTTTAAGGAACGTCAAGTGCGGTTTAGATTCGCACACAATTCGCAACACGTCTAGTCAATGATACATTGATGTAGATTACTCGACGAATAGAAAAATGTGTATATCCAGAGTTACTGGAGGAAAGAAGTTTTAGGTTAGTAGTCCAAAAAAATATTTCACGCTATTGAAAAGAAAACACGATCAAAAATTTACACCGGAAGAAAGAAACGTGCTTTTTTCTTTTATTGGCGAGTTAAAGGAAATAATTAAAAGTAAAAACCAATGGCATGCTTTAGAAAATGGAGGAAATATGAATATAACTGACAGATAAGTTAAAGAGTAACCGACTTAAAAAACGCGAAGTGAAACAGTTGAAGAATTTCGACAACGTCAAGAGGAGGGAAAAACAAAATCGTACTTTTGAACTGGAGGTGGAAAGTTATTACAACCTGTACATTACGACTAATTTTCGTTTATATAATTTATAGAAATATTATTTATGCCATTCGTAGCCCGTGGATTCGAAATATTCAATTTGAAGCAATATTGCATCAAAGTTAAATACCACTGTATAAAGCAATTAACTGTACACACACAATGCTTAGTAACATAAAACATAAATTCATAACCTCAAACGCCATGCTTTAAAAATTGTCAAATATTTGATGGGCGAAAAATTTACATACAAATTTGACAATTGGTTTAATGACCGTCAATGATTTTGATTGACGGTGAAACTAAAGTAAAGACTTTAACTATGATCGACCAATTTGATGACAGTTAAGCGTTTAAACAAATGCTAAAACTAGCCATTAAAGTGCGAAACGGCCTCGTCAAATGCCACGTTGTAGGATGTTTAATTCGAAGTATTCTGAGGGCCTTTCTGCGCACGCAACATTCTGAAATGACGTTGCGTTTCAGCAATCTCTGTCGAGATTGCTGAAACTCCTGTCTAACCTATCTTAACTGTACATTTTTTTAAAGTCCTGCAGATGTTATTCTATCTGAGAGTTGCATGTACTCTCGCCAAGTGGAAATCAGGCGTTGCAATGGACTGGTGTCCATGCGCTAAAACGTGCAATTATTAGAGAAGATAACATGTTACTATTGCGACAATCCATACTGATGACCACCGATAAAAAATTCGGCTTTACGCAAGAACTTGAGTTGATTCAGCCCTGATGCTGAAAACGCGCTCAGTAACACCAAATTGTTGCGTAAGCGAACATGTTGTCTCATGTTCCAACTTACTGTGCCAAGTAAAATGGTGCAAAAAAATTTCAGTGAACAATGTATGACTGGGATGAACATGCTTGTGTAAGTTTTATGATTAAATAATTTTTTATGGAAAAAACAGTTGACCTGGTATTTGGAGCGTGCGAGTAATCAATTTTTAGTTGGTGGCGCACCTAGCGGAGACGGCAGTATAAACAGAGCGGAAGCGAGCGACAAACAGGCACATTAGAGAAAACGGAATAACGAAGTTGCTAGGAGAAACATGAACGGAAATTTCCGTAGCGTTTCAGAAATTAAAATTTTCATCTATCTTCCAGATGTTCACCTAAAAGAAAATTCGAAACATAAATGGGAGTATATTCTACGTTGCAGAAAGTTTAGGGCAAGAAATACATGGCAAGTGCTTGAAAAAAACCGAATGTTTATAAGCATCCCTACAACGTCAAAATTCCTGCTATAAAAAGTATTTTAGTATTTTTATGCCCACAGTATTCGCTGTTTAGTAAGTAAACGCAGATGTGAGTATAAAATTAGTTCAACTTTGTTCATTTGATTTTTTTTTAATTTTCAGTGCAAATATCGTATTATTTGGATTGAAAATGAGGCAGTGAAACTCTCAACGCTACGTACATATTTTTTTCAAATTTAGTTGAAGACTAACTCAAACAGTAGGAACATCGTGACACGTGACAGTGAATGAAAAGCCGGTGAGTCAATTACTGCGTTTAGAAAAAAACTCACTACTGTGCTGAACTTCAGATGGAGTCAACACGAAGCGAACATGGAGCTAACAAGTATTGAAAATGTGTTTAAAGTAAAATTTTCTATCCGGATTGACGTGTAAACGTGGCGCGAAGTTGGAGTGAATCTCGACTTGGAAAATTTCGTAGAGACATCTTTCGGCAACACCGTGAACCAGAAAACAAATAATTGGAAATTTTGTTAAAATGTTATTGTTCAGAAGTACTTGAAAAAAATCCTGTGCAGTCCATTCCCACCCTAACCGAAACTATCTTTCTTATCATTTTTTCGCACGTAACATCAAACAATATTTCCACGTATTTCTCCGTCGAAATATTTCTCAGTTCCTTCGTAGCAATTAATTTTTCGCTTCACTTCCAAAAAAAAAAAAGAAACACTTATTTGCTAGTCTCGAAATGATTCTTACTTCTTACATAACCAAACTGACTAGTCAATAAGGCAACCACTTCTTTGTTTTCACTTCAGTCCGACGAGTGTTTAAAGAAAACTTTTCAATCCGGAGTCTACTCTCCAGTCTACCTCAACAACTGGTTTAGACTATTTCACTCCAATCCTACTTCAGTCCAGTCAAGATGCGTTTATACTAACATTTCAATCTGGATTCCTCAGTCCACTCCAGGTTCAATACGGATTGAGATCTTACTCTAAACGCCCTAAATGGTGCAGCGTATTTCTTTATTAATTGCGGGAGGCGAACTTCCAAGACAACCATGGTACAAACAATGGAAATATCAAAGTTTGTTTGCGTACGTTTGTGTTCGAATGTTGAAAGTAATGAATAAATGTGCTAATAAAAGTTTGCAGTTGTCGAAAATACAGATTCGATACCCTTGGACAAAATTATGATGTAAGGACAGTTAAAACACGTTGACTGCACTTTCACTAAAGTGTTGAAAAGGGAATACGAGAGTGAAAATTATGGAACAGCAGTTTTTGATTGTACAAAAAATTATACAAAATCTGTTAATAAAACGAAAGAGAAGATTTTCATTAAATTTATAAGTAAATAACAAAACTAGAACGTTTACAAAACCGGGTAACTGATATTCTGTTTAAGCGTCCAGTTTAAGTAGTCGCTGGCTCCAATGAATTATTCACTCATGTATAAAGTGACCGGGTAGATGGCAATATTGAATTCACACATGACGGAAGAGGAATAAAAGAGGTAGGAAATCTGGTATAGGTTGTTCACGGTTAACTATGCACTTATTTTCAAAATTGCTGCCGTATATGCATTTTTTTTCTTATTGCCTTATATCTACGAACCAAACAACCAATTCCAACCTAACTTTGCAGCTGGCAGTATCTATTACAGCAATGAAATGTGTCTATACAAAGCCTCTTTTATCCGCCATTTTATAATAAAGCACCACCTGAAAAAAAATACGTTTTTTTCATATCTCAGGGAATAATATACCGGTTCCTACTAAATATGCAATCAAGTAGCACTATGGAAGACCATGAAAACTGATAACTTTTTAGTGGATCACGCACCTATTTTCAAACTGGAAGCCAAGTAAACGTTTTAACTTAGAATACTATATTTACGAAACCATGTAACAAATTTCAAATTAATTAGGTAAAGGCTGTTTACGACAATGTGAACACTTTTGAAAACAACTTTAGGAAAAAGTCACTGCCCCTGCATGCATATACTTTAACGATCGCACTGAGTGACATGCGCCCAGTAAAGTTGGCAACGGTGGATGGAAAGTAGTTCCATATCTTGACGTCGAATAAAAAGTGTTAGGTAGCCATTAGTGATAACTTAAATTATTTTCTTCGCCTTCTGTTTTTTAATGCATCGAAGTGTAAAAATTAGCAGATTTGAAAAATATTTACTTGTCTAATATGTTTTCAGTTTGACTTGACCGACGCATGAATAAATTGATAAGGCCCACGGAAATATTAATTTTACATAAGGCGGAAGAATACATAACATGTATACACGTGTATCTTAAGCAGGGCTTTCAAAAAAGCTCATTTTACCGCGAATAGCCTATATACTCGCAGTATATATCAACCATAAAATATGTCTATATGAGCCTCTTTTTCTCCACAATTTTATGTTGCCACATGAAAAAATATAGTTTTTATGTCATATCTCGGTGAAGAGTCAACCGATTCACACCAAATTTTGTACACAAGTATTGCTACTCTAAGGCATGTAAACTTATATGATTTAAGTGATTCACATACTTGATTTTTATAATGACTGCCCTTTAAATATTTAATGTTCGTAAACCCTGCCTACCAAAACAATAGACTGATCAACATCGACTTTGATTCTCCTAATTATACCTCCAAAATGCAATTGTTTGCATGCTAGCATACGGTACAAGAAGATCTGATTAGAGTCCTGGGTACGGTACACGTGTATTTGTAATTACTCACTAGTGTCGCGTATGTTTCTGATTAATTTACATCGAGGAAAATATGCTCATTAGTTATATCGGTACCCAAATAGCAAAAGTCAGTTGGCCCACTTGTACACGAGCAGCCCATAAACGGTTTTCATAATCAGTCAACCACCGTACTGGATTCACATATGCATGTGGCCCACATTATAGCTCTTGACTGTTTTATGCAGTTGGCAACATCTGGGCCACTGTTCAGATAACTTCCATGTAGCGAAATACAATCTGCCCATAAGCGGCTCGACTCTGCGTTGCCAACCGTACCCCGAGTATGCCGGCACCATCAGTGGGCCATGAGTGGCAACAGTGGCCCACTGGCTTTCTGCTTCTGGCCTGCCATAAGTTAAACATTGGGCGTCAGTTTACCTACTGCGAGACGTTTTCACAACCTCTCACATAATGTACACATTTACCTACACTTTTAACGTCGTTTACTGTCCGTACTTTGTGATATTAACCATGTGTTGTATACATAATTACTCTTCTTTTACGCCAATGAATATGTTCTGAAATTTGCTTGCGTCTTCTTAAACAATTTGTATGGTTGTGTGTACGTGCGTGTGTGTATATATGTTTAAAAACACATTATATATATATATATATATATATATATATATATATATATATATATATATATGCATACATGCGCAGTTTAATAAATATTTTTAAACTTAGACACTACACATTAGTATTTTTCCAGGCAAATTAGTATTGTAAAATCTTTAAGAAAATACATGACTTCAGACGGCCAGAAATGTAATTAGGCTTGTTTTAGAAGGTTTAGCGACCGTTAACGTCAGACAAAGAGAAAGTGGTGCTAGTGTGTGAGAGGGTGAGGGCGCAGTGCGTGCATAGTGCGGTGGCGAGCACGTGCAAAGTGAGGTTATGTGCATGCAGCAGAGGCGGCCCACCTGAGTCGAAGTCGGCCATGGCGCAGTGAGCCACTGCTCCCTCGGCCGCCGCCGCCGCTGCATCGATCCACCGCGACCCGCCCTCCCCTCCTCCGCCCCTCCTCAGCCAGCACGCGCCATTTAGTTCTCGCACCGTCTGACTGCAACTTGTGTTCCGTTCCTAGCTGTTCGTCGAACATTTCGTTGCTCTTTTCACTTACGTTCGTTTCCTCCGTTTACCGGTCTGCAACCCTCACTACTCACCCCGTCGTCTTCGCCTAAGTTACTTCGAATTGGTACGTGTTTTTATTTCTTCTTTTCTTCCTGTTCCCTCCTTTCGATCGTATGCAGTTGTGTGTGTGTAATTTATCCTTGTCTTGTATTGTGTGTTGTGCCTGTGATCAGAGAGCCTTGTTTGTTTTTTTTTTTTTTTTTTTTTTTTTTTATAACCTGCCATCCCTCCCTGTTGGTTTCATTGTGAAAAGTCTTGTAGAATTGTTTCTCTGTAGTAGCCTACCCCCGCGTGGTGGGCACGTCCCGCGATACAGCGGCGCCCAGCGGAGTAGACGCCAGGTAGGCTCGTAGTTTGGCTCGTAGTAAGCTCGTAGTTTGGCTCGTGCGGCCCGCCGCAGCCGGGCTCGAGTCGCCATCGATCATCCTACCGCTGCCTCGCACATCCAACATGGAGTCTCACCTCCTCCAGCTAGCGGTGCGCGAGTCTGCTCCAGACATTGTGCGTGTCGGTAGGTGTGTGTGTGTGCTGTGTGTGCTGGGTGTGTGTGTGGTTAGCGGCACACCCCAGACCCTCCTAACCTAACTTCATGACTTGCCACCTACACTCATAGCATGTCTCCACTCAACGTCTCGTGCTGGCAGTACACTCTCATCACTTAAGCTAGGCAATCTGCCCGCCCCGTCCCCTCTGGCTGTGCCCTCGACAGCTTCTCAGAGATAAGTCATTTCACGAAGTGCTGCACTTAAAAAATATATATATATATATATATTCGAATCAGTAAGGACTAGTAAAAACTATTGTCAATGTTCTTTAAAACGAATAATTAAATCAGCATGTATTTCAGGAAAACTTGTAGTAACATTACAGTCCTAATGAATTATTTATGTTATTAGTGGTAACAATGAATGCATGGCCCTGTAAAAAATATATTTCTATGCACATGGGTCATTTTTCCTTAAATATTTTCATATGCATTCATTGTTCATATGTAATATGTTGTATATGGTTTTCTTGGTAAACCAATATTTTCACTGAACGACGACAAATAATTCATTCATGTGGAAACTGAGAGCAATTTTTGCTAATGACATTTTTCAAACAATGATACGAGTATTTGTAGATGCTGTAGTGGTAACAATATGTTTAATAATGTCTGGAATAATTATTCACACTTCAAAAGAAACACGTTCGTTGAACTGACCTGAAAGGTATGCTATTTAAGTTTAAGTAGAAACATAGTATGGTAAGCATTCACTCCTTAGCTAGGTACATCTGACTACCCCGCCACTTCTAGTTTTGCTGAATTTCGAAACTAAGTGAGCACTTTTGAAAGCCTGAAGCAGTTTGTATTCGAACGCATATCGTGTCGTTCCACAGCGTGTAAAACTCAACACTAGCATGATTGATTTACACACTTCGACGAAGCGGCTCAGTATAACTGTTACAAATAAACACGCGTGCCCATTACGTTAACGGTTGTTCTAGTGAGTACTTAACAAATAAGAAATCCATTTCAGCTGGGCGCCCGTATTTTAGAGACAGCGTGAAACCACTTCTCATAATTCAGTTACAAACATTCCGTTAGTTATTCCAGTAAAAGTTAATGCATTCACCAGCAGAGTCTCTTGTTTTCTAAAATTAATTTCAAAGGTGCTCAATTAATTTGGTCAGCTGTAACTGGAGTGTCTCTTAAATGTGGATGAGCCGCCAGAAGCAATTATCCTCTAGGTGAAAAATCGGGCAAATGTACAGACCAACCAGTTCTGTTAAGGGCATATAGAGAAAGTAATTCCTTTCTTGATAGACCCTACTTGGTAGAACATGTAATTTCTTTGCATGAAATTTTTTTTCCAACAGTCCACCATAAATTGTATAATACAGAAAATTTTCTGTACAGAAATCAGTCAGTATCGCCTAAGGCAGAAATACTACACAGTTTTTGTCATTACACCACTACAACCAACAATACACATGTGTACTGTAAACTATACACTGCTACAAAAATTATAAAAATGTCACAAAATACGATTTAATTTTGTTAGATTACAGAGAGTAATTTTTTTTATAAAACTTAGATATTTTGCTTAAATTAATTTATTTTGGAATTTAATTAATTATTATAAATACTTTTATCTTTAGCACTGAAGTTTCGTTCTCTTTTGGGTGCTTTATAAGACACATAGTGCAAAGCAGCTTTTGTCAATACTGACAATCGGGATTATTTTGTTTCTATGTAAGAATGCATTTTTAATAAACTTTTAAATGCGCATAAAAAATAAAATTACTTGGTATATAAAAAATTTTCAAAAATAAGTCAAATTCCTAATGTTATCAAAAAAAATTGTAAAATAATTTTTTTCATGTAACCCAAATAACAGATTATGATCGCTTGCCGAAATTATGGAAAAAATATTTCTGGTAATTAAATATATTTTTTAAGAAGCATATTACAACGATATACGGTAAATACGTTCGTTTCTCAAATAAAACTTAAACCCCATTTTCCTTACTATTTTGTTTGTTTCTGTACTCCTGTATTGTCCGCAGTGGTGCGAGTAATGAAATACACTGTACTTCTGCGTTGACAATATTTTCAACATTTACTGTCACATCTGTATGGAATGTACTGAGAGCGACAGGTCGAGGGTAAACTTCTGAGGGGGTGGGGGAAAGTACCCCGTCTTATGAATCTATACCGCTATTAAAGACTGCTTCGTTCCTGCTTTTTTCGCTCTTCTTGCACGTAAAATGAAACATTTCTACAAACAAACTCACATTTTTGTCGCAAAGTTTCTCTCTCCGCACGTCACTGTAGTTAGAGTACATTAATTATATTAATGAAAATTTCTCTGAAAAATCGCTGGAAAAAATATACGACGTGAAAAATGTGTGTATAGCACTACCCTTGCTAAAAACGTCGTCAGCGTGTGTCTTCCTGTAATATGTCGCCATTGCATTAGCAAAGGTAAAATATTAAATATTTCCCTTAAATTAAAACCAGAATTTCACTCATCCTGTCTAATAAAAAAGTTTGCTTGAATATGGTTAAATAACTATTCATTGGTTGAAAAATAATCTCTACTTGCGAGAATAGGTTTACATTATTGATATATATATATATATATATATATATATATATATATATATATATATATATATATATATATATATATATATATATATATACATACACATATATAAAACATTATATCATCCAGCAAGGTTTAGTTCTACTCTCCCAAGTGTAGGTATAAACAGGATTATTTAAATCCGTGTTTAGAAAAGGCTGCGAATTTACTCCTTAAGCAATATGAGGGGGGGGGGGGAGGAAACAATACGCCTTATAATCAAAAATTATTAAGAGATGTAGATGTCCCCGAAAATCTGACTTTTCAAATGACATCAGTTCAAAATAATTATAGCTACTTGTAACTGAAAAGCAAATACTTAAACGGTTATTTTTAGATTACATGTGACTTTTCTGTAAAAAAATAATCATGTTTGGTAATATTTTCTTTCTTAAGATAGATTTAGTGTGGCTTTCACTGGAATATTTCACGCGATTACAACATACAGAACTCATTCAAAATTACTGCATACTACCAACAATGTCAGAAAAGTACGATTTATGTTACGTACGAAAGAAGAGTGCATATATTTTGTAATAATCTAAAATACTTGGATAGGATTTACTTACTCAAATGTTAAAGGGATCAATTAATAGGTATGTTTCTAGTCAAACTTTAAAGTTCATTGGCATTCTGGAGAATTCTAAAAACACATTTCACAAAAAAAAAAAACTTGATTAAACAATACTCTTGTAATAGATGTTCTGGTTGAATCTAAGAAATATTGGCATTGATGTTAAAAATATTTTTCATAATTTATATTATGTATGTTCATTTTCATTATAAAAATTATAACTTCTGTGGTTGAAAGTGATTTGCTTTAAATCTAAATATTAGGAGAAAGTTTCTTAAATACAACTACAGTAATTCTTTTCCCTTGATGAAGAACAATGAGGGGAGGAGGGTTTGCAAACTGTGCTTTCAAAAGCACCCAGTGAGTGAGTGTAGAGGTTTGCGCTTCTTAATATCGAGGTCTTGAGAGCCAATGAGGGTGAAGTGAGGTGAGTATGGAGCAACGATGGAATGCAAGGCCGGGTGAAACGAGAGATCGCCGAGAAAACCCGCCAACCAGTGGCATCGTCTGCCACGGTTCCCACATGCGAAAATCCGGGAGCGACATCACTGCGAATCGAACCCGGTTCGCCTAGGTGAGAGGCGAGTTCTCTAGTCACTACATCACCGTGGCCTCCAACCAGGAAGGAAACGTGCTTAAATTTTAATTAGTAATATACTCTTGAAATTTGATTTTAAAATATATTTAAAAAGTAAATTATCGCAAAATATTTTATAGTGTTACAAAATATACACAGTCTTCATTTAAATTCATTATAAATCGTAATTTCCTGTGAATGTTTATATTGTGTGCACTTCTTTTTAATAAGTTCTACATGTCGTACTGTCAGGTACAGTGGAAGCTACGCTACTTATTGCTTAAAAGATAACTTTTTCAAACTAAAAGTTTACTACGTGACGTTTCTTAAGGAATGCTGGCGTATTAAGATAACTTGCAAATTTTTATGTTTAACATATGTTTTATTTAATTTAGTATTGAAATTCAATTTTACAAAAAGTATGGAAGGAATTTTTCTTTAGTTTCTTTATGTGGCAACATTCTTTGAGAAAGTTGCGTTGAATTTTTTTTTTTCTGTGTGAAACAGTTCTCTTTTAAATCGGTGAATTGAGAAGAAATTGCTTTAACAATAATCACCGACTTAAACACCGTGGCTACATATTTCATAGGCAAAGACCTTACAAATGCAAAATTCTGGCCGACAGCTTGTGCAACCGAAAGGCGAATAGCTGCAATATCCAGACCTTGCAAATTTTCACTTTACAGCCGTTCGATAGAGAGTGTCACAACAAGCAAACGCTTTTCCCATCATTTGAACACGATAAATTATACACATGATGTAAAAGGTTTATCTTTGCCTTGGATTTCAAAATTTGGTTTGATAATACTGCACACCCTAGTGTTGTAACCAAGAGGAATAACGTTAGATCTACGAGCGCTGATACAAAATAGCATTTCAGTAAAACGCTATTCATGAAATTGTGAGTTAATTTCACAGTTTCTACTAATTGGAAATAAAATCTCTGAAATACCTATTTTCAATGGTGCGTGCTCTTCCTTAATAGTAACTTTAGTCAACGAGATTTATAAAACATTTTATCTCATTTTGCAACGATTATACCCGGAGATCTGAATAAAACTGTATTCTCACGCGGTGCTACCAGGATGTTACACGAATTGTGATTATTAGGGATAGGAAAATTTCGCTAGTGCAATGACCTGTCGGCTAGACGCCGCAGTACTCTGTACACTCGAGCCTCAGCTGTGGGTTTATTGGCTACGGCTCCAGAGAGTAGCCAGTGTTACACCACACCTGGCAGTATGGGATTCGCTTCCTGTTTCCTTGCAAGTGTTCTATTGGCTGAGAGGCATTCAGGGCGTGTTTAATAAACTGTCATCCAATTGCGAAGGTAAAGTCACTGTATATGTGTTTGACGTCTATCTTGTCCCGAAACGAATTCGTAAAATTTTCCTATCCCTAGTAAGTGATGAGATTTGGGCGGCTCTTAACAACGAGATCTTGAAAGCCGATGAGGGTGATTAAGATGAGTATGGAGCACTGCCGGAATGAAAGGGCGGGGGGAATGGGCGATCCCCGAGAAAACCCGCCGACCAGCGGCATCGTCCGGTATGAGTCCCGCATGCAAAATTCCGGGAGTGACATGGCCTGGGATTGAACCCGGTTCACCTTGGTGTGAGGCGAGCAGGCTAACCGCTCAGCCACCATGGCCCCCTAACCATAGTAATTATGTTAGAATGATGTGCTCATCTTCAAAATGAATATGAACTTATACTAAATATCAACTTGACTAAATATGAACCGTTCATCGTGTCCTGAATTCCCAAAACACGTGTGTCTATGCACTAATGTAGCGCAAATGCACTCGTGAGTTGCCACACCTAGGAAATTCTGCCGCTCAATATTCTTAGCGACGGAAAAGTATTTTTGGCAAATCTGTTGTCAAATTTCGAAGGTTAGTTATTTTCCACCATTTCAGCCTAAGGGTAGGTTGCACTTGCCATACTGTGTTATTTGACGTTCATTGATAAAATATTTTAATAAAAAATAATTTTGGGAAAAAAATGTTTAGCTATTTACCTCATCCTGTAATAAAAACATCACGTTTGAAAGCTAAAAGTACAAATATGCCATAATTAAGATAGAATAACTCTTAAAATATCACTATGTTTTCTTCTATTTACAATCAGCAAACAAAGCAAGTTAAAAAAGATGAAAAAAGTAACACTTTTAATATAATGTAACCTTGTTGTAAAGAAAACACAGCAGTAATTACCCTGGGACAACAGTTAACCCAAGAAATCGGCAAATGTGAGCCTGAATGTAGAGACATCTTCTTACGGAGCTACTTACTATGTTTTAACTGCAGCTACTGAGAACTAAAGTGACTTTGTGGCACAGCATGTTTTAAATAATAGACTATATCTATTTCCTTCCACTTTAGTGAGGTGTGTCAGGTGCTCAGTGGTGTCAATTTAACCACCGAACATTTCAAATACGTTACTGAAATTTAGGGGTATTAAAATAATTGTTTAAAAAGTGTAAAATTTACTTATACTATTACAAAGTGTCCTCCATTGGTGGCAATAAGCACATTGTTATCTTTCACCAAGAAATGTTTTTAGAAAATTTTAGCGACAGGTAAACTTGAAAAATACTCCTACTCATACTTCTGTATGACTAGGTCTATCTCATACGAGGGTAGTCAAAAAGGAATTTCCTTTTTTTTTTTTTTTTGTAGGGACTGCGATGGTGATTATACTACTGGTCTCCCACCTAGGCGAATCGGGTTATATTCTATTTTCGCATGTGGGACGATGCTGGTCGGCGGGTTTTCTCGGGGATCTCCCGTTTCCCTCGGCGCTGTTCCATACCGACCTCGTTTTACCCTCATCGTCTCTCCAGACCCCGATGTTACGAGCCGCCCAAATCTCTCTTCACTCCACATTCCTTTTTTTTTTTTATCGCTGATCGGAACACTTTTTTTCGGGACCATTCCTTTATTTTTCTACATAATCGTCAAACTTACGTAAGCATTGTCATGGCATAAAACGAGGTCTTCCATTCCCTCACGATAGAAAGTGGCGTACTGTTCATTAAGACATCTCGTCATCCACTTCATCGTCACAGAAAAGTCGTCTGTCCCGTAGATGTTCCTCCATCTTGCCAAACAGATGGAAGTCCGGGGGTGTCAGGTTCAGAATGTACGATAGATGGGGAATACCGCTGCCAGTGCCTGTTGTGCAGTAAGGCTGCTGTGGCGCGGGAAACATGAGGCCTGGCATTGTCCTGCAACAACTCCCCTCGTAGCGCAAGACGAGCAGGTCGTCGACATGTTCCACGTTATCTGCCCACCGAAAACTGATAAACTCCTCCCACGATCGCGTCTTCAGAAGCATCGCCATTTTCCAACTGTCGCTGCGCCCACATTCTGTTCTAACGACTCTGTGCACCTGCGCGCCATCTAGCGGTGGAACTACAAACTTGTGAATACTTAGATTGCTGAGAGTTACGATTCTTTTTTTTTTTTTTTTTAAATAGGGAAACTTAATTTTTTGACTTACCCACGTACACGTTCTTCTAGCCATGGCAGTGAGATACACGGTTAAATGTTAATAATTTGTAGACCACGGAGGCAAAGGTGATAGAGCGCAATGGTCTCTAAGCAATTATCACTATACTATACTATTTTCGCATATGGGAATCGTGCCGGACGATTTCACTGGTCGCCGGGTTTTTTTTCGGGGATCTGCTGTTTCCCCCAGCTACGCATTCCGGTGCTACTCCATACTCACCTCACTTCACCCTCGTGGCTTTCCAGACCCCCATTTTAACAGCCGCCCAAATCTCTCCACTCCACTCTGAATAACCATAATTTTGATAATTAAATCACATGTACACACGCTGTTTTGAAATGGTGGCAGTGAAATAAACACGATATTTCTTGCACTCGTCCAAACATGTTACAGCAATCTCTCAACTCCACCCTATTTCCAAAACTAATTTTTTAATACATCTTCACCGTGAATATTTTTTGTTTGATTCCTCAATATTCTCTGCGGTTCTCCTACCTCCTTGGTTGAAACGTAGGTGATCACATGACTAGCAGAGAACGACCAATATTAATCATTCGCTTCGTGCAAAATTCTCCTGAAAATGGGGCATGCTCTTTCTCTTGATTTCGTACGAGATGCGCCTTGCACGAGATATTCTCGCGTAAGATTTATTACAAGAGTTCCATCTTGTAAGAGTTCTGCATATATCAGGCGTCGTGTAAGAGCTTCTTAAGAGATTTATAGTCCGACAGAAATAAATAACTCTGGCTAAATATTTACCCATTAATTGTCAAATGACTTCGCTAGTATTTCCTATTCTCAGTTCTTCAGTTTTGGCTTTCTAAAACCTCTATACAGGCTATTCGCCTTCACCTGGGCACTTTTCGAAATTCTGTCAAAGTTCACAGCATTTCACAGGATGTGTTGTAAACTGGCAGTGTGTTTAAGGCGCGCGCGAATTCTTTACTTGGCCAATACAATACATAACATTGTGGAGCATTCTTTACTGCGGCAAGAGAATGAATATGATTTTTTTCAAGTTTGTTATGCACTGCTTGTTTGATAATCACACACTTTGGTTACTTCCAGCAGTTCATGCAGGCAACAGTGACATCAAGAAATTCATAATGCTGTGTTGCCAAATATTCTTGTCTCTAACCTTGCGACTGATGTTAATTCGTTACGAGATATGCAGCGAAATCTATACTGAGAGAGTTTTCAATGTAACTAGCAACACTTCGCTCGCAAACACTTAATGTTTCAGTATATGAATTAATATTTAACAATTCCTTCGGTTATATGCTAATTCCTTCATGTTGCGCTAGTTATGTTAATATTTTCGTAGGTGAACTGAGCTGGCCAATAAATACAACAAATTTATCAAACGATTTTAAAACGAAAATGTGTTCAAAGCTTTCATGTAAGACGTGTCTGCAACAAAGTTTAGAACTCTCGTTCATAGCACGTGCATGAGTGAAACGGCGGCATCACACACGCTCAATTTAAAAGTTCGGCGATAGATAGCAGGAAAACCGCACACTCAGTTTAATCATTTGGGACAGATAGCGGTAAAATTGACATCTTCATATAGGGAAATGCATTTTTGAACTCATGAAATATCATTATCTAAAGCTCTCAACGGAGTGCCAAAACTTCAATTTTTTAGCCACAATAAATTATTAATTATTTATACTGCGTAAAATTTACATTTTAATTTCACGTTATTTAATATGCGGTACATCGATATTTGACGGTGCTTTGAAGTAAAAAACTGACAATTTTCGGAATTAATTAATGCGCTTAAACTACAGTTTGCATTTAATGATTGCTATATTTTTAAAGTTCCTTTTCTCGTGTACCAGCCAATGAGCGAAGATCCGAAGCATCTGTAGCACCAACTTACGCAAATGTTATGAGGAGTACACGTCATAGTTACGACGCCTTTAGACAAGACGAAGCAGTTAAGTCACTCAGAAATGCAATCGAATTTTCAGCACGGCGACGTCTTAACGAGACCGTCATACGAACGACACGTCGTGAACCAGGCCCGTTCGGGTGCCGCGGTAGTCGGGTGGCTAGCGTACCCCGGGGTAGAGTAGGCAGTTTATAGTGGAAACAGCAGCGCTACCTATCTCATGGGGACGGAACAAAAGTCTAAAAGATGAATCACTTTTATCGATGTACGCTTCTCCCTTTTCCATCTATCATGGACGATCATTGCAAGGTTTGGTAATGTACACAATATATAACATTTTAGCATACTTTCCGAAGAAAAGACAGGCTTATGAGATAGCTTTCCCATCTGTGTGTATGTATGTACAGCATGGGGCAGAAAGGCCTCCCAAATTCGGGATCTAATAAAATCCAAAATAAGCCATATACAAGAAAAAATCTGCTCGTCACGAATAGTACACGTAATGCCATTTTCATCAATGAACATTAAAGATCACATTTATGAAGTGGCGGTCGTACACTCCGAGAAAGGTGAGGGGCGTATAGGGGGTGGGATTAGCGAGGATGTCATTAAACAGCTGTCGTCATGCAGTGTTCAGTTGAAGTCATGGCTTGGTCGGGAGAACACCACACTTATGCTGTCGAGGAGTTCATTTGAAATGACGGTTCACCGATAACAACGTAGTCTGCGTTTCGCACTCGGTCGTCGTGATCCTGTTCCTGATACAAGTGTCCTGGACGACCTCGGACATCGACATAACAGGCAAATGTGGCCTCTGTGAGAGCATCACCAGTCTCCACGTACGCAGCTGCACTATAGTTAGCAGGTCGAAGTGTTAGGAGAATTCTACACAGAGACCTCAAAATTCACCACTACAAAATTATGACTGCAGAAAACTGAGCGAAGGAGATTTCGAAAATCGTGCTACTTTGTGTCGTGATCTTCTTCAGAACATTCCCCTTACAGATGTAGTGACGAGACGTGCTGCCATCTTCCGTGCACGATCAAGAAACAGAATTTCCAGTGCTGGCCTCAGACAACCTTCGGGAACTTCACCAATGACCAGCCCCAAGGTAACGGTGTGGTGCGCCGTTTTTCAGTTTGGAGTGTAGGGTCCGTACATTTTTGAAGAGGATGGCGTTACTTCTACCGTGACATCCGATCGGTGTTGTGCAATACTAGACAGCTTTCTCAGACCTAAATTGGTTGATCTTTTCTCTGAGCATGGGCAAGAAAATGTGTGGTTTCAACAAGGTGGTGCACCAGCTCCTACGTATCGCCGTTCCCTTGGCATTTTGAGATAAATGTTTCCTGGACATGTTGTTTCCATGCATGATGACATCGGGTGGCCACCGCATTCGTCGGATTTGACTCCATGCGATATTTGTTTTGTGGGGCTACCTAAAGTCCCAGGTGTACCGACTCTGTTCCAACACTCTCGATGAACTGAAGGCGGCAATAACCCATGAAGTTGCTACCATTGCACTCGACATTACTTGCAGGGTGATTGACAACCACCGTGAAAGGCTTAATATGTGTATCAAAAACGGAGGTCGCCACTTGACTGATGTGATCTTTAAAGTGCGTTCATGTGAAACGGAACCACGCGAACTATTCGTGACGAACAGGTTTTTTTTCTTGTATATGGCTTATTTTGGTTTTTATTAGCATCCCAAATCAGGTAGGTCCTTCTGCCCCATATGTATGGCCACTTACAATTTTTGAACACGTCGAGAAAATCTCACCGAACTCCGTACACATGTAGTTTTTAGTAAGGACCTTGAGTTTTATAGTTTTCGATCACACCGGGCACTTATTTTCAAAATGGTGGCCATTATAATATTTAAGATTATATGCCATTTCTCGGCAACCATTAAACCGATTTAAACCAGATTTTGCATGATGGCAGAGCATCGTGTAAGCATTTAATTTTGAGATGTATATATTTGTTATTTCACAGTTTTGTTAGATACCACCAAATGTAACAATTGAGATTTTACATTATACCTAGAAAAATATTTAATTAATTCTCAAACAATTTAGCACATACATACGAGAGATTTAGATTACTAAAGAATTTGTAAAGACTGCAAATATCATTCATCAACATTGATGTAGTATTAAAAAAATCTCGTGTAAGACATTTAACAACAAATTTTTATTTTTCTTTTCAGAAACTTTTAAGTTTTTGTATTACAAAATGTTTTCCGTTAATTTTCCTATATATATATATATATATATATATATATATATATATATATATATATATATATATATACACACACATAGACACACAAACTTTACGTAGTGATTCCTTACGGAAAAAAATTACGAAAATGCCAATTGATTTATGTCAGGAAACGACATGTAAGGGTATAAAACACTCTCGAAAGTTGGGCTTTAGAATTTGTTTTTATTTAATAAAAGAGATGCAATATAATATAAAGTTACGATATTTAGATATCGTAACGTAACATAAATTTTTTCCCTTGGTATTTTTGTAAATATTTTGGTATATTTTGTCCAATGTTCAAACAGTAAAATTTTTGTGTCGACACTTTATTATACACAGATTATTTGCTGTCAAATTTTGTTGCTGGACATGAAATATTATTTCTATTTATAATATTTGAAGATCAACAATATTTGGGACAAATATTAAATAAGGAATATTTATTGCCTATGAACTGTTTAAGGGAGCATTTTTAAAAGTCCTTCTTCGGATTTACAATTCTGTCAATTTCGTTTCTCTTTACTTTGTGTGAAATTATCATTGTTATATGCCCCACACATTATTCAGCGATAAATAGCGTGTAAATGTAAATTTTTATTAATACTTGTTATTAATATGCTAGTTCTAATTATAATATACAAAAAAGAACAAAAACTAAACGAAATAGATTGCATGGCCTTAAATTTAAACATGACACTGTTATTACGATGTTACAACATGTAACTAAATTTCCTAAATCGCTGTCAACTTTACCAAGATATTTTCAATTAGTCCTTACATTAAAATGTACGAAGCAGGGGCAAATATTTCATTTTTCCAAGTTTTATTTCAAAAGAGCATATTTAGCGGGGAGGTATCCCCACCAACTTGGATTTACGTAGGCATATATTCCTGTATGACTTAATTTACAGATTCAATATTATAAACACAGGATTGTCAGGGTGCCGGGAACATCATAACATTTATTTCAAAATACGAAGGGGCCACGGTGGTGTAGTGGTTAGACTACTCGCCTCCCACCTAAGAGAACCGGTTCGGAATCGTACCGGACGATGCCACTGGCCGGCATCTCCCATTTCCCCCGCCCTTACATTCCGGGGTTGCTCCATACTCGCCTCACTTCACCCTCATCGGCTATCACGACCTCGATGTTAAGAGCCACCAAAATCTTTCAACTCCACTTCAGTAAATGGCATAACCCTGAGCATTTGCTTAAATTACGAGACGTATTATTAATCATCGAGTCGAAAAGTAGAAAAAAGTTCGAATTGTAACAGTCTGATCAGCTCCATTTCCGAGAAAAATAGCCCCTTTCTCTCCTCAAATAAGGGTATATACTCTAGAAAGTTCAATTGATGGGAGGTGAGCAAACTGAGTGGTTTATGTGTTGAACGTGTTGCTAGCTGATACATCGTTCGAATTTGTTTTCTTTACTCTCTAATAAATTTATACGCGAGTATAAATTTGTTCAAAATCTTTTCAGATTGTCTGGTGAAAGGTGCTCAGTAGAAGAAAATTAATCTAGGACACGCACGTTCATCATAAATGTAATCATAGTTTGGTGAGCGTCGTTGATTTCTATAGCATTCTGTTTTCCTTCTAAGTCTGAAATCCAGAATAATATCTTCTGTTGAGTTTTCTTTGTAAATAATCATTAGTTGCCACAAACTGTACCAGATTTTTTCTAGTTTGAAATTGTAGAGCAAAATTATTCGCTGGTTGAAAATAAACTAGTGTGAAAGTGAAGTGGTTCCGCATGCAGGAAGAGTTGGGGATTGTTTTGACACAACCTTGCCGTCTCGAACTACCTCATTGTTGATTAGATATTCACACACACACACACACACACACATATATATATATATATATATATATATATATATATATATATATAAAGATACGTTTCAGAATTAGAATCGAGTAACTACTACCTACGTAAAGTGATATTTTTAAACGAAACTTTTATTTTGAAGAAATGGTTTTAAATTTTAAAATATGAGTGTGTACATACAAATACATAATGCGGTGTGTTAACGATTTTTAATTTAGCATCAGACTTTCAGAATGCCTTAGACATGTGATGAACATATATAGGTGTAGCCGTCTTCTAATAGCATACCATATTTTCTCCTTCAAGTTTTATGTTCTAAAATGCCATATTATTGAGCAGATCCTCCTATTTATCCCAAAAAAAGTTCATCTTGTTGCAAGTGCCTAGGATCTGCCGTTTTCTTTTAAAGCGCACACGGTGTTTTCAGCGGCAAAGACACAATGCCTGGCATGTAGACAACGCGTGTACACGCGGAGGTAAATACATCGCAAGTAACCGATATTGGACAGACCATTTTCAAGTGAACTTAATTGAGAAATATAATAAGTAACACAATCGTATGTTGCGCATACGTACTAACATACTTTGTTGCTAAGATCTCGTTTAAATGGGCCCTACGTTAGAAGATTCAAATGAGTAAGCAAGTACTAAACAAATGCTCGGAACAATAATTATGATGACCACTATACCTTTTCAACTTATGTGTTTGTCACCTACGACAAACGTCCTGTGATGAGAGGTCTCGCAGTTTGGGTATTTCTACTGGTACAAATTACATGATCTCAGGCTACTGCAGCCTGCCGCGCCGTATATCAAAAGTATGTCAGCCAATTCCTCCTACGTTAATCTCCACATGCTGTCTATACTACCGTTTTACACACATGTTAGCCCAGTACACACCTTCTGTCTCGTTTCACTTGTGTTTTCGCGAATATTCGGCCCAATATAGGATATTTTTACCTCCGCGTGTAGGAAATAATGCCTACATGCTAGGCATTGTATCTTTGCCGCTGAAAACATAATATGCGTTTTAAAAGAAAACGGTGGAGCCTAAGCACTTGCAACAAAATTATCTTTGACGTACTACACAATATGACTATATCAAAATTCCATAAAACTTGGAGACAACAAAATTATAGGCATTTAGAGGGTGGCTGTCCGCTTTAAATTAATTATTATCCATAGAGTTGAAAATTTCGATATCTTAAAATATTAGCCAGGGAATTGTATTGTGGTTTAAATCCGCCTTGTTACTCTGACAGTTTGGAAAGTTATAATTTCTAAACTCTATATTCAAGGGCGTAATTCTCCTTTGGAAATGGCGGTAGGTTATTAGTTTCATAGCATATTTATTCCTCATTTTCCACAAGGAATTACCTCCCGAATGATTTCGCGTTAATTTACTGACATCATATATATATATATGTAGATATATAATTTACGCATACGTATACATGTTATATGTGTGTGTTTGTGTGTGTGTGTCTGTGCACGCGCGTCTGATGTAAAGTCATATTTTATAATCTAACCCTTGTTGACGGCATATTTATTTTCTAGGACGAAGATTTACATAAAAATTCAAAGACGACGATTTATGCCGAATAAAAATGTTATTTTTACATAACAAATACTTTGTTAATATCTTCGTTAATAAATGCCAAATATGTGCCGTGTGGAACGCATTAAAATGTTAACAGTAAGCAAAAAAGAATAAGAAATAACGTTTAACGGCCACACAGCGAAGCTAGTGGATACTATGTGCTCGTCAGGCGATACGAATGGGTTTAGATGCTTAAGATAATTTTCCGCGCTCAGTACGATGCACTTATATGGAGTCGCTTACCCAATGAATCCGTCAAGGCAGAGCTCGGAGGTGCAGTTCGTTGGTGGTCTGAATTTCGACGCCTCGCCTACACGCAGCAATAAAAAACCGCACAATGCCTCCTAAAGTCGCGTGGATTCAGAAAGAAAACTAAAAAGTTCGGAATAGCAAGCGTTTCGGCTCACTCAAGAAAATCAGCACACGCAGGTGAACAACTCCACTTAAAGAGCTAAGTGAAAGAAGAGAACTGGCTCATATTCATTGCAAACATTCATGTTTCTTTTTTATAGCACCGTTAAAAGAAGGCCGTTTTGTCCTGTGTTGGATTTTTATCGTCTTTTAAATCCTCTACGTTACCGTATACGGCAGCTACTTTCATTTCGCTTGTACTTGGGCGTTTAAGGTACGTAAACAAGGCAACGAACACATACTAATGATTTACGACAAGCCTGCTCGTAATTTTTTTCCAGCGTATTGCATTTCAGCCGTGAAAAACAAAGAGCAGTTAGAAATGAACCCAACATAATGACGTGCAAACCTTCAATCCATATTTCAAACAATAAAACGTTAGAAACCGTAATTTAATATTACCACCGTCTATAATCCTCTGCTTTTACATTCAGTTCAAATTTTTCTTGGCAAATTTGCAACGTCAATGTCAACTAAAAAACTTTTTTTTTTTTTGACAAAAATGAAAAGTAAAGGTTTTTTCAGCGACTCGTAATTGCCATGTGCGTGGTAAAACAGGACGTAAAGTATGCACGTGAAAACGGAACTAAATGTTTGACACAGGCAGACTTTCTGAGCCGATGAATAGGAAGTTAGATCCCTCGCACATGATCCGGTTTAATTGGAACCGCTTTCCACGCCGATATTGCTGTCAACAGGAAGTGACGTACAGACGCACACACTATCCGATCCGATAGAAATGACGGCCCGGCTCGGTTACAGACGAAACTGCTAACCCCTGCAGTCCGACGAAGACAATAGGAACAGAGGCCAGTCAGAAGAATTGGGTAACGAGAAGCTACGAGCAGGCGCACATTTTCCAGGAAATGTCATCCGATCTTCCGTCTGGCGTCGCCATCCCAGGAAGTTTCCCGATAGTTCTGCAGATAGCGACAAGTCTTGGAACCGAGTGCTTCAGTTCCTAACACAGTTTGATATTTAGAAACTCTTTGGTGTATTCGCATTACACTGACACTGTCAGAAACAAACGTTTCAAATATCACCCCATGTATGACGCGTTTGGTTGTTTACGAAATATATCATGTATCACAAGCGTTTTATGCGTCTTTTTATATAAAAGTACAATTTTTGTTAAATTGTCTGTTACATTTACTTCACACATAAATTATAATATTTCATGTATATTTAATATAAATAAAAGCAGGGAGAATATGGGTATTTTGATAACACCTGATAAGAAATAGGTCTCATACAAAATAATATTAACGTGAGTGCTCAAAAAATGTATGCATTGTTCTTTTGGTGAAATTTTCAAGATTTCTTTGTTTGAGGCGGAAGAATATCCTAAAAATAGAACTTCAGCAGGACTTCAGAGAAATTGTAAGCAACCTTGAATTTTAAAGTAGTTGAAAAATTTTCCTTCTTGGAAATGAAATCTTCCATAGAACTTGTGTTTGGTGAACCCACACAATTAGCGAAAATTTCGTTAAATTGAGGAAAAATACTTGCAACAAATTTTCCGGAAATCTTCCTAGAATTGCAGAAGTTTTTCTTTTTTTCACTACCGTACTCTGCGTAAATTTAAAAATTTCTTTCCATGAATTCTTGGAACTTTTCGTAAATCTACCGGTTAATTGTTTTCTTTATCTTCCATTTAAGAATTGGGTTTATAAAAATACTAACATTTTATTTACGTCGCATTATTAGTTACTGTGTACAAAAAATAACCAAACAAAAGACAAACATTATTGGTGGTAAACGGAATTTGAACTAGAACCAGAAAGTATTCTTTTACTCTGCTCGAACTGCACGCCCTCTAGTTCGCATAGAAAGAACGAAAAATATTTATATGATAGGGTCGCACGCAATTTTTCAGTTCTTGGTAACGTCTGAGTGTTTGACATGTTGCCGTCCAAAAGGTGGTTCGTGCGCTTTTATAGAAGATGCAGGTATAAATATCCTAAAAAATATTTACACGGTAAAGGAACGTAGACAGTAAGCAGTAAAAGTAGACTGGATTGGTTTTGGGCCGCTCTTAACATCGGGTGGGTCTGGATCAGCACCGGAATGCGAGGTCGGGGAAAGCGGAAGAGCCCCGAGAAAACCCGCCGACCAGCAGAAACAACCGGCACGATGCCCACGTGTGAAAGCCGGGAGTCGAGCTCGGATCGCCTTGGTGGAAGGCGAGCGCTCCAGCCGCTGAACCACCGCAGATACAGTAAGCAGTAAGAAGTGAGCAGTAGAAAACTGTCCAGCGCATTCCCTCAAGTGTAGTTCAACACAATTTAGTTGTTACTGCTTACAAGAGTCACCGAAAATCATGCATTTAAATAAACATTTTAAGATTTCTTTATATCAAAATACGAACTACTATATCGATGCTTAAAAAAATGCCGAGGACAAAATTATAAGTAAACAACTATACTCATTTTGACCGAATAAAGCACATACAAAGACGCATTCACACAGGTCAAACTTGGCATAACATCACTACTGTGTCAGTTGAGATTTGGGAGCCTGTTCCTTAGTTTGCTGCTTGTTTACTGCCTAAGACATTTATTCTGTAAACCTCTTAGCTGTCGCAGAAACGATAACTTCCTAACCACAGCGGAGAAGAAGCCTTCGTGTAACCTCGACAACTTTCGCTCTCGAAACCCGAAGTTGTTGGGAACATGGAGACGTTCCGCATTTTATATGTACAGAGCGTACAGAGCTGAGTGGCACGTATAGTCATTTCGGACCACGTTTGCGAACATTTAAGTTAACTTTAGTATTAATTTTCGAGTATACACATGTGTAAGATTTTAGCCGTGCAATACTTGTGTGTTTCTCTTACTATTTCACTTTTCAAGCGGCAAGGGTGCAGGTGGTGCATTCTCCAGGTGAGTACAGAGCTCATGCTTCTCCGACTCAGACTAGAGGAGAAGCAGTCAACACAAGTTAGCACACTTCTTATATCTATGATATAAATCGGGGCACGGACGCTCCCATTAGTTTGAATTTCATATGAACGGGGCCGGAGAGTGTGCTGTGCCCATCCGGTTACGACAAAGACGAGATCGTATCGCGGTCCGAGTCGAGATCTTATCGCGGTCCAACAATATCGATATAGTTTTGCGGTCCGACAAATATCGGCTAGTGAATGACGGTCATCGACCATAGAACATTTTTTATATGAAATAATAATTTGAAAAATGTTTTAAAATGACGGAAAATTACTTTTTAAAGTAATGACAAAAACTACTGCATCGTTTAACGAATATATTTTTGTACAACTTCCAAAATTGAACAAAGTTAATACGTTAGGCTAGAGCTCAAAATAATTGTATGTGTCACGGCAATGTAATAAAGAATATTGTCTTGAAAAATTGTATGTAATTTATTCACACTTCAATTTTAACGTCTTAGATAAAAACCTTTAGCCGAAATCGCTAAAAATAAAATCCTTACGGCAGATGAAACAAGCGTCGGGAGTTCAAAGAAATTATAACATGCCATATTTTAGCTGAAATATAGCTATGTTTTGTAATAACTGTTTTTTTAATGTGTAGGAATAAATATTTTAAGCTAAAATGCTGATACGCTAAAAAAAAAACCAGATTAATATTATTTTTCAAAACAAATGTCAAACAAAGGAATGAGGTTGGTGACAATGATTGTCAGGCAGTATTAAATTCATGCGCAAGATGTTCGTCAAATTCGTCTCGTACATCGACACTGGCAAGGCTATATATAACGAGCTATCTGAAGCAGTTGAAATGAGGCATAGATCGGATTTCGGAGGCTCTGAAATATATCGCATGAGTGAGCAGAACGTCAGATCGTTAATGGCAACCTCTCCTTCCACGCGAGTGCTACACTTGAATCTATCATGAGAGACGGAGTCATATATAGCGAACCTATTTTGCATCTCAGAATTATCCGAACTCAAAGTGAATTGAGACTATTTTGGCCATAACTGAAATTCTTGCAGGCGTATCGCAGACTTTCAGCTTATAATAATAATATTTTATTTCATTGCAATTTTGTGTGCCACCCAAATGCTAGACGCCACAAACAGAGTAAAATATACTGTAAGTACAGTATGTTATTATATGTGTGTTACAGAGATCGTATAATGATCACATGAGAAAAATCAGGGCGAAATATATAGCTATACGACTTGTGGCCTAAAGTGGCTTTTGAGGGTGCTATTCGCTCTATAAAGTGGAGAAGTAACAAGATTAAAAAAACATATATCGGTAACTATTAGTGGTAAAAAATTCGCACAGTGTATTAGCTAGTTAAACCTTCACCGCAAATCCAATCAGTTTGCGTATACCTCCAAGGGATTGAACGATCATCCTTATTTGTGGAGCTGTTTTCTCTATAACGGAGCATGTCAGGCTGTTACAAGGCGAACTTCTTTGTACATCTGGGTATGGTGATTGACAATCCATCTTGTAATTTTAGCAAATACTTAGGGCTACAGCATTTACTGTGGTGTGAGAGTAACAGTTCTCATTATGTTTCTGACTGGGGATGTTATTTACTAGTGCCTTTACAGGGGTCGATGACCCTCGTTTGGTGAAACATTGTGCGAACTGATTTCTTTCATCTCTGATATTTTTATATTTTTTAACGAAATGCTTGTTATATTCCCATTTTCGAGGGTTAATGATATCTTAATAATCACATTAGGCCACAAGTCGTAAATATCATTTCAACCAGAATTTTCATACGAAATCAGTTCCCAACCACCGTAAAACACTAACAACGAGAAGTTCACGCGTAATGAACTCATTGCCGTAAAAATTATTCAGTAAGAGTAGAAGTTGTAAATAAGCACAGTGGTGTATGATATGCAAACATTTAAGTTTGGTGCGGTGGTGCGTGTGCATACGTCGAAGGAGGGCGTTGCCTTCGCTGTTAGTGCGGCGTGTTTACCCTGTCAGTGGGCGCACATGTGGAAGGATGAAAGACACCAGGGAGTCATTTTCGCTGCTAAACAGCCTCATGCATGAACACGTTAGTGAAAGAAAACCCAGACGTAGTGTCAGGCGTGCAAACATACTCACTAATATCTTTCGATATTTCTTCTTCCCTGAGAAGAGAATTCGGTGGCCTTTGATTTGGGTATAATGAAACACATTTATGTTCTACGGATGCTGCACAATGCTGACATGCAAAATTTCATTTTTCAAAAGTGCTGTTCACCTCTACGTGCTCTTTTTAGGTACGAAACTAAAACATATTGTGAAATCTGATGTGGTCGAAGAGGAGCAACTTTCTGGCCCCCGAATTCCATACACCTTATTACCCTGCCTTGTATGAAAGTGGTAAGTTCAAAACACAAAACAATGCTTAATGCCAAGATAAATTAATGGTGCCAAAATAATGTATTTGTAAAATTAAAAGGAGATGGGCAACTCCTTGAAAAGACTAGTCGCCAAATATTGTCTATGGCATATGAGTCAAGGCATATCTTGAAGCACAGTAGAACTCCAGTTTCCCATGTATATTTTTATTGAAACACTGTACAAATTCCTTAAATATTTTTAGAGGTATATTGTGTCAGTACTTTCACAAATAAATGTTACAAAACCCTTTCATTGAGCATAAATATGTATTTTGACTTGTACTCATTACAGTTAGGAGCATAGGATATAAACCCACTTTCAATACAGGGGCCGCGCTGGCCGAGTGGTTAGCCCGCTCGCTTCCCACTAAGGCGAACCGGGTTCAATCCCCAGCCGGCTTTTCGCATGAGGGAATCGCGCCGGACGGTGCCGTTGGTCGGCGTGTTTTCTCGGGAATCTCCCGTTTCCCCCACCCTTTCATTCCGGCGCTGCTCCATGCTCATCTCAATCACCTTCATCAGCTCTCAAGACCTCGCTGTTACGAGCCGCCCAAATCTCTTCACCCACTTTCAATACAATATAAATTGCACGCGAGTAGATTAAACTAATTATTTCTGAAGCACATCACTAGTGCAGAATTCACAATAAAGCTCCTTTCACAATTTAACCATGACTAGAAGGCTCAAAACACCATTAAGAAAACACAATAAATAATAAATACTACGTAATCTCAGATACAATGTGACTGAGCGTTACAAAAAATACCTTACAGCCATACACTCAAGGAAATTTATTGACGTTGCATTAACAATTACAAATTAAAGCTGATATTTAATATTTCTATATGATCATGGCACACTAGACCAAATAAATGGAGCGTACATAGGAAGAATGGCAGCCTGAAGGGGCCCATTAAAGCCTTCAAACATTAAAAAATATGACTAAAATTTAAATTAAATCTTACTTAAAAAATAGCAACTGTGAGAGCGATCCTGTGGATACTACCAAAGCCTCGGAGTATAAAATTACAAGACTCCACAATTAATAAAAAGTATTAAACGCCCACACATGAGTCGTGGTGCAGCAAACCAACTCGGACACACATTAGTAGTGTAAATGGGCCGCAGGAGAAACACTACAAACAACACGTTAAAATATTCAAGCAAGCACACAGCTACCAATAATTAGTTAGACCGAAAACCCAATTTGGAAAGGCGTTCAAAACTACAATTCGGGATAATACCACTAGAACTGCGTGCCCGGTGCATGACGAAACTATGCCACAAAATGAATTTAAAAATTACCTCAGCCCTATTCTGAGCAAATTTTCACACCACAACTCACCGTTCATAACTGCTTGTTCGGCCGCACGGGCATATTACACCTCAATTGCAAATAATTTGCGTGGTGAAAATATCGCGGACAATTTAACTACGTCACGTCGCAAGTTGGAGGCTCAGGCAGTAACAGCAGGTCTTGAATCATGGAGCAAGTGAAGTTCAGCTAATCTTAAGGTGTTAACATGATGCCTAACGAACAGTAAAGAGACAGGGCCACCAGAGTGCATGCACTCATATCAATTTATGCCCGTAGCCAAAACAAATTGTGACACACAATGGAGGGGAAAAGAGGGAGGGAATAGAGGTGTGTCAAGGGAAGGGAGAGGAGTTCTCCACCGAGAATACCACTGTGCTGAACTGCAGAATCAGTATATTAAAGGCGACTGCAGTGCTGGCGTCGCAATTTTTATTTTATTTTATTTTTAGTTTCATGTTACTTCGAATGGATTTTCCTGTTTTTATACTCGCCTCTTTATATCAAATACCATATTACCACTTACGATTACTTTTAAACTAATTTTTACTGACTATTAGATAAATATTTAACATGTAATGAATGAATCTCCAAAATCGCACACAATATTTTTTCATCTACTGTGTTCTAGCATACTTATCGCTCTCCCCTTTTACTAAGCAGGCATCTTATTTTATAAGTCAGTTGTTAGCTGTTCTGTTGTTAACACATCTAAATGTGTTGCTTTAATAAACTACATTTCATTGTGTTCTTAAATCGCACCAAAATCCCAGGGTTTCACGATAATTCGGGCGGTGTGAGAATAATATTTCCGGATTTTTTGTTCTGGCTTTTTTCTCACATTTTAATAGTGGAATTTATGGGTCTTGTTGGCGCAATTTATTGGAATTCCATGGAAATGGCAGCAATACAGTGTATCCTTGGGATCACAAGTGAACGGGAGTGTGACAAGCACGATGTGAAGCAGAGGAGGAGAAATGCGTGTCGTAGTACGCGAAAACATTCTCTTGTGACAGCCCAAGTAAATTAAGGTGTTTGTTTGTAAACAAGTTCAAATGGCAAGTCTATACGTTCTGTTCTTCACGTCGCTCGTCAATTGAACATTGTAAACAGCTTGGACACTGGCGTTCTGCTTAAACGTTCAAATTACACTTTTACAAACTCTCACTGTTACAATGCATCTGGCATCAAGATAAGTCACAGAGGATAATTTTGCAACATTTATGTATTAACAGAGTAACGGAATCGGATATTAAGCCGGCAAAATTATTTTCTGTAAAGATGCTACTTTCCACACGCTGCTGTTTTAAACCACTACAGTTATCAAATTTCGGACCAAGAAAACTGCCATGTGTTAATTGGACTTGTTCATGGAAGCTCCACGGCTAATGTTTCATATATACAGTATATATATATATATATATATATATATATATATATAAATTGCTGGACTCTTCTTCTACGAGAACTAGTCCAGTCGACTTTGAAACACTGGAAAACTTCATGTCTCGACATATCGCACAGACTTATTAGATATTTTTCAAGAAAGGTGGTAAACAATCTAACCTTAGAAAAATAGTTTCCACTATGTTGAACGAGATATATCTCGACCAGTAAACCAACACGGCTTTAACTCAGTACTGAGTCGACAGCCATAGGCTTCTTCTGGGGTGCAACTAAGACATAGTGCAATGCATTAGGAAAGAGGCTCTCCCCAATTTATGGCAATAACTCTCAAAATATTTGCTGCGGTGCCTGTGGACTTGTTGTCTCGTGTATGAGGTTAAGTATAATTCTATTTATATGTCTCTAGCATCAGCAACCATTTTTTCATATCGAAACACATTAAAATTCACAATAATTTGGAGCGATATCCCACCAGTATCTGTAAACAAAACGTGTTTATGCCAGAGGACAAAATAACAGTTGTAACTAATTCTCAATTGTACTTGAGTGCCAACTGTATGTTTAGTTTTGTATATGTGTGTAGGTTTTTGTGTGTGGAGCCATCGATGGATTGGACTTCTTTCAGCCCGAGTGCTAATCCTTAGAGATCATGGCCACTATATGTCCAGAGTCAACAATATCTCCATAACCTGTGTGACTATACATTATGTTTAAACTGCAAAAAATAAGAAGAATAAAATCGCAAGGAAAAGAATGCCTATTCGTAAACTGTTTTCTCAGATATGTGTGAAATATAATGAATGCAAGATAATATGCAAAGCCGACCATAATATGTGAATGTAATTTACATCAACTTCAAGACTCTTTGACTCTAAAGTATAGAGAATTTCAATGTTTCAATGCTGTCGCCTAAATAGACAAATCGTTAGTAAATAAAAACTAAACTCTAGCCGAATACGTGATAAGTGTTTTCAAGGTATCGTGTTACTGCGGACTACTGCTTGTAGGCCAGACATACACAAAGATAGTTATCTGAATGACAGGGCATATTAATGATTACCGAAAGGAAAACCAGGTGTAGTAATAGCAGAACACTCATCCAAAACAAAACACGAATTGAAGTTCAGCTAGTTTGAAATTACAGTAAATTAACAGCATTAGAAGCTGTACTAGGGAATGCCCGAGATAAAACAACAGAGATTATGACTACAAGTTAATCAAAAGTTGAGCACAATTTTTTTCAAAATATCGAAACAAGTCCCTGCCAAGCCATAAATCAAGTAGATCCATAACATGATAGCCCATTTCTTCTGCCAATCTGAAGATATAGTAAGTTATTGGCTGTCACAGAAGCCAATTAAGAGGGGTCGCTACTCTTGTTGGTCACCTGTTCAAGCAATCTCTGAAGACTGCTTTACAGGGCCTTTCAAATGCATGGCGATAATTTCAGTGCTGGGAAACAAGGAAGGCGCCTACTGTAACGTCACGCGAAACATTATTTTCTGCAGCAACCATGAAGCGACTCTAGCTCAGAAACCAAGATAATTATCATTAACACACATCGATTTCAGTTGCGGTACAAAAAAATTATTATGTGTCTTATGGCGATGGGAACAGCTGCCTGCCAAAGACTGTGACATGCCCAGATATTAAGAGAAATGTGGTGTGGCCAATGTGATAGTAAAGGTTAATTATCTCATGTCATTTGGTCTGAAAAGGTAATTTGGCATAATTTTCTCTCGAATATATGTTCTATCTGTGTTTAGATTTTGAATACCTTTTCTCTTAATTGCCTATTCTGTCTGTGATCTGAGAGAGATATTTTGGCCGAATATTTCGATCCCTGTATTAACCACTGGTAATTACATAATATTACAATTACACATTAGTAATCCATTCTTCCTCGCTTCGTTAGCCACACATAATAATATAATGTCCCATTGTAAATTACTCATGTTATAAAAAGATAGTCGATTACAGTGTGAATTATAGATTAAATCATTCTAGTAATCTGTACACGTAATTGACACTTTGTTTGGCTCGTCAAGCCTGCGAGAAAGAAGCTTGTTACAGACCCTATCCAGCTATAGCACTGTCCTCAGCAAAACACACTGTTATGAGAAACTGCCTCCGTTATATGCAAATACAGACATCCTGGTTATCCATCAAGCTCGCGAACATATAGTTCTGTAGTGGTGTTCTTAAATTCTTACACCTGATTAAATATTAATTTTATAAATGAAAGCTGCTGTTAGGCCTCTGTGATATTAAAATCTTCATGTCCTCCCTCCCACCACCTCTTTGCAGATGCCGAACAAAGCAAGTTTCTTCAAATTATGTTCTCGATGCAACTTTTATCATATTACTCCCTCACTACATACAGGGATAATGTCACTTGTCTTGCCAAATCCACTTCCAGTTTATATTAGTGTAATCGTAACTGATAGGGTTGCCAAGATCATCTTGACGTTCGTAACAGTGCCCACAAGAATACCACTGCGGTAACATTGCAATCTTCCTCAGTGCATCACTTAAGCAATAGTTGAGTCAGCTACACGATGAACTTACCATAGTATCTTTCATTTTTCTCTGCATGCTGTGTGTAGCTGAACACTTGGGCATGGTGAATGGTTCGCAGATATCAATCACCGACATGTAGCTCTTGGATAGAATTATCGAGACAGCATATACATATATATTTGATATCGCTATAGTGATGAACTACAATCAGTATGGGGCCCCTTAGAACAGCTGAATAAAATCCATTCCATCTATAAAGAGGAATTACCACACATGTCATTCTTCTCTTCTGCATCAAATGTAATCTTAATGTTACCTGATATAAACTGCAAAACATAGATGTCTGAACGTTTGCTTCTCTAAATTTGCTTTTGATTCTAAATTGATTTCCAAGAGTGAAGACTACGATCATAGGGGTGACCAAGGCAATGGCTATTGCGTGCAAATGTTCACCCATTAGGAAACATTAGGAAAGTAATAAAAACACACAAATAATCTGCACTGTAGCTAACAATTCCAAAACATATGATGAAATGAGAGGCGTTCACTACATTTTTAATTTTATTTGTTGGTTTCATTGTACCACACATACATTTATGCTAGTCTTGACCATACTGTACATTAACTGAAGGTGTTGGCTTATGGGTGCATAGACCACCATTACCAGACCAACTCTGGTCATGCCTGTGCTACCAATGGAAATTTGCAGCAGTATTATATCTGTGCTATATCATAGCTCACCTTCATTTATTTTTCTGTAATGAAAATTTTCCACAAAACCCTTCTGTATTGGTTTTATATTGCATGTAAGTAATAGTTTAAAAATTTGGCAACAAATAGATAAGAAGGTTGCCTTCTAATAGTTTCAGCAGGAAACCATAAAGTGTCGTATGATGTTGAGCCAGGAGGTCTCATTTCTCTCCAAATTTTGATCTGTTTCTGGAGATCCTGACTTCGTTCCCATTTTCAAGTCAATTGCTCAAACATACCATGCCATGGGTACAGTTTCCAGGACGTCGACATAGCACCCTGGGTTTCATGTACTGCCGTAGTTGTGCGGGAACATGTCTCCCTCTACTTGCCCTGTCTAATCGAGCATTGGCTTAAAAATGGACATTGTGGCCACCGTCATTAGACACAAGCCAGCAATGCCAAGTCATGCCCGATGAGAAGCTTCGCCGAGGCCGACTTAGCGGAGCAAGAAAGATTTCTCCACTTGAGATGAAAGGAAGGAAGCCGACATTAGACTCTGAGCCCCGAGCAACTGCAACCGACTCTCTTCCAGAGCACTAGAGACCGTTGGAAGTGATGTGATATGACTTTCTTATTATTGACTTCCGTGTTTCCAGTTTATTTCCAGTGGTGGGATTAATAATAACAGAAAACCAGTGCATTATCCTTTGTGCAATTATGCATCTTTAGTGTAGATATAGAGTGCATGTTAATTTGTTGGTGCACTTTGTATTCAGGCGAGGAGTTTTTTCAACTGTACTGAGTAGTAATTAAAAATGTCACATTAAATGATAAATTCCCTTTTGGACTTCGCCACTGTGTCAACTGTAAAAGTGGTCTAAGATCTGCACTGCAAATCTGAGATGTGTAAAAATCTCCAAGCACTTTCGCAGACAACATACAATTTTAGTAATAATAGAAACTGCATTCAGGAACTCTGTTTGAAACTAGACTTGAGGTTTATGATAATGACAGTTTTTGTCATGAAAGAAACGGTAATGAAACTGGTTGCGATTTACCTGATCACTCTGGTTCCTTAGTTAGCAATGTCACATTTTCCTACTTACGTTTCTTCATTGCTTATTTCTCTAGCTCGCTCTTACGATGTATTGTCAATGTTTTGCAAATATTGCTACGCATAACTACGAAAATAATGCTGTTTACTCATTTTGAAAATTTAACTCATTACATATGTCGTATTAAATTTAATGTAAAACGGATTGGGACACTTGTAGCCACACATTGTAAATTTGTTAAGATATAATTCTACACACACATATTATTTTCAGTTGTAAATTTGGAGTTAATATCAAAATATTTGTTGTCGGTTGGTCAATGGGATGAATGAAGATCAAATGATAGATAATTGCGCTAATTGCCACTTGTTATTTTGCTTCACACTTTCTGTATGGTGTCTGTTACAGTTCTACTCGAATTCAGAATCGTAACATATATATTTCTTCGTCTAAGGAACGAGGCGAAGAGTGGTAAACAGCCTCCTTGTTGTTGGTGATAGAATAACCGACCCGCTCTGTCTGACTGGAGTTCCTATTTTGGAATGAGCTATCGCAGCTTGAAGCAGATAGCGACAATAACAAAAACTTGTAAAATGCCCTTAGCATGTAAGCCATCTCACACTTATCTAACTAACACATTTTTCTATTGTGTACGAATATAAAATCTGAACGAAAAGTTTTATGAGAAATTCCTCTTTTGCCCTGATTGCTAACTGCTTGTCACTGTGACCGTTTGTGATCATTTTTTGGTGAGACGTGCCTAGCTGGTCACTGAGAGAACAATTTACTCTAGATTGTGAAAGATGTAGACTTAAGGATACGAACAATTTATTTTCCTGAGAAGTGATTTCAAACCTCGAAGTGATGCCTTATCGTATAGATATTCCACTACATCGCCTGCATCAGCTCCACAGATAGTAATCACACTCCAGCGTGCTCTGACGTAACAAGAATCAGCGATGGAAATTTATGTACATACATCTCGCAGATCGTGATTGTTACTCTCCTTTCCTGCCCCTTGATCAAGCCGGCAGCAGCGCTGAAGCAGTAACCCACCTGTTTTGATAATCTAAATTAACGATCAGAATATTCATGAAAGGTAAATCGTCAAAGAGTATTTCAGCATGCTTCTTGATGAATTGACGTGGAAGCCATAGTTCTCTGCACTTTGTGACGGTGTTTGCCAACACATAGAGGACGAGGTCTTTGTCTCAACTGCTTCCTAAACTAAGGTGTTTTAAGTTGGAAAACAGCTGAGAGCCCCCCAACGATCTCAGAAAAGGGATTTGGGTTGGTTCCAGTGAAAAGATTTGAAAATATCGTTGCCTTGGGTTTTATATCAAAATGTAACCATTTACATTGTTTTTCCCCAAACTTTTATAATCAATAAACGTTATATAAAAATATAGTTTTCTCACTGAATACATGTAATATAAAAAGTTTTCAAAACTAATTCGGTTTAAAACTTCCCCTAATTTTACATTTTTAAAGATTTCATCTCTTTCCAGCTATATGCAGGTTACATTTAATTATTTTGCTTTAAACCATACTTAACTAAAATGGCAGCAAGGGGGGTCCCCTCCCACCATTAAAATGTTGACGGGCGGAACAGCAGCTCCTGCTTAAGTGAAAACCCTGTATTGTCTCCCCGAATCTGGGCGAGACACCTGTATTTATATTTCATTTGACATCATCTAGAACATTACAAAATTATCTTCACTCCGTCGATATCCAGAAGTCCTGGATGGGCACCCTGGTGGTGCGTGACTGGCTGGCTGGCTGGCGTCACGTGGTCAAGATGACGTACGAGGGAGGAGAAGGCAGTCAGAGATTTCGTTGGCGGCAACGATCCCGCGGCGCCCATACTTGAAGACCAGCAGGCCCGCCCAGCGGACGTGAGACCTGGAACTCGTCAAACACACCCCCGTCGCAGCGAAGGTAAGCTGTCCCAAACGGCCAACATTTTCTCAACTTCATATGGCACCATCGGTTTGACTTTCGTTCGATGTGCAGGGATAGCCGTCACATCCCTCCTCCCCTAAAGAAAGGCCAACGAAGTAGGTGTCGAACACGCATCCAGAACATAAGGCGTAGGCTGGCCAGGCCCTTATCCCAGGCTCCTCTCCGCATGGGACACGGGTCACGTTGTTAGAAGCAACCATAAAACAGACAAGCACCAAAGCTCACTTGAAGAAGACGTAGAAAAAAACATAACTTTTCCAAATTTAACTTAAAATTTTGCATAAAATTTTGAACCATTTTTTATTTACATATAAAATCTCTAATACTTCATACTTCACTCATTATATATATATATATATATATATATATATATATATATATATATATATATATATATATATATATTATATATACATACACACACACACACACCTTTAAATATCTATGACTTTATATATTCGTACATTTTTATGTACTCATTTAACTTTACCTATTTGTACACGTTTTCAAATATGTACTCATTTAACTTTTGAGAAGAGTATTCTTGTTTACAAAATGTTAATATTCTCTCTTAAATTTTCCTTCAAATGCACTGGAAAACTAAAATATTTTTATAAAATTATAATAATCTTAAGATCTTGGGATGCTTAATAAAACAGTTTTACATCCTTTAATGAAGACAGTGTGGAGTTCACAAAAGGGACGGGCGGGGGACAGCCCTTTTATGTTGTGGGTACGCGATATCTTTTACATTGGGAGATACGAACCTTTTCGTATTTGTTCGGAGAACGTGGATCTTCGATCAATACTATCATAGGCGAAAGGTACCTCGCTATCTGAAACGGCCCTCGCCATTTCACCGCCAACTTAGCAGTAAAATAATCAATTTTTGAACTGAGGGGGCGAGCCTCGACTAAAATTAAATCACCGGGTTTCAAAGTTACATCTTTGTGAGCTAAGTTACTTTTTGTTCCATTTCCTGGTGGTACGCAATTAAATTGCGTGTCACATCCGCCCATATTTCTTCCAGTTTTTTATTATTCACGTTTTCCAAACAAATATCGTGGATTGACCACACATTTATTAAAGGTTACATCAATCTCCACCCCAAAAACACATCAGCTGGTGCATACTTGTGTGCACTATGAATCAAATTATTGAAACACAAAAACAAGAGGTATAATACGTCATCCCAGTGACGTTGCGTATCTGACTGAAAACTGCGTAAGGCAATCTTAATGTTACGGTTAACACGTTCTACTAAATTTGTCTGTGGATGGTACGGGGCAGTTTAAACCATTTTTACTCCCTACATAAAATTCAAATCTACGAATTCTTGCGACAAAAAACACGTAACGTTAACCGTTACTACATATACCAGTGCGCCAAAAACACTATACAACCGTTGTATTACGACTTTACAGATTTCAACTGCCTTTATGGTGCGTAGCGGAAAAAATAGACAAAATTTTCTGAAACTATATATTATTACTAGAGCATAGACATAACCAGATGGACAACGGACCAATGGCGTCTAAATACACACGTTCCCAAGGATACGTGGCTACCTTACCCGCATACTGTCCTTCTGGTTTTTGATTTTTCTGTTTAGCGTGTTGGCACGCATCACAACCCTTTACCCAGTTTTCAAGGTCGGTGCGAACTCCGGGCCACGTAAAAATTTCTAACACGCGACAGATGGTTTTATCACACCCTACGTGTCCTCCGTAATAATATCCGTGATAATATTTAAACACCATCGCCCTCAAATTTTCAGGTACAAAAACTCTGAATTTTCTTCGTCTCGTCCATTCACCTAGAAAACCTTTATGGATAACATACGGCGAAGTTACAATCTTAATTTCAGACAAAATCTGCTTACATTCCTGATAAGCATGTGGGTAGTCGTTAATATCAGTAAACACGCTTGGGAATTTTTGCAACGTATTCAATTCCAAAACGTCTGTGTTTCCTACTGCTGGCCTTGACAGCTGACTATCGATGCCCTCTACACTCTCTACAGATGCCCTATTCTTCACCTGCTCGTCGCCTTGCTCAAACTCTTCGGCGCAACACATGTTCGACAACGCGTCTGCTACCGAGTTATCGACCCCACGAATGTGTTGCACATTAAATTTGAAACGGGCCAATCTTACCAGCCAACGTGCCAACCTGCCTGCAGGACTTTGCGATTTTAATAACCAGCTGGTTGTCCGTGTACAACGGGAACGGTGCGTGATCCAAATAATCTGCAATCTTTTCCATGGCCCAAATACAACTCAAGCATTTTCGCTCTGCTTGAGTCAATAATTTACTAGCATACGCTATCGGTACAAAATGACCATCAATTTTTTGATTTAAACACGCTCCTATTACTACAGAACTGACATCGCAGTGCAAAAAGATCACTTCGGAAAAATTCGGTAAATGCAAAATAGGAGGATTTGCTAACATATTTTTCGATTTTTGAAAAACATTTTCCTGACCTTCGTTCCACTGAAACGGCACTTTTTTTTTTTTAAATTTTCGATTTATTTAACGGCTCTGCAAGATCGGAAAAATTCGGAATAAACTTACTATAAAATGCTACCATACCTAAAAATCTTTTCACTCCTCTTACATTTTTCGGCCGCGCAAAATCTACAACTGATTTCACCTTTCCCGGATCTGTTCGCAAACTTCCTTCGGAAATTATGAATCTCAAATAATGCACGCGTTGTTGTGCCCATCTTACCTTTTGCGGATCTACCGTCAGTCCATCTTTACACAACGCGTCTAATACTAGCCGCAAGTGTTGATGATGTTCCTCTAACGTATTACTGTAAATGCACACGTCATCTATGTACGTGAATACAAACTCATATAAATATTTCCTTAGTACGTGAGTTAACACGCTAGACATACACTGGGGTACGGAATTTACTCCCATCGGTAAACGAGTCCACTGGTAAAAACCCCACGGTGTACAAAAATCTAACGGTGCCCTACTATTGGGATGCAGCTCACACTGCCAGAATGCCGAATTTAAATACAATACAGTGAAATACTTTGCCTTGTGCAAATGTTGAAATACCGTTTCCATGACGGGTGCCCGATAGGAATCCCCATACAATTTTTTATTTATTTTTCTATAATCACAGATAATTCTAAACTGTCCCGGAGTTTCCTTAGGAATTAGAAAAGACGGGCTTGCGTACGGACTTGTGGAATTTTCCACGATTCCCTGCTCTTGCAATTCAGTGATCAAATTTTTAAATATTTTAATATTGGGTGCTGACACACGATACGGCACACACACGCTACGGGCTCATTATCTTTCAGTTTTAATTCAACTGGAATCTCTTTAAAATGCCCTAACTTTGAAGGAAGCACATGTTTATATTCAATTTTAAGCTGTTCTGACGCATTCGCTTCCTCTTCAGAATGCTGAAGTAATTGAATTTTACGGAAACGAGGAGGTTTTACTTGCAAATTTACTACCGTTTTGGGGTAAAAACTAAACTGTAATTCCTCCTTTGCTACGTCAACGCATGCGCGCGTACTACCCAAGAAATCGATACCTAAAATCACGTCATTTGACAGATGTTCAAAAACACGGAATGCTACTTCCCGTGAAAAATTTTCTATTTTCACTTTCATCACAGCTATTATGTTTGACGTTATCAAACCTCCGTCGGCTAAGGAAAATACCACTGACTCTCCCCGTTTTAAGTGCACATTTCCAAGCGGCGCGTCCCGCATGATTTTATTCAAGGTCTCTTGCCTTATGAGTGTCGCGGAAGCACCCGAGTCAACCAAGCATGACATCGTTAAGTTTGCAATCACAAGCTGCACGTACAGTAGACCATTTTTGTTACATAGATTTGTGTTTGTGACGGCGCCTATTCCTGCAGGTTTTCCTTTTAACGGACAATTAAATTAAAAATGCCCATTATTACCGTATCTGAAACAAATAATATCTTTTATGGTTTTACGACCTTCAGACTTAGCAACACTTTCTGAATTTATTTTTACGTCTGACTGGCCCCCGTTTTCAAGCGGCTTTTCTTTCCCGTCACAATCCGTTTTCTTATAGAAACATTTTTCCGTCGGATGATTATTCCTAAAACAAATTTGACATTTTTTTAAACTTTTAATGCACAGAATTCCTTCGCCTTTCTGTGTTTTATAAAAGCATTTAGCAGTCGGATGATTGGTACGAGAAGAGAATTGTCATTGCCGTTTAGGGGTTACTACTTTAGGCTCTCTTTGTTTACAATCACCAATCGTTAATTCCACTTGAATTACTAAAACTAATATTTCATTTATCGTTTTCGGCTTTGAAGCAAATGTAAAATATTTACTATTTTCCGGCAACAGATTAAAAAACAGTCTTTTCACCTAATCCGCTTCCGCACACGGCAAACCTAACACTTCTACCCCTTTAATAGTCTCACCTAAAAACTGCTGCATTAACTCATTGGGACTTTGAAATCTTTCCAATATTTTCATACGTTGGTGCGCGATAGTTACTGTCTCAACATTGCCTGACTAAACTCACTAAATGGCATACATTCATTGATCGCCTGCCCCACTACATTTTTCAAAGGCTCCGGCACATTACAGCGGCATACAAAAAAACCATTTCACAAATATGTAAAGACGAAATTCTAGCCATTAAATTCAGGCGGTGAACTACCTCTATATTTTCTACCAAATGAGGTGGCAAATGTTAGAGATTTTTAAAGTCGCTAACTGCGTCGGACTCACCCCTTTGTTGAGTAGCTCGTCGCCTTTCCTCACCAGCTCTCTCATGTGCTGTCGGAGGGTACCTATTCCGTCGTCCGGATTGAAGGACACCTCTGCGTCCGTCAGATTTTTTTGAGGAGTTTTCTTAGACATTCGCTGGATCCACGATGTGCGGATACCTGTAGAAGTCATTTTGTGGAAGAGTTGATGCACCACTACTAATAAAAGTCACTCTCACGACCACTGGAACAAACCCAAGGGAGTTTGTACTATTTCGTAACTTTACAAACTTCCTAACTTGATTTTCCCTTTTTACTTCTCTGCATTAAGGAATCAGAGTGGCGCAGATTTCTCTATCCTGAATGTGACGGTGTTTGCCAATACACAGAGGACGATGTCTTTATCTCAACTGCTTCCTAAATGTAGGTGTTTTGAGTTGGAAAACAGCTAAGAGCCCCTCAATGATCTCAAAAAAGGGATTTAGGTTGGTTCCAGTGAAAAGGTTTGAAAATATCGTTGCCTTGGGTTTTATATCAAAATATAACCATTTACATTGTTTTCCCCCAAAATTTTACAAGCAATAAACGTTATATAAAAATATAGTTTTCCCCACTGATTACATTCAATATAAAAAGTTTTCAAAACTAATTCAGTTTAAAACTTCCCCCAATTTTATATTTTTACAAGATTACATATCTTCCCAGCTATATGTAGGTTACATTTAATTATTTTGATTTAAACCATACTTAACTAAAATGGCAGCAAGGCCCCCCCCCCCCCCCTTCTTTAAAACGTTGACGGACGGAACAGCAGTTCCAGCCCAAGTGAAAACCCTGTCCTGTCTCGCCGAATCTGGGCGAGACACCTGTATATATATTTCATTTGAAATCATCTAGAACATTACAAAAAGATCTTCACTCCGTCGATATCCAGAAGTCCTGGATGGGCACCCTGGTGGTGCGTGACTGGCTGGCTGGCGTCACGTGGTCAAGGTGACGTACGATGGAGAAGAAGGCAATCATAGTTTTCGTGGGCGATAGCGGCCCCGCGGCGCCCATACTTGCAGACCCGCCCCAGCGGACGTGAGGCGTGGAGCTCGTCAAACACACCCCCGTTGCAGCGAAGGTAAGCCGTCTCAAACGGCCAACATTTTCTCAACTTCATATGGCACCGTCGGTTTGACTTTCGTTCGATTTGCAGGGATAGCCGTCACAACTTCGAAGCTAAAACTCATTTGCTAAGTCACTGGCATTGCGTAATAGGTTTGCAACTCACGTCACTCATCGACTGCGTCACTCTGGCGACATAATAGCTCTGCGGCTGACGACAAGGGCGAAGGACTACATACAGGGGAAAAGCAGATTGCCGCTCAACTTTGTAATGCTGCCTGAAGTATCTTAGGCACAAGGCTCGTTTTGTGTGTAAACCAGAGTTACACAGCTCAGTTTTTTCATAAGCATAAGCATAATAGTAATTTCAGAATATGAATACAACACCTATGAAAATAATTTGATGTTAGTATATTTTAATATTTTGTTAACTATACAAAAATTTAACCGAATTGTATGAGTGTGTTGACAAAAATATAAGAAGCGGAACCTATATTTTTAGTTATTTATTTATTAGCAAAAACGAGTTTTAACCGAAGTCCCCATTTTAATACTCAATTAATAATATTTTTAATGTTACATACGGGTAGTGACTTTAAGGAGTCCAACTTTTTTTATCGAATTCATTGCTAAATATAATGAAAAGTAACAGTCATAAGATTAACTTAAAATTCGAAAGTCAAAAGTAGAATATATTTGTTACACTTAAGTAACATTAATTTTACGAACATATCAACAAGAGAGTGCCGCAGACGTGCTACTTTGTTTTGCGCAGCATTCATCAGCCAGTAGAAACACTATTTGCCAGTCAGCAATTTAAGCGGGCGGGGGCTTTTTTAACACTTGAGTTAAAATTTCTTACGTTGAGTTTCAGAGCTCACTTGCCTTATGAGTTAAAAAGTAAAATTCATTAAAATTACTCCACCAGATATGCAATTATGTATTTACACATAAATATAATTTACTGTTTTTTATGTCTTGTGTGCACTTCTATAGGTTTCCATCAATTCCCATCAGTAACAAAACATACACTGTTCATCTTTTTACAAGATTACAATGAAGGTTTTTTCTTCTGGTTGAATATTTGGAAGTTTAACAACTCTCAAATTAATTGCATGACGTGCAAGCACAATGAATTACGCAACATTGAAATAAATACATTTTCTTTTACAATAGGGAGAAAAGTCACATCCCACCATAACTAATAAATATGCATAATTAGTTTCGTAACAATATTTTATTTGTTTCTTTCTTTTTGGCAGAAAATCTTTGAGAGTCTGCACTTGTATCCTACAAGGAAATAGGCAGCACAGTCGTAGGTAATCACTTATCACTAAATAATTAGCTGACGTTTTTTACAAGATTAAATTGTGTCCATTTTCTTCAGGCAGCAAATCTAGTAACACCACTGTCCGTGTTTGTATGTACTGTGCTATGGACGCTTAAGAGATCCAGCCCAGCAAGTCGTGCATCACCTGTAGAGTTTCGGGGCCATTTCTTCAGACTTTTCAAAGTTGAAAATTTCCTTTTGGGAATCGAAGTTGATATAGGCAGCATAGCAAGGATCATGAAAAGGTTGTGAATGTTCGGATAAACAGCTGATCACAATGTTTTATTTCTTCTAATACAGTTTCCTGCTTTTCGTCTTTCGGAATGGGTTGCCACTTATTCTTAAACATTTTCAGTTCTGCTTCAAATATAGATATGTTTTGGACCAGATCCTAGTATATTTTCAAACTGTGTTTGAAATATTCAGTCTCAATATATTCACACTTTATTGAGAGAAGGAAATGTAATTTTACGATTTGCATAGCTTTATTTGAGAACTAGCTGCTTAGCTAGCTAACGAAGTGGTCAAGGAAGAGAAGATAATAATTTTTTTTTACAGTAGTCATTGCAGCTGTTAGCAGGAGTACTACACCACCGAATCTGACGGCTAGCTGTACTGGGCATTTTCATCTCTCCCCGACATCAACAACCATCTTCTTGGCTAATTAATATATTTCCTCAAAATATTTATCTTTTTCTCTTATTTCCTGCGAAGTCTATATTACAGTATTCACATGTTCACAGCACTGGACAAGAGAGGAGCCCACTTTTGAAGCGCCTGGTACTGTACTTTGAAGCACTGTATGAGAACACTTTTTTCTGGGCGATTAAAGTAATAATAAACTCTCCTGAAGCACACAATGTGTAAATTGTAATTCTTGCTGAAATGTTTCTTTGAACCCAATTCTTGCAAAGATTGCAATTCTTGTACTGTTAGTTAATACATCTCTACGAATCGAGCTAGTTACCTATTCTTTCTGTCCACCTTGTTTCACCTAAGCCAATGAATTTTTTGTGACACGCATCCTCAGTCTGTTCAACTATATTTCTAAAGATATTATTCGATTTTGTTGAGTCGCAGAAGGAGATTAATTTTCTACTGAGGTCATACTTCCAAGACAGCTCCGTATCATCTATTCATCGCAAGAATTTTCTGTTGCTACATCCAATGTTGTGGGCAGCACAATGCACATACTGTGACTTATGGTGAATTTCAGATATAATAATTGAGCATACACGCTTCAATTTCCGCTCATCACTGCCGCTCCATAGTATCCTTGGCCAATTAATTTTCTAAATCATTGCACAAATCTTGCACTGTTGTAATTAAAGTTGCTACAATCCAAGGGGCAACTATATCTGCTAATGAAACTTATCCAAAATAATATTCTCGTGATATTACTTTAACGTTTATTTATATCGACATATCGAACATAAGTGGACAACTGATCTTTCCGTAAAATGTTCCGTGTCTCATAAATCAGTCGAGATAAGCAATTTGTTTAATTGATTCTGGAAACAATAGTCGTCTGTATTGATTTTCCACATTCTTCAGTTACTTCATTTTGTATAACTGGAGATGTATACATACTTCTGGTTCATTCCGGTTCTACTAAATGTCTTTTTTTCTAAACTTAATTTCTACCTCTAGCTCTAAAACGTACACGTGTCCAGGAATTGTCATCATTAGTGTCTGCGTAATCCAACACAAACCTAGTGTCACCAGAATAATCGGCCCCTCTTAATGCTATCTACTGACGAAAATATTGTGGTATCTATGATATATTTCAATTTCTGACGTTCTCCGTAGCTGTGGAGTGCCTTTGAGTACTCACTTGAGATAGAACGTCTGTCTGCTTCCCATCTGCAATTTGTAGAAAGTTAATCTGCTCTAACACTAGCATCACAATGATATTTATTTCTCCCATGCTTGCTAAATTTCTCTTGAGAATGTTTACAATCAGTGTAAGGCTTTGTTGCCAATAATCCAAGTTGCTTACTTCCTCTTCCCCAACTGTACTCCCAAATAAGACAAACTGAAATGTCATATTTCTTTTTTTTTTTAGAACAGACGGAACCTTTAAATTTTTTGGTGGTATCCAAGGAGTTCTTAAGGTTTGCTTTTTCATCGCCTTGTCTGAAATTGATCCGGTTAGAATTAAACTCATATCATACTTGGTAAACTCTATGCGAGTACCTGTTATATGCTAGGTTCCGTAGATATTTTTGATGACAACTGTAGTGTCTTCACACATCATTATTCTCTTCAGAAAATTTTACTTCATCCTTGAGACTGATAATATGCTATGTGCTCCATTTAATTTTACTGAAGTGTTCAGGCTGAGGACTGCAGTATTTTCCGTAACATTATTCTTTTCAGAATATATTACTTCGTTTTTTTATGTATTTTTTGCAAATGCAAGTATAGATATCTTATTCGATCATTTCATCATTACCGAACCAAAATATATTTTTGGAATACTTTTTCTACTTGGTACTAGTAAAGATAAAATACGACGTCATCACGTATTAAGTCTTGTATTAATTGCCTGTTATTCAATATAAAATAATTATTTTAATAAAATATGTGTCAAGATGTCAAAAATTATGCAGTTATTTAAATTTTGCAAAAAAAGTGTAATGTAAAATTTGCATACCTTGTGACTTCACAGATTTTTAATATGCATGTGATCCACAGGTTTTTTCCTCGACACTATTTATATGACATTGGTTCTTGAGTAGTTCATCACTACGCATCTGTAAAAAGGCTGAACACCTCACCGCAAATAAAATCATAGTTATAATTGTATTATCAGAGATGCAGAAAACGCCAACCAGATAGAGAAAACTGAGTGGAATCAAGGACCAACTACTTACACAGTACTATAATGTCTTTGTTATCTGCATGCCCTTAAATTAAATATGTGTCTGAGTTTGCCCAAAAATTGGTGTGAAGTCAATTTCTAATCATTATAAAATATTGCATCACAAGATTTGAAATATAGAGGCTATTTTTACTATTCCCACAAATAATTTCACAAGTATACCACAATGACTGCATTTCCCGTACATTATTTAACATTTCACTCAAAATATCACCTGGCAGGGGTTTAGTTAACGTCATATTGATCCATTTCTATGTCCGGCATGGTCTCCTCACCTCTTGCCAATTGACTTTTTCTTCTGGGGCTGCTTGAATAGTGTGGTGTGCGGCGGACAGAAACCAGACACACATGGGACCAGTCGATACGGACGATCACTCATGCAACCACTCAACTCCAAAGTGAACTTGGAGACATGCCGTCGCAGAACACCATGGTACAACGTGTCACAGCTTTTTACGGGCAAATAGGGCCTACTTTGAACAGCTTGTATGAGAATTCTAACATGTACTGAATGCCAGTAAAGTTATTTGGTGATTACACTTGGCGTGTTTGTTGCATTTCCATCACTGTCACACTGACACGAGGCTGCATAACCTACGTAAGTTTTTAATGATCTCTTAGAACACGCTGGCGAATATTGTCGGTTTCGTCGAGAAACCTCCTGTATACGGCATTTTCGGCAGTTAATAAGCCACTTTTACCGTTATTGTGATACGGAAAGTACAGTCGGAAGAGCCTTCACGAAGAACCCAGAAAAGAACGTGTTCAGAGTTCACATTTCTGATATGATGTAACTTTGTCTCTGACTAGCTGCCAGCTAGTACATAGGAACGAGCTCCCTGTAACTGTTCGCTGTTTCTGAAAGAATCCCAATGAAATGGTTGTGATGAGTGCGTTTCTGCAAAACGTTTGTACAAACATAGGATAAGAGGAAGAGAGGGAGTTAGCTAGGTGTCTACCAGCCACACTGCCTTGCTAGATCCAATGCACTGTCGCTATTCACACCTAGCATCTCCTTGCGACGCTTCATGTACTGAAACGCAGCATGTTAGGTGACCGTCCATTGGTACCGTATGCAACCAGGTGAAGCGCGAATTGTTTAAGTTAATTAAATATATTTAATTTTAAATGCCAGGAGTCATCTTTCAACATGACACAATAAAGAAGTTATCAGTTCATGACTGAACACACGAAATAAGAAACAGCACGCCAACTTAGGTTCGGGTCTGTTTGTTTACTCCGTAGATATCGTATATAACACTGTTTTAAAGGAGGTAATCTGTTAGAAAATATAAATCATCCTTTTTTGATTACTTAATTCATATTGTTATTACGACGTATGGAGCAAAGTGACGAGTTGTTTGAAAGATTCTTACAATGGGGGTGAATGTTCAAGTGAAGCATTTTGAACATACGCCATTGCTTCACAATGTGGTCACAGAAAACCAAGTCTGAGACTCAATGAACGAACACAAAAAAGCGAGCCGAGAGTAGATGTAGTGAATAAATAAAAAGTATAACAAATCCCACGAGTAATTTTGTCAGATAAATAACATAATAATAATTTAAAAAATTACACAACGAATTATCAAACGGAAAACAAACTGAAAAAAAAAAAAACAAGGACTGCCCAAATTAAGACAGCACAGACGAACACGGCTACGAAAACAAACATGTTCCGCACAAGATAGTATGGCACAATGATGAAGTAACAGCCACACGGCTGGACGACACAACGATGACGGCACAGAAGAACACAGTACGTTTTCTTAGATGACTTTGACTTTGTTGTGATCTTTCTTGATCGTGTGAAACAAACGGTTTATAACGAATGGTGTTCGGTTTTTGAGCGCGGCTATAATGCTCTGGGCATGATCATGTTGATAACGTGTGATCTTCCCTTAGCAAAGAGCTGAGATGGTAGTGTAGATTACAATTCGCTGGTCAGAGCCTTGCGCTTAGAGGCGATGGCGCACTTGATACGCGAGGCAGCCTCACCATTATGGCTCCCGCGCTTGTCGGTCTCAAACACGGGAAATGACTGCAGGCTGTTCACGATAAAGTGAACACTTTAGAAATGAACCTCAGAAAAATGTCACTTCCCGTGCATGGATATATATTAATGGCCTCACTGCGAGACATTCGCCCACTAAAGTTGGTCACGATGGATGGAAAGTAGTTCATATCTTAACGTCGAATAAAGTGTTAGGTAACCATTTGTGATAACTTAAAATTGTTTCTTTCGCTTTCCGTTTTTTTAAATGCATCTACGTATAGAAATGAGCATATTTGTAAAGTATTTACTTTCTTAATAATTTCACAGTTTCATTTGACCGACGCATGAATAATGTGATGAGGCCTACGGCAATGATAATGATAATTTTATATAAGGCGAAAGAGTACACAACGTGTATACAAGTAGATCGTAAGCAGGGCTTTTATAAGTGCTCATTTTATCGTGAATAGCCTATAGGCGGGAGCCAGTTTCGCAAACAGAATGCTTAATTCCAGCCGTATAGCTGTCATTTAAAAAGGGTTCGGTATTTTTTAGCTCCGTCTGCTTACCGATAACAGTTAAGGCATTTCTGTGTAAATGCTAGTTTCAGTTTTCTATTTTCGTGTCTAACGCGTATTTTTCAAAGTAGGAAAGAGCTAATACGATAATTTCATAATAAATATCAGGTATATGCTGTTTACGTTCAACTGTGCACTTTTGAACTCAACCTCTGCAAAAAGACGCTAACCCCTACCTGCATGAGTCCAGTACAGTTGGTAACAAAGGAGGGAAAGTAGTTCCATGCCGCAATGTCGAATTAAAATTGTTAGGTTAACATTTGTGAGCACTGGCATTATTTCTTATCTTTTCTGTTATTTTTAATGCATGTAAGTGCAAGAATTGGCAAATTTGTAGAATATTTACCATTATAATAATTTCGTAGTTCCACTTGACTGACGCCCATGATAACTTTGATTTTACATACATATGATGTAATAATATGCAGTATGCGAGCAAGTAGATCTTAAGCAGGGCTTTCAAAAGCTCTCAGTTTACTGCGAACAGTATGCATGAAACTTCTAGTAAAGGCATCTTAACATATCATGGGGACAATCACACCTTTTGTCTGTATTATTCCTATGAGTCGTGTCGGCGAGAGAAAGATTACACGTCAGTTTAGTGCCATGCGCGTAAAGCGACCAGACATTTGATGTGCACACCGCCGAGGTCAACCTTAGTTCTCAGACACTTCTGTACATTCGTGGTTTGCGCGTTTACGCTATCTCACCAAATAATTGTCTGGGGATAAGACTTTTGTCAGAAAAGATACAAAAACAATTCAGTACCTGAGTGTCACATCCACCTCTTTTTACAGAATCTTCAATAATATAATAATCTTGAGTTTGCAATGCCTCCTGCTTATAAAAGCGAAGATGTATCAATAATATAAGTCATCAGTGACGACATAAATTTACTTATAAACTAAATAGTTTAATATTTACATGTAACAATCTAGTAGTATTTATAATAACAATAAAACGGAAGTCCACTGGACTTAAGATAGTTTGGCATTGAACATTATAGCTGGTTATGGACTAGAACATGTGGTTTTTAATGCTTACCGATGAATGTGAATAATTATTTTACCTTCTTTAAATACGGATAATTTTTTTAGAATTGAAAATAATGTTAAAATTGTGTAATATTGTAAATACATACCAAGCATCTTTTAGTGTTCCTTTTACCTGAACACAAAAGAAAATCCCTTTTGAAGACAGGTTGGAGTAGAAACAATGTCTTATTCACTAAAAACACTGATCAAATTTAAGAAAGAAATGCGATCTTAGTGTGAGGAATACACATTTGTTGTTTGAATCTCACTCTGGGTACTTTTCAGCATTGTCTGTAGATGGTAGGCTTTGAAAGTATGCCCTATACTCTTCTGGCGCCTCTGTAACAATTTCTGAAGGTCATTGTACTTGGCCTTACTTATTGGCGTCTTGTTATTGGTAAAAACTAGTAAGAAATCAGGCACAGCCACTTGAAGACGCCGCACAGTGGGGCCAAGCATGCATAATCCAGGGAAAAAATATTTAATTGTCTCGGTGTAATTTACATGGTAACAAAAGTAGTGATTGGTTCTTGTAAAATTACTGTAATAACGAAAAGTACGATTTGAAATGAAACAGAAGATTAGGGAGTGCCGTAATTTCAAAATGCTGTCATTGGGACTGTGCAGTCTCGTTCACACTGCCAGTGTCGTCGCTGCTGTTGTCTACCGCACAACAGACATCCGGCTCCCGAAGCATGTCCAGGACCTCCTTATCAAACTGCGTCGCTTTCTTCTCCGGCATCTGCCTGAGTGAAGAAATAAGCGAATCCGAGGATATCAGCCGCAAGTTGAGGACATTTTCATTTGTTTTTGTTTGAGACACCTTTTGGATAAAATCCTCTATGTACTTTTTAAAGTCCTTGTTTCTAGCCTCTTGGGTCTCCTCGCTGAGCTTACTAATAGGGAAAAAAGCGTGGCGGATGATAACTGGACCATGGATTTGGATTTTGTGAATTGTTGGAGGCATGACGTACCGTGGGAATTTCTGTACAAATAGCTGGGCTCTCTCCAAGGCAGAAGCGCAGTACTTTTCCACATCTATTTCGTGGCCACAAGAGATCACTTGCAAAATTATGCTGAATCTTCTGATGATGTCAATGTCAACACCAGTCGGATTCTCAAAAAATTGCCTTGACGTATCCCATAATTTTTATTGCCAAATTCCGGTTTTGGTTTGTCTACTAGTAATCCCGTTTTTTTTTTTAATCTGTCTTGAGTGGTTTTCTTTGTCTTAGAGACAATATGCTTCTGCTCGAAGCCCCAAACTTGCCATTTCTCAAGCGGAAGTTATTATGAAAGATGGAGCAGACACGCAAAGCACCTAATGCTAGTGTGAAGCACAGATAAGCCGAAGCTGAGTCTTGAGTCATCGACTTTCTCCATACGCAGTATTTTTCCAAGGTGCTGAAGTCGTGAGATTACAAAGGAAACACCTCTGAATATATGAAGTTCATGTAATGGCATTGCACACATTGCAATCAATTATAGTGAAAATCATGCTGTAGATAACTTAGATTTGTTTGCCATCTAACTCCCCAATAAAAGGATGTAATTGTTGTATTTGCTGTTGGATGCGATACTGTTCCATGTTTGAAATATCCACTGTTTAACATTGGAACTGAAATCGGATGGGCCTACAATACCATGTTGACAAAGGTCGTAGATTTTACCAGAAAACTGTTGGCCCTTGTCCATTCGGGTTGTCACTAATTACACGTATAGGCACAAATGAAAAAAGGAGGACATTCGAGTCTGTACTACTGGAGCCACATGAAAACGTTTGCTTGTATTCTGATTGTGGAGAACCGTCGAATTCCCAATTACAAATCAGGGTTAGTTTTAACTGTTCTGAACTTCATTGTGAAATATGCCCTTCTGAGCTTCCAGAATACAGGAGGCAGTGTGGTTAAAAAGTGCCTGCAGGTTAACTTCAGCCGCAGGTTCTGATCACAATATGTGTTATTCGGAGGAAAACAATGTTTTATAGCTTTCTGAAAGTTTTTATAATCGGGAAACCTCTGTTTATTATGCTCTCAAATAATATTGCATTGGCGTCTGATGAGCTGAGCATCAATGCACATGGCAAGCACTTTGCTCCTGCTAGCTGCTTTGTTGGTGACTACAGAATCTTTTGTAAGCTTTCTGGTATATAGAAGCTTGTGTGGATGATGTTATGTTATATCTTTAACAATTTTTTAGGCTTCCACTTTGCCACAAGAGCAGAAGCTCGTTTAAGCAGAAAATGAAAGCTCATCGCTTGAATATGTGGTTCGCAATGTTTCTGTTTTCAGTAGTTTTGTCCTATGACATGATTCATCGAAACTCTTCTTAGGTCGACCCATACATTTTCTAGTAGCGACCCTTTCGTAGTTTGGAAATTCCTCTGATGTGTCTAACCAGTCCATGTTCTTCGCCAAAAATCTTTCTTCTATCCTACGAGCTTGCTGCCATCTGTTCTTAAAATCGTATAAGAAATATGAAATTCGCTTGTTGGGAGCCGGAATACATTCGTCTGTGCATTTTGCCTTGATTCGATTGGAGTCTTTCAAAACTGTAAATTACTCCTGTATTTGTACACGCCCAGACTGCCTCATGGTATATTAAAGTGGTCTTCTAGTTATAAAATCATCATTGGTGCAAACCCGATCCTGCAAAGAAAGAAAGACATACGAATGTTTTGGTTCTCTAGATCACACATACTTGGCAATTAGATTTTTAGATGCCGTCTACTTTTAAAACAGCAACTGTTTCAAAATTAGCAGATCTGAGAATCGTTTGTTTACAGTTATGGCAAGTACATTGTGCAAAATAATTATAAATGTCACGATGTGGAACACGTTATACTCTGATAAATACTAAAACCTTCAAGAAACTTGCCTCCTTTTTCACATTTACGGTACATTGCTTTTATCGTCCCCTTAAACCACTACTGAATTCACAAACCTATATGTAATTGCAAGAAAATGTGTTTACGTGATGGTAAAGACATCATGTAAGCCACACCTTGTTGTTACAGCCGCACACGACACTATCATGCATTTAACGACTTCCCAGATAAAGAGCTTCTCCCTCACTGACCCATATATTCTCAAGTTCTGACACGTGCTGTGGCGTTAGCTGCATTCCAAAGATGTGTCTATTACAAATTTCTGGTTCAGGGCTTTATCGATCGTTTGAATATAACATATCGCCACTTTTGTAAGATTCTTTTTCTTTTTTTTTTCTTTTTCAAGAATAGTGCTGTTTCGTCCCACTGTGCGCCGGTTCCTTCGCATGCCAACTTCTTCAAAGTCTCTGTTAAATGATGATTTATAGTAATAGTGACCCATTTTATCACTTCTGAATTGTAGGTGGACAATTTTTGAGATTGAGGCTTCTTCACCCATCACGGTTTTCTTTCTGTTCACGAATGGATCACTGCCAGTTGAAATCAGTCAGCTAAAGTTAAGGTGGTTTTTCAGTTCCAGTCTTAAAACATGAACATTCTTACCACTCTCATATACTAATCTCGCCCAGTCATTGCAAGTACATGCATCCTAGGTATTTACTTTATTTCTTGTCCTTTCAATTATACCGTTTACCTCATCATCCTCCATATGTGTATGGCCTCTTAATAGGAACTATGAAGGTCTACCAAAACAACTGTTGAATTTGTCGAGTTATGACACATTTCCTTGTCATGTACTTTGGACTTATAACGTTGTGAGGCTTCTTGTAAGTGTAGTATTTTTTCATCTATTTCTGTTTTATGGTCTCCTGTCATATTTTTCAGATGGTTTTCAAATGCATCACATGTATCGCAGGTGTCATCATCAGGCTGTTTGAAGGAAATATTAAACTCTTCATTAAACACTTTTCTGGAAAGCCATTTCTTGCTAATCTGTTTTTCATCTGCATGGCATTCATTAACATAATGTTTATACACGATCGATATACTTAAGTGGGAGCCCAAATACTTCATTTCAGTTTTTTCTCTGCTATAGTGACTATAATATGCAATATATTTGTATATGTGCTTCTTAATGTCTTCAACCAAGATGGAATCACACTAAGCCTCTGTCGCTAATCCTGAACTTCCTCCTTTCATCTGTGCTCTCTTAACGAATTGTTCACTCATTGACAAAGTATTCAGACACATGGTTTTACAATTTATTTTTATTCACCGTTGACTGAGAACGAAAAGGTAATTAATTTTTGTATTTTTCTTTGTGTTGAGTTGTCTCCCAACCTGTGTTTTTGAGTGTTAACTGCAGATACAGTATATAATACAAACTGTATTTCAAATCCCACGTCCTACTCTCATGTCAAAACTTTATAAATATAACTTTCCGTTCATCATCCAATAGCTTGCGTCTGCATGTCAGCCTGTAATTATGTTTAGACAGTGGTTTCATCTCCTTTTTACTGTCTTCCCCAGTGAGGAAGTGTACTCTTGTCCAGATACACATTTACTCTTCCTTGTGGATTTCTTCCAGTGCTTTACATTTTACTTCCTTTTTCTTGTTTTTTCTGTTCATTGCTGGTGTAATATTCAGATTCAGAATAAGGCATTAAAGATATCGGTACACGAGTGTATTCTTCTGTACTTTTCTGCTTTGTACCACTTGCTGTAGCTTTACTTACACTATTGGATTAATCTTAACCTGATTCATTGGAACTACTTTCATAATCAATATCGCTTCGTCCTATATTTTCTAATTCAAATGAATGCTCGGAATACAGTTCTTCGAGTGACTAAGTTTCCATATTGTTGGTAATGGTGGCGATCTGTGTAATGTCACTAGGCCTACTCGTTGTTGGTGTTTCTAAGGCACGTGTGTGGTACTACACTGCTGTTGGTAGATGACACTGATGCTACCAGCGCGATGTCGTTGCTGGTAGTTGATATTGTTACGGTGAAACCACTAATACCAAGATCTGTGATAGGAAACTGCACCATACCATCCTCAGTTGCACTGTAACAATATATTGGACCATTATCACTCTCTATTGTGGATGATTCGAGGTGACATTTATACATAATTAATTTACGATTGTCATCCGGCGGTCATCCACAGGACGTTATTCACACTGCTCATCATATCTTTGTACCACCGAAACAAAATTGTAATGGCGTTTTTAGAGTTTTGTACTGGGGTAATGTTGTGTTAAATAAACCACAATTGTTTAAAAAGATGTTTTAATATCAAAAGTAAAGCTGACCAATGCTCGTCTAATAAGTATCTATTATTTAACAACTCTTGAGTTTTAAAAAGTTTGAAATAAATTCGCAGGCTTAAAATAATATCACAAATGTTCATTATGTACTATTTACAAGAATGAAAATCATTAATTTACACTACAACAGGGATGAACCTTAATTTTACATTGCCAGAATTAACAAGCAACATGATTTTGCTAAGGTTGTGCACAAAGGAACACACTTCGTTGACGTGAACCAAGTAGAAATGGATTAAATGAAAACAATGTCAGAATAAGAAACTATTGTATTTACCTTTACGCAATGCTAACACCAATAACTTTCTTGATCTTCTGCTCATGTTGCACTAAAACCTTCAATATTCAACCGAATACACCATGTTTACACAATACGATGTAATCAACAACGATAACATGGAGAATGGACGGTTTGTTGTGTTCTTCCTTGCCAAGTGATACAAACCTTCACACCCAAACTATCTTATGTGGACTTACGACATACTGTTAGTTTGATCATATAGAGCCAGAGTATCTTAAGTGGATTTGTGATAGTTTGGTTCTTAACAAGGAAGGACTTCAGATCTACAGTGTTATATAGCTTTGGTTCTATACACAAAATTGTAAATGCAATAGTTTGGCTCTATGAAATAATTACCTATTACATTCAAAATATATATAACACCATAATCATAAAATTTGAACTTACGATAGTTTGGTTCTGAATTACAGAATTATCTAAGCCCGTGCACTTTTGTTTACATAATAATAAGTTTATTCTAAGAGAAAAAGCTTGAAAATTGTTAAAAACCGCATTTTTATAACTTTCTTGCGCAGTTTCCTTAATAGGTAGGTAACAAATGAAACTGTCCAGTCGTAGTTTATTCTGTGGGCTTTCATCGCGTGTAATAAAATCCCATCGTTCCAGATCTCATCTACACATGAAAGCGTAACAGTGGGAGCGCTGAACGCAGGTTCAGCGCCTTGCGCGTAGAAGCGACGAGGCACTGGTCGCGCGTGTTATTTTCGCCCGTATAGCTGTGCCTCGAAAGCGGAAAAAAAAAAAAAAAAAATCTCGGGGTCATATACTCTTTTAAGAGTAATTTTGTAGTTACGTAACTCATTGACAATAGTAAAAACAGCGGATAGCTCTATACAAAATTGATGCAAGACTGCGCTAAAAAAATTAACTGGAAAAAAAAACTTTTGAAACCAAGCGTTTAATTATAAATTAACTACAAATAATAATTATAGAAGTATTTACTGATCTCGTAGAACTTGTAAGACGGGATCGAACAGGCGTAATAAACTTTACTACAAATTAATATTTTTGTATTAATTTATATTTAGCAGCCTGTATAAAAGCTTGGCGCGAATAGTTAAGAGCCTTACGCAAGGAATGTGCTTACTACGCTTACGCAAATGAAGTATACGTTATATATTGCGCAAATCTCTTATATACAAAATATAAATTGATACAAGAATATTAATTTGCAGTAAAATTTATTACGGCTGTTCAACCGCGTCTTGCAAGTTCTACAAATTCTGTAACTATTCCTATAATTATTTTTATCTTTTTAGTTCATTTTTAAATAATAGCTTGGTTTTAAAAGTTTTTTTTTACAGTAAATTTATTTTTCACTTATTAGCCTCACCTAGACTATTTATATATTCACAGACTCGTCCGTCATCGGTATCACTTGCTATCAGGCGAGTTTCGGTGCACTCTTTTCGCGAGAAGTTGAACCGGCACGCTGAATATTCATTATTCATCTTACACTTGTGTGTGCGTCGATGTATTTGACATTTCAACACTAGCTCACACAGATTGGAATCTTCAAATTTGTATTTCACATACACACACGCGGTCGATCATTTGAATTCCTTCTTGACTTTCAAAGCTTGGATGATCAATTACGCACACAACCATGTGTAGGCTATATGAGGACTTCCCCCGACACTGAAATTCTACACGCCACCAGTAATTGACAACTTGTCCACCAAATACATCGTGATTGCTAGTGATTCGGTGGGCGCTGGACAGACACCTACCCTACATACAAACAGGAGAAGTTAAATAAAATCTTTAAATAAAAAGAAATTTCAATAAATTGTTGCCAAATTTTTTTTTAAGTTACATAATTCTATAATGATTATTTGTTGATATATAGGTTCCTGTTTCCATTCCTGAATATATCTTTTTCTTATATGTTTTGTGACGGGATTGTGTTATTGAACGATCTATTATTTAGGACATACGTTCATCTACGTCGTTTTGTTGTATGGATTTGTTTTGTACTTTTGTGTTCTTTGCAGCATAAACCAAAGCTCTATATCGTTAACAGAATGAATGGTAAATCTATATTTCAGGGAAGAGAGAAAATAATTCTAGAGAAAAAAAATATTGTTCCAAAGAAGAACAAAATTTAATGTTTTTTCCTTCTAAATATCTGAGACAGTTATGATCGCAAATAAAAGTATTTAGACGAAACGTTTTTCCGGCTTTGGAACACAGCTCCCTAGCACATATGCAGTCGACTGTGGAAGGTTTGTGAGCAGCTACCACAGGTTATTGCTAGTACTGAAGTCTCGGGGTGCTTATTCATACAAGTCAGGACACGGGGAATGCCGAACGCAAGGTCACCATGGCCATTAAAGTTGAGTTGACAGATTTTGGCCGTTCTTAACCACGAGGTCTTGAGAGCTGATGAGAATGAAATGAGGTGGGAATTGAGCAGAGCCGGAATGCAAGGGCGGGGGAAACGGGAGATCCCCGAGAAAACCCGCCGACCAGCGGCATCGTCCTGCACGATTCCCACTTGCGAAAATCCGGGAATGGCCAGGCCTGGGATTGAACCCGGTTCGCCTTGGTGGGAGGCGAGCAGGCTAACCTCTCAGCCACCGCGGCTCCACGACTTCTAGAACCAGTGGGTTGCGCCTTGTATGCAGCAAACTTCCCCTATAGGCTATTCACGGTAATTTGAGGACTTTTGTAACTAACCATTGAAAAATGTTACTGCCCCTGCGTGCTTGTGTTTAAATAGGCACACTGACTAGCATGCACCAATTAAAGTTGGTAACGATGGAGGGAAAGTAGTTCCATGTCTTAACGTTGAAGTAAAAGTGTTAAATAAACATCTGTGAATACTGGATAGGTATATTTCAATTTATATTTTTTTAATGTATATGAACAAGCAATTTGTAAAATATTGAATTTTCTAATAATTTTATAAATTCGTATGACTGACGCATGAGAAAAGCGATCAGGCCCATGGCAATGTTAATTGTACATGCGATGGAAGAATACACAACATGCATGCAATTAGACCTCAAGCAGGGCTTTTAAAAGCGCTCATTTTACCGTGAACAGCCTATAATGGAGGTATACTGCAGGCACAGATGAAAACTAATAAATCCAAATTCTAATGGTCACATTTAAACATATTTTGACTACACAATAGCCTTGTAATGAAGCTGGTTCCTGGTCCAAATACATACCAGATGTAAAAAAATTCAGTACTTAAACTTCTTGAGATAATAAAAGTGACAACACAGATATATCTAATTAAATAACCGTAGTTCGGAAATTGATAATTGAGGCACATTTTGACGTGATTGAGAAAGAGCACTACACCATCAAAATTCGATTTTATTGTAATCCTTTACAAAAACTGTTCAATACTGTGGCCTACTGCTTCAATACAAGCTCTGCAGCGACGTGGCATTGCCTGCTGCAGACGTTCAAAGACGTGTGGTTGAGGGTCAGCAACTGCAGTCACTCGAGCGACGAGCTCCTCCTCCGAGTCAATTACTCTCTCATGTACAGCGTGTTTACGAAACGAGTGCAGTTATTTTGGGGAATGCAAGAGTATGTCAAGACGAGTGTTCTGATGTAACGAACATGGAGTCGGAAATGCATCCCTGTGCTACAAATAAAATAAACCGCAAGACGCACTATTGCTGTTAATGTCCTCGCGGGTAAAAGTGCCTCGTCTGTCCATAGCACAATAGCAGGGAAGTGTGGAATAGTAATGTGCTGCTGCAAGAACCGCCTATCATAGTCAAGTCGAAGATGACAATCATCACCGCAGCCACATGTGCTACTTCGAGTACAGCGCTACTGTATGGCGCCGTGCTACCAGGTCAACGGCTATGACTTTGTACAATATTTGTAATACTATCAACTCTCTTTGAGTGGTTGTGCCACGCGTTATTTGCATAACAATTATTGCTTACAGCATTTGCGTCTTGCGTTTTATTTTATTTTTAGCATAAGGATGCATTTCCGACACCATGTTCATTACACCAAAACACTCGTCTTGACACCCTCTTACATCCTCCAAAATATCTGCGCTCATTAAAAAATATTATGTAAAAAGCTTTTTAAGTACCCCCATATTAAATAGTCAGATGGGGCTAGGTCAGGAGAATGAGCAGGCCATGCAGTTGGTTCACAGGGGCCAAAACATTGCTCTCTGAATCTGCAGCTCAAACGCTCTCGGACGTGACGAGAGAGATGAGGAGTTGCACCATCATGTTGACATCATTACCGTCACGGAACTCTCCGACTCATGTTTATTTAGTAAACATGACTGCTTTGGTCTCTTCTAACATACCTAGAAGTTTGAGTAACGAAGTTTGTTACACTCGGTATAAAACACGCCATAGCTCATCTATTGATATTATCGCACTTCTCAATATAATACTCTCTTGAATTGGTACCTGTTGCAGCACGACGGTTTTCGGTCATATTTACAACATATTTCTCAGGCTTCAATTAGTTAACTGGTGGACCATTTGAATGATTGGACGGACATAAGGCTGGAAAAAGTATAAATCAGCAGTGATGATCTTAAGTCAAAGATGACGTCATTCATGTTATTCATCAAAATGAATGTTCGCTCACATTCTGCATTTGAACATGGCAATGTGGAAATATTGTTCTCAGCTATGGTAATATATCATCTGGGATTTTTTCGACTCCAGGGTTGTCTGCTAAGTACCTTAACCCTTGTACTATAGAGGTTTCGTTTAGTATAAAATTTCTGAATATTTTTCGTGTTTCATTTCCAACATGACACATTTCTTCTTTCTTGATTTTTGTTTGATGTAGCATCGTTATATCCCGCAACGGTTGGTAATTTTCAAAGTTTAGTACATAAAATGTATCTCATTCTGTCTGCAACACACTTAAAGAATTGTTAAGCTTATATCGAAACAATGTTCTGGTTTTGTCTGTTCGCCTTCTTCATTTTAAAAATTCTCTAAGACCCATATGGTTATATTAATTAGGTGATCAGATCTTGGCAGCATTAGTTTATCTGACTGTATTTCTTTCGACAGAACGTCATGTTCTCGCAAGACATCATACATCAGGCCTAGATGTAAAAGAAATTTTGGACTTACAAGACTTTTGCTATCCATGAAATATTACCTTCGAATTTGCTGCCCTGCCATGAGCTGGTGGAATGAAGGTGAAGTCCTCCGAATGATGTCCACGCACCCCCCGCGGTCCTTAATGTACTTGCAACCCACCATGCCTATTGTCGACTTACTTTCAGGAACTGTACACCTAGCTCTTGACTCGCTTATTCCAATGCACGAGAATTTTTAGGAGATTGAGAACTGAATTGTTTGTTGTAAAGGGTTTTTAATTATCAGTTCCCCAAACGTTAGTGAGAAAGTTAACCATTTACCGTTCTAGCCTGTGGTTTATACATTACCACGAAGAGGGTTTTTTTTTTTCAGCTTTCTTGAGATAGAGTGGCATTAAAAAAAATAGCTTTAACGTCTTTTTAACGCGCATTCTCGTGCGACATACGCCTGCGTATTGTGCTTGTGGAAGAGATACTGCTGTGAAAACAGCTATCACGCAAGATCCAGGAGCTCCAGCGATGCTTCACATCCGGAATGTTCAGATAACAATGTAGCAGCAATCTCAGATAATCCTCGTGTGAGTAACTGTGCGTGTATCATGAACAAATTGAAATATTCCTTTCAATGTTCTGTCTTTTGAAGACAAAAATATCATAATTATTAGTACTTATTAGGCCTATTCCGCCACTCGAATTAACAATCGAAACACATTTTCATCCACATATGCAGGTATTACTGGGTTGTGTGTCTGTAAGAAATTTATGAACATTTCTGCTGGCCGTACATAGTATTTAAAAATAAAAAATGGCGTGGAATACCGTAGGGTGTAATGGTTCTAAATAATCTACCGAAAGCATTGTTACGCGCGGACTCCTGCGCTGGACATGGGCTGCTTTTACCTGGTTATGCGCCGTCCAGCGCTGTGGGGGTGACTCCCCTCGATTACCCCCTCTCCTCGAGCAGAACCACTCAGCGCTATGTTACCCGTTGCCCTGCGACTAGGAGAATGATTGACAACCGACCTGACTGGCGACACAGAACAGAACATATTAAAATGGCACCAGTACCCAGCTGAAGGCTGGTCAGCTGAAAGCTGGTCTTAGTTACTTGAATTTAAAATAAATTTGAATAATAGTCTAAACATAAAATTTGTCGCATTATAAAAATTAAAAACCGGTTAAATTTAAAAATCGCAGTGGCTTAAAATTATATTCTAAAAGAAAAAGATTACGTAAAAATTTTAAAATGTCAAGAAGTTAAATTCCTCTGCCTCCACCCTTGAACCATCTTCCCGCCATCCTCTCCGGTGACAGAGGGGGCCGACTGTTGTTGTCATTTTCGTGAGGTGTCCGTCATGTGTTTGATGTTTGTGTCTGTATTGTGGTGGTGTCAGTGTAATGTTGTTTGTGTAGGATATTGTACATTATAGGTGTTGATCCTTTAGTTTATTTGTTCTTGTGTGTATCTGCAGTATTGGTGTCTTTGTGAGTCAGACGACATCAATATACGATATTATGTTATTTTTTATAATGATATGTGATGTATAGTTAGTGAGGGCTCAAGAGTAATATGTATTCATTTAGTTTCAAAAATTATACTAATAACAATTATTATTGGCACTCCAACTACTATCTAGATTGGTAGATATTGCTTTGATTAGTGATTACATTTCAATAAGGAAAATAATTCTATAAACCACTCCCAAGCGAACATTACTACAGGAATAGATAGCTTAACATTTTGAAGGATACTATGTTGGGCTTGGATATTTTGGGGGGTCCCGAGTCCGGAAACCCGGATAGGGAAAGGCGGCGATCCATTTGGGCGCTTGTCTAATTATTACAATTTTTATTTAGTTATTTAAATTTTGGGCCAGAACGCTTAAGTTTTAATACTAGTTCTATTATGGCTATATAAAATGTCTCCTCCATTTCTCTCATAAAGAGAAAGGTGAGACATATCGCTTCCCCTGGGTACTGTCATGACTTTGTGGGAGATATCTGGATACCGGCCGTCTCACCACTCCATCATGGCAGTTGCCAGGAGCCAGGGAAAGGTTATTCCGCCCCTCCCCAGCACCATTTACAGACCAACCAGCTCACCAACAGACTAGCTGGCTACCAGTCTGACTGCACGAGCCACCACCACCGGGCTGCGAGGCACGCCAACGAGAGAAGGACGGGCACCTTGTCCCCTCCATATTTTTGCTACATTAATTTTGTGTCTGAATTACTTCTTTCCCCCTTCCCTGAATTGAAGGGGGTGGAGTTTTACTCCAAGCGCCCAGCCCACGGGGAACCCCGTGGATGTTGCCTCCCGGCGACCCAGCGCGCCCCCAACCCCTATTTTTTATTTTCAAAATAAACATACAGAACAAAATACGAAACAAGTAATGGCTATCTACATAAAACTTATACAATTCTGTTAATTTCCAAATCATCCACATGTAAAATAACACAAACACAATACAAACAAACATAAAGGGGTTACACTAGAATTTATTCATTTGTGCCAAAAATGTTAGTAATTTGAAATCAAGGTACGAACAAAAAAAACTAACCTAACTTAAACCTAAGGAGTCTATACATGCTGAGGTGATATTCTAATCCTATCTGTGTCATAATTAAGAGTTCGAATTAAATTTTGAATGTTTAAGATGAATTCTGTGAATTGGGTATGAAATGGTTTGTGATAAATATTTTTATATTGTGTTCATGGCCAATTTTCACCTAAGTTGTGTAAAGTGTTTAATAATTCTTGTCTTTCTTCATCTAATAAAGGGCAGTTATATAATAAAGTGATCTACTGTTTGTATATATCTACATTGGTATTCATTACTGTATGTTACATTAATTTTGTGTAAATAAAATTTGGTCTGGTTATGTTATGATATGGTTCGTTAATAGTTTATTGCTAATTTTTTCGTTGTTATTATACCAATCCACTAAGTCGTATATGTATCATTTAAAATAAAGACCTGTGTTATTGTCTAAATATTGTTTCTGCCATTGTAATAATTGTGTTTTTTTTTTCAAATATACTTTTGAGTTGTTTTGTATTTATTGTTTTCCCGTTATAAATATACATTATTTTATTGTTTCTATTTACTCTTTCTATTTGTTGGTTATTCCATATTAAATTATTATTCGTCCGGCAAGATTCCCACTTGTGAAACTCCGGTGACCCGGCTGGGGATTGAACCCGTTTCGCCTTGGTGGGAGGCGAGTGAGCTAACCGCTGATTAGATATACAGCAAAAAAATTGGATTAACATATATAAATTATGGCACTGAGCTGAAAATTCACCTTGAGTATTCTACAATCTTCACAGGTTTGTCCAGTGACACTCAGAAAGACATATTTCCTGGGTCTGATTTAATGATAAGCAAAATTAAGAAAGAATTGTCCCAATTCTCTTTCGATATACTGGTAGTTGATATTGTAGTTGAGCCACAGACAAAGCAGTTAAATAACAGTTACCTGTAGTAGTGTGCTACACCTCAAGTGATTGAAATGTTTCGGGAAGGTTCTTGATGTTATTTGCCAAAGTGGTGATAGAGAATACTTTGGCTGTTTGGAGTTGCGGTGGTGCCCAGAGAACATGCTAGATTGAAAACGAAAATACGAGTCGTTTGTACTCAAGCGGTTTTGTTAATTTCACTTTGGGCATAACATCGTGGTTCTTGCTCAGTTTGTAAGTTACATAAAACCGTGCAAAACGTGTGTGTGTAAATTCTTCCACGCACGAGGAAAGGAAGGGGGTGTACAGGAGACTATTTTTTTTATATAATTGACACTATAACTTTGAATCTACAGCACATATTTGCTGGAATATTAAAGCTGATTTTTTTTTTTTTTTAGCCTATTGGATAGTAAATGTTATCAACGGCATGCGATCATTTTCCATAAGAAGATTTTCTACCTCTTAAGGAGAGCTGAGGAAATTTTTTGACTTTCGGATGTTAAGAAGTGAGCTGCATGTCGTGTTCACATACTGTGACATGCACAAAGAAAGTGTAACTGAGTTTATGGCTATTAAAGATATTACGACCAAATGACGTATTTCTAGGAACTTGTAAATTTGCAAAGCTCATAATGTCAGTTCCAGCTACGAGTGCTTCAGCCGAACGGTCGTTTTTCACTTTGAAATGAATGAAATCATATTTACAGAAGAATTAGTGGCAGGATAAATTGTCAGCTCTTCACCTTCTTAGCACAGAACTGCGGAAACTGTGTCGCAAACTATCTTCCAACCATGATATGCTTAACAATTTCACCATGAAAAACAACATAATCGAGCTGGCATATAAAAATCGTGGTAATTGTTGCTTTACATACTAAGAGTTCCTTATAAAACAGTGTTGCATGGGCCACGTAAATCGTGCCAGTACTATGCTGATCACTAATACTTTAGCTTCCGTTTGGTGGCAAAATGCACAGCCCGACGAATCGCCCACTGCTCAGATTAGAAAAGGGCATCAGTATATTGTGTTTTGAAGATGACGTCCAGATCTGCATGTCTAAATACAGACACATAGGATGAAATCAGCTCCTTTCTGTATGTAATAGTCAAAAAAGGTAATGAGTAATTGAAAGTTATTCACGGTGTTACTAATTAGTATCATAATCAATTCATTCCTGAAAGGGGCTGTAGGCGTTGCTAAATAATGAGTCAAGATGACCACAACAGTAAAAAATAGAGTTTATTGAACATAAGGATTATACAATAACTATTTACGTGACTACTGATCGGGGGATCTTAAATGGAATACTAAGATGATAATTAATTATAATAAGTTTTATTACCGCACGCCACTACTATTACAATTTAAGTGGACAGTCCGTCCCCACACTGTTCATGTTGCCGGAGGCTGATTCTAGCAGGCCGTAAACGATGGCCGGACATTCCCATCACAACGTCTTCTTGGTCCGCTGCCCCGATGACAAAAGGCCTCGCTCCCAGTGTTACGTTGGCCTATATCGAGTGCATTGTTTAAATATTTTCGGCCACATTTACTGGCCGGTTGAGGGGATTTCTGCAACTGTCATTCGGAAAGTGTTATTGCAATTACTCTCGTGCCCTGGGTCAATTTTTAAGGTGTTACCAGGCAGGCCGTTCAGCTAAGGCCTGATCACATCATAACAACGGTGAACTGGGATGTTTTGAAAGCCCTGCTTAAGATCTAATATATTCACATTGTATATTCTTACACCATATGCACAATTAAAATTGTCATGGGTCTGATCAATTTATACATGCATCATTCAAGGGGACTGTGAAATGGCAGGAAAAGTAAATATTTTACAAATGTGCTTATTCTTACCCTTATTTGCATTAAAAATCATAAAAAAGTAAAATAAATTATTTTAGTGTTCACAAACTATCTAACTAAATAACATTTTCATTCAACGCCATGACAATGTTATACAGTCTGCTCATTAAAATATACGCAGGTAGGGACAGTGAAATTTTTCAAAGGTTAATTTCAAAAGTGTTCACTTTTCATGAACACACTTTAAAAAAGGTGAACCATATATTTAATGTTTAGTTGAATTTGTCAAAATGGCAGGTAATTTTCTGTTCATGTTGGACACCATGCAACAATGCAAATTTGGTGCTTGCTTGAAAGTGTCGCCAACCTTTATTAGAACAACTGTATCGTTGGCATTTTGTCCGGAAAAAAAAGATTACATACCAAAATCTATCGTCGTAGATATGGCCCACATGGAGTCGCCATATGTATTTTAAACCTCTTGATGTGCACGAGACTAACAGGCCGACTAAAACACATGTTCGGTGTATTGGAAAACTTTCCTTGGTAAAATCACTATCATAGTTGACTAAAGGAAGACTTATTGGGAATGGGGGAAGGGATAAACGATCTGTAGCTTCCCCTACCAACGATGTCACGTTCCGCCATTGTACTATACCTAAGTTTACCATTTTCACCAACATAAGCCAAACATGCATACTCTTAAATTAAATCCAATGAGCTACAGTCCGATCTGTAGGCCGTGCATTCCCACTTCTATTTCTCCATCACTTTAACTTTAAATATTAATGTCATATTTCCAAGGTGACAATGTGCTTACTTACGGCTTTCATCCTTGGTTAGCTGTTGTGACGAAACATGCACTGAAGACAAAAGTATGACTGTAGCTACCTAAGGCCACATGGATAGACTAGTAGAAGTAGGACTTTTGCATATAATGCATTTTTAGACTACGTTATACATAGAGATAAAAAAAGGTACAATTTTTTACATTAAAAAACTGTTGAAACAACTAGTAATTCAGTTAAAGTTTTACTTTGACTGTACTTTTTACAACTACATATAATGCCCCCAAATTTCAGTAGCAAGAGTGCAGATGGGTTGTGTTGTGTGCGCCAACACCGATGCTGAAACCAACAGTGTGGCGCAGAGAAAAGGCCACATGGACCTGATAACATCGGGGCTGCATCCTGTTTAGAGACCTGCTACAATTAACTTGTCATAAACATGTGTTCATTGGTCACTGCACATTGATTGGTTCACGTGCCAATGTAATGTCATCCATTTCCTTAGTGTCTAATGGTTTTGGTTAATTTTTATAATTTTGTCCTCTACTGAGTAGTTTATAAGAAGAATAATATTACATGCACAGAACATATGATAAACATTAACAATTACAAGGGCATTGATGGTACAAAATGGAAATAGATATAACTACTGGCGAGCAGATGGTTGTTAATTACACTACTGGCATTCTAAATAAAGAACACTAATCCATTATTTAAAATGAATTAGTTTATAAACTGACTTAAATTTAGCATTCTGAATGCCAGTATAAAGTTTAACTGACATATGAATGTATATGTAGAAATTATACATACAGATACTGTTTCATAGAACTACTGAAAATTGCGCAGGTAGTCACGATGTCATCTCTTCCATAGGTCCTGATGGGTGAGTTCCACCAGTTTCCAGTGCTTGCAGTGAGTCACTGATACATCAGTCCTCTGCTGGCATTGCAGTAAGAGATTTCATTTCAGAAAGTGGCCCGTGGTCTTGGCAGACAGGTCGTTGGTGTCAGCACACATTGGGTATAATGGTCAAGAGTTGAGAATTGCTTCCTCCTGCGCTAGGATGGTGTATAACTCCTTGCTCATAAGCTGTTGCTCGCCCACAACCCGAACTAAGATAGCCTTCACAGACTTAACTCCTGCCTCCCACAGAGTCGGGGTCTGTGGAATGCAACCAGAGAGTTAAAATGCCAAGTCATACCCAGTGGTGACAAATCATTAATAACTTGATCTTGATCTAATGGCTGTGATAATAAATGGAACAGATCATCCAACTGACAGGATATCCCTACAATGTTGGTGTTACTTTGTCGGCCAATGAAACTTTTGTAAAGATAAGTGTGTTCAAATATGTAGCAAGCTCAACATGATCTGTTAATTGCAAGGCACACAAAAAGACATACATAAAATTTAAAAATCGTGGCACCTCGATTTTGTGACTTGAGAGCCAATAAGAGGCCTGCATAAACAACCCCAGATGTCAAGAAGGGTTTGACTAGTTGAATTAGAGCAGTTGGTATACTTCCCATGACTAAAGTCGTACTGAAAATGTTGTAAGTGATAGCTTCAAAAGCACTGGGAAATGCATAGATCAATACTCATCTTATCTCTAAGGATCTATAACTGCTCTCTCAGCATTCCCTGTAGTGTCACAATACCTGTATATTGAGTCAACTTATGTGCATTGCTTATTGGCAGATAAGTGAATCTGTGGGACTATAGATGTTATACATGATGTTTCTTGTCATAGCTGTTAGGTCCATTCTGTAGCCGACTGCTCACCCTGAGCACTCTGGTGTCATCTAAAAATGTTGTCAACTTACACAGTAAAGGGGGCACTTTCTTTCTCTAATACTGCAATGTTTTTGGAGAATTCCTGTCGTACACTTTACACTCATACTTACAGTGCAGCATCATTCTCCCTTTTCTGTAATGATGAATACTGTGGTGTCAGCCATTATTAATGAACTACAGAACATCAAGTTTGACATGAATTAATTAAAGGTACATTCCACACTGTTCTGATAGGTTGTTGAATTAAATTCATGAGTAAAGATTGCAAGAGCTAACATCTTCTCTTCAGCCTGAATGCAGTTTATGTTCTCTCTTTCCCAATTGTGTGAGCCTGTTGGCCACTCTTCCTCTGGCAGCACTAGCCAGCTGGGTCCATTTTACCACAGGGGACGAACAACTAACTGAGATTGTGTTAACCCTAAATAGCTGAAGTCAGCTGGGCTGTGGTCTGACTGTATGCCATTCAGCTGAAACAATCTCTTAGATTTTGCTTACCCAATCCACGACAAAAACTTTTCATCGATGTAAGCAACCAGAAAGCCAGTTAAGAGAAACCATGGAATCTGATCCCTAACCTGGTTGATGTTCACTATCTGTCCAATGCTGGTCTGAACAAATGACAAAATCTTGACCAGTAAGAATACTGCATAAAGTTCCAGACATGGGTTGTTACAGTCTTCAGTAACACTAACTTACCCTCGGCAAAGACTAACCGAACATGCACAAGCCCATTGGAATCAATAATAGAAAGGAACACTTCAGCAAAATATCTGACTTCTGAGATTTCACAGAAGCCATGTGGTTCAACATATCGCTCAGGACCAGTCATGTGACAAATTTCAACTTTTGTAGAGTAGAAATGACAAAAAAATGGAGCTTCTGGCATGTTATAAGTCAATGTTCTTTGTTAAAAATCCCGGATAGGATCAGCCTCTCAGAACCTCCATAGTATTCGCGGATAGTCATGGTCACCAGCACTTATCCAACTGTAGTCAAACATTTGTTGGCTATCTCCAGTAAAGACCAAAGCATGACCCCGAAATCTAAGCAATACATTACAGATATCGTTCTATAACATTAGGCCAGTAAACAACATATAATTCAAACTTACATTCTGTGTATTATTGGCAAAAGCATTAAAAAAAATTCTCAATTTGGTGGTGCTGCTGCCGGGTCGAGAATGCAGTGGTGTGGTTTTTAATGGATAAAAGGGTTTTTATAGGAATCTTCCACTGGCTTTATGCGGCCATGGTAAAGATGATGTTCAAAGGACTGCAGACACCTCATTGCACGAGTTCGAGAATCACACAGCACAGGTTGTGGCTCTTTAAAGTGTTATGACTCTACATAATTACCACTCTCATCACAATTGAAATTTGCTTAAAATCTTCCTCCTCACTAAGCTTATCATCATTTGAAACACATGAAATTTTTTGGACCTTTTCTAAATCCTAGACCCGTTGCAATCTCTCTTCAAGAGTGTGAGACACATACAGTAGTGACACACAGTGTGTAGTTGGATTTGCAGACGATGTTGTGGGAACTTTGCCCATCACTACCCATATAAATACTGTCTCTCATGCGACTGGGAGATCCTCACCGTGCGCCAGTTCCCTAATAAATACCAAGTAATAGTAAACATCATCCCCAATAAACAAATCTATGGGTTCAGATGCATGAAAATAGTGCGCAGTAAGTCACAGTTTCTACATGTTAGACCAAGATACAGGTGAAAATTTCACTTCGGGCAGGTCATTGGCGATCTTGGGTAAAATGAAGGCATCCAGTTAAAACTGACGACTGGACTGGCCAACTGTCTTGATGCAGCATCAGTTGATGCCTTTCGACACACTAGCATTGGCTAGCGACATGCCTCGAAATGCAAGTGACACACGCTGTAGACCCAGTCTCAGCACTGCTTACTAATGATGCTGGTTTGTCAAACTGAGTCTAGCAATCTTCGGACTCTTAGAAAGTTCCCTGAAGAGTTCTGGATGCCAACCAGTGCATTGGATAAAATCACCATTGAGGGAGTTCATCTATGGAGAGATGTTACAGTGGTTTCTGGGCTTGCTGGAAGCTTCTGTTTTTCTTCCTCCTGCACTCTCCTCTAGAAGTTGAGGGGAGTCAGAGGGGGACGACTTGAAATGCAATAGGGTATGGTGCCCATGTCGGAGACAGTTCAGGCATGCTGCAAACTCTTTTACAATGTCAAATATTTCTTGTGATAACTTGCCTATTATCTTGTTTGCGAAGCCCACATCAAAGACTTATAACAGTCTTACCCACAAACATTGATGGATGACTCTTCTTCATGGGGTTTCGAGACAGTTTAGGAACATCATACTCTGAACACCTGCTGTGGTTTTCGAGGAATTTTATGAAATCATCTAAACTAAGAGTATCCTTATCACACATGTTCACTTCTCACTGATTATGCAGATAAGAGTCAAATTTCCTCTCAATAATATGGACTAATAATGGATCTCTTTCATTAACTGGTATATCCATAGCCTTCAGTGCTCCCACATTCTCTGGTATGTAGGACATTAGGCCCTTTATAGAGCAAGGACTTTTTGTTGTTGCCTCAGAGGCAAGTAACAGGGCATTAATATGGTAGCCCCTGAATGAGTTCTTGTTGTTTTTGGCCAACAGTTCCCAAAATACTTCATAGTGGGCATCAGACATTGTAATAGATTGAATGAGGGATGATGGCTCAACTTCTAAAGATACCTTCAGAAATGGCATGCACTCTCTGTTTGTTATTTTAGGGTTGCCCACAATAAGAACCATGGACAGGTTTGCAAAATACACCCAATTCTTTAGGTTAGAGGAGAACATGGACAGTTTTATGGGTAGAAGCACGACCTGGCTGTCATGCCAATTGCTCTTTGTTGCTCCTGTGGAGGTTCTGATTATATTTTGTTTCTATGACATCATGCGACATATGCTACCATAATCTTACAATAAATTTTATCAACCTTATCTAACCTTTCCTCTGAGGTGATACAAATTCAAATTGCAGGTTGTCTTCTTCATGACTGTTCTTCAATATAGCAAAATCGAAGCACATTGCGACGAAAATATGTAATTTAGCAATAATTTGCTCGGATTCAAGGGCCAGTCTGTATGCTGTTTGCTTTCTAGTTTTAGCATTAACTGTATTGTTTTATCCATCATACTAAACAAATGTGGGTGGAGTGAATCAGCACTGATTAGTCCACGAAAACCATAGATAGTTGTAGATCTGGAAACTGGTACCAGTACCCATGCAACACACAGAGAATTAACCAGAAAGTACTTTATTAATCTAGTACAACACCGAATACATCTTATGTATACAAACATATGTTATGTTCTCTACCACGACCCGAAAAAATGCACAATTCCTATCCAAATGTGTCAATTTCGCGAAACCATTTATCTTGTGTTGAAGATCTGGCCTGGAAAACTAATGTTTCGTATAGAAACATTCAGGGCAGTCCCAGCGTTTATTAGCCTTGTCCCATCTGAACAGCACAGGAACATAACATAGCATAGTGGGTAATCAACTACAAGATGATGTAGTAACAGCCATACTGTACACAGAAATCCCACCAGACAGCGCTGATGTTATATAGTAGGATGTTTAAAATTCAAATAATATTATATTAAAACTGTTAAGAATGAAAAGTATAAATTTCGGCGCAATGTTTACTCCAGTAAAATGAAATTTTTCATAAAGTCCAGGATGGAAAAGACCCTTATGGAGGAGGTGACAACTTGTTTTGACGTTAGCATCATGCAGGTGTTCATGAACATTACTCAGTTTGTCTAACTGTGGCTCTGTAGCCAGTCAGGTGTACATAAATGTCTTCCTAAAACAGTATGTCAGGCTATTCAGTACAGTAGAGCAGTAACTGCACATTTGTTATTTTAGAATGACAATACTTGTCCACCACATCGGGGTACATGGCTGGATGAATACCAGCTAACAGATGACACCACCCATTTGGATTGGCGGGCCAGGGTCTCCCATCTTAAATCGCATCGAGCATGCTTAGGATACATTTTACCTTTTTATTTTGTGTGTACAATACCTTCACGCAACATCCAGCAGATTCGGGTGCCTTTGTGCCGAAATGTGACTCTGTAGCCAAAGAATTGCTTGACAGTATTGTTCTCAATATCGGATCCCATCGCTGTCTGGGCTGATCGCACTTCATATTGACTATTTACTAAATAACTTGACTTCAGTGGTGTTACATGGGCCGTGTCGAACATCACGTGGTCTATTATTTTCAGACGGATTTTGAGTGTATTTTTGGCAAAATAGTATTGTCATATGCTGTTGAATTAAACTGGAAGAGTTTTTCTACTCTTCATATCCATGGGAATGTGTTAAGCAGATAACTCTGATTGTATTATATTCGTCAGCGACATTTGGAGTGTCTTTGCGACAGCTAAAACATTAATTAAAATTACAGAACATTATGATGTTTTATCTGAATCTTGCTTTTATTATAGCTGATTTGGAGTTAAGTAAGCACTTTTGGAATCGATGTTTGAAAAAAAATTATCTCTGGTCAACCACATATTTGTAACTTGAGCACTATCTGAAGTACTGGCAGTATTGACATCAAATGAAGAAATGCATTCCATCATTGTATAGTGGGAATTGTAAAAATAATAAAATGTTTAATTTTCTAACAATTTCGCAGTGTAAAGTTGAAAGTAATCAAGACTTTCAAAAGTGCACAGTTAAGAGCGAAGTAAAATTTTCGTTCCTGCAGTAATTACGAATAAATAAACTGGAAACCTGTATGCTTAACACCTCTTCGTCACTACTTTGTGGTATAATAATCTCACAATGAAAAATAAATATATACAAAACTGATAAATATGTAAGCAAATTAGTGGTAAGTTTCACACACACATACAAGTTGTTTCATTCACTAACAGGCAAGTGTCTTGTGCAATTAATTTCGTACATTCACGGAATCCATATGACAAGTGCAAATTAAGTGTCCGTATAGGTGTGGAAAAGAAAAACAAGTACCTGACGGTTGCCAGTTGCTGGGCGTGACAATAGGGAAATTTGTTGGACAGTGGTTTTGCGAGGAGTTGGAAGTGAGAGGCGCACACAAGGAGAGCCGGTGAAGCTGCAGATGTCTCGGTGCGGAACAGCTGCGCGCGCAACCACTGCAGTCGCAGTTGTGCTGCCCCAGTACAGAAGACACGCCTCCCCCAGGGACCACAGGAAGGACATCTACCCGCTATGGCCACCGACCGGCTACATAGTTCCGAAACTCGGTACCACGCTCGACACGTTTGTTGTGTTCGCTGTTCCACTCTGTGGGTGGTTCGCTATTCTCACAGCTTTTCTGAAAGAAACCTTTCACTTCCCCCTCGTTACTGTCATCTCCGCTAACTTTGCACCAGTCGAGGGTAACTCTGTACCATCGATTTTATTTTAAAATGAAACCTTTACAGCACCCCTCCTTGATGTTTACTTCGTTGTTAAATATTTTATTCATAAAGAACACTGTAGGGTGCAAGGAGTCTTCGAGCCTTCGTTTGAAATTTAATTGGGCATGTGGTACAAAGTTACCCTAAATTACTGAGAGTTTATTTCGTCTTGAAACACTTGCTGGAGAGTGTGCAGTAGTAAAACTGTTCACCACGATACTAAAAATTAGCTCAATGACAGTTCTAATTTTTCATGTGACTATGAAATGGGCAATAATAAAAACCTGGTCTTTTGGAAGTGCTAATTAATAGCGAACCAATCATAATGACATACATGTATGCCCCATGTGCAACATATTTTCAAAATCCTATATGCGTTTTAAGATTTCGGTAATGATTTTTTTAAGTAAAAATAACAAGTATTATTATGAGATGTTCTGTCAGCTAAAAATCGCGTCGTTATTTGTTTAAATATGTTTCGATAAAAGTATGTATGTGGGTTTATATTTGTATATACACACATACATGTCTTCTTTATCACTACATGTGTATTCAACCCACAAATGTGCCAAAATTATTTGTATTTATTGTTATATATATATATATATATATGCTGGTCATATATATTGCTTTTGTTCTGTTGTCTTTTTAAATGTTTTCCGTGTATTTATGTTATGTCAATGTTTGTATGTTAGCATGTTATCTTCTGTATGTGTGTCAGTCCAATTAGGTGTTCTGTACTGTTGTCTGGCACGTAAAATATGCATAAATAAATGAAATATAAATTTTGGGTGTACAGTTCTGCACAAACTTCCAACAGCGGCTGCACGAAGTTGAAATTGCTAAAAAGATTGCGTACAGATGGATGTGATGGTTCATGCATGTATGTGGCACAGTGGTATGTCCATGACTGGCTTGAAGTTTTGAGTGTTTTTGTAGGACCCTCTTACAATGTATATGGATCGGTTTTCTTTGTGGGCCTGATTATTACCAGGCCATGATGACGCCACAGTCACTGGATCACAGCGAGGATGTATTTTTAAAAACCTATAATGTTACTTCCGCACTTCTATTTTAACAGTCATGCTAACATAAAAAACATTCACATCTACTGTTTGAACTTTGCACTGCAGAATCTCCCAACTAATGCGATGGCATTCACAGTATTTTATGTTTAAAATTCTGTAGCAAATAATTGGCATTTTCATTTAACAAATCCATTAAAAATAATTTTATATATTGCGTATTTTTAAATAATTTTCTGTAAAATTCCTCACTGATTTTAAAAGTAACATTTATCTAAGGTAAATACTAAGATAAATATTAATTTTCCTTTATAAATGGAATGTGATGAAAAGGTTACTTGCAAGATTCACTGGTTGTAATTATTACCGAAGGTAAGTTCCACATTGGTTTGACAGATCCTGTATAAACATGCCAATGACAATCTTTAATGAACAAGCAATGTAAGATGTGAATGAAACTGATCAGCTAAATAGGAATTTTAACAATATCAGAATAAACTATAAGGACGCTAGTATATTAGTGACCAGTATCCCGTCGCGTTCTAACCAACTGTTTTATGTTCCAGCACAATGATGAGGGAAAAAAGAGAGGCGCATCCTGATTGCTGCCAGGTAAATGAAAGATGCTGTACACCAGTGATTAACATCCCATTCCCTGTGCTGGCACCACAATTACTATTCTAACTTATAATCTCGAGACTAACACAGCTTACGGCATTGAAGATTTACAAGTATGGAACAAGTAAACCCACATGTTCCAGTGTCACTAACAAAGGATAAACCCACACACAGAAATAACTTCAGCGAGATGTTCGTGTCAAAATGTATGCATACAGTAATACATCAAATAAATATAAGACTAATCACTGCAAATAAACAAATTAGTACACAATATAGACATCCCATACTACGTAAGTGTAAAGAGTTGGACATTCATCAAAGTTCGCGATCAGACCAACAAATTATATTAAAAATCATTACCAGCACTTAACTTAGAGTTTATAGACGGTCGCCAGTACGATGGATAACAATACTTTCAGTGCACTTAAATAGTTCTCACTCATATGGTATACCAAAGACATGTGTACCACTTGTTTACAATGGTAGTGAATTTCCTAACCCTCACTGGGCTGCTTTTCAGCCCTGAGAGCATTCTGAATAAGTTAATAGCCAGCCTCGTACTTACACAGCCAGAACTCGAGGAACGCAACAGCTCAAGTCTCTCTATGCTTACGATCTTAGTGTATCAACTGACCACTATACACATGGTGACCAAAACCTCTCTTGAGCATGCTCAACACCAGACCACAGTTCCCAATGAAACCCACAGAAGAAATAACACAGATCCATGTTGGAAGTGTAGTGTGCGATCGCCACGCTACAGTATGACCGCAGTTGAATATCAGTAACAATGTCACAGGGGAGTAAAGACATGCCAGAGATTTACAGTTATTGTTTAAAAGTTTAATACCAGTGATGTACTGTAATTAAATTCATAATGTGTTTAGACTTTCTCTGTTGTCTACGCTCTTTCCAAAGCAGAACCAATAAAACTTGCTGGTTGAGCTATGGTACTATGCTGTTTAAACGTGTCTGTAAAATTTATTTACTGTATGGGCCTATGATTGGTTTTGTTGCATCGTACACATTTGGCTATTGTAGTAAAGCATTTGAATGCCACAATAGGCACAGAAATAAACCTAATCAATTGTTTTGCAGAACAGTGATCTATGTGAGATTTGTCATGTCTTAAACCAAATCCTACAAAAATGTTATCAATTAGCAAAAACAAACATTAAAAAATACATGGCTATTTTTCCTAATCACTTGCAGTTATTGATTACAGACCGACTTGTATGTTATTTAAACTTGAAATAAATGTTAGTTTACACTAGTAAAAGTGTTTTTATTATATATTTAGAGTTGTAACTCACTTATATACAATGAATAATAAAATGGTTTTCATAGACAAAAATTTATGGTAGTAATAATATCGGTGAACCATGCCCCCCAAAAGAGTGGCCCAGTTCGGCTCTATTCCGATGCCCACTCCCTGGACTAAGGCGTGGCAACTACAAACTGTCCTGATTGGGCAGCGACGACTACATGTTGGACTGACCAGGCGGTACCTTCTACACGCTGGGCTGACCAGGCCGTGCCAGCTGCAAATTGGCCTGACCAGGCGGTGACGACTAGGTGCTGGCCTGACCGTGTCGTGACGGCTGCACACTGACATGGCCGGGCCGTGCCGAGTGACGACAGTGGAGGTGGGGATGTGGCCAGGCATCTGCCGCGTGCCGTGGCACGCGATGCGAGTCGAATACAGCTGTGTCTCGCTCGGTCGCAGTTCGTGCCGGACCTGTGTTCCCGGAACAGCAGATTGCGCTCTGTGTAATTAGCGCGCTCGCCTGCCCACAGCTGTGCCCCTGCTTGGGAGGTGCGGTCCCGTAGTATTTGCCAGCCTTTTATAACGACTTCTGTTTTACTAGACATATCCAACATTTTAGTAGGGACGATAGTACATACACAGGATAACCTTGTTAAGTTTATTAGAGAAGGGGTGTGATATTCCTTGTAAGTGTAGCTGAAACAAAACATTATTACTAGTAACGTTGCCAGACTGATACATAAAGCTCTGGGTATCTGGATAATGCGTTACTCAAGTGCAAACCATAAAAAATTGGGTGCCGATATCAGACCCCTTCCATAAAGACGAGGGGTTGAACCCCATTTGCGCATTTAAGACTGAAACTGTCAAGATTTTTTTTTATATTTACCTGCGGATTAGTATTATGCCGCCAATAGTAAACAAAAAAGTCTCCTTACATGCCACCATTTTTTATATATTATGAACAATATTTTAATACTGCAAATGTTGCGACCCAGTGTTATTCACTGCAATGATAAATAATTTGCTTGGTACTTATATAACGAACATAATGTATTTTATAGGACAGATATAAATATTGCATTAGTAAGTTATTACTTACATATTGCCGTGTATTTCATGGTCGTCGGGGATAGGCGAACTCGCTGGAGGACATTTACCCCTCCCCCTCCTTTTGAGTGTGACACAGGTAAGCAGTGGGCAGGCAAATATACAGTATAAGCGATAATAGCAACATCAATAAAAATCTGGTTGGTGGGTTTTCTCTGGGATCTCCCGTTTCCCCCGCCCTTTCATACTCACCTCAATCACCCTCATTGGCTCTTAAGAGCCGCGCAAATCTCTTCGCTCACTAACTCTTATAACCTGCCGCTCAGTAAAACCGAGTAAAAAATTATGCAGTCTCAGGTTGTAGCGAAAAACAAAAAATCGGAACGTCGGGGAAGCAGCTCCCTCGATGCTTGGCACGAGACATGAATCGCGGCGTGTTTGAAATACTCGTTTTTAAAGCCCCTGGAACACCATCAAGTGTTTCCGTCGAACTGCTTCCAATAAAGACTGTTGTGACGTCACCGAAACGTCGTGGAAGCAGTCACATTTGTTTGAAAATTTTGTATAGTTCCAATTTCCGTTATATATATACACACACACTTCATAATTCTGACGAACATCTAGAAACGAAATAAATTAATGAAGATAATGAATTCATGTAGTATCTTTCAGGACACGAATAATAGTAAAAAGATATCAGCCAATGAGTTTCATCGCGCATCAAAAATGTATGATATACATAATTAATATTTAGTTTCGATGTTAAAATAAACCAAGAAATTCTTAAACTTCATCCTTGTAATTGGCTGCTAGGAACACTGCATCAATATCCAGCTTTGGAAATTATGTTTAAAATAAACATCAGACTACGTTCGTCAAAAAAAAAACTTTGACGGCATGACGTATTTTTCAAACACATTAAAGATTATTTTACCAAGGTTGTATGAATGCTAAGTATGACAGCTTTATTTCGTCATCAAACTTTACTCTCAAACGTATTTGAAGGACGAAATTTGATAGCTTCTCAGGAGCTCATCTGATACTGTTGTATTTGTGGGCAGTGTCTTTTCGTACGAGAAAAGCGCACACTTCAGGTAAGACACTTATACAGTGTTTAAGGAGCTTGAGTAGGGTAATTTCCTGCTGCTGTATGTTAAAATATCATACGTGAATACGTACCCGACTTGTGTAGTGGACTACACTGGACTTTGCTACCATCTCCCTACCATTGTTTGTTGTCCTGTAGTTACACTTAGCACGAAGGTAACCCATCCCTGCCACTTGAGTGTCTTGCACGGAGAGGCAATGGGATATTTGATGCAAGTTCCAACTTCGCCCTTATCACCCCCCTGTTTCCATGATGTAGGCACGGGAAATATCGGCTCTAAGGCGGGCTGCTTAAAGCGGGTGTATCGTTTCCATCTTGTGCATATTTATTTCCTTTCATATATTATTATTTCCCATGTAATAAACTAAAGATTTGCGTCATACAATGCACAGAAAGGCGGAAATTGCAAGACAAAAGTTCATACAATATTGTAGTGAAATACTTATATATTCAAAACTTTCTCATTTATTATATTCTGACGCCAAACTTAGTTTATATACAATTACATTGAGAACCCAACTCATTTAATTGAATCAAATATTAAATTGATTAATATATAACCTAAACTCGTATGAATTTCACAGCCTTTAACACTTAATTTAACCAAATATGAATTGATAAATATAACACCAAGACTTATGTATGGATTTCACTAATATTAACATTCAATTAAAGTAAATATGAATTGATTTATATACATAAAATCTGGACTCAAGTATAGATTTCACTGCAACAAACATTTTAACGTAATTACCACACAATGGCTAAATTGTGCCACGTCCTTATAATGGACAAGACTAATAAAATGCCATAGTATTACAACGCTTTGAGCATAAGTCTGACAAAATACCAATAAATAATAGCAAAAATCACAATTATAAAGCATCTCATAGTTAAAAGATGCGTAACTTAATGGTACGTGACACTTTGAAGATTGGGTAGTTCGCAAACTACGAGTCAACAGCTTAATCAAGCCGTCTGTGAAAAAATTCCAATTCCACAAGCATATCTAGCATTTATCGCGAACGTGAAAATAATCTTTAATGCTCAACTTTCCAATAAAAAAAAAAAAATTTCAGACTATGAAATTATCTTGACCTAACAAGAATGTCTTGCCCGAAACAACCTTTTCCTTTTGCCAGGCTGATTCTCGTATCAATCATTATTTGGGTTCAATTTTTTCCACAGGAAAATATTATTTGCGTCATTCAGTTCACTCGTGCGCGGTACTACAAGGTTAAAATATAATAGTATTGACGTATTTTATTAGCGCAAACTTCTTTGATAACCAACCCTTTCAAGAAGTACAAAAAAATAATTTACTATTCTCAAAAAACGTAGGGCCTAAATATCAAAAATTACCTAAACGATTACGATACAATTTACTGTCGTGAAATGGCAGCAAAATGCACAATAAAGCACTTTACGAGGTAAGACACACTTTAAAGTACACTAAAAATCCTGATAAAATTAATACCGACTGAGTAGCAGCTGATGTTCTAACAGCTCGAACAAAGCACTCAATCCTAAAATGAATGATCAATATAGACGTTTAGCACTCGTCGGCAAGCCGTGGCGGTGAAATCACAATCACTATCACTATCATACTCGCCCAGGGCAAGGCTAAATGGGCCGGTGCAAATGCAATATTATCGACCAAAAGACAATACAAAAAATACGCATCACAGCAGTAACTACTAAAGCTACTCGGAAAGGGAATTTCGAACGTCCAACAAATCACAATTTTGAAAGAAAGAAAAAAAAAAACTTCTGCAAACGCCCCAATGCACTAGCGCTACCAAAGCAGACAAACCATTTATAGGCTATTCAAGATCAATTGAGCACTTTTGAAAGTCCTGCTTAAGATTTACTTGCATGCACATTGTGTCTTCTTCCGCGTTATGTAAATTTAATATTAACATGGGCCACATCACTATATTCATGTGTCAGTCAAGTGAAAATGTGAAATCATTACAAAGTAAATATTTTTGCACAGCTGCTCGTGTTTATTATACTTCGATTCTTTAAATAAATAGAAAGCGAAATAAATAATTTAAATTATCAGAAATGGTTGTCTATCACTTTTTATTCGACGTTAAGATATGGAACTACTTTCCATTCATCGTTACCAACTTTACTGGGCGCATGTCACTCAGTTAGCCCGTTAAAATATATGAAGGCAGGGGGCAGTGACATTTTTCTAACGTTGATTTCAAAAGTGCTCACTTTATCGTGAACAGCCTATACAAAACTATTTGCCCATTTAAAAAAACGCCCAATATCAACGACTCACCGGAAAGCGTTCCCTCGCCGGCTCACACATTTCTAAATATTAAAATGAAAAATTATTAACAATTATTAGGGCGACGTAACAAATTATATATGCGTTGTGCCATCAGTAAGTTAAATGAAGTCAGAGCTCATAATGATGTCGGTCGTAGCTAAACCCAAGCGACGTTCGAAGGAGGCAGTGCGGTGTCACGGCGAGCAGTCGAACGATTAACAGAATAAAACTACAGCTCGTGAGTTTGAAACTTATGACGCAAGCAGGAGGGATGGTGGGGTAGGGGAAGAGCAAGGAGGTAGGAAGGGAATCCGAACTGGCTAGGAGAATGCCGCGCGGCGCTAGTGTTCCACGATCCCAAGGTACTGTAAGGCCGTGTCTACATTCGGCTGTTCCTGTGGACGTGTCCGAAACTCGGCGTCAAATGACGTCACATTGACGCGGTCCGAATATGGTCTACAAATGCGTTGTCCAAACTTCCAAAGTAAGCTTTCAGAATCTGACACTAGATCGCACTAAATTCGGCATATTATTTGTCGTTGCGTAGTGATGTTTAAATTTGCTGTATTATTGTTTATTATACTTTACGAAATGGATGATTTGAATATTTATTTATAATGAATGTCTTAACGGTTTTATTTTAAATAAGTTCGCCAACTGACACACAAATCTTATTTTTAAACTTACGTTTTAAAATTTTTAGCCTTTAAATGAAATTATTCAGACCGAACAAATACATCCCTAATTATTTATTACGATTTCATCAAATTTATTTTGAGAAAGCCCACCTTGCACATCCATTGTTTACATTAATAACGTAAACATTTCATGAATGCACGCGAAAGTATTTGAAGTCTTCTTCTTTTTCCATCAACTTCGAACAAACGTTCCGTTTTCCGATTGATTCAACTTGGGACACGTCAGAAGGTCACGTGCACCAATCAGCGCATCCTTGCCCTGAGACACATGTTGGGATCGCCCGATTGTGAACAGGCCCTAAGTGACAGTGCCACCACCACGTCCGAACGAGACTACCAAGTAATAGTTCTTAAGTTTATATAACTTCACTTGTACAGGAGTGTCCTTTTATGATATCAGAATGAATCAATAGGGAACTTCTTGTTATGGTAGGAGCAAAAACAGGTAAGATATATTTCAAAAAAAGTTTTCAGTTACAGCCCAAGCCTTGAGAGGCCCGGATTTTAAATAATGCATCTCAGAATTTAGTTCGCAATATGTGCGACATTGCGAGTAACTCTCCACTTTTATTTAGTACTACTGGCAATACTAAAATGGCATAAAATTATAACGGAAATGAGTCAAGAGTAGCTGTCATCAACAAATATGTGTATAATTTTTATGTTATTCAGCAAAAGGAAAGAAGTCAGTGAAATAAAAGCTAAAGGAGAGAAGAAATAAACGGAACGAGTAATTAAAATAAGCATCAAAGGGAATAGCGGATATATATTGTTACAAATTCTCTCTCGAAATCCAGCGGGCTAAACATGTTCGTTTAGGGATGGAGGTATTAATTAAATAAACGAGTCGATTATCATTTCCTAGTTTTATTTATAAGTACAATCTAGATTCTCTCGACTCAACATCTCACAATAAGTTTGTATCACTTACTGTCTACAATTAATGACTTCAATTAATACACTTTATAATTACCTCAAATCAGTCAATGAAATTAAATACTGAAAATTCAGTCCCAATAGACAGTGTATCAAAACCTATTCAATTATTTTATATATTATGTGTCCATATTTGATAGTTCCTATATTTACAATGAAATCCGTATTACATTCCCACTCAGTCCCACCTCAGTTTAGTCCATGTCCCGCCAGTCCGCAATGTTCTAGAGTTCTCAGAGCGCCCTCACGCACAGTAGACTTCACTCGCTAGTTTCACGCATTCTCGTCCATTCACACCAAGAACACTCGTCGATGGCTTCCGCCAAAGACTGCTGGCCGCTGGACCGCGGCAGTATATATATATATATATATATATATATATATATATATATATATATATATATATATATATATAGTGTCGTAGGCCGTAACCCACCATTTTCTCTAACTCGCGTGCTGCACCGAGAGTCCAAATTGCCGGAATATTCTTGCGCTTCCTACAGGTGTCAGGCTCTTCAGAAAGGGGAGGAGGTGGGCCTGCTATGCCAGCCAGTCTCACCGGAATATTCTTGCATTGTCGCTACATTTGTTGGCATCTCCTGCAGGGGATAGGAGGGGCTCTGAAGTCAGCCAGGGGCCGTGTGTGGTGCGACAGCTTGACCGCCGCTGTCAGTCATCCACGCACTTGCCAGAAGAATGGGAGCAACAGGCAGCGAACGCGTCATTCTGGAGAGAGGGGAGGATCGATGTGGGTCACTCCCCACAGCGCCGGACAGCCTCGCGGCGCGTAAAAATATGTAACTAGGTAACGCAACAAAGCTAACTCGGACAAAGAACATTTTCTCTATCTAAACAGAAGCGATATTTGAGGAACTAGTGAACGTCCCCTCCTTTACATAAACTGAATGTATAAAATCCCAAAGAATGGTTACAAGTTCCGTTTCTAATATGAGACTTGGTGACGGTATTTTTGCTCCCACCACATTTTAAGTGCTTCTTTATAGCTAAATCTCTGCTTCTAGCTGTGCATATATGTAAAAAACAAAAGTCGCGTTAACTGTTACGTGTTCCTTGAAGATGTAGCCGTACACAGTCAGATTTACCACCTAACTGTTTTTGTTCACCGCCATAGAAACAAATAGCTTCCACGAATGGTAATAATTATTATATTTCTAATATCATTGTTATACCTTTCAGCACCAATTTCATCAATTACACAAGCAGCTTAGAAATAATTTTTGTGTTATGTCAAAAGTGCAGTCGCTCTCACGTTTAAATAATTTCTTTGAAATGAGACATATGGAATCATTTCACCACATTCTCTACAGATGCTCGAATTCTTTATATTTGTGATGAACCATTAAACATGCCTGATTTCCGAAAACTCATTTCAAAGAACATCGAAGTCGTCTGTAATATAACACAAATATTATGTCTAAATCTGTAGCGCTGGAATGTCACCTTGAAAATTTGACAATTTTGTTTCAGTCCTGCACATGAGAGTTAAATACCTGATGTTGGCAGCAATTTCCTTGATCGCTCCCTGAGTACATCAGTTTGACTAAAACATCTGCACTTCATCGGATCTCCGGCCGAAAATTTTCCCGCTGAGTGAAGTTCACTGTCTTAATCAGTAGAACTGATCACGTGGCCATTGTCTCTCTTCCTTTCTACCTTCTGTGCTGCGGAAATTTTACCTCTCTTGTTAAAATTCGATCATCAATTTTTTTTTTTTTTTTTTTTTTTTTTTTTTGTTCTCAGGCTGGGGAATGCCATGGTTTTGACATTTCCACCTCAAAAACGCCAAGTTTACATCCACAGATATAGATGGATTTAGTTATAACCGTAACATGTTTCTTGTACGGAGTTGTTGCACGTTGTTGATTATTTCTATGATATATTCTGGAACGTTAGCCAAGTTGAGCCAAGAGACGGTTGGCTCACAGTTTGTAACAAGCGTGTGTCGTATGTCAACATGAAGAAAAGTTGGTAACGATGTATGGGAAGTAGTGCCGTATATTAATGTCGAAAAAAAAGTGTTAGGTAACCATGTATGATATTTTTAATTATTTCTCTCACTTTCTGTTTTTTTTAACGCATCGAAGAGTAAAAAATGAGCAAATTTGTTAGATACTTACATCTGAAATAATTTCAAGGTTTTACTTGACTGACGCATGAATAAAGTGATGAGGCCCGCGACAATGTTTATCGTGCATAAGGCGGAAGAATTCACGACGTGCGTACAAGTAGATTTTAAGCAGGGCTTTCAAAAGTGCTCATTTTACCGTGAATAGCCTGTACCTGCATGTATTTTAGCGAGCAAACTGAATGGTGCTCAGTACAGTTGGTAACGGCGAAGGGAAAGTAGTTGCATGTTTAAACGTCGAATTAAAAGTTTTAGGCAAACATTTGTTACTACTGAAACTAAATATTTTGCTTTCTGTTTCTTTATAATACATATTAAGTGTGGAATTAGCAACTTGGTAAAAGATTTACTATTTCAATGAGTTCACAGTTGTACTTGACCAGCGCATGAACAAAGTGATCCAGCCAACACAAAAATGTTAATTTTACAAATGGTAAAGACTACGCAGTGTACACACAAGCAGATGTTAGGCAGGGCGTCCAGAAGTGCTTTGTTTGCCGTGAACCGTCTATGGTCTGATGAGCAAGTTGTGTTGTTCTGACAGGGTGCGTGGCGTAGCCCGTATGAATCATGTCAGTAGTTGATCTGGAAGAAACTTTGCAAGGCCGCGGTTACACGAGTGCTGTTAAACACATTCAGCTAAATACATTCGGTAGCCATGTCTGAACAAGTCTGAAAACCGAACGTGTTTTCGCGGTCACACGCCCAAAGCAGAATGAAATCAATGGAAATTCTAACCTCAACAAACATGGAACTTAAACTGTATGATGTTTAATTTTAATAGCGTCCAACATTTATCACTATTGATCTTTTTAATTGTTATGAAACCTACACATTTACTGTAATGGAATTATGGGTGGGTATTAGTACAATGAGAAAAATATTTGGTAAAATGTAATGGAATTTATTTGAAACAACCAATTGGTATATTTGCCTAGTAGCAATCAAGATCATTGCTTGGCGCAACAAGATTATTTGTTCGATACTATTTAGTTGTTTCAACAATGTTATATTGCAGTAATAGTAACCGATATACACTGCTGAATCAAGTTAGTTCACAGGTTTGGCAGAACCACAACAGTAGTTTCTTTTAACCAAATAATTATGTTGAACTTCAACATGTCTGTGTTAAAACCACCAAGGAGCTGTCTGGCATGACTAATAAGACGATTACTTTTAACCAAATAATTATGTTGAACTTCAACATGTCTGTGTTAAAACCACCAAGGAGCTGTTTGGCATGACTAATAAGACGATTACTTCTAACCAAATAATTTTGTCGAACCAAACATATGCCTGTGTTAAAAAAAGTGCATTTATTTGGCTTAGCAACTAATTTTTTTTCTTTTTTACCGAATCTTTTAGTTAAACCAGACATGCATTTATTCGACTTAATTATTAGTGTTACTTCTTTTAAACACATTGTAAGAAAATAATATTAGTTATATTATATAATAGAATTACATTTAAATACACGAAGTATTAGTACTGCTAACTTGTATTTTTATTACATATATTCTCTGACGAATTGTATTCGAAATCTTAACTCTAAGGTTCGCAATTCTTTCCGGAGGGTGGGCGCGAACCATGGACCTCTATGACGGCAGGCCGATGTGCTATCCATTACACCACGACGTGTAAAGGAATGTTTCTCGTGCCCGTCTTCCCACTTACATGTTACTCGAACTTGTTTCTGGGCGCTGTTATTTCGAAACATACCTTGGAAACATAATAAAAGTAATTTTATTACTTTATTTCTAGTTTATGTTTGTAACAAGGGTAGTATAGCACGAAGGTTTAAAACACTACGAAATGTCACTGGAATGAATCCATATTGACAATAGGAACGCAAAAAAATAGAAACAAAACTTCCACAATTTTCAAAAAAAGGTGTAAATTTTTCAAATCCCCATGAAATAAAGAGCATTCTTGTTTCTCGGTTTGCCATCTTGCACTGACTCACTACCAACCAAGTTCGTTGTTCAGTCAGTTGTATCCAAATGGTTAAATTTACCATGTCAAAATAGTTTGGCAAATATATAGTTGATTTAAATTCATCGTTTTGTAAAAGCAAGCATGTGTAGGCATTTTAAAAACAAATATATGTTTTTTTTTTTTTTTTTTCAAAACTGATATATATATATATATATATATATATATATATAGAGAGAGAGAGAGAGAGAGAGAGAGAGAGAGAGAGAGAGAGAGAGAGAGAGAGAGAGAGAGAGAGAGAGAGAGAGAGTTGAGCTTACCATACATGAAAAATATGGTATAGTCAGCAAAACATTAGTTTGATTTGAAAAAATACACCAACAAAATTATTTGTTCAAAACAAAAAAAAATCACTATATTTACTTCAACAACCCAGTGTTTGATTTAACACTAGTTGGTTTGAAACAGCAAAATAAATACAAAAAAATTTTATTTTGTTGTTTAGACAATTACTTTTTCTCAGTGTACATTCAACCTTAAACTTAAGTTAACTCAACAAGTGCTGGAATTCCCGCCAAATTCAGCAATACTTATTACACGGCTTGTTTACTTCGAAGCAGCCAATAGGAGCGCAGCACTGTTCACTTTGCAAGAGGAACAACTGCGATTAGAACGCGTTCGAAGGTAATGTAACCTCTTCAATAGCTGAACTTGTTTTAGTGAGGTAGTGCTGTTTCCCGTGTAACCACGGCCCAAGTTAACTTGTTTGTTTGTTTTTTGCATCCGTAAGATCTTCTTTCAATACATGAGTAGCAAGACAGTAACGTTTTGCATAGTAACTTAGGTACGGTGTCGTTTCCCCGCGACAAACAAAAGACCACCACATCACATGTTGACCTCTCCCACGCCTGCAACATACTGTACGTTGTTTTTCTTCAGGGTTCACGTACAAGAAGGGCTCGATGTGACGATCAGCGACGCCTACACAAACACGGTATCTACGTACCATGTTCTGGTACACACGATCACCAATACCTGGAAGTCCAAGATCCGCCGCAGTCATAATTCGCGCCAGCAGTTCTTCCTCTGATTCCACAGAGTTATCGTAAATCACGCCCTTCATGTGGCCCCACAAGAAGGCAGAGTCAAGTCGGGTGAACGTGCAGGCCAAGCAATCGGGCCACCTAGACCTATCCACCCCGTCGCTTGGCCTGCACGTTCACCCGACTTGACTCCAAAAGACTACTTCCTGTGAGGCCACATGAAGGCTTGATTTAAGAGACCTCTGTGGAATCAGAGGTCTCTTATATATACATACATATCAGATATCACATACACACATAATATCTTTCTTCGTAATGTGACTAATCTTCTTCCAAGATGCTGTGGATGTCATCGTTTTGCTGAAACAGAAGAAAAAGGGAACGAGAAAAACCGGAACAAGAAATACAATAAAATGTTATACAGTAATTTCTTAATTTTTGTAGTTTAGATATTCATCTACGCTATAAAATGCACATTCGATAAAAAATTCTTTCAGCTGTTTTTTTTTTTTAAGGAGTTTTTGGTTAGGGAAGCAGATTTCTTGAAGGTGCTGTGGAAATTTATTGAAAAGTTGGCTACCAAGGTAGTACGGCCCTTTCTGGGCTAATTTTAAGTTAACTGAAGTCATGTGGAAGAGTTTTTTATTCTAGTGCCATGCTTATGAAAGGACTCTTTTTTTTTCTGAAATAAGTGACTGTTTGTGGACACGAATGTAGGTACACTCATATGCAAATTTTAATATCTCTGAGCTCTTGAAAAGAGGTCTACGTGAGTCTGGCTTTCTTTTGCCATTGATTATTCTAACAGGTCTCTTTTGCACGAGAAACACTTTTTTATTGTCAGTGGAATTACCCCAAAAAATTACACCATAACTCATGATGCAAGTTAGCAAGAGAGGTTGGAGCATCAGTGCGTGAGGATTATCAGCAAGAGAGAGAAACAGAGAAAGATCCTCACAGCTTCGTTTCACGTAGAAACTGCTGTAAGAAGAGGACGCTCGTCACGCACAGCTGAAGAGCTTCTATAAGAGCACAGAATACCCCAGATTAAAGGCCAACTGCAGCCACACACGCCAAGCAGAATGGCGTCATTGGCCATAAACATGTCGGAAGGCCGCGCCCTTCGCCAGTCAGCGCTTGGTGAGGCACTGGCCAGCTGACAACCCTGCCTGGAGGGAATCTCTGGCAGAACGCAGTAGCCAATCGTACACAAGACCCACTTCCAGAGACTCGCTGTGTTGAGAATGTGCAGTGGCGAGGCTGCTGGCAGTGGACCACTGCGCTTATGGCCACGAGGCTTATGCCGGAATCACATAGCCCCGACGAGCACAGCACGACGCGACAAAAACCGCAACCACAATCAGTTTCTATGTACCTGCTCGAATTTACAGCCCGGCAGTGTACTGACGCGACACAACGAGTTGAATTTTTCGTATCCATTTAGAAGGCGCTGATTAACTACGCTAGTTTCAACGGCGGTGGGCAGACGGGAAATTCGGAATACGATGGTGACAAAGTTTTATAGCTAATGCATTCAAAGATAAAATTATTAATTATAAGAGTTAAATTCAATAATTTTTATAATTTGTTTTCTTTTAAGCTACGTAGTTCCCATTGTAGGGAAAGTTTATTGTACAATTTCATTTTGCAAGGTTGTACACACTGTGCGTCGTGCCGCACGGCACGAGGAAGAATAGGAATTATTTCTAGCCCAAAACTGCTGGTCGTACGACAGAATTGTCGGGCTTATGTCAGATCTATCATGTATTTCATTAGTTGTTTAGTTTTAAGTGTCGTGTCGTGCTTGCGGTGTCGTGCTGGTCGGGGCTATGTGATTCCGGTATTACGCGTCGGGCACAAGGGGAAAAAACGCTCATTTAGCCGGACAAAAATGAAAAATTAAAGTGTTGGCAACCAACCAAACTACGCTGAAAAAAACGTCCTTTGATAACGCAAGAATCATTAGCACTCAACGAAACGAACCCAAACAGCGCAGAAGTCAGCCGATTACGGGGGGTGGGGGGGGGGGGAAAGCGATGTCAGTCGTACAAAAACAGGCAACTAGTACAGACGTGAACTAGGCGTGTTATAATCCCATCTGTAGCAACTTCTACGCATGAAGCTTCCAGTCACAGGTATCACAGGTAAAGACACCCGTTTAAAGGCAGTTGTTTGGACCTTATTAAACCCAGGCATGGTTATGTAATATTATGAGTAGACCTATGTGTAAACGTAAATTGAAGTCCACAAAGAAAGAACCACTCTTTCTTTGTAAATACAAGAGCCTTACTTCTCAATGAATGTGTGTGCAATCACGATCTCAAATAAACTCAATTGTTCAAACGTAGATATTTGGCAAGTAATCTAGTGACGTCGAAAAAGAAACTGTTTGTAGTGTGAAAATACTATATGTTTTGTAGTTTTTGTAACTCCAAGTGTCCCGAAGCTTTAGTGAGTACCTCATGGATCAATAGTTTACGTGAGCTGGCTGAAGACACAAGAAGTAGGTGAAATATGACATTGAAAGGATTCGTTATAAAAATTAAATGGAAGGACAGTCGACAAATTCACGTGTTTGTCAAGAAGAACTTACAATGTCTCGACTCTACAGTATAACTGTCGTTTCTGGCGTCGACCACTTGGCATTCAGTTCTAAGCGAGACAAACAAACGAGGCAGGGCGGAACTGGCAGTAAAGATGGAAATACCACAAGAATACTGTTTGACAACCAGGATAAAGTCGTTGATATAACTGGATTGGACAGTAAGATAATACAAAGAAGGTTTTCTCATATGCTGTGCACACTGTCTAGCTGCCACTTTGTAAACGTAAAACAGTTTGGAGATTACTGTGGGGACACAGCAAAACTACTGGTAGATATTTATGGCTGGCAGAAAATTAATATCACAGTAGAAAAACTTTTAATACATGGTACTTAATACCATAGTCAAGTCTTTACCATGGCCTCCAAACCAATTATCATATAATGTGTTTGAAGCGATCTGTTATATATGTTATATATATATGTACACTTCGTCTCGCATATACAGCTACAGATATAACCTACATGGAATGCTCATGTCTTCAGTCTCCGTGATCTCGGGAAATCGAAAAGTAAGCAGCTAACAGTGGAAGTCATTTCGTAAAGAAGTAAGTTCTGTGTTAGATATTCCACGTTGATTGACTGGACAAACAGTGGGTCAGGCGGCTTTGTAAACGAAGAGGATGATGATAGCGATGACTTTGCCATGTAAATAAATACTTACTGCCTTCGCAATTTACTTTGTACAGCGGTTTTTCAATATGGAATAAATACATATCAGTGATATATCTAATGTTTTCTTTTACGCTAACTACAAATGCTGCACTTATTTACAAACCCCATAGTTGCGATTATTTATATGTAATATGTATATTTATATACAGTTCCAGTGTGCAATATCAAATAACATACACTGGAACCGTTGTATAAACTTGACTATTTTTGTACGGCTAAATGTGTTTTTCCTTGCGTGCATCCGGATGTTGAATGTGCGTGCGTGCTCTCGATACATTAGTTTTTGCACCTTGTACAGTAGCCCACCATCAAGAAACATGCCAAATTATGTTTACAGTCACAGCATAGCTACGGAATGAAATAAAATACTTATACGCTATTCACGGTAAAGTGAGCACTTTTTAACGCCCTCTCGTTTGGAATAATAGCCAATAAATATATTCAATTGCAGCCTTAGACAATAACTTTTAGTCCGGTGAAATATATGCAATGTATTTATTACTTACATGGCAATATTTATTTTAGTAAATGGTGTAAAGGATAAAAAATGGCTGCTAGGAAAAAAAGTAACTACGGGCTCACTTGACCGTGAACAGCCTATACTTGAAAATTATGGAATATGCGAAATGTCATCGGGGAAGTCGTGCATAGATAAAAAAATGTCAGACTGTGCGTGTGAAGCGCAGCAGTGGTTAGGTTAGTGAAAGGGATGGATAAGAGCCGACGGCTTCAGTGTAGAAGGCGGTGAAGCGAGGTAGGGTTGGAACTCACCGCAGTTGACGCAGACGCCAGCAGCGTTCTCCACATTGAGAGGTCCTGAAAGTGCGTGCCATTTGATAAAGGCTGTTCACGTTAAAGTGAGCACTTTTGAAGTCAACATTAGAAGAAAGTCACTGCTCCTACCTGCATGTATTCTAACGGATGTACTGAGTGACATGCAAAGTTTGTAACGATGGATGGAAAGTAGTTCCATAGCTTAATGTCAAATAAAAAGTGTTACGTAACGATTTGTTATAAATTGTATTATTTCTTTCGCTTTATGTTTTTTTGTTAGTGAGTCAGTGTAAAATAAGCAAATTTGTAAAAGATTTACTTCTCTAATAATTTCACAGTTTCACGTGGCCAACGCATGAATAAAGTGATGACGCACATGGCAATGTTAATTTTACATGCGGCGGAAGAATACCCAACGTGCATACAAGTATATTCTAAGCAAAGCTTTCAAAAGTGCTCATTTTACCGTGAGCAGCCTATAGTATGCTATCTACTAGCCTTAAGGCGATATTACACGATACCAGATTCCGTAAAATCTTGTGCAAGGTTCGCCATAGCGGCCGTTATACGGGCTAGTGTGACACCCGTCATGTCTTTTCCCGCCTTGTACGGCCAGATTTCGTACCAGGTTTGGTAACTGGGCATGTCCTATTATTCGTGGCAGGTTCCACGCCGGCTTTCGTACCTGGCCAATCACGTCGTAGTTTCAGAGCGTACGGCGCTCCCCGTGGCTACTACTTGAAACGAGTTGATGAAGAAACCGAAAATGACTCCTCCATCTTGATTGTACATCCGTGATGTTGAAACTGTTTCAAATAGTTTTAAAATACGGCAATGACGAATAATATTGGCTGTGACAACTTTTAATTACTGTTTAAAACCGTTCTAAATATTTAAAACATTACCCACTCTATGAAAATATTAATTCAAACAATTCATTATATTTACTATAAATCAACTCAAAACCTGGGCTGTGAAGTGGTAGTGCAGTTGTAATGATGCGGATTGTGGTATCCGCAACAATATTGTATCTTTTGGACGTGAGTTCAAAACTCCACCGGACCCAAATTTTTTATCATTAAATTTAAATTGCTGATGATTTCCCGCTACGTAAAGAAAATACTATATTTTGCAACCGGTCAGTAATTTTCGTCAAAATTAAAAATAACACACTCATCCTCTAGTGACTTAAAGTAATTTTCAAGAAAATGAATGAAACTATACTAATAAGCAATTAATTTACGTTATAGGCGAACAGTAATATAGAAATATTAAGATGTGCTAGCTAGTTTTTTCATGGGCCTACGCAAGTTACTAACTGATAGCTGGCCTACGAATGGAGTACATATTTACTACAAACCACACACTGTGCATTCACCGAGGGTGCCAAATACTAGTACGTGAACTGCTGTCGTGTAATATGAATCTTCCATGGCGGCTCATATAGCGGCTGGTATACCGGCTCGTGCACCAGGGCAAGCTTGTACAAGAACCAAGTACGACTGCAGGTATCGTGTAATATCGGCTTTAGGAGGGGGGACAGGTTCTAGGTGCGTGCCAAGCCCCATACAAAGGCCTGTTCAAACCAATCTGGGTGTAGGAGGAGCTTGCGTCGTTCGACCAAGTAATGTTTCCGAGTGCCAAGCCAGTGAACTGGTGTGTAGTGTTCTCGTCTCGCTGCGTTTAAAGGCTGTTCACGATGAAGTAAGCACTTTCTAAATCAACCTTAGAAAAATTTCACTGCCCCTGCCTGCAAATATTTTAACCGGCGCACTGAATGGCATGCGCCCGGTAAAGTTGGAAACGATGGAGGGAAAGTAGTTCCATATCTTAACCTCGAATAAAAAATGTTAGGTAACGATTTGCGAAAACATAAATAATTTCTTTCGCTTTCTGTTTTTCTTTTTAATGTGCCTAGTAGTGAAAATGATCAGATTTGTAAAATATTTTCTTTTTTAATAATTTCACTCTTTCACTTGACCGACGCTTGAATAAATTGATGAGGCCCATGACAATGTTAATTTTACATAAGGCGGAAGAATACACAACGTGTATACAGGAAAAACTTAAGCAGGGACATCAAAAGTGTTCATTTAATCGTGAACAGCCTGTACCTACGAGACTTTCAGCGGTGACCCTGTTATGTTATTGGTGGGAAGTCTACAGGAAGGTTCCCTGCAGGGCCCTAGAGTAGCTTTGTATGTATCTCACGCGTATATTCTGAATTACAGTGTTTTGAAAAAGCCGCTTTTGGCCATTTGGAGTGCTATGAAATGGCGTTTATAATGTGCGAGACGTCTTGGAAGTACTCAACAGCTCTCGTTTGAAGTGTGTGTTATTTTCGTAGATCAACACATTGGACGCACGTTTAATAGTTTCGTTGAAAAACGAGTATGTCAAACTGACTGCAACGTAGTTTCACGTGCCATGTAGGCGAGAGACTTCATGCAACAGTCTGCGGAAGCTGTTTCAACGATGTTAGAGGGATGCAAAATAATATTTATTTGCTTGTAAGTACTCGCCTGGAGTATGTAAACTTACAGGCGATGCGATTGATAGTTTCGTAAAAAAAAACGCGTTTTCCAACGCACTTGAAGCTCCAAGTAAGCCATCGCCGTAAGGTTGAAATAAAGAAACTGCACATGGAGCACTGCACCCAACTATACAACGTGAAGAACTCATAAAAAATTAGTAGGTACAGGCAACATAAAAATTGTCAGAAAAGTGCGATTTATGCTATATGTGAAAGAAGAACGTATATATTTTGCAACATTATAAAATATTTTACTAAAATATACTTTTTAAATGTAAAAAAAATAATTGATTAAAATAGTCTGTATTTTTAACTAAATTTAAGCGCATCTCCATTCTGGATGCTTCAGAAAGAAGAATTTGCAAGAAAATCTTCGCCATGGAATATCGTCATAATGTTTACTATGATTGTGTGTAAGAAAATTATAATAATAATGTAGGAAATGATTTTTAATATTATTTTATGTGCATCCATTTGTCATAATCATTTATGGCTGAAATTGACGTAAATAAAGTTAATTACAATATTTATATTATACATTATTACTATAATTCTATTACATATTATCACAGTAAATATTATAACAACCTTTCTTGAAGAAGATTTCCTTGCAAATTCTACTTTCCGAAGCATCCAGAATGTAAATGCGCTTAAATATTGTTAAAAAAAATTACAGGCTATTTCAATCGATTTTTTTCTTACACTTAAAAATAATATTTTAGTAAAATATTTTTATAATGTTGCAAAACATATACATTCTTCTTGCATATACAGCATAAATTGAACTTTTCTTGCAATTGTTATGGTGTCTGTACTACATTTTTATGCGTTCTTCGCATAGTACAGTCAGGTGCAGTGATCCATAGGCAGTTTCTTTACTTCAACCTTAACGTCTTGTCGACAGCGAGGTAATCAGGTACGGGGCAAACTGCTCAGCGACGCGCGGTAGAGATCTGCCAAGGCCTGTGGTAAGGGACCATCACAGCATTCGCAGAGGGTGATGTTGCGGAACCATGGGGAATCAAAATCATGATGACCAGACTGGGACATGAACCGAGGTCCCCTCGGGTACCAGTCCATTGCTTTGCCACTACCACCATCTCGTTCGCTTTGATGTCGGTAAGCAGGGCCAGTCATAGAGTACATAAAGAACGTGAAACGTTGTTTTAAAAATTATAAACGCACTGAGCCGACATAAGTATTAATTGTCTTAAAAAAAAAAGTGGTTCTATTTTGTTGTCTCTTGAATATTTATTGAATGTTTTGTAGCAGGATGTATTGTTCGTTGTGGAAATGAAGGCAAAATGGATACAGCTTTGTTCTTATAGGTTGTTCACGGTGAAATGAACACTTTTGAAAGCCCTGCTTAAAATCTACTTGTACGCACGTTGTGAATTCTTCCGTCTTACGCATGATAAACATTGTCGTGGGCCTCATCACTTTATTCACTCGTCAGTCAAGTAAAACAGTGAGATTATTTCCATTGTAAGTATCCAACAAATTTGCTCATTTTTACTCTTCGATGCATTAAAAAATAAACATGAAGAGAAATAAATAATTTATGTAATCAAAAATGGTTGCCTAACTTTTATTAGACGTTCAGATATGGAACTACTTTCCCTCCAACGTTACCAACTTTACTGGGCGCATGCCACTCAGTGCGACCGTTGAAATGTATGCATGATTGTGGGGGCAGTAACTTTTTCTGAGGTTGATTTCAAAAGTGTTCACTTTATCGTGAACAGCCTTTACTAGTATAACACTACCCGTATTCGTACACTGAGCACTGAACCGCGGCTTTGCTGGTCTGACTGGCGGGCTGTCTGAGTTGCGCCGGGACGTGCAGGGCGTCCTGACCTCTGGGCTATGTGTTCTTTGCGGTCTGGTGAGGGAAACTTCCTCAGCCCGCGGAGAGATACAATTGCTGCAACCGTCTGGGTGGTATAAGGGCCCGAGCACACCCCCCGCTCCGAGCTTCGGCAATGATGAGAGACACTGAGCACTGGCCTTTGGGTAAGGCTGGGCGCACGAGAGAACAGCAACACACGGGACAGACAGGCAGAAGTGAGCTGTAGGCGGTGGTGATACGTTACAATCCCGGCGCGGGGGCTGTGCAGTTTTGCATATCGCAGAGATGCGGGGAGGGGGGGAGTTTCCTGTGCTAGCCAGGTGTTGGCCAGCCTGCTTCCGTCCGCCACAGTCGCCCACGTGTCCTTTCGCAGGACTCTCCGAACACCACCGCCTGCCTGTCTGTCTGTCCAGCCACAAACCCCTCTCCTCAAACACAAACTCTCAAACCACTCCACAGTTGCCTCTTATACCACAAACCACAATTCTGCCACAAACCGCTCTTCTGCCACAAACGCCTCTTCTACCACAAATGTTTGTTCTACCTCGAATGCCCGTTATACCACAATATATGTTCTAATACAAATTCCTGCTCTACGACGAACACCTAGTCTATTACGAATACGTGTTCAACCGCAATACCTCTTTTACCTGAAATGCCTATTTAGTCACAAATGTTTTTTCTGCTGTTGAAAACACTTTTGTGGCCAAATATCTTGTGCAAGTCGGCCAATTCGTCAGAGCGACACTAGCACCTCTCTTTTTCATAGTTATTATTTTCCTAACAGACGTCTTGCAATAGTGGCTAACGCATTTCCTCATTACGTTCTATTTTAGTTATTTCTTAAATTTTCTCTTTTCAGCAATTATATATATATATATATTTTTTTTTTTTTCGGTTTACAGGCAACACTTACGTCTGCGAATTATTCCTCTGCATTAGGCCGACATTACGATGTCTTCACGTTTCGCACGTAACACGCATAAGTAGGCTATATCTTGACTGGCGTGTTTCAATAAGATCAATTGCGATCATTTCAAGTGTATCCTCACATAAAGCAGTATTGGCCATTTTGAAGGCCTCTGAAGAATTGTTTTTTAATGTGCGTGACGCCTTGAAAGCTCTGAACATCCCTCGTCTGTAGCGTGTGTTCCTTTCTTAGAGCACCTCATTGGACACACGTGTAAGTTTCGTGAGAAAACGAGCGTTTTAAACACACTGCAAAGCAGTTCAAATGCCAAGTAGGTAAAGCCTTATGTGGGCCGAACAGGGCCGGCCTTAGATCATTCGGCGGCCGGGGCAAGGGGCAAATTATTCGCCCCCGTATTTTTCTCATTTAAAATTAAAATTATTGTAATATTAATGCACTTTCGTTTAAGAAATTTACAAATAAAATTTACATGACTCTAGCATTTACTGTGTAACGTTGATATACAAAACGAATTTCATAGTTATGTAATCAACATAATATGATAAATTTATTGTTACACCCTTGTCTGATTCGCCGTATATCATTTCGCTGTCGCCAATATTTGTTAGTACAGAAAAACGACTTCATAATAATTCTTACACACACAACTACTATGAAACGGAAATATGAACTTAACATTATGAACAGTATTTTTTTTTTTTTTCAGTCCTGGGAAAATGAGACCTGTAACTTTCTTGCGATCACTTTAACATCAGTGAAGAAGAGATTCACTAGGATTTACTATTAAATATATAATGTTTAATATACAAATAAAATTGCACATTATGTACACTTCATTGTCCTATAAAAATGGGGCCTTGCCTGCCTTGCCTGGGCAAATTTGGTTATAGGTGAGGAAAGGTCAATCTTGCGAGCTATGTCATTCTCTATGGACAATATCGCCAACGATGAGAGCCGTTTGTCACTCATAGTAGATCGAAGGTAAGTCTTGATCAATTTTAACTTCGAAAAACTGCGTTCACAGCTAGCTACTGTCACTGGCAAAGTGAGCAATACTCGAAGTGGCACTCAGATATTAGGAAATGCAGTGTTCATATTTGTGCCTTCTACATATTGTAAAACTTTCTTAGGATAACGCTTCACAGATGATGATACAAAACACTGGAAGTGTTTTAATTCTTCCCAAAGCTCCAATCAGGCTGATTCGTCAAGACCTTCATATTCAAACTGACTCTTCTTTCTTCGTGTATGAGTGGGATTTCCAACCAAAGCATGAGCTCCTAATGTATCTGCTAGATATTTTGCAGTTATAACTGCATTTTGATAGCCATCATTCCTGTAGGAAGATACATACTCCATACAACTCGTGATTAAAAAGGTGACAGTACAAATAGCCATCACTGGGCTTTGCGATGATTTGCTCACAATGTTTACTTGATACAAAATATCGTACTATACAACAAGACAAATAAAAAATTCAAATTTCATTAACTGTTCCGTTAAAGTGCGTGCTTCGTACCCCAAACCAGGTTCTTCCAAACTAGATTCGAACACTACGATTAAAGCATCATACACATTCTTCACTTGATATCTAATATCCATGACACTATCAATTCTACTTTCCCAGCATGTAGCACTTAGTGGTTTAACAGTAAGGCTGGTCACATGGTTCTTAAAAATTTCCCAACGTTGAACAGAAACTGGGAAAAAAGCACAGTTCTGCAGAACACCAAACAATGTAATAGAAAATACCTGATGATGAAGCTGCTTCTGAAACAGCTAAATTCAAAGAATGACAGCCACAAGGCACAAATGATGCTCTTGGGTTCATTTGGAGAATTTTTGCTTGGACACCTTTGTGTTTATCTTTCATACTGGCACCATTGTCGTATCCCTGGCCACGGCAAACTTTTGACCTTAGTCCATTTTCGGCTAAAGTTCTTAACAATAGTTCTAACAAGCATTCTCCTGTACAATTACTGGCATTTCGAAATCCCAAAACTTGTTCATTTATTTAAATTACATAATCTTCTACCTCCACAAACCTTATCGTGTATGACAATTTTCAGTGTAAGTGATATCTTTCGTGTAGTATGAAATTATGGAATAATATTTGGACTTTTAAGCCAGTTTGTGTATGTTTTCGAGTACTGCATCGCCTAAAATGTCAATTTTGTATAGTCTTCCCCGCAATAAAGGTCATTTGGTGACTTGACTGAAACACGCATTAGGTGTTCACGCTTAACATCATCAAAATTTCTCAACAGTTCTACTAGACCAAGAAAGTTTCAATTATTTTATTGTAAAAGCTTGTCCGAGGATCCCCTGAAAGCCAATTAATGCGGGGCCAAGAACACAGTAATAGACAAAAGGCGTTCGAGCACACACTTCCAGTGTTGAACTTCATTATTCATAAGTTGTTGATGTTTTGAATCAATACCTTGATTGAGACTCAGTCTCTGGATTCACGCTCAATCCACTTGCAGTGCGCATTTTCATGATCTGGCCACTTCATGTTCTTTCGAGCGATAACCTACGTGCTTCCAGTCACAAAAATCAGTTGTTCCTAGTTTTGAGCTACAGTCCCTATTGAATATTTTGCAACAAAAGCAAAATGCACAGTCCGAACTATAAGAATGCACATGCCATCGCCTTTACAAATCTTCCCCATTATCTTGATTACTAATTGTTTATTTTATAGAAAAATGCCGCTTGTCTGCATCTCAAGGAAACACAGTGTCTTTAGTTTTTTGAGGTCCGGTTAAAACAAACATATCTATAACTGGAGGCTGCAAAACTTTAGGACATAACACTGTATCGGACAATTAGGTAAAATAATCTGATTTGTTTTTGCTTTCTTCTGAAACTAGCTTAAGTTTTTTCTCTAAGTGAGTTTTGTTATACGTAGACTCCAAAAGCTCCACCTCCGCTTGGAAGAATGGTTCTGCTGAGGGGAAAATTCTGTACGTGTTTTCAGTGGTGTTGACGCCTTGATCTTCTTTATGAAAGTTGTCGTTGCTGGCATTGTCACAGTATGTTGAAGAACTTGCAGGGGGAGCTTATGTTGTAACATGCAACAAGAATTTTTCAATGCTGTGCGCATCTTGTTTTATTTTAGCAACTGTCTCGGATTTCCGTTTACTTTTTTTCAGACCCAGATAATTTCTTCGGTCCAAATTTCTTCATACCTATTGCATATCTTGCGCAGAAATAAAAACAATTAGTTTTATAATCATAATAGATAAATGAGTTACAATGATATGTACAAAGAATATAAAGCATTAATGCAGTTTGTGTTAAGACACATTTAAATGATCTTGCAATGCTTTATAAGAGCAACCAGCAAAAAAATTAAAATTTTGAATATTTTTGTTAATATCTGAGAATTTTTAGACTCATATGACTAAACAAAACAATCCTTTTTAGCATTATTGTAGGTCTATATGTTGTAAAAATATTATAAACTGGGATAACTGTAATTGGTAATCATTGATATTGGTTCCTCTTGTAAAGAGCCCACAACTATGCGAATATTTCAGTAGGATTATTTATGAAATCACTATTAATATAATTAGTGGGCGCAGTGACAATATCATCATGTGACAGGGTAATAGGCCTATATCATACTCATAAACATAACAAATAAATATACTTTGTGGTGGCCTCAGAAGTTAACTTTTGAGAGTAGTGGAATGTAAACATCGCGTGTATAACACTGTTAGTCACAACCCGGACATCTCATTTACATCGAAAAGTTGCAGAAAAAATTGGCTGAAAGGAATATCTAAGCATGGTCTCAAAAGTGTTCACTTTACCGTGAATATTGTAGGCTATAAACAAAACTTATGTACGGACACAAAAAAGGGAACCATCAGTTTCACTTACCTACGGCATTAGATAACAAGTAATGAAATCCCACTTTTGGCTAAGATTAACAATCGCAAAATTATATCTTCTGAGGTGACAATATTCATATGTAAATATGGTTTAATCACAAACTAATTCTCAGATTGCAGATAAACTCTTAAAACAAAGCACACTCGATGAGAATGTTGCCCGTTTTCAAACGGCAACTAAATCACTTAGTGAACTACAAGGCACAGAGCGCACCACGCTCTAATCCTGCATATCTTCAGTAGCTCATCGATTAGTCCATTTCATCACAGAGTGCAACTCATTATTGACCACCACATTACATTTGTAAACGCTGCTAGATTGTGTGCCCTTTTTATACCAATCTTTGACTGTCAACATTATCAGCAGTACATGTGAATGCCAAATTTCCACTACGATTGCAGGAAAATTTTTTTTTTTTCTCGTCTGATTTTGGTTCCCCCTTCATATTGGCGCCCCCTTCATCTTGGCGCCTTAGGGCTCGCCCCGCCCTAGGGCCGGGCCTGGTGCCGAACCGCCACCCTGCTTCTCAGGCCGTCTTCCAGTTGGCACATTTTGTTAAGGGTGGGTTTACGATTCACTTAACAGAATCACTGTGCCGCATGCTTAGAATATGAATCAGCTTGTTCAAGTGTATTTGTTTATGAGTGCCGTGTGCGGGTCGTTTACGGGTCGTGTGCGTTCTCTGTTTGACTTAAGATATCGTTATATTTTATCTCTTAAGTGGAAGTCAAGACGAAGTAGCCAACCAGAGCCCAGTGACATCTGTTGTTGGCGAGAAACTGTATTTTAATCTTGAATTTAGCTTATGTCGTATCGTGAAGTCGTATGCGATGAATTATTTTAATCGATAGGATACCACATTATTTAAAGAACTCTTCAAGATCATGTTTTATTTCTTGGAAGAGGTTATCGAATTCTCTTTAATTAACCTTATACAGATTTATTGACTTAAATGCCCAATGTTGGCATCAGCAACACCTATAACATACGAGTTTTTCAAAACGATTACGCAAGCAGTGACCGCAAATAATTAAATATATATGTAAATAATTTTCACTCTTGGCCATTTTCCAGTTTACGTCGGCTGCTCTGGTATCCTACGATTATGATTGGCGAAACTTAACAGTTGCCAAATCAATCATGAACGGCAAAATTTATTTTCCGTATGCTTAAAGTCATAAGTACAAGTCTTAGTTCTTCAGTATTTAATTGTAAACCCACCTTAAAGGTCACTTGCATTCAAACTGATGACGTATTTTTGTAATTTATTTACTTTTCACGATCTTGAAATGTCACTATGTTAGATTTTCCTATTTAAACAGTTAAATACGCATACAACTTTAGTTAGTATAATGAACGAATGCTTATTACACTCAAAATAATTATTTTGTAAAGTGAGCATCGAAAGATCAGAGCCTTGCGCTTTAGAGGCGATGTTGAACTCGATGCACGTGGCAATGTCGTCATAATCGCTCCCGCGCTTCCCGGACTCGGGACATGGAAAAAGCGCCAGAGGCCTTAATGCTCGAAATCGTTCGGTTCCCTCAGACAATTCGATCCGAGTAGAGTGGCGAACCCGCATACGGCTTCGCGTGTGCCGGATTTGCTATGCTGGAGCGGAAACCGCTCGCGTACGTGTCGGCCATTCGGTTCGGGCCAACGGTGGCCGCATGCTAGTTCCGCTGTGACGACCGTCCATGTTGTCCACCCTTCAACTTGCTGTTTCAACGTATAATTCTAACGATTACAAATGGAACAAAGTGTACAACGTACAATACAACTTTCATATCGAAATCATGTTTTGGTAATACAATGTGTTAATATGCACTATAATTATTTCACAATGTTTCTGGAAAGAAACGGTATTAAAGAGGTTCCATGACTTACAGTATATATACGCCCGTTATTAATAGTGTTTGTAGTGGGTGGGTGCCCTCATAGCTCAGGGGGTAGGGTGGCCGACGTGTAGTCGGAGGATCGCGAGTTTGCGCCCCTGTGACTCCGACGCGGCAGATCCTCAGTTCGCTTGTCGCAGTAGGAATTTTTCATCAGGTCGGTTTCACTAGAACATCGCCAACGTCAAAAAAAAACGCCACAGCAACTTAAAATGAAGGAAAACAGAAAAATTATATAAATAAAAGTGGTTAGCGCCGCGCCCTAATGACTGAAGGCTTTACAGCTCGAGTCTGCTTACGGTATCAACTTTTTTGTATTTATAAATCTTTATTATTTTATTTATATCGTCAATATAATAATGGAATTTTTTTCTTGGTGATATTTACGCTCATATTTAATCATAAGCAAGATATAAAATTATACAAAAAAAATTTCCTTACAGCGACTGTTGAAAGTTATTCATTATAAGCATCGTGTCATGGTTTTATTTCTGTTCTTTCAGTTATTTATCACATGTAGTAGTCTTATTAATAGCAAATTGTAATATGATAATTGCAATCTTACCCTCTTGTACAGTCTTCTGAGGACCGGAAATTCAGCTTTAATCAACAGCAAATACTAGATGATAGCGAATGCCTCGTGTAAAACAGTTTCGTTTGTGTGAGAATCTGGTCACTTCTAAAATATTATATCAATCTTAGAGCTTGCAATGCGACAATGTCACACACGATTTGTACATATGTAAAACTCTTTCTGCGAAAATTCATAAATGTTGTTCAATCAAAAATAAAACAGAAGCCTATAAGACGCGAGTCAACTTAGGCTTCATTTTAATAATATTGCAACAGTGGGACTCTATTTGAAAACAAGATAGTCTTATTTAGAACAAACAGCAATCTTCAATTAACTAACACCTAATAGCGAAATTTACTAAAGAGTAATTTTGTAAAATAATAAATATAAATAAAATTCAGCGCATTACGTCTTAATTCGTAGAACTAGTGTTCTAAAGTGCAGCAAATTAAATCTGCCTCGTGATGACTGATTTGAAGAGAAATTCATTGTTCTACATGTTATTAAACCTCAACACAGTTGCGATACATTTGCTATTATCGACATGTAACAATATTTTTGTAAAATTATCCCTGTTAACAAAAATCCACCATTGTTCACTAAGGATAATTTCTCAATTAAAAAATACAGCGAACTTATAAATCTATAAAATTTAGCACCATAATAATTCTCATTCTTATAGTGACTTCAAGTGGAGCCATTGTAACTATTAAAAGTTAAGAGTTACAATAACTTAAATCACTCTAAATATTGGAATTTTAGCGGAAAACGTTGTGCATTTGTACCCTATGCATATCAATAATTAATTGTGTCAACACATTTGAGGTAGGTAATGGTAGCAAATTCTACACTCAAAATGCGTATCCAAATGTGGCAATATTTTAACTTTTTTTTTTTTTTGGAAGAAATGCAAAAGTAAGTCTAAAATATTTTCTATTAAACTAAATAAAGTTGAAAACATCAGTACACAGGCGTGAGCAATAACCGAAATTCATTAAATTATTTAGCTGAATAGAAGATGTGAAACCAGGTAAATTTATTGAATAATATTAATTAATATATGCCTAATCATTATGTATGTCAAGAACCCTGGACAAAATTTAATGGGAGAGATATTTACATTTCAATAGCGCGACATAACTTCATTAAAAAAAAAGAAGATTTGAGCCTAACAAAAAAACCAAGAACGTTATTAAAGGTAGCAATAGGTGTGTCCCAGCACAAAAATATTGCTTGAGCAATTAGAATTTACTGAAAAACTCGAAAGAAAATAAATAACAGCATATTCAGATTGATAAAAATTATACATAATCTAACTGATATAGTCAAGACATTATAATGAAGCAGAGATGATGAGATAAAATTTTAAATACTTCGGGTTAGATACTGTAGTAAATTTATTTTTAGGAACGTATTAATAAGTTAATTAATGTATGATTATATTCACCAAATTCTATAAATTACATTTTAAATTTTACAATTAATAAATCTAATTAAATAAATTACAAAGAAATTCATCATGCGCTTGAAAAATAAAGATGTTCTCGTATTATTAACTAGATATTTAATTAATTTTCGTTCCAGTCCGAGAGATTTTGTTTGTATTTGATGCTGTATGAGCTGCCGGACAACACTGCCGTGTGATCTCGTGCGCACAGTCGCACGCGAGATAGCCAAGTCACTCGGTTCCAACCTCTCTACTTCCATTCCGAGCGCTCGAGTCGAACGGGAACAGACTCGTATGGTTCCGGCATACCGAAACAGTGTCCCGTTAGGCAAAACCCCACTCGACTAGCTACTCGCATACTAGAAGCTCCAGCATAAGACCCCAGGGAGACGGGAGCCACAAAGCCTGTACAACCAACTTACTTCCTCAACAGCGGCAAATCACTCATGGCGCTGAGCTATTGCCAGTTTCGTGTCGAGATGGTGTATTAACCCAATCACACCTAGTGTGCACAATAGTGCACATTGCGCAAGTGTTTGTAATGTGTGTGCACACTGCGAAACTCTGTGAACAATTGTCTTACTTGTCGGTAAATTATACGTAAACCGTCTTGCTGGTCTAGATCATAATTGGTTCATATTACTGTAGCCAAACATATAGCATGTGACAGCCAAACGAGTGTTGCGTCGACTCCAGTACAATACGCATCATAAATTTTTTTGTTTGCAACACCTGGAACCGTGATTTAAAGTGGGGCTGAAAGGGTTATGGCGCCCTTCAACGACGAAGCGAACCGGATAAGACGTTTGGGCGGCTGTTAACATTGGTGTCTCGAAAGCCGATGAGGGTGAAGCGAGTTGAGTATGGAGCAGAGCCGGAATGCAAGGGCGGGGAAAACGGCAGATCGCTGAGAAAACCCGCCGACCAGCGAGTAACGTCCAGCACGATTCCCACGTGCGAGAAGCCCCGCCGGGCATCGAGCTCAGTTTGCCTCGTCGGGCGGCGAGCGTCCTAACCACTGCACCACCGCGGCCCCAAGGACGAAGGCGAAAAACTGATGTGACGTAGGAAGACGTCCAAACTTGCAAATGTTAGCTGCCAGCAGCAGTGAAGTGCCGGCAACGTGGACTAGAAGAAACCTGTGTCGGCATGTAAGCCATTTTCGCCATTATCACGTTCATGGAAGGTGCTGAGAAATTTTAATTATTCATTTTCGTATGCAAATAGCCATGTTGGACAGCTTGTATGACTAAACATTAAAAATTAACTTTAAGATGAAAAAATGTATAAAATGCAATTATGAAATAGTTACAAATGTCCGAAGTGATCCACGCATCGAAAGGCAATTTTCCCATTCATGTATGGGATTTTCCACTACCATGTACGTGTATTTTACTCCAGAGTGCGGTAATTTTACCTTACCCGTAAGGAAAACTAAGTTTCCCACACAAGTTTGCGAATATTACCTTACACTTGTCAGGTAATTTTCCCATAATGTTTTACAATGTATGTTGTAAATTAAAGAAATGATTACATGCACGTTGAAACATTTGAGTGGTAATTTAACTTGATAGCATCTGTGTAGACATTATACATACATGTACATATATAGATGCATATTGCCGTGAGAATTTCCATGCGGCCGTGATCTAACCTGGAGCTGTTTTCAACCTCGTGTCCGAGGAGCGGGGAAGTATCGATAGGTCGATACTGCCCAAGCGCGTCATAGCCGCTACGCGCAGGACCCGGAACTAGCACCTCCTCTCTTAATGAGTGTAGGTCGTAAACGTATTGCGTTTTATTTTCTCATTTTTCGTTCGGAATCCCCAAACAGCATTTTTTACCCGTATTTCATGGTATTTCTGTATACAGAGTGATTCGCAACTAGACCGACAAACTTCGGGAAGCGATTCGTCATGAAAAATTAAAAGTAAAACATTTTACACTTTATACCTAAAACGAATATTAAGGAAGGTATGAGCCCTTAAGAAACTAGGTTTTAAACCGTATTTGTGCAAAATATCGGTAACGAAGTAAAATACAAAGGCAACTCTCGGAACATTATTGTATGTTATCGGGACCTTCAACGTAAGAGGCTATATTTTGTACAAATACAGCTTAAATCTCGTTTTTTTTTTTTTTTTTTTTAAGGAAACATACATCCCTTAATTTACGGTTTAGGTATAAAGTGTCCCATATGTTTTCTTTTTACTTTTTCATGAAGAATCGCCTCCTGAAGTTTGTCGGTCTAATTGAGAATCGTCCTATATAATAATGCGGTCTAACTATTGGGAAACTACTTTTTTTGTACACAAAATTATGTACAGTATGCATCACATAAAACCACCACGTCGGATAAGCCAGAAAATCTATATAATGCAATTATTTATTTTACGTGGTTATTTAGACGGTTATTAAGGCACGTGTGTGTATTTGTATACACTCTCGAGATTGTTGTAAAATCAAACACTGCAATTTATTACTGTTATGTTTTCTGGTTACCGTATGCAGGTTAATTGGCTGGGTTTTATTCATACGAAAGCGTTTGTACCAATAGTCAGCTCATTACCTACTTCGACATTCAGATGCATATGATAGCAGATGCTATAGGTTAACATTCAAATATGCTGGCTAGAATAAATAACTCCAGTCCGAACCATACTGCTCATGGCACTCACTAACACGTCTGTTTAGTGTACGTGTGGTAGAGTGTCTGCGTAATGTTTATTTACTCATGTGAAAAGTACCAGTTCATAACGACAACAAATGAACACATATTACAAAAGGTGTAAAAACAATACCCGAAATTACTGTAGGAATTTTAGGACTGTCACCTGGGTAGCAGTGAACTTGCCCGGACCAATCCCAGGCTGAGTTGAGGATGAGCGTACCGTACGTTACTCCCTCATGCAGTAGATCAGCTGACATACACATCCTTTGTGTGCATACCAAACACCGCATAAGACTATAGTACTTAGAAACGGAATAATGTTCATAAGAGATAGGAGAGCATGGCGATAATATACTACACGAATCTAGTCAATACTGGCCATATTTATCTTTGAGATTTTTATCTATTTTTTATTTTTGTCGATTTTAATTTCAGAGAAATGAGTAGATAACGTACTGAAAAATTCCTGGATGGCAATTGGCAAAAGCTAGAAGACACAACAACAGTCCTAACACCGCTGAAAGTTGTCGTACGGAGCGTTTAATAATCTCTATAATACTATGCGGGAAAGCCTGGCAATGTTTAATAATCTCTATAATACTATGCGGGAAAGCCTGGCAATGTTTAATAATCTCTATAATACTATGCGGGAAAGCCTGCCAATGTTTAATAATCTCTATAATACTATGCGGGAAAGCCTGCCAATGTTTAATAATCTCTATAATACTATGCGGGAAAGCCTGCCAATGTTTAATAATCTCTATAATACTATGCGGGAAAGCCTGCCAATGTTTAATAATCTCTATAATACTATGCGGGAAAGCCTGCCAATGTTTAATAATCTCTATAATACTATGCGGGAAAGCCTGCCAATGTTTAATAATCTCTATAATACTATGCGGGAAAGCCTGCCAATGTTTAATCTCAAATACTTCCATGAATAAATATTACTGTTTCACAAAAATTACGTGGCTAAATATTACAAATTAAATCACTTTGCTCAGGGAAAACACTTAACTCCTTCACGGTTTTCAGTAGTAAAATTATATCCTGGGACACAGTACATCCTACAGAACCAATATGGCGTCATGCACAAAACTTTTAGAATTAATAGTGGACGATCTGATGTATCATTACGTAGAGAAAACTTGTGTAGCTTAGCTGAAGCGAAGTCTGCAGCTCTCGTAGGAACATTGAGCTTTATTTCTCGACGGGACGTGTAGTAAGGTGCTCTCGTCGAAGGGAGGGTATGACAGGGTGCTTAATTATGTGGAGATCCGTACTCTTCCAACAGACACACACTACCTCTTAGCAGCTAAACCGAGCGAAAGGGGCTTTATTAAGCGCACAACTTGATCGCTGGCTGCTGCAAACTATGTTAAACGTCGTTTGGAAAGGTATCTTTCTAAAACAAACCCTACACTACACCCAGTCTGGGCGAGTGTCCTGGACTACGTCCGTGCGTCTTGGGAGCTAATGGCGGAGAGAACATGAAACCTCGATCGGCTGGCGCTTACTAAACGGGCTTACCAAGCCAGTCAATCACACGACAGGATTCGAACCTGTGGGCCAATGAAAACAAAAATACTTCAAAACCCCCTTAACGAGCCTTTTTCCAACGGCCTAACCGTGACATGACATAGAATACGTGGTTTAGAAACAGCGACATACAATAAGAAAATCCCTGAAACGTTAACAAAAATTGAGACCAATAATAAACATTAATTACACATAAAAAATACAAAATAAAACCTATCTAACCTAATTCAATTAAACATATTAGATTGCCATTACAACATCTAAAGTTTAAATATCCTCCATGTGAAAAAAAAAAGAAATTAAATATAACAAAATAAAATTTCATTATGGACATACACAATATATTTATTACATATTAGTAGTACACATTAAATATTGTGTATAAACAAAAGGTGTGAAAAACAATATATGTTAATTCAGTATGCAAACGACGTACATTTGCGGGTGTTACACAATGTATTTCGGGCTATAGGTCAAAAGTTGAACACTAACAGCTTTGGCTTTGTTAACAAAATTATTTTTACTTCAATCATTCTCATTAGTCTGCCTTTACGGTGACATGCTCTTGTTATCTTGTTTCATTACTATTGTAATTCCGATCTTAATATTGTACAATCATAGTATGTTAATTAATTACCTGAATTTTATGACATATGCATGTTTGCATAATTACCTCATATATGAATTTCTATTCATTAATAGCACAACCAATTTTCGTTTCAATTAAGTGTTACACCATATCCTCTGTCAGTTGTAATATGGCCCCTCACACACGGGCGACTCGGTCGCGCCACTCAGTGGCACCACTCGGTCGCGGGGTGGTAGTATCCCGTAAGCGAACTTTGTAGAGGCGAAAATGCTTGCACACAGGCGACTGTCGCGAGCAGTGGCGTGTCCCCGCCACCAGTGGCGACCACAGAGTCGCATACAATCTTGCACACTAGCCACTTGTGGTGGCGTGTGATAGCGACTACTGCCGTCAGTCTGTGCCTCCCCGCTGCGTGGAACACAATGGCTCCATTTGATTCCGACAGATTCATAATAGAAGTAGAATCACGTCCTGCAATTTGGGGTACAAGAAGTGATACGTATGGCAACAAACTTGCTAGAGGAAAAGCCTGGTGGGAAGGATTGTGCGGTATATTCGTCAAGAATTTGGAAGGAATGGGTGCATCAGAAAAAAACAACGCAGGTTAGTTGATTTCACAGTAACTATATTAATAGTAAATATGTGCAATATATACATTAATGGAAGAAAAGAAATGTGTCAAGACCCTAGAGACACGATTAACATGCAAATATAAGATATTTTCTTGTGTATGCAGTTGACAGAATTGATTGCTATTCTAAGCATCAAAAGCGTACCTTATGATAGAGCTATACAATGCAAGATAACTTGTAATGAATACAATTTTCTTCTAAGTAGTACCGTCATTTAATTCGAACAATGTCAAATATAAAACAGTTTATACAAGAAAATGAAAACAGCTATAACTGGTATTTTGTAAATTGTCTAGTATTGCATCCTATGCTGCCACGGCAAAGATACTTCTTCGCTGGAAAAGTATTGCACAAACTTTTCTCTGATTGTTAATGCAGATCGCATGTTCGCTGGTTGAATTAAAGCGTCCCCTTCCTCCAGTCCAATTATGCTAAAAGTACAGTCGAAGTCTACACCATCTATTTCCCTGTTGAGTCGTGTACAACATGCCTTAACAAGCGTAGCAGCATCATTAACATTAATATTCACTGCTCTGTGAAAGATGCGCCACTTGTTTGTGATAATACCAAAGGAGCATTCTATGTAGCGTCTCGCTCTAAAAAGGCGATAGTTGTATGTTTTCTTTTCCCGCAACTAATTTTTCCCACCGTATGGCCTTTGCATGTGCGTGGAAAGAGCAAAGGTTTCATCGCCAACGAAAGTGAAAGGAAGAGGTTCGCCAACCATTCTTATTGTTTTGTCACTTGGAATGTGTAAAGCATTTACCTTCCGTTTTTGGAACAGCAGACTATTTTGATAAATTGCTAAATCAGATGCCTTATCATAGGAACTAATATCAACAAATGTGAACTTGTAATTTGAATCGCATACAGCTAACAATACCATGGGGAAAAACTTCTTGTGGCAAAAATATGATGATCCACTGCCAGCTGGTTGGATAAGCCGTATATGTTTACCGTAAATTGCCCCTAAGCAGTTGGGGAAATTAGCCCGTGTCTCAAAACCGTTTGCAATTTTCAGCCACTCATCTTCACTTAGGTCTGGAAAACAGATGTCATGTAGATGCTGCCAAATTGTCTCACAAACTTCTAATACTATTTTCCGCGCAGTGGAAATTCCACATCAAAATATGTAACGTAGATCTGCAAAGGTGCAGCCGGTAGCAAGGTACCTGTAAAAAATAGTAAGTATTAATATTATGCATCTTACAATAATGAAGTGTTTTTCTGTTAAGCTGTGGACCTATAACACGGTGGAAGGGTTTGCGTGACTCATTTCAAAGGGAGCTGGCAAAAATAAAAAAAAAACTAAATCCTACTCAGCTGCAGACACTGCTAGGAAAGAGTAATTTACTACAAACAGTTATCCTTTCTTCTTTCTGCCTGCGAGACAAAGCCACCAGAGGAAATTTACGACGACCATGCAATGGAAACACCTACTGCAGATACATTTCCTACACCATCCGCTAGACAAAAGAGGATGAGAACACAGTGGATGCAGAGGAACAACAGCTTATTCACGCATTATTCAAAAATCTATATTTAAAAAAAAAAAAAAAAAAAAAAAAAAAAAGCAGCGCCTCACTGTGATGATAATGGTGGTGACAGGCACTTTCTGTTAAGTATCTTAACCATTTCAAAGCTCTTCCTGACAATCTTAAATTTGATGTTAAGGGTGAGTTTATTCGCATTTTACAGAAGTACAAACAATGTACGAGTGCTGGTCTGCTGTATTCCTCTACATTCAATTACATGTATCCACAGCCCTTTTAATCGCGCACTACAGCTCTACACTTGCCATTTCATTACCATCAGAAACAGGACCTCCTGCAGCCTCGTACGACGAATCTCGCCCATCCAACGTTCCTCATACTCATCATTAGAACGCCCTGTATCAATCTGCCCCGACATCATCTGGTGATAGTCAACCACAGTTCCGGAGTCAATCCTCTGCATCATCAGCGACAAGAAGTCATGCTGTGTCTCCGTACTCTGATGTGTCCAGCGTTTGTGAAGACTTTTTCTAATAAAATTCCACAGAGTATTCAATCATAATGTGGATTTCTATACATTACAGAAGTTTCGAATACATATAATATATGTCAATATTGTTTTATTTTACATATATCTAAAACATATATTGTAATACTCCACATATTGTTAATCATTTGTAAACAGCGACGTGTTATTGACTACCTGTGCCAATTTGTGTGCGTGTGTGTGTGTGTATATATATATAATGTGTTTGTGAATGTAGACCTAAAACCCTGTCCTGTAGAAACACATTTATTTATCCGTAAAAATGAATCTCAGTACTTGCTTACTGCTACATTCGGCCCTACTTACTTAACCTAGCCAATCTGATAAAAGTAAGTTATTACCTGCGAATTACGATATGTCTGTGGCAAATCAATAACAACTGTTCATGATATAAAAAAAAACAGCTGCCAGAAATGTACCTGATTAGCCTATGTTCTATTTATTTATAGATTAACATAATTTTGCTGAGTTAGCTAATAGTACCCACCTGAGTGTAATCGCAATTCACTCATCGGCTGGTATATTCTTCCTCATATTTGTATCAGATTTCCCGATGTGTGTTTTCAGTAAGAACAAAAGTTCGTCGAAAGATTTTTTCGACATCCTGAAATAGTTATGAAACTTACAGCTGTCTTGTTTCATTTCACTCATAATGGTGTGAAATTGTCCACTCGTCAATCGATCCGCGGTTAATGGATGCATCCACAACAATCGCTGTTGTTTACGAAGACGGCGACGACGCCACCTCAGGAGGAGCACAAGAAGAAGATTTTCTTCATCGGCGTCCATGATTACAACTGCGTCTTCTGCCGCGTGAATCTTGCACACGAGCGACGACATCGTGCCACAGAGACGTGCCACTTAGTCGCTTGTACACGCGATAGCAGTGGCGCGACCGAGTCGCCCGTTCGTAGATGTATATGCTTGTGAAATTTTTATTGTTTTATTTTACCTGAAATGTATGTATGTGTGCAATGATTCGAGTGATATGTTGCCATCTCTGCGCCCGCAGAAAACAAGACGAAATAAATAAATAGACGCAGACTGCAAGTTGGCTGGCGGGCGAATAGTGCGATGGTAAGCAGTGTGACGCCTCCTAGGAGAGAAGCGCGATTTATAAAGCCAGGTGTGTTTGTGCAGGCGGTCGGCGAGGCGACGTAACCTCATTCACGACAAAGCTACGCCCCACAGGGATGCCTTTGATGCCGTGAATGCGCCTGAGCGATGCACAAGAGCGCTGCGATGACGTCACGCGGGAAACGCCACTTTGGAAACCCTGCTGCGTAATTGCCTTCATCACCCGCTTTGAAATTCCGCCTCGTGAGCCGTCTGCAAATTAGTAACTGGAACTACAGTAACTACAGGGTGAGAGCAGGGCAAGGCGCTACAGAAATAATGAAAACACCTGGAAGTATCAACAGTGATGATGGTCACAAGTCGAGTAAAGCCTAGGAACAACTTTTCTACAAGTCTAGGCAAAATAGTTGCCAAAGCAGAACCCAATGTTCATCTAATCACGATTGGCTATGACTCCAGCCATTCAGGAGAGGTTGACAGTGATTGGCTTCCACAGGGCAGGAGTTTCCTCTTCTCTCACTGACCACCTGGACAACCAGAGGCTTACCATATTAATTCCTCCTCCACTATCTGGCTTCCAATGTCGATTGGGAAAATCGAGTTATGGGCGCCATTATGGCACCCGATCTCACTCTTTCTATTCACACAATTATTTGGCCTTTAAGTTTTATGGAATTTTGATATCTTCTTTATGAGCAGTACATCCTACTTAACTAAAAAGTTCCTGTTGCAGCAAGTTGCCCTATGCCAGGATTTTCTTAAAGGGGTATCTGCCCCCAGGCTAAGCTTGAATCATGGGTATTTCATGATGGTGGTGCCTGGTGACGGGCCGGTCGGCTCCTTTATGGTCAGTGGGGCCCTAAAGTTGAGTTTCGATGTGAATAAATTCAGACTGGAGGGACCACTTTCAAGTTCTCCTGATTGTGGAAAACCCTAGATGGAAAGGAAGGAAGAGTACGGGCAGACCTCCGTTCCCCGCTGGATTTCCTCGTGAAATCCCAGAGGTCAGGATGAGGAAGGACACGTGCTGGCAGTGGTAAGTGCCTGAGCTATATGCCAATGTATCCACTAGATGGTAGAGTTATCCACTATTGTCGGGAGAACAGGAAGGCCAGGTGAAGCTGACGAAAAAGGTGAATGTACCTGAGCGGTGGGAGGGGAGGCGAGGCCTGAGGAAGAGTTCCTCTGCTACGTCCAAGGGTCCTGCAACCCCAAATCCGCAATATCCCGAACTCCGAACCGGCTTAAGGCCGTGCGGGAGTATGGTTGACCGAAGGGGAAACCTACTTCCTCTATCGTTCTATGGGCTCGGCTGGCCACTGGTGGGGTGATAAGAGGTTAGCTGATCTGAGATGTGTCGGAGCTATCGCCAGCCTCCCAGTCCAGCGACCAGTTTAGACTCCCGGCGGGTGTCCCGCCCGGCCCGAAACACGAGGGTGACGCACGCTGCCGGTAGATAGCACTGTTTGCCGCCGCTTTGCCATCACCAGCGTTCAACACGCAAGTTGCTGTCGGATACCACCCACATCTCTCACTCACGACTATAACAGGACATTAAGAAATCCGCTTTTCTACTACCTGAACTGGGTTGCACAGTCTTTAACGGCCCTGTCTACCAAACTGGAAGCTGCGAACTTCAAATGGGGAATACCTTTATAAAACGAAATTCCTTCTCATTGTGTCAATTTTTAAGATAACTACCTATTTCATACAAAAAGTGTTCACGTGAAATTTCTTAAGAAATGTTGCTATTTTAAGACATCTTGCCGATTGTTTCGTTTGACATATATATATGTCAATATACTGTAACGTGAGTATTGATCGCTGCGTGTGAAAGGGCGTGGCTGCCATTTTCTTCTTCTGTAGTGTCTGCGTCGTGGTCGTTATGCTGGTCCGGTGTGTGTGATTTCAAATATTGAATGTGCAAAATTTATACGTTTTAAACCGTGAAATGTTCTTATGACGATGTTAATTATTTGAATTCACGTCAGTAGTGCAATTTAGTTCGTTCTAGGCCAGGAATCAGGAGGAGGCTCTGGCTCCGACCGGGCAGGAGTCGGAAATCGGCTTCTGCTCCGGCCGCCATCTTGGATTACGTAATTTACAGCCACCATCTTGGATTACGTCCCTTCTGGCCACCATCTTGGTTTGTTATTTCTGGCCGCCATCTTGGATTCGATTTATTCATGCTCTATCATTCCACCTCGAGATACACCATCTTGGATTTCATTTATTTAGTCACATTCGTTCCATCTCATGCTCTATAATTACACTTCGGCATCCACCACATTGTATTCCATTTCTTTAGTCACCTTCGTTCCACCTCATGCTCTATCATTCCACATCGGCGTCCACCATCTTGTATTACATTTATTCATGCTCTATCATTGCACATCGACGTCCACCATCTTGTATTACATTTATTCATGCTCTATCATTCCACCTCGGCATCCACCATCTTGCATTACATTTATTAATGCTCTATCATTCCACCTCGGCGTCCACCATCTTGGGTTTCATTTCTTCATGCTCTATCATTCCACCAACTTGTTTATCCATATTACTGCATGCTCTATCATTTCACCTCGGCATCCACCATCTTAGATTCCATTTCTTCATGCTCTATCATTCCTCGACAATTAGCCATTAGGCGAGCTGTATACCATCTTGTTTATTATTTTTTATTCATGCTCTATCATTCCACCATCTTGTTTATCAATTTTATTAGTCACCATAATTCCACATCATGCTCTATAATTCTGGTCGTATTACCACCATCTTGGATTCCACCTCTCACGTGTGCTCGACAACCATCTTGTCAGCCATCTTGTTTCCAGCTGCCATCTTGTTTCCCACCCTAAACACCTACACACATACACCTACCTACTGCTCTACCTACCCACAAACACGCTGCTCTTTTTACCTTCCCACTTACCCACTGTCCTACAAACATACCTACCCTCTTACCTAAACATGTACTGCTCTACACACCTACCCACCACACCACCCATGTACCCACTGCTCTACTTACCTACTTACATACCTACCACAAACCCACTGCTCTACCCACCTACCCACCAACTGCTGAACCTGACTACCCACCCACGATTCTACCCCAATACCCCTCTTCTTAAGATTCAACTGGACACCAACGACCAGCCAGTCGTTTTGGTTTTCTGTCTCTGTCTCACACTCGCTCCCTGTCGAAAGTGTGTATTTCCCCTTGTCCAGCTGAACTCCGCTACATATTCCGCAATGTATTCCTACCCTAGAAAGGTTTGCTCCCACCTCTAAACAGCTCCCTACTGCTGGCACCCCTCGTGGTGATGGATGTCCCCTACCCACTTGTGGTATACCTGCTGACTGCCTTCTGCATGTCTGCTCCTCGCGGTCGCTCTTCGGGCAAGTGTTGTCAACGAACCTGTTAGTTTTTTCCAATCCTTCTAACATTTTTTGCAATTCACATACGCGTTCATTCTTATTACATTTCAGTAAGGTATGTTACATGAACATTTTCATGACATTGAACATTTTTGAACGCCTCGCTTGCTATATTGACATCGATCACTGGTATGTAATATAAAACTACAAACGTTTTGTCCCACCTGATGAAATGGTTGCGAAAGCCACTTGACATACAAAGAAGTCACCATGGATGTAGCACGTGGTGTAGCAGAGGAACTTCTGCCGCCATTCAAAGAATAAATAAGAAGCATTGAATATGAAACACTGTAAACATTTTTGGTCGAAATAAAGTAATGTGAAACTACTATAGTTTAGATATTAGAATATGAACACACAATATGTAGTCAAAAATATAAAGAGGGTATGCTGCCTCCTTTTCTCATCATAAATCCGGGCTACGCCCATGGCGCAGACTACTTCACCTACGGAGCACACTCAAAGAAGACTAGTAGAAGTGTATACTACATACACTATAATATTCTATGCTACTGCAGACAGCATATAATGGCATTCTACTGCAGACAGTGTAAGTTTTTGTGTAGCGGTTTCCAGCTCGTCTTCCCTAAGAGAAAATAAACAGCCACCCCTCGTCTAAGCTGCCATAACAATTTTAAAGATATACCTATCACTTCATCTTTTTGCTTATGATGGTGTCGTTATTTTTTAATAATTAAAAGTATTGTTCTGTTAGAAATCTTTGAAAACTGTATATTAGCCATTATTTTTAGGGAAGTGCTAAGGAAATAAATAAACACAGTAGTATTTTTTTAATGATATATTGGTACATGAAAATTTTAAACACACGAAAAGAAAATGCAAACTTCTATTCATATGCCACTCGTAAATCCTGTATTTTCTTACTTTGATGTATTGAAATTCAGAAGTAATTAATGTGACTAGGGTAGCAGCATCTTCAAACTCCAGCTTACTCAATGTTAAGAGCATTCCTTTTAGTTACTGCATTTCTAAAATGTTATAGTATAATAAATTATTTTTTGGCGTATTAGCTGCCTAATATTAACTATATGGCACATATTAATTGTAAACTTAAACTTTTGGATGTTATTTTCAATTATACAAAATATGTGTTGTGCAATTTTTTATTGCTAAAGTAGCCCTATTCCCACAAAGTAAAATAATGTAATTTTAATCACTTAAATTTATTGTTTTACTAAAGAAATATTTTCATCCAAGTATAATTCAATGAAAATTACAAACATTAGTGATTTTTATACAGCTTTATTTTATACAAAATATCAGACATTTTATTTTGTTACATTAAATGCTCGTAGTATAACATGGAAACTTTGTCAATCCTTAAATTATTTTCTTTGGTGGTAGAATAATGATAAGAATATATAAATAATTTATCATAAAGAAATATAACATAATTTAAAATACTGTATATGTGAATGACGAAATCGCAGTGGTTATGACATAAAAATTATGTAACTACAATTATTAAGTAAAACCTGATTTTCATGTGATGCCTAATTCGAGTAAAATGAACTTCACTCATCCAAATTCGCATAGTTCATTCATGGTATGTTCACATTTTTTGGATCGGCCCTTTGAAAAAAACATCCAAATAACAACACGTGGGCTGGTTTATTAAATAATAACCATGAAAATTTTTACTGCTGTTTACTTCAGAGTACCTGAATGTAAATAAATATAAACATATTTTCAGTTATTCCCATACTTTCCTAAAGGTAAATGGAGTCAATTCAGTTTTTCTTTTTAAATTATAAAATCATCTCTATAAATTCCCGGTATCTTTATCGCGCCTTACAAGTGTTTCCTTTTTTAAGTATGCTGTTATTCAAGTTCTTTGGACTGTATTTCGCACTAACCATTTTATAAACCGAAAAAGCAACTCTGTGTGAGTATCGTACATCTAAATCAAGTTCACTTTTTTGCACGTGTTTCCATACACAGCTTTTGTAGGCTGTCATGCCAGAAATTGCTAAACAAGCAGCGCTTAACCACGCCAGTTGCTTCGATATACAGTATAAATGGTAAGGAAAATAGTAGCTGGACATTGTGTTACGGAGCGTTGTCGAATAACCAAAAGGTTTAACTTTGGGTCCACAATTATTATTTTACAAAAAGTAAGAAGTTATTTTAAAACTGTCGCAGCTTAATGACAGTACTTTGGACGTAATTAATTGACGTTGACCTATTCTGTTTTTGGATTTTGATGTGTTTATGCTCGTCCGCATGAAAGTGAAAAATAACTACGAACTTTTTCCTGGTAAGAGTTCCATGTTCGGAAAAGTACTCTATAAAGTTTATGAAAAACTTTGGTTTTATTTATATCTGTAGAGTATGTGACTATGTCGTGTACGCAGAGAAAATTTTTGGAGAGGGCGACAGAAAGTAAAGAAAAAGTCTTGCGGGAGGGAACAGGCAGAAGTTATCGATACGATTCCGGAGAGCGCCATTTCTGGCACTGCTTCTGTAACGTGCATAGAACTAAAGCTAACGACATTATTCTAGTGTATGGTTTCTTATTGGCTTCCATTACAAATGAGACAGCTTTGTTCCAAATGTGTCTTTGTTGGACTCCCTCGCTTATATAGCTATATAAAAGAAAGAAAACGCGCAAATAATTTACATGACAGCTGCTCATTTTACTGTTCCGCCTAACAGCAATTTAAGTACATGTATACATACACATATACGTATATATACATACATATATACATATACTTATATATAAAAATCTATATTCATACTTCGTTGATAAAAGTTATATTTATTGTTTCAAGTGAAATAACCTTATAAACTTTATAACATATTTCAATTTTTGGGCGTACGAACATGTAAAATGTGCGGGTGACATATTTCAGAGCTATTCTATAAAACATTTTCAGGCGAAGGACGTCCCAAAGAGCATATTTTGGGAAACGTGGCTGTGTGAAAATTGCATTGTGTATTTTAGACAGCACTAAGCCCGAGCGTAGGTAGGACTATGATAGTATCAAAGTTTGTCTGCCGTTGAGAAATCTTATTGTTTCAGTAGTGTAATTTACGAGTATACTTGAACACCACGAGGCATCAACAAGAAAAAATTAAGTATGCAAAAATATTTTAATTGTTTCTGTATTGAACAGCCATTATCGTACAACTTTTTCATTTACTAAAACAATTCACTCCAATGAAGTAAAATCGGTATTCTTTTGATTGTCAGCCCACCAATAAAGGGCGAATTCGTCTGTTCTATCACTCCATACAACTTTCCTTGTGAATAGGAGGTTTTATAGGAAAATGTTACCTAGGTTGAGGAGTTAATAATGTATAGCTAAAATTAAATTGCTTAATAGTTTATCATTACTTACGGAATTAGCTGGTGCACTACGTTAAAACTTTCCACTGTTAATATTACTTTATTGTTGTTTAGCTGCAAAACATGACAATGAGAGCAGATGTAGTTTCAACTATTTACTTTTCATGTAACTTCACAAGAATTTGCCAGCTATTGTGACCACGTAACTGTGTGTAAAAAGCAGCTGCTCCCTTTTGAAATGTACTGCATCGGGATATAGGTTGTTACAGCACTGGTGCTGCGTTGCGTATGGAACGGAAAAAATAATTCCCAAATTTAATGTTTACAATGAAATTTTTAGGTGGTAATTACAGCACTTATTTATTAAATTATGCATCAAAACGTGTATGCTATTTTCTGGGAAAGTTCTGAATTGGAGATTGTGTAACAATAAATTGTCGCCGAGCACAAGTACATCGTATTTATTTGAAACTTCCTTCTTGACCGTGGCCCCCACAGATTCAAGTTCACAGCTTGTTTAAATTTCTGCCCTCTGTTTACATTTACGTAACGTGTATATATTTTGATTGAAATGTTTTATTATTATTTCAGTTTGACTAAATAACGTCCAGAGCTATAAAACGATTTAAATAAATGTTTATTTCATCGCCTCTCAAATGATAAAGTGTATAGCGATGTGTTTATATAATCCTAGTAGTGTCCACTACAGGTAAATTTTTTTTTCTTCACTCTATTGCACAAACTTTTTATCAGTTTTATTTCATGTGTAATATCTGAGTGATATAGACTTTATTATTCTTAGTAGACAATTTCTGGCTAAGTTAGACCTACGGGGTAAACTGTTACCCGAAGTTACGGTTACCATAGCAACCCCGAGAGATGCCATTAAAATTTCCATTTCTAGTGGTTAGCGTCGAACCTACGTCAAGTTTAGGGCTCCGAGCTGGATTTTTTTATATGCCCGCCTACCTAAATTAGGATTTTCTGGAGTAGGGAGTGACGCCAATAACAGTTAATTGTAATTAGGGCAGGTTAAGACGAGGCCCGTTCAAGATTCTCTCATTTTTGAGTGATCGGCAAGAAACTGACGCCTACGTCATGGACGGACGTAACACCTAAGCTGTTTAACTTACTCGTTAGTAAACCTATCTACTCATCTGTATTTTAATTGATGTGCAGCTACGTATTTGGAATCAATCTAAACTATTATTTTGTGTGCAGCTTTAAAACGTGAACCACCAAAAGATCCCTACAATAACGCACGCCTGCGACCTCTTCTCAATAGCAGCGTGGGTTCCTATCAATTAAACTGCTTCTGGGACCACTCTAAAATTATTTAACTATGCTAGCCCTGGGGACTGGCCAGATTCAACCCCAGCGGAATTAAATCGTGGCCGCCTTACTCGAAAAGTCCCACCGGAAGCCCTATTTCAGGAAACTACGTATCGCGATAACACAAAAACCAGAACTAACTTCTGGAGGGGGGGGGGGAGGGAACTGAAACATCACAAAACGAATAACACAAGAAAAATAAAACACAATTAAAATAAATCTGAAAAAAGTTAATCACACCAGAAAAAATCAAAACAAATTACAACAAAAATGTTCTTGAAAAACAATATTTTAATTTTAAGGAAAAACAGACTGAAAATCCTATACATAGAAAATGGATGGGTGGTTTACAATTACAGTGAAGTAATACGTTAACACAAATGAATATAATTACTTGGGTAGATCAAAGAAATTATGTTAAAAATATAAACATTACAAGAAAATTGAAAACAAAACAAAACTTTCAATCAATATTTACAGTAAACATAGTCTTTAATGGAAACACTTTATAATGCACTTGTTATAAATGGTTTTTTGAAAGTAATTTAAGCAAGTAAAATGCATAAATAATTATAAAATAAAGTTAATTTTATGTTATAATAATACATTGAATAGTAGTACACCAAAAACACTATTACAGACAGAATATTCAAAGAAAACTATGAAAGCTAAACAAACATGTTTGGTGTAAGAGCATTTACATAAATACTATTTACTTGTGGCCTAAAATATTTTTTCCTAATTAAAAAATTTAACTCCTAGAAAATAGTACACAATACTTCAACCTACTGAGTTAAATATGAAAACAAATTACCTTAGCTAAAAATCAAATTAAAGATTACCCTCTATATAATGATAATATAACTGTTGAATTTATTTGCTGGTTATTTGTTACAATATAAAGTAACTGGTATTATTGACATAGTTCTGAAAATGTGTCAATGACAGATATGACAGTTACTCATCACCTTATCCAACATTTTCGTAATGTGAGGATTTGCCATTCACTTGCTCTTACATTGCTCACAATCTCTTTCAGAATTTAGTGAGTATACATGAAATGGACTACCTCCAATAATTTCGATACATTCATGTGTGAAATGACACATACTGTGGGTTTACAAACACTGGGAGCCACATGGCATTTGTTTACGAAATTGGTGTTATCGCTGACAGAACAGCTGTGGCGGAAGAATGCAAAGTGTTGTAGCACTTATTTCGTAGAAATGTCAAACTTTGGTAAAATTATATGAAATGGACTATACCAGTGGTATGAAACGATTAACAAAGGGAAAGCTCAGATATTGCAAATAAGCCGCTAGTGATAAGACTATTGAGAAGAGGTCGCAGGCGTGCGTTATTGTAGGGATCTTTTGGTGGTTCACGTTTTAAAGCTGCACACAAAATAAGACAAAAACAGCATTTCGTAAGGCACATTTCTGTTCGGTTTGTACGGGACATAAGAACACCAGTATCACGGAAGCGTAAACGTATTGCTTAAACGTATTGTGGACTGGGAAAAACAAAACGTTTCAAGTTTATTTATAATGAACAGCATGTGTGCACGAAAGCTTATGTACAAAAGTAACAGGATAAACATGTCAACTCCAAACCATTATGTGTACGTAAATCCGTATAGCAAACTGAAATCAAGTATTTGGTTTGATACATGTTCGTTACCATTGTATCTTATTATAAAAACCGGGTACTGGAAAAAACGATAGGGCCATAACAAATTCTACGATTTACTATGTGTCGGATAATAATGTCATTGATATAAAATAGTGAAATTAGGTGCATAATTTTCTGCCATAGACATATGTAACAATATACGCAATGTTGATCCAAACTGGTCATAGCACTTCGGCTCGGAATATAAATTTAACATAATACTATAACTAACACAAGACGCCACGTAGATGTAGCAGTTTCATTTCACTTTTAATAACTGCAACATCACAAATAATTGCACTTATACAATTGTAGAACTGAAATTTGTCCAGATATATCCGTTTGTTTTGCGTACGGGTTTGATGTTTGTTTATTTAAAACTTCGCATACGTCAAAATGCCCGTGAGAAAATAAATGCTGAAGATCACAACACGCAAATATTTCCTACATAAATTAATAAATTTTACGTTTATTTTGTCAGTTTGTATTCATGAAATAATATATTTCTCTCTCTTTCTCGTCTTTTAGATTTTGCTAGTGTGAGTTGGAACTTCTCGTCACGAGCACTTTTATTTGATGCGGGATGTTTTTATACATTTTCACAGTCTCGTGTTTATGGGTCTGGTTATATAAACAATTTTAGAAACTCCAGTTCTCCAGCAGGTGGGCACCAGTTCTTTTCTTGTGCTTGGCAGTGAGATTCAGTCTTGGTTTCAATTCTCCCTTCCTGCTAAATCAGGACGAATGATGAATTTTTAACTTTAACTTCACCAGTAGCTTATCATCCACCACAACGCAGTTCCGGGAAGGATAGCTAACCGAAGGTTGACGAGCCTGTTGTTGTGTGTGCAATGAGGAAAAGGTCGAGGGGGGGGGGGTGAAGGAAGGGATGGCGGACTGGGTGGTAGCAGGCTCCTCCTCAAGTCGGGGGTGAGGGAAGCCGTACATCGGTGCTGCCGCCTGGATAAAGACTGCTGAACAACATTGCCGCAGATACAGAAACTGAACAAAGGAGAAGAAAGAAATTTTCTTTTTCAGTTTTCTCCTAAACGAACAGTGGCATTACGAACCCGAAACTGTAGTTACATACTGTTGGAATTCTGCATTACGCTATAAGAATATTTTCTAAATTCTTTAAAACAGTGATAATTACCTTTATTTTCTAATGAAGCCATAGTGTAATATAAATTACAATAAAGTATTTTTTTACAACAAGAAACAATCTAAAAATATCAAAGATTAACGCAGTTGCTCTTCTTTGGAGAAAAATAACTCCCAGGTCAAGTAAACAGTCAGCAAATAATCAACAAATTCACTCATATTCATGACTAACCATGAAGGTACAGTGGAATCTTACATACCGACATAACTACAATTCTAACCAACTGCCGCTCTAACCACTTACTGCTCTACCCACCTACCCATAACTCTAACAAACCCATCTACCTACCCACCTGCCTATTGCTAGATCCACACACAAACCTACCTACTACTCTACCCACATACCCGCCACTCAACTAACCTACCCGCATACAAACTAATCTATCGACGTACCCACTACCCTACCTACTGTTCTACCTACCTACTAAAATACCACTCTAACCAAATACTGCTCTACTCACCTACCCACCACTTTACTAACCTAAATACAAAACCACTGCTCTACCCACTGCACTACTTACCACTCTACCCACCTACCCACAACTCTACTAACCTACTTACATAACAACTAATATAACCACTCAAAAACCTACCCACCACTCTATGCACCTACACACTACCACCTACCTACTCTACCAATCTACACAGCCACCCACATACCTACCACTCTACCTACCTACCCATCCACTTATCACTCCACCCACACACCCACCTACCTACAGCTCTACCCATCTACTCACTGATCTATCCATCTACATATCAATCCACCCAATCACATACCTATTGCTCCATTCACCCACTTACCTGCCCACTCACTTACTGCTCTACCTACCCAAATAGTCACCACTTCATTTATCTAAAAATCTACCCACCTAGTTACTGCTCTATGCACTTACCTACCTACCACTCTACCCACCCACCCATTACTCCACCCATCTACCTATAACTGTAACCACCTACTTACCTACCTTCTCTTCGGCCAAACTCCCTACTGCTCAACCCATCAACCTACTGCTCTATCCACCGGCCTACTTAACAACCCAAAAGTATACCCACATCATTACCCAAAAGTTTATCCACCTCACTATCAACTAACCCATTGCTATACCCACTTACCCAACACTCTAATTACATACCTACATACTCACTGCTCTACCCACTGCTCTATCCACTGCACTATTTACCACTCTACCCACCACTCTACTAACATACATTACAAACCAATATATCCACCCACTACCCTAACCACCACTCCATGCACATGCACACACACCTACCTATAGTTCTACCCATCTACACACCCACCTACCTACCACTCTACCTATGCACTGTACACCTTTCACTCTACCATTCTACCCACATTCCTAAAGCTCTACTAACTTACACAAATACCTACTGCTCTACCCATCTAACCAAGTATCTCCAATTCTACCTACCCACACCAAATGCTCTTCTTACCTTCCCACCTACCTACCCACATACCCAACTACCTAACCACCTCCTGCTCTACACACCTACTCACAACCAATGCTCTACCCAAATATCCACCACTATACATACTTACCTACATACCCACTGCTCTACCCACCTACCCACCAACCTACTGCTTTACCCACCTACCCACTGTTCTAACCACCTATCAAGCAACCCACTGCTCTACCCACCTACCCACCAACCTACTGCTCTACCCACCTACCCACCAAACCACTTCTCTACCCACCAACCCATTGCTCTACCCACCTACCTATCTACCAAACATCCAACCTCCCTACCCACTGCTCTACCTACTGTCCCACCCAAAGTTCTATACACCTACCCACTGCACTACCCACCTACCCACTGCACTACCCACCTACCCATAACTCTACCCATCCACCCATAACTCTACCTATCCACCCATAACTCTACCCATCTACACAACCACACTACCCATCTACACACCATTCTACCCATCTACCCACCACCCCACACTCTACCCATTTACCCTCTACTCTATCCACCTAACCACCACTCTACCCATCTACCCATCACTCTAGCCATCTACTCACCACTCCACCCATCTACTCTCAGCACTATCCACCCATCTACCATTCTATTAACCTACCCAACATTTTACCTACCTAAACAAAATCCATTCGTCAACCTGTACGCACTATCTAACTGGCAATGTATATTCACCTTACAAAGCAATGAACTTTTATGGCATTTTTTAATATGTTGCGAACATTATTTATGTCTTTTAACTTTGTTTCCCAAACGTTTTAAATCTTTTACCCCATTGACAGCCCACGGAAGATCATTAGGTTTCATTAGCAAAAAAAAAATTAAACAAAACAACACATTTCTAACTTCACGCCCGCATAGCCAGTCCGCGAAATTATATGTACTTACGTCTAATTTTCTCGTATACGAACCATTTACCACCTTGGCTTTGTTGTTGAATTATATTTAACTGTGGCCTTACTGGTCCCAAATTCTGCAGCTTTAGTTTATTCTCGTAATTGAAAATCTTTTTCGGAATAAGGTTTAAAATGTTACTCACTGAATTAATAATTATTTAGAAGTTTACACAACACGACATTAACAACAATTCAACCCTGCTTCTGACCGATGCTCATGGCTCATCATTAATTAACAACAAACTTATTCAGAGTATTACACATTATATTTGAAGCTCACGCGAGTTTGAACAATTTTTATAAATAAAAATTATTCGAAATAAATACAAGCATTGTTAAGAAATGTGTTTGACAACTGTAAAAGAGTGGAGCGCGAAAATGTGCTTACAAAACATGTAGTTTTGTTGTCAAGTTCCAGGAACCCATTTTTTTGTTTGAGCAGGGGCACGCCCAGCTCTCTCCGATTTACAGCATGTGATTGGCTGAAAAGGGCCGAGCCTCTGAAGTCTTCCCTCCCTCCTGTAGCGCCCCTAGTCATTTGTTACGGTCGTCTCTCTCTACTCGCTCAACCCACTTCGGGGCGAAGAATCTGCCGCCCCACCACTCGACATTTCCAAAACCATTTCTCTCGTGACAGGAGTTTCGTCCATCTCAAACACATTGGCTGCGAAGTAACCTCCGTATTCGTACGCAGTATTAATTACTGAGTAACAGATAACTAGAGGTACGCGTTCTGAGATTTTATATGGAGGACTGCGCCCCGCAGCTCTTCCTCAGCAGCCACCGCTGGTTGTAGGACTCAACCATTCATGTAGGACTTTGGTTAGCGATGATACATGTCGCGGCTCCATGGTCGTCGAGGTCAAAGTCAGACCTTCATATTCGCAATTCATGTTCGTAGTATGGTAGCACTCTGAGAAACCCAAACACTCGTTCGTCCCAGAATAAAAAAAACAAGGCAGGTACTTAATTTATGCTACACATAATTGTGTATATTCCTATAATACATAATATATTCATAAATACCTTTCTTATAAATTATTTATATATATTTATATATGCCCATCTTATATATATTTAAATAAATAAATATATATATATATTCCTATCTTATATATACCTATCTTATATATAATTGTACTTGCATGTTTTTTATTCTGGGGCGAACAAGTATTTGGGTTTCCTCAGAGTGCCCCATTACTGCGAAGAAGAATTGAGAATATGATGGTATGGCTTTGACCTCGACGACCATGGAACCGCGACATGCATCATCGCTAACCAAAGTCCTACATGAATGGTTGAGTCCTACAACCCAAGGTAAAATTTTTATAAGCCCTGACATGGGGTAGAATGGATATGACTAAGTTAAAAAATATTCTGCATCCCACACAATGTGAAGATATATACTGAGTCCTACACAAGTTGGAACGAAGCTGTCTAAATGGAAGAAGAAGAAAAAATCAGTCTTATATGAGGTGAAAGATATTACAACTTCCCACAAAATGTAAAAAAAAAAAATCTAAGGCCTGCGAAGCATTAAAAGTTTTTCTAAGTCGTATACATATATATGTGTATATATACATATATATATATATATATATATATATATATATATATATATATATATATATATATATATATATATATATATATATATATATATATATATATAGTGGAAATTTTCAAACTCCTGCAGAATGTTAGAAATATTCCAAGGCCTACACCAGCTGAAAAATTTACATGACCTAGCATTACATTACATAGGAGTAGGAAATATTCCACTTTTAACATAGGGTATAAACTTTTTTTTTTTTTTTTTTTTTTAGTAAGTTAGGTGTGAGAAACTAAGTCCCTACACACTAGAAAAATTCCTAGTTCCTACAAAGGGAAAAATTATTATCTAAGTGAATAAACAATCAACCAATTGCATTGCACCATTGTTACATTGTTCGACGAGTCAATCATCGAGTCGCCATATGATTACAGCTGACCAAGTACATGAGATGTGAGTGGAGGATCGATGGATCTGCAGATTGGTGGATTGGAATTGTGGATCGCTGGATTGATGGATTGGTGGATTGATGGATCAATGGCCAAGGGTCAAGCTCACCTGTGGCCCAACATGATGGTTGGCTGACATCATAACGTGAAGCCTGGTAATAGTCGATTATGTTACGTTGGCAGATGGTAAGAATGTTTGTGTTGTGGGTTGGTCTGGACGATAAATTTGCTTGGTACACTTGAGTGAACATGGATGGTACGGTTGGTATGTTGGGTGACATGTTTCTCAGTATATCTGTCTTGTGATTGTTGGTCTATGTAGAATGGTGTGGACAGTATGTGTGTATCGGTGAGTCCTGTAATGCCAAGGCACGCTTGAGTTATAGTAAGAGGTATGGATGGCCTGTGTATTTGACTGGTGTCAGTCGGCATGGTGGATGGTATGAGAAGAAATTGAATGTGTTACTGGCTTGGGCTATATGGTCTGTGTGGATGAATGGTTGATGTATGCTAGAGTTATGGTTGGTAGGTATAAGTGGTGTTGTTTGGTAGAGCAAGTAGGTTATGGGCTGGCTTCAGCTGTCAAGATGCTTGGTACACTTGCTTTATGATGGACATTGTACTTGGTGTATTTGGTGGTGCGGTTGAATTCAATCTTTCTTTGGATATAGGAGATGGCTGATATTTGGCTGGTGTCGACCAGTATGGCAGTAAGTAACTTTTTTTGGTAAGGTCAGTGTGGACTGAATGGTTGAGGTATGCTTGCGTTTAGTAAGAGGAATGAAGAATGAGTACATTTCGTCTGGTGTTGTTGGTAGAGCATATGGTATGCATGAGTTACAGTGGCTGTTATGGCTTGTTTTTTATTTGTAACTGGTAAAGTTAGATGGTCTGAAATGGTTGTCAGTATAGTTGGCTGTTATGACTGATCAGTAAGTGAACGGTTATGGTGGTTGATATGGCCTGTATTATTAAAAGCATGATTGAGGTATGCTTGGGTTAGAGGGAATATTATGGTTTTGGTGCTGTTTGTTTTAGTTGACATTTTCAGATGGTATATTATGTTGGTATACCAGGTTGTAAGGTCAGTATAGTACCCAGTACTCCTGGTGAGCAGGGTTACTCATATTTTGTTTTATATGCCTGAGGTGCGGTCGTTACCATTTTTATTGGAATGGATGGTTGGTATAATCAGGTGGTTTGTTTTGATGAGTGGTGTGATATCTAGCTGAGGATGGTCAGTAGTGCAAATGGAATGGATGTTAAGTTGTGGGCTGATCTCAACTTTATAGTTGCTCGAGGTATGATGGATGGTACGGTTGATGTGTTGGATGGTATGTTTGAATATTTCTTAGAATACAGATGTTGGAACATTGGATGGTCTGGTAGCAGTTGGTTATGTTAGTTTGACAAATAATAGAAATGTTTGTGTTTCGTGGTTAGTCTGGAGTGTAAAGTAACTTGATACACTTTGGTTAACATAGATGGTATGGTGGGTATGTTGGGTTATATGGCTGGCATAATAGTCAGTACTCATTGTCAGAAGTGTTATCGTTTTTTTTTTGTATGTCTGAGATGTGGTGGTCAGCATTTGTTGTTATTGGAATCGATGGTTGGTACAATCAGGTGGTTTGTTTGATGAGTGGTATTATATTTAGCTGGTGTCTGATGGCAATAATTTTTATGATGGGTATGCTGGGGTTACGAATTTTGGTTTATTTTTTCCCAATTTTTTTTCAAATTTTTCTTTGTTTTGCAGTATCGGAAGCTGGCTAGGTAAGAGTAGGTGTTCATTTGACAAGCACCTCCCTAGCAGCAGTGTTGAAACAAGTCTCGTCCTCCCCTACTCTTCGCCTTCATCTCCTTTGCAACTTGATCAGCCATACTCGTGTCTACTGTTCGAGAGATATAACATCTCGACAGATTTTGCTAGATATGTAAGGCCAGTCTTTTTTTCTGAACTATTCTATATTATGAGTTGGGTATATTCTTTGGTTGACTGGTTTGTCGGTGTCTCTTGCATGTAAGGCGTTTAAATATGGTAGTAGCGTTGCCTTAAATGTGTGGATGGGAACATTGTAGTACGGGTTGACTGCAGGGGGGAGTTTTTTGATGGTATAGTTTTGTCTCTGAGTGTGACATGCCTGTATGGCTATTAAACAGGATGGCAGGAGGTATGATGACAGGTGAGATGGTTAGTATAAAAGGTCGAAATGTATGGCTTGAATATTTGGTTGGTTAGTCTGATGATATGAATATGAATAGTATGTTTTGGGTAGTGAGATGGGTAAAGCAGTAGGTAGGTGAGTAGGTGGTTAGAGTGGTAGGTAGAGCAGTGGGTAGGAGTGTAGGAGGATATAGTGTTAGGTAGGTGGGTACAGTTGTAAGTAGAGCAGTTGGTGGGTAATTATAGAGGAGGGTGAGTGTTTAGTGGGTAGTTGGATAGAACCATAATGAAGTCAATAATCAAGAGATAAGTGTTAGGTATGATGAACGGTGGGTAGAACTGGTGGTGGGTATGTGATTATTTAAGTTGAGCCGAAGGTGGGTAGGTCGGTATGAAGGTGGGTACAGCAGTAGGTGGTTAGGTGGGTAGACCAATGTGGAGGTGGGTAGAGCAGTGGGTATGTAGGTAAGTATGTAGAGTGGAGGGTATGTGGGTAGAAATTGGTTGGAGTGGTGAGTAGGTGGGTAGAGCAATAGGTATGTTGGTGTGTAGGTCTAGCTATAGATAGGTGGGTAGGTATATGGGTTTGTTAGAGTTGTGGTAAGGTGGGTAGAACAGTTAGTGGTTAGAGCGGTAGGTGGGTATAATGGAAGTAATGTCTGTAGGTAAGAAGAGTGGTATTGGGCTGGAATAGTGGGTGGGTAGTTAGATAGAGCAGTTGGTATGTGGGTGGGAAGAGCAGTAGTTTTGTGGGTAGGTGTGTAGAGCAGTGGGTATTTAGGTTATAGTGCGTAGCAGTGTGTGAATGTGTGGAGTGTCATGTGAAGTGTGCGGAGGGTGCGGTGTCAATTGTGATAGCTGCGATGCTTGTGGTGCTAAGTTCGGAGGGTGTGGAGATGAGTGGAGAGTCAGCAGTGGGGAGTAAGTATAGCTGTTGAAATGTGGCTAGGTAAAATGATAGGCAGTTGGTTAGATGGGAGGATCAGTAGGTATATGTAGGTTAGTAGAGCTTTAGGCATGTGGGTAGGATGGTAGTGTGAATGGTGGATGGGTAGGTAGGTAGAGTGGTAGGTAGGTGTGTGGGTATGTATATGGGTAGAGCTGTAGTTAGGTGGGTGTGTGTAGGTGCATAGAGTGGTGGGTAGGGTAGTGGATGGGTGGATATATTAGTTGTAATGTATGTAGGTTAGTAGAGTGGTGGGTAGGTAGAGTGGTAGGTGGGTAGAGTGGTAAGTAGTTCAGTGGGTAGAGAGTGGATATGTAAGTAGTTAAGTTGAGGGGTGGGTAGAACAGTGGGTATGTAGATAGGTAAGTAGAGGGGTGGGTAGGTGGGTAAAGCAGTGGGTTGGTGGACAGTGAGGTTGGTAGAATTTTGGGTAATTATGTGGGTAGACTTTTGGATAATGATGTGGGTAGACTTTTGTGTAATGATTTGGGTAGAGTTTCGGGTGGTAAAGTGGGTTAAGTGAGCCGGTGGCTAGAGCAGTTGGTAAATGGGTCGAGCTGTAGGTAGGTGGGCCGAGCAGTAGGTAGTTGAATAGGTTGTTTGAGTTCTAGGTAAATGGGTGGAGCGATGGATGGGTGGGTATAGTGGTGGGTAGGTAAGTGTATAGAGCAGGAAGTAGATGGGTATATTTTTAGATAAGTGAAATGGTGACTAGTTGGGTAGGTAGTTAGAGCAGTGAGGAGTGGGGCAGTTAGGTGGGTGAATGGAGCAATAGGAACGAGGGTGGGTAGAGTGAAAGGTATGTGGTTAGCTAGGTAAAATGTTGGGTAGGTTAATAATAGACTGGTATAAACTGGTAGGTAGGTGGATAGAGCTGAGAGTAGATGGGTGGAGTGGTTAGTAAATGTCTAGAGTGGTGAGTAGATGGGCAGAGTGGTGGTTAGATGGGCAGAGTGGTGGTTAGATGGATAGAGTGGTGGGTAGATGGGTAGAATGGTGGGTAGATGGGTAGAGTGGTGGGTTGGTGGTTAGTGCAGTGAGCAGGTGTGTAGTTGTGTAGAGCTTTGGTTGGTACAGTATGTAGAGCAATGGGTAGGTATGTAGGTTGGTTGGTAGATAGGTTAGTGGGCAGAATAGTGAGTTGATGGGTAGAGAGTGGGTAGAATTTTGGGTAGTGTGATGATACAGCAGTAGGCAAGTGAGTAGGTGGTTAGAGTCGTAGGTAGAGCAGTGGGTAGGAGGGTAGGTGGTTGGAGTGTTAGGTAGGCAGGTACGGCTGGAAGTAGAGCAGTTTTTGGGGTAATTATAGATGAGGGTGAATGTTTAGTGGGTGGATGGTTATGTGGGTAGAGCAATGTGTTGGTGGAGAGATGGGTAGAGCAGTGGGTATGTAGATAAGTATGTAGAGTGGTGGGTATACAGTTAGAGCATTGGTTGGAGTGGTAAGTAGGTGTGTAGAACAGGAGGTGGTTAGGTAGTTGGGTATGTGGGTAGCTAGCTGGGAACGTAAGAATAGCAGTGGGTATGTTTGTAGATAGAATTGTAGGCAGTTGGTTAGATTGGTAGCGAATTATGTATGTGTGAAGTTAGTAGAACTTTAGGAATGTGTGTAGAATGATAGAGTGAAAGGTGGGTAGGTAGGTAGAGTGGTAGGTAAGTGTGTGGGTATGTACATGGGTAGAGCTATAGGTAGGTGGGCGTGTGTAAGTGCATAGAGTGGTGGGTAGGGTATTTTGTGGCTATATTAGTTGTTATGTAAGTAGGTTAGTAGTGGTGGGAAGTTGGGTTAGAGTGGCAGGTGGGTAGAATATTAAGTAGTGCATGAGTAGAGCAGTGGGTTGGTGGACAGTGAGGTGGGTAGACTTTTGGGTTGTGAAGTGGGCCGGTGACTAGAGCAGTATGTAGATGGGTCGAGTAGTAGGTAGACGGATCGAGCAGTAGGTAGGTTGACCAATCAGTAGGTAGGTGAGTAGGTGGTCAGAGTTTTAGGTAAATGGGTGGAGTAATGGGTAGGTGAGTTGAGTGGTGGGTAGGTAATTGCATAGAGCAGTAAGTAGGTGGGTAGATTTTTAGATAAGCGAAGTTTTGATTAGTAGGGTAGGTAGGTAGAGCAGTGAGTTAGTGGGCAGGTAAGTGGTTGAATGGAACAATAGGTAGGTGAGTGGGTGGAGTAATAGGTAGGATGGTAGAGTGAAAGGTATGGGTAGCTCCTGTCCTGTCAGGGCCAGAGCCGCCTTCTGTCTCCTGGCCTACAACGAACTAAATAACATTACTCACGTCTGTTTATTTATCACAACGTTGTACTTTTGCCCTAGGTGTTTGAAACACAGTTGTGTAACGTGCTTACGTTCCTGTGATGTGAATGTTTGCCAAAAAAAACTCCAACGAATTACTAAGCCCAGCCAGAAAATTTAAAATAAATAATTAAATATCTGTTAAGTTTGTCGCTGCTACGTACAAAAAATAAGCGACACGTGTTGCATGCTTGAATTCGTTGTTTTTTCGTTGGGCTGTTGGCTCCTTCGTTTTAATATTTATTCCAACTCAGGCAGTCCGTCACGTACCCATAAGAAGAAGAGGTTGAATACTGCAGTTCTTTCCCCCACAGTTGTAACAGGGTTAAACTCAGTCGCGGCAAAATATTAACCATTTTTTTACGTCTCATGTGCTATGTCATGAATAACAAATATGTTAACAGTGTAAAATAATATAAAATAATAATTATAAGAACTATCGTCAACATAGACATTGTTAAAAAGCCATAAAGCTTACCTAAATATGGTTATAGACCTAAATTGAGCACATTCGTACGAAATGATTTTCGAAATATGACTAAATTCTTTGAACAGCTGTAAACAGTAAACACGCATTTGAGTGTTATAAAAGTAGACGTCACATGGCAGTGTTTATGTTTAGGTGTAGCGGAAGGATACATAATCAAAAGTAGAAATTTAGCTGGACTTCGGAAAATCCTAATATACCGTGAATGAGCTATAGCAAAGATTTTACTTTCTTGAGAGTACATGTGCCAGAAATATTTCTCTATCGCTTTCGAGGTACAGCGGTACGGGCGACAATAATACACGCACCCGACGCACTATCGCTCTAATGTGCAAGTTATATACATAACAGTGAGACTTTAATACATGCGATGAAAGCCCGCAGGTTTATCTACGGCTGTACGGGTACACTTTTCTCTTACCCCTTAAGGAAATTTGGCAGGCAAGCTCTAAAAATGCTGCGATTTTCTTATTATAGGTTTTTGACGCGAATACGTCTTTAAATTTGCGACCATAGTGGGAGGCAATCCAGAAAATCCGATGATAACAAAATCGGGGGATACAGTTTGGCATTGCAGTCCCGAATCTATCGTCTACATTCAAAATTCAACAGACAGAGACAGACAGAGAGTTGAACACAGGGATAAAAAGAACTTGGATAGTGATTATGGTCCAAATGCTCCTCTGAGCACACCAGACATGTCACAATCTACGTATGAAAAAATGCCAAAGAACAATTTTTAGATGAGATGAAACTTGAAAACGTAGAACAGATAGAGGAAAGAACAAGAGAACAGAACTCTTCTCACGAGTAGAAAGTAGAATGTAGCAAACGCATAACACCATCGTTCTTTGGGAAGATTTGTAAAATGAAGGCTACAACTTCTTGTGCAAATGTTGTAAAGGAAATTTTGTACCAAGTCTTCAAGGGAAATTCTAGTACAAATTGGGGCATCGAAAAAGCGTCAGTGGCGATTGCTCAGTTTGAAAGAGAAAATCCAGGCATAGTAGTTAAAAGAAGTGGTTTAATTGTGGACGAAGAATATCTTTTTTTTAGGAGCATCACCAGATCTGCTATGCCTATGCCACCATTAGATGCAATTGTAAAAGGTAAAATAAAGTACCTAGAAATGAAATATGGAAAGTCACAGTTAAAACTGAGCCATAACTACATGCACCAAAACAGGGAGTTCTCCATATTTCACGGCGGAGGACATGCAATTTCGTCGTATGGACTCCAGAAGGCATGGTATCTCTGAAAATTTAACGAGATAAGGACTTTCGGGAAAATAATGTGGTTACTAAGCTTCTAACTTTCTTCTCCAATTCCCTTTTACCAGAAATTATTGACCCTAGACATTCCAGAAATATGCTTATACGCGAACGTCCACATATCAAATCTGCACAAGAGGCTAAACGTGAGAAGAAGAAATCTGAAACCAGAGCTACTCTTGAAACTAGAAAAATTATCTGTGAAGAGAGCTGTGTAATGTAACTAACATATATTTTTTTTAACAAATAAATAACAGTTACATTTTTGTGTCATACTACAACAGTTGAGAATGTGTTATATTTCATAAATTGTTAGAGTACGGCTTTTTCTAATACTGTGCATGGATTACAAAGATACAATGTAACCGCTGTTTCATTAAGGTGTATTCATATCGTTATAAATGTGAACAGATCATACATTTGAGCCTTTGTAAAGTTTCTATTAATCATACTGTGTTTAAGCCTCGCTTTTTTTAATTATGCATATATAAAAGACGGTATTATATAAATGTTATAACAGATAAAGAGATAATGTTTGTAAAAAGAGGTGGGTGACAAGCCTATCAAAATGGAAATTATGTAGCGTAAATTCGCAGGAAATTATCACCATTATAAAAAACTAAAACCATTGGTTTTTTTGTAACATTATTTTTGTTATCCTGATGGTACAGGAGTGCAACTACTAAATTATCTAATGTTTGTTACTTTAAGTGACATGTTATAATTCATACAACTTGACCTAATATGCATTGTATGGACCTAAATGTTTTTAAATTGTATTACATTTACCTGGCCTTTGGACATAGAAATAATAATGGTCAACAAATGTTAACATTGTAATATTTATTATGTTGAAATACTTCGTGTTTAATTCTTTGTGGATAGTGCTTATGAAATATGGCCTAGTTGATAGTTTTCAAATCTTCGATAGAAGAGTTTTACACTCTCAAATACAGAACATCCAGGGTCTCAGCTGAATAAGTAAATTTCCATTGCAGGTTATTCTTGCGAACTTCCCTAACTGAAGGCTCACTATATCAATTGTTTTTACAATGTCCGTTGTGTAGTTTAAACAGCAATTAAATATCTAGAAGATTAATATCAATTATTGCCGTTAATTTATTTCAAGTGCTGATGTAACAGTTGCCACGATGTCGTAAATGAGCAACCAACAATTCAATCATAACTTATCATCTCTTAAATTATACTATTTTGTATGAAAAAAAGTATTTAATTTCTTTACTTGTATTCAAAATTGTATACTTCCCCCCCCCCCCCCTTATATTTGCGGGAATGTATCATATTGCAATAAACATTGTTACAGGGTAGTGAAATGTGCATTTTTATGCTTTTATGTTTTGTGATGTTTTTATAATCTTTTTTTAAAATGATTTTATGGATTTCCTTTTCATTTCATTACTTTAAGAGTAGGTAATGTATAAATTAGTTCACAGCTAAATAAGGGACCACTATCACCAAAATAAGTTTTTTATCACCAAATTAATTAGCAATAAATAGGGTTTGGTATTTTCATCATAATTTTGTAAAATATAAAAATAAATACAAACTATTTATGACAAATTTTAGGTAACAATTAAGCGTAAACCACAATACAGGAAAATTTTGGCTTAGTGTTTCGGTGCATGGGAAATTTTATGAAATGTGCCGAATATCATCAAATTAGGCAACCTCGAATGTTCGTATGTAGTAGCTGCGTAACAAAAAAATTTATTCTAAAAGTGTAAGCATTGCACATAAAATCAAATATCGAGAAGAATCCAACTACCTACAGATATTATTTTTATTCCGCTAAATCTCAGATAGCTAAACAATATAAATAATTGAACAGACTACTAAAAACAGTAATAATTTTCATTCCGCTATATTACAAATATATATCAGTACAATACAATGTGTAAATCGATAATTTTTCCGTATTACGAGTAAGTAAAACCAAAAAAAAAAAATTAAAATTTTAATTTTCTTACTCGTCCATTAGATAACCTTCTAATTTACACAGCTGTATGAAGGAGCATTTTTTTAAGTAGCCAAGGCTTACATAAATTATTTTTGAAATGTAAGAATTTTCGTAAAATTACCGGTAGTGAAAACTCAGAAGATTAAACCATTATCCTGGTTGGGTAAGTGCAATATGACATCGAAATAAATGTGAAAATTTCGGTAATTTATATTGATAGGAATTTTGAATGTACACGCTTTTCTGATGGCAGGCTTATTGATAGATGACCTAAAAACTAACTAAACCTGACATTACCAATGTTCTAACCGAGACTCGAACTTACGATCTGTAGATTTACAGGCATGAATGCTAAATCATATGCCACATACGCCAGCATTTCAGCATCGGGAGGAGGGAGGGTCCCTTTGATTATTGCAATATATTTTAATGTGTGATGTACAATTAACTTTTGGAAAACTAATAATTAGTAATATCCGTTGTGAAGAAAAATTGGTAAGGGCATAACATTTAAACAAACTATAATCAATGAAACCGATGCTTAGTAAGACTATTAAGATGTTTGAAATTATTGCTGGCCTTGTAGGCAAAAATATTTTTCGCAAATAATACTTGCCTTTTTTTAAATCCAAAGTGTAACAATACCACTTTTTTTTCTTCCGGAATTTTTGTAATTTTCTGACAATCTGTTAGCACCATATAGTCGTGCAATTTTCGGACATCGTATTATTTCACACTATAAAAAAAAATTGTCTTCATGAATTGCCATTAACATTTTGAAAAAAAATTTTGCTTAATAGTGTTCAAGGAATGGTAAAGTTAGGTTTGAAAGTTTTAACCCTATTTACTTGTTCCTTTCAGTAATTGCTTGTCCTTTAACCAACTTTTTAAGTAAATATTGCCATGTAAGTAATAAACACAGTGTGTGTATTCCACCGCACTCGGACGTTAACGTCTAAGGCTAAAATGAAATATATTTATTTACTATTATTCCAAATAAGATAAGAGGGCTTTCAAAGTGCCCACTTTACCGTGAATAGCCTATACTAACGGCGAACCGTCCCCGCTGGACGCAACAGGTAGAATGAATCAGCGCGCATCCAAGACTGCGCACTTTCTTTCCTCCCTCTGCTCTATGACCAAGAACATTCCGTTTCGGCTCCGCCCACCGGACCCCTTGGCCACGTGCACGGCAGAACGCTGCACTGAAAAATTTTACTAGAAGTCCCGTGAAGTACTGACAGAATAAGGATGTAAATGAAATGAAACGTTATTTGCTGATAAATCACTACTTTGCTAAAATTATAAGTTAATTTGTAGTCGTGTGCGATTGGTTAAACATAAGATGCATTTGCTTTGAAGTACCCATTTTTTTTAAACGTTGTGTGCAGGCGTATCTTACACGACATGGCTTGTGAACCGACCTTAACAATGTGCAGTGCTCAACATGTTTCAAGTGAAGTATTTCTGGCCGTGTTAAAATTCGTTTCGAGTTTCGTTTTTCGTAATTTGTATTTCGCACAACATTCGACTGTCTAGCATGCCATGCTTCTATTATTTTGGAGTTATTATAATTCCAGAATTGAAAGTTCACGAAGTCTTGAAATAAACAGTAATAATTCCCGAAGGTTGTTAGAGGGCCGTTGAAAATTTAAAATTAACAACATAAAACAAATGTTAAATTGTTACTTAACAAAAACTATGTCATGAGAAAATACGTATTTCAAAAATATTTCAGCAGCTTCCTTTGTGAAAAAATATCGTGAGTACAGTACACATTTGTTTATTTCAATATCGTCACCTATCTAATAATAATAATAATAATCGTATTTTTATTTATGAGGCAAAGTTAAGGCCATATGGCCTTGTGAACCACTTAAACATAGATCATAAGTAATATTTTCTTAAAATAATAAGTAATAATTCTAATTACGAAACAAAATTTTCTCTACGTCAATGCAAATACAGTAAAAATCAACGAATGTTGTTAACCTAACAGAACAGTCAATATAAAATATGTATAAATGCATTTGACAAAACCTCAGCTTAAAAATGCAAATCAAAATACAATTTAACAGAAGAAAAAACACATAAAATATTATGCTATACGGAGATTACAAAAAGAAAATACATGTATTCATATTTTACACCCATCCACACACACACACACCTAAACACACACAACTATCTATGCGTCACGTTTGCATGAAAGGGCAAAAAAAAATTATTCGATCTCTTCCGGTATTTACTGATGGCTAAGTTTCAGTACAAGCTTTCTGAAAATTGTAAACGATGTGTATTGTTTTACGTTCATGGGAAGTTTGTTCCAGAGCTGAACAGATCGAACAGAAAACGACCGGAAATCAGCCCTATGATGAGGAATAGTATGCAGGAGGGAGTTATGAGACCTAGTATTGATGCTATGACGAGAATGCAACGGAAGAACGTTCCGAGTACAGATACAATGGCCGATGTTGCCTCATGTCTTTAAAAAGTAATACCAACGCAGTTCCCTTCGTTGTTTCTAACGTAGCCATGAAAATCTCTTTAAGTACGGTGTGATATGTTCACTACTTCTTTTAGATTGAGTATAAATAGGATAGAAATTGTGTGAAGTTTTTGAAGTTTAGTAGAAAGGATGGAATTTGAATCATTATATACAGCATCACAGTAATGGACCTGTGTAACTATTAGGCTATTTACAACCCGTATTTTAGCTGATTCAGACAGGAAATTCGTGTTTCTTCTAAGAACGTGCAGTGCACTGAATATTTTCTTACAGCCTTAATATGGTCATACAAAGTTAAGTACGAGCCGCAGATTCGTCACTGTTTTGGTGAAATGTATAAAATTTCCGTTTATTTTTACTTCGGCCAGTATACCCCTGTCTACTGCAGAAAAGAGTGTCGTGTTCCTATTAATATTGCTTGCGACTTTCCCGCGTTAAGAGAAATATGGTTTTCTTTCAACCATTTACTAATATAATTCAGATCTTTGTTTAGTAATAATGTCTTAGTTGTTTAGGCGGCGAAGGATTGTAGGTTTGAAAGTCGTCTGAATATAAATGGTGCTTGCAAAAGGTGACACATAGGCGGTAAATCATTTATAAAAATTGAAAACAAAAGTGGGACTAAAACGGAACCTTGTGTTACTCCACTAGATAGCGGGAGCCACGACGAGAAAGCACTATTCAAACTGACACACTGTTCACGGCCTTTTCAAGTACGCTTCCACCAATCGCAAAGCGCTTTTAGAAATTTTTTAATATTATCATAATTTGAGAAGCAAAATATCATGGCTCACTGAGTCAAATACCAGCGAAAAATCAAGTAGTGTAACACTGGCGATATTTTTGTTTTCCATGTGACGTCTTGTATCATATGTAATTTTTACTAGAGCTATGGTGGTACTAAATCCAGGACAGAAATCAGATTGGTGTTGGTTTAGTAGGTCACGTGAAGAGCAGTAAGATAGGAATTGATTATATACTATACATTTAAGGGCCTTAGAAAGTGTAGGTAGTATACTTATTGGTCTGTAATCGCGGACTGAAGTAGATGTGCTATTTTTAGGGATAGGGGTAACTTGTGCCATTTTCCATATTGTCGGGTATTCGCCATTCATTATTAAATAATTAAATATATCATCAAGCGTATCTATAATGGCTGGCATAATGAAAAAAATGAACTTGAGATGGATTTTGTCGGCTCCTACTGCTTTAATTTTCATTCTCTTAACCTCTTTAACTACATCAATTTGAGTGATGGAAAAGAAGTAAAATTTATCGTCGCTGTAATTACTGTATGCGAATACTCTTTCTATATAGACTATGCATACAAACGTTTCAAAAAGGCCAGACTAATATGGCGACGATTTAGTAATTTGTATTTTTTAATTTGTCAGCTTCGACGTTGACAAAACGCAAAACGTAGAAGACAAAAATACGCCATAGATGTTGTGTACAAAACGGGTCACGCGACCATTGCGTTAACAGAAAGTGCAAGCTGGGAGACTGAGCCATGTGGCCGCTGCCTAGATATAGGTCGTATTCCACTTGACACTGAAAGAGCTGACCATTACTGACGAGCGTGCCTTTAGGTACTGATTCTGCTGATCAGTAAGGGAGGAATGGTGCTGTGGCGTCTGCGTCTGGGTTGGAGACTATACGTCCAGCTGAAACTACTGACGTGCAGAAGGTCGGGCAGTCTCGGTAAAAGCAGACGACGCAACATGGCGGCGATGTATGACTAGCAAGTTACGTTGTTGTTATAATCAGAAGTTGCAGGTGGAAAGTATTTTTTTTTCACATTCTTTGTTCTCATCGTCAGTTGATGAGATTGAATCGAACGAAAATTAAAAGAAACAATATAAAAATCCCTGTTCACAACATGTTTAACATCGCGTATAGCAGACGCCATTATTCCTGCTGAAAACTGCTGACGAGTGTTCCACCTGGTTCCAGTACTGAGCGCTACTGGAGTGCGAATTCTTACTGATGACGTTCCTTTAGGCATGATACTGGTCAGCGCTTTCAGTGCCGAGTGGAATGTAGCCATAGCAGAGTTGTGGAAGCGACTTGCGTGTGTGCGGTGTGTTTGGGAGGAAGTGTGACGTCACTGCCAGCTGTGGGCTCGCACGCGTCTCGCTTCTATTTCCACACTTTACGATCGCCACCATGCAGTAACCCCCCCCCCCCCCCCACACCTAACCCTTTCACATACTGACAGCTCATCAAGCTTGTTTCAGCGTCCACCGAGCGCATTTCCAAGCCCCCTCCTTGAGGCCGTGTTACAGTTCGTTTCCAGTTTCGTTTTCTGTCATCCCTATAGTCCGTTCGCGGTTCATTCACACTTTTTAAATCAGACTTTTGAAAATCATCTCATGTATGGCGTGTTTCGTTGCTTCCTAAAAATGTCATCTTTATAAACGTATTTTAAACGTTTGTGTTACCATAAAAGTTCCTTAAATTTTACTTTTATTTATGTGATACATAAATTGCAAAATTTAGTTTATAAATAATATGAATAAAAACAGAGAGAAAATATATAAGTTGGTAAGGCCTAGTGCTTATGCAAAATATTATTTCACTGAGTGCGCACGAATGCGGTGTGCTGTCCCTCTGGTGTAATTTTCTAGTCTTGAATAAGTTTTGTTTGCACGAGGCGGAGGAATATCCTAGAAGTAGAACTTTAGTAAGGCTTCAGAAAAGTTGGAAGTAACCGTGAATGGACTATATTTAGCAATTTGCAAGTTTTGGTCGGAACACCATGAATTTCATCTGTCTAGTATGCCATGCTACTAATATTTTATTTCATTATCCAATAATTACAACTTCATGAAGTATCCAAACAATCAGTAATTATTCCCAAACTTGTTAGAGCTCCTTTTAGAATCTTTAATAAATAAAATAACCATTATGACGTGAAATTGTTATGAAACAAAAATCATTTCATGAGAACATAACTAGCTATTTCAAAACTATTTTAGCAGCTTGCCTTGTAAAATAACAACTGCGAGCAGAAAACACATCAGTTTAATTCAATAACCAAAATTCAAATTACAAAAATTCGTCATCGATTCCGTCGATAAAATCGGGCCATGTGACCATTTTGCTAACAAAAAGTGCCAATTGGAACGCGGCCTGAGATGTACTTTTCTGCAAAATTGTGTATTATTCCGCCATATGTAAAATTAACATTACCGTTTGTCTGATATCTTTATTCATGCGTTGGTAAAGTGACTCTATGGAATTATTAAAAAGTAAATATTTTACAAATTTGTACTTTTAAATGCATCAAGGAAACTGAAAGAAAAATTAATTAATTCAGTATTCACAAATATTTACCTAACACTTTTAATTCAACGCTAAGAAATATTACTGCCCTCTCCTTGTCGTTACCAACATTGCTGGGCGCATGCCATTCAGTGTGCTCGTTCAAATAAATGCAGGCAGGAGCAGTGACATTTCTCAAACGTTGATTTTAAGAGTGCTCACCATACCATGAATAACCTAAATCACCGGCGCGCCGCTGTTGGCCACTTTTAAGACATGCATTTGAAAAAATATCCATGCGATGAACAATAATGCGACCGTCGGCCTGGCGTGCGAACTATGTTTCAGAGTGTTCGTAACTAACTGGCAAGTATTACCGACTTGTTATCATGCCATTTCCCCAGTGCTGCACAATTCTCAATATCTGCTAACTGATCACCACTCCCCCTGTCTTGTTTCTTCAATGTTGCATGAGATTTCAGATCACAGCCACGTAACCTTTTGCTTCACTAAGTCCCAACACTGAAAAATCGATAGACATTTTTTGAGTGGCGAATGATCGCTAGTAAATAGAAGTAGTTGAAATACACGACTGAATTGGCTCGATTTGGAATATACCAGCAATGTGCTATGACCACCTTTCCTCAATGGCAAAAGAAAATCATTTTCTTTATTTGAGAACTGGTAACCATGAAAAGTATCTTCACCTGCATACATCATGAAGTCGTTTACTATTCCGAACACACCCGAACAAACATTTATTTTTTATCCTCACTTCTTTAGCTTGCACTTAACATACTGTTACGCGTTGTAGCTCGCACAGGCCACAGCTCCCGTTATGTGTGGTCCAGCTCTGTGGGGGTGATCAAACTCTATACTCCCCTCCCCAAGACAGGCGCGCTCGCTGCCTCCCCCCCCCCCCCAGAGGCAGCCGGGGATGATTGACAGTGGTGAGACCTGGAAGCCGATAAATGTTGAGGAGGCGCAATAATATTCTCGGAATTAGGACCCTCGGTGCAACGGAGGATTTGGCGAAATTTCTGGGTGATTGCCTACGACCCTATAAATACAAGCCACAGCTGGACTGCTGACAGTTTTTGACGGAGGCCATCTGGCTGAGTGAGGATTGTGAAATAAAGTGCGGACGACTGCGAGACGACGGCGGACGAGGTGTTCGTGGTGTGGATAGACGATAAAGCGTGATATCCTACGAGTGAAGGCTACTGTGCGTGAGGACGCTCAGATAACTCTAGAACATTGCGGACGGGCGGGAGATTGACTAAACTGAGGTGGGACTAAATGAACATGAAATACAGACTTTATTGTAAATGGGCCATTCTCTGACAAAGGTATCATTTGTTGTCACCATTTAAATAAAACCAAACATTTTGTGGAAAAGTACTATTTTTCAAATTTACAATATGGTAAATTTTTAAACCAATCTACTATCGTAAAATATTTTTCTGATAATTATTTATAACTCATGTATACTTAGCCTGCAATATATCTAAAGTCCCCTCCATGGACGTCACTAAGCATTATTTGTAGACCACAGATTATTGTTGCTCTTCCATTCTTAAATTTTTTATACTTGTTACAGTAAAGTAATTATTAGAAACACTGTATACTCATAGATATGATATACGTCTTTCATTGTGCAAAATTAACAGAGAAATAATTTTTTACAACTTTGTCCCTGGTATACAGGATTTTCTCCACGGGCAAAGAAAAAGTACAATAAAATGAGTATATAGTGCAGCAGCAGTTGGTATTCCCCGTGGAATTGAAGGAAAAGGAAGCCATCTTCTTCAGCAGTGTATGTTGCTGTTCGCAAATCTATGTTGTGTTGTGATGTTTATAACTCAGTTATAAATTTGTATTTCGCAAAGTTCATTTTATATACTCCGTGGTCATCGTAAACAAGGTATGAAACACTGATTTATTGTTGTTAATTCATTGTGCATGTACATTTTGGTGCATGTTAAACATTTGTGTTGTACAGTTTCCCAACCTCAAAAACTAACGCAATAAAAAATAAAAAACCTTATTTTTGTATCCTTGGTGGACTAAGTTGGTCCACGGAGGGGATACATGGACACTTACTGACCACAGAGGATACATGTATATACATATGCACATAAATGTTTGGTTGGAATGCTGCCATACTAATTAATACTACTGCTGTTATTTATTTATTTTCAAGATGACTCCCTCAAAAAATAAAAAAAGAACCAATCAGATACTCAAATTCAATGAAGAAGAGGACAGAAAAACTTAGCATGAGAAGATCGAGACAGAAGTTACATGAAACCCTATTCTGCATGAAGAAGCTAAGAGTAAAGAGAGAGAACGTTATCACCAGAGGACAGCATCTGGAAAAATCAAAACTATTTAAACAATGAGTGGCCGTGAAAAAAGATAAGCAAGAAAAATGTGGAAAGATAAAGGAAAAATATATCAGAAACAGAAAAAACACCAGCAAAATATGGAGCAAAAAACCGAAGAATGTACCTCACCATTCCACAGGAATTACGAGCAATCGTGAGAAAGAAGAAAAGCATAAGAGTGGAACTGAAAGCGGAAGGAGGATGGTTAGACGACATCTCTACAAGCTACAAGAAAAGATAAAGGCACTGGAAGAGGAAAATAGAAAAACCAAAACAAGGCTAGAAAAGTACAAGAAAAGATTAAGTAGGTTAAAGAAAAGGAAGCAAATTGAAGATGAAACCCCGAGAAAGAAGGTTCGCAGACTCCTGGAAAGTAGAGATTAAAATAGTGAAATTGAAGTATACAAAAAGTGTAGTTTGGAAATGTTATCAGCAAACAAATACAGTACAACTTTAAGAAAAAAGTCACCAAAAGTGAAGAGGCTATGGTAAGAGTTCTAAGTGGAAAAATAGTTCGAAAGTATCGTTACTTCAACTATTTGACTACACTTACGTCAAAAAATGTTTCGTGATGGTCAAACTCAAAAGACAGTTTTAAAAGGAAGATTTATCTTGGAAAAGGCAATATCTGATGCAACTAAATTTTTAGAGACAAATAAATCAAGTCGCTTGTGCTCAGGAAAGAAAGAAACCATAACAAGAAACAATCTGAAAAAGCAAAAGCGTTTTTTAAATGACACACTTCAGAACCTGCACAAGATGTTGAAAGCAGAATGTCCCGAATATCAAAATTTGAGCTATCGGACATTTTGCCGACTTCGACCTTTTTGGGTTGTGTTTCCGAAGGTTTCTGACAGAGAGACATGCTTATGCAAAACACGAAAACATGCTCCTCTTAGTAAGAAAGATGAATACTCTGAACATGGTTGATGAGAAAACACCATCTGAAGTTCTTAGAACATTATATTGTGACCCTAGAAATAGGGTATAGAAATAGAATAGTTTAGTTGCTTTAATAAATGATAGGTGAGTACTTATTTGATTCTTTTTTTGAATATTTGCAATTTTTTTTCTTTTGATGTACCTTTTTCCAGAGAATGACCCAATATTATAACTGTCAAATATGGACTTATAACTTGGAAAATAATTGAATAGGCTTTGATAGACTGTCTATTGGGACTGATTTTTAATTATATAATTTCTTCGATTTCTTTCAGGTAATTATAAATTGTATTGATTGAAGTCATTAATTGTAAACAACAAGTTATATAAATTTATTGTGAGAATTTGGGCCGAGAGAATTTTGTTTGTAGTTATTGTAAATAAAATTAGGAAATTATAATTTACTCATTTATTTAATTAAGACCTCCATCCAGTAACGAACTTGGTCCAGCCCACTGACTGTAAGAGACAAAATGTAACAATACTGACGTCTTATGAAATCATTACGTCTACTGAATTCCTTTTGTCATTTTCGATGGCAAGACGATATTTCTTACCATCTCCAAAAGTGACATAATTTTCAAATAAAGATCACCACGTATATGTAAATTGTTTACAAAATGGAGGCACCGACGAATTATTTTGGTAACGTTTCAAGGGCATTACTCTTGCAATTTGTTCACAGCGTAGTGTGTTGCATCAGTAATTTGTGTAGGCTGGAATCTAAGTTGAAGTTCGTGCCTATACATTCACCACTAATTTGTGTCCAATAAAGGTTTTTGTTTTCCACACTCGAATTTAAGATAGCATCACTGAAAAACATTTTAAAATAGCTCAGATGAGATAAAAGAATTTGTGGAGTGGTGAAAAGATCCTGGTCAGTTGATACTTCATGCACGAATTCATTTGATGCCCAACTGTACTGTTGTTTCTGAAACTTTACAGATTAATTTCTTGTAGGATAATATTTTAAATTTTGCTTTGTTTTGAAGATGCTGCATATACGGATTTTGAAGATAATGCATTCGTTGAAGGCATGGAATATTGTTTGGTTATTGAAGAAGATGCCATTTGTGTTGAAAACAATGTCGAACATTTGTCACTATTACGGTTATTTTCTAATTCTGCTCGTGCGGTTGGAATCTGAACAACCGGAGGATAAATTTCATATGATTCTGAAGAACTAACAGATTTATATGTAATTTTTGACATGCTATGAATTGCCATTCTCGAATAGAATACAAGTAATTCACGTGAAGATGGCAGAAATGCACGACAATCTACAGTCGTATTTTATGTTTCACTATCTGTTGAAGGCAATGATTCAGCGTTGGTTGTTTCAAAGGAAGTGCTAAATTATAGGGATGGTTGTACCTTTTCAAGCGATATGTGGGTCTCCATTTGTAATTTGTGCTTGTCACTTGTATATTTGTATCGTGTTCAGAGCTTTCATACATTTATGTTGATTGTTTTGGCTGTATTAGGTCGTTAGACCTATGGTACACATCCTGATGGCTTGCATCTTTATCTTGTAGTAAAACATTATCACAGAATACCTCGTTATCTTCACTGATCTTCAGCATATCATCACCATCTGGTCCCGCTGCATCACTCTCAGCATAAAACTCTGCTCCTGTTCTCGCCACCATTGCCCCGACTCTGGCAGAACGCAACAAATACATGTGATTATCTAACAAGAGGCAGCAAAGACTGAAAAATAAATTTATGTTACATCATTGTTATCTTTCTGCTGTTTAATCAATTAGTCAAGAAATCAATCTCAAGGAATAATAAATATGGAATGTTGTATGCTAAAGAGTCAATAAATAACCTCCATTTTATAGGTAATATCAAAACACTGTTAGTCAAGTGATGAGATATAGGTGTGAAATTAAAAATGATAACTTCTATACAAAATTATGGAATTCTATTTATGAAGATTTTAGGCTGTCTGTTCAATACTACTGACCTGGCATTGTTACTTATTTACAACAAACTCAACCGTATGCTGGAGTTACAATAACCCGATAGGTTTACGTCTCAGCCAGTGTCAGACTCGCTAGGCAGCAGAGAAAAACGTAAACACAACCTTACAGAAAATAACAAAATTTCATGTGGATTTCCCAACTGTAGTAAAGTTTTAATTAAAAAATATTTTACTGATACGTACATTCTGGTGGCTGTTGACGAAAATAAGCAATCACGGAATACTAACTTTGCGCAAAAATCCACAAATACTTTCTTTACACTGTTTTAAAAACAAAAGTGTGTACAATGTTATGCGATTTATTTTGATTCCAAAGAGAATGTATACTGGTCATTCTAGGACTTGCCGAAAGCCACGGAACGCCTATCGGATGGAAACTTTGAGGTATTGTTAACACTGAAAAAATATTTTGGTGTCGGAAATGGTCAGACTGAGATGTCGTGTCGGACTGTCGGGACGAGCGTGTCGTGGCATTGTAAATCCAGCGTGAACTACTATAACGTGGCAACGTCACACATGTGACACTTACTTAAATTCAACATGAGATTCGATATTTTAATATGCGTTACAATATAAGTAATTTTGCGTACACTGATATGACACGTAGCTTATGTTTGTTGCATTTATTTTGCGCTAAACCCAGTTGTGCACTCTAAATTCGAATCAGTAGGAAACCACTGATTCGCAGTGAAATTCAACTACTCGAATCAGTGAAAATGGCTCCACTTAGAATCAGTGGAAAACTACTGATTGTTTCACTGATTGAATAAGTGACGGTCGACTACAGTGGCGAATTAAATATTGTTTTTATTGAATGTAGCCAAAAAAATTGCGTGAAAAAAAAACCAATTTAGGATAGTTTACTTCTTATGTTGCGCAATTTACCGTAATTTAAAAAAAGTAAAAGAACTCTCGCGGGTGTCGGGAATTAAACTCGCTCACCCTCCGACTTTAGACCGTTATCTTACCATCTGCGCTTCCAACGTTAAGTTTTATGTACCGGGAGGAAAACACCTTTCTTATAGTTTCGCCGCGAAATCGTTAAGATTTAAATTACATGCTCTTACTTTTCGTTTTTGGTTTAATTGGTACCGTTTGGATTGTGAAAACGAATAGTATATATGAGTGCACACTCTTGATCACATTCCATGCAGTTTAAACCTTCAAACAGAGCGCTGTGACGATTACATGGAAACGAAATGAAAGACGTGGAAACAGAATGGATGTCTGTGTGTACCTTTTACCATATAAATGACGTTTTGAAACGTAAAACACATTTTAGAAACAATTTTGTACTGGTTTTATTAGTTTATTTGTTGTTATTTCACGATACACGTTGTTTAACGGCCATTTTAACACGCCGTTTAACTGATCCCTTTGTCAAAAATAAACCACTTAATAAACAGTGAAAAAAATGACAGATGAATCAGTAGAAAATGTCACTGAATAAATAAGTAAAGGAAATCTGGCATTTTTCCACTGATACATTAGTTAAATTCACTGAAGTGGCTGTTGAATCAGTCAGATATGTTTGACTGATTAAAAAAGTGAAATTCTCACTGATTCAGATTTAGAGTGTACATCTTGCACGCCTCTGAAGGACACTGATTCCTATGCCCCTCGTCCCTCCCTTGCGAAAAATTTTGGTGGTGTCCATGCTAACCTTTATTATTCTCTGACAAAAGACGAAAGGTAATATAATGGTATGCAATAAAGGCAGTGAATATGTAAAAGAGTAAACAAGTGTACGAGACTAGATCTCAACCTGCCAATAATTTCGATACGCACTCTGGGAAACTATTCGCGACGACCAGTTGGTGAGTACAAGACGTTGGTGCACCATTCCGCTTAAGGCCGCTCCACACTGAAGTTAACATGGAGTTACGATAACTTTGCGTTATTATCATGTTCGGTTATAGATACCGCAGAAATGTATTAGCACTAAATTATCAGCAACGTAAAGTTAAAGTCTCTGTGTGATAAGCTGAAATCAACTTCAGCGTAACGTAATGGTAATATAGTATCAGTCTACCAGATTCAAGGAACAGCTTTTTTTATTCCTATATTCATTATTATCCTTCATATCTTACGTCTGGGCTGTATATTGTATAATTACACGATTGCAACAGATGATAAAGTTTTAATTTTGTTTGTGTTTATTTATTGATACACTAATTAACGAATTGAATACTCTTGAAATAAAGAAAATCTAAGGGTGCAAAGCGGCATCAATTTATGTGAGAGATGAGGGGATTCTTTGCACATAGATGGTAAGGTTTTAAATCCTACAACAACTGCTCATATGCACATTAACTATATATATATATATATATATATATATATATATATATATATATATATATAAACTCACACGTTAGCATTTTCCAGGACCCAGATACAGCATATTTGGTAATATTACATTACAATTTATCAAAGCCGAGCTTTTCTTGATGTCAGCGTTACTACAGCTACGATTATATTAAAAAAAACCGAGTTAACGCGAGGATTACATAACGAGCTGCATGTTAAATTCAATGTTATTCAGTCTTAAACATTGTATTGAAAGTGTTTAGTTTAAATTTATGGACACTGGATTTATTCTTTTTTTTTCTTTATTTTATCATCACAAGAGTAGTTATTTAAATACAAGCAACGTACTTAATTTGTTCAAAATTTCTCACTTGCAGTTCGGGTCCATAGGAGCGTTAATGATGCGTATAACGTAAAGATACAAAATGAGAAATAAAAGTATATCCTAAGCAGGGCTTTCAAAAGAGTCCAGCTATCCGCCGGCTGCAGAAGCCACAATTAGCAGCTCCTGTAGAGTGACTGCCCGCTCTACACGTAGTCACTTTTTATGAACGTTTATTCCTTCTTCCGGGAAGAAATTGCGTGTATGTACTGTGACGCGCTGTAGCTCGCACAAGCCGCGAGTTCCCCTTATGCGCGGTCCGACTCGTTTTGAGAGGGGGGGGGGCACTAACCTCGATCCTCCCATCTCCCCAGGCAGACCCACTCGCTGCCTCGTCGCCCTCCCCCCAGGCAGCCAGGGAATAATTGACAGAGGTGAGCAAACTGGCGTCACCGCCCTTCCTGCTCCCCCTGCTGGAGAAGCCGATGAGCTCAGAGGACGATCAAGAATGTTCTGGGTACTAGGACCCTCGGCGCAACGCGGCATTTAGAGGAATTTCTGGGGAATGGCCTACGACCCTATAAACACAGGTCACAGCTGGACTGTCGGCAGTCTTTCTGTGGACGCCAATTGGCTGAGTGCGGTATCCAAGCGAAGACGAGTGCGGCTAAGGATATGGGAAAAGAGGACAGACGACGACGGGAGATTACGAGACGACGGCGGAAGAGTTGTTTGTGGTGTGAATGGACGAGGGGGCGTGATATCTGACGAGCGAAGGCTACTGTGCATGGCGCTCGGAGAACTTTAGAACATTGCCAACTGGTGGAACCTGGACTGAACTGAGGTGAAATGAATGAACATGTAATGCGGAATTTATTGTAAATATTGGAACTCTCAATACGGGCATATAATTTATAAAATAATTAAATTGGTTTTTAATAACTGTCAATTTGGCCTGATTTTTAAACATTTATTTACATTAATTTCTTTGAGACAATTGTAAATTGTATCGAAATAATACATTAATTGTAAACAGCAAGTGATATCAATTTATGGTGAGAATTTGGGCCCAGAAAGTTTTTATTGTAGTTATTGTAAATAAAATTAGGTAATCATAATTAAATCATTTATTTAATTCTTGCCTCCATCCCTTAATGAACCTGGTTTAGCCCACTGGCTTTGAGAGAAATTGTAACACTGGTCTCAGAAGTGGGATGGATGCATTATATTTAAGAAAAAATGTATTACTATTAAAGTAGGATATTAACTACTATGATCATTTTGTAATTATGATTATAGGTGTAATATAATAATAAATGCGTGTGTGGGGTAGATCCAGAGCGAGGCGACACCCACCGAGTGACGGGCTTTCCAGCCGGGACCCGTAGGTGCCCGTCATCACTGAACATCACATGAAATGATACCCTAGGATGGAGTAGCACTGGAATGAAAGGACGGGGAAAACGGGAGTACCCCGAGAAAACCCGTCGGCAAGCGGCATCGCCCAGCACGATTCCCACATGCGAAAATCCGGGAGCGAACCCGCTGGGGATCGAACACGGATCGCCTTGATGGGAGACGAGCGCGCTAGTCACTGCGCCACCACTGCTCCATAGTTGTAGTAATAGGCCTAGAAAGTGTTGGCAGGCATAGAAAAAGTCTGCTCTTTGATCGATATTCTAAGTGAACAAATAAATAGGAAAATATACAGCGTGACCGAACATGTGGACCAAAGGATAGAGAGTATTAGCGAATTAGTAAATAATAATATATTATATGTGAATAAGACAATTAAAAGTGTGAAAGAAAGGGTGGACAGTGTTCAGTAAGAAATGAGACAGGCAGTGAGCGCCCTCAAAAAGCAATGGCAGAAATTCTTGCAGCAGCAGTGAAGATAGCATGCAGAGACGGAAGAAGAGCCGAGATTGATCACCACCGAGCCGACGAGTGCGGGTAGCGAGAAGAAGTTAAGAGGTCGCCACCAGTGCAGCCATTACAGGGGAGGCGCAGTAATTCTGCAGTGTGGGTATGCCTCAGCCAGGGGTAGGTAAAGGTGTCACAATTAAGCCCGCCCCCTACGATGGACGGACACCTTGGCACGAATACCAGCACCAGTTCGAGATCGTTGCCACCCTGGATGGCCGGACTGACGAGCAACGGGCGTACTACCTGGTGGCTGTGCTGAGGCGACCCGCACTGAGCATACTGCAGTCCCTGCCAGAACAACATCGACAGGAATACTCCACATTGGTGTCGGCCTTAGAGTTGCGATTCAGCGACCGATACCAGCGACACGCCTACCATACCCAACTGCAAAGTCTCGTCCAGCGACCTGGGGATCCACTGAGGGAGCTGTGGCAGGACATCGTGAGGCTGACACACCTGTCTCTAGAGGGATGCCCTGAGGAGTCACGCGACGTCATCGCAGTCGACTTTTTCATGGCTGCTATTACTGATGCGGATGTGCGTCGATCTGTACGTCTAGCATCACTACACAGCATGCAGGATGCCCTGGCCCGAGCATTGGAGGTAGAGTGAACGAAGCAGGAGCCGACGTTCCAGCACACCGTACAAGCAGCTACCCTGTGCAATTAGTACGATGGAGATAGCATCCTGGGCGTCTTGAGGAAGTTGGAGACCACAATGAATGACATTGATGCCAGAGTCTGTGCTATGAAACCCAGTTTTTGCCCACCTAAGCATCGGGAATGTTGGGAGTGTGGCCAGATAGGACACTTGAGAATCCAGGGCCTGCAAAGAAACTGCAGGACCCGGCATTCAGACGTGAGAGCGACCGAGAAATTAAGATGGTGGCAGAGGAAATTTTGAACTCCGTAGAGGCTGCGACACATGTCCCTCGTCGACGGCGTCGTCGAGAATGCTGGAACTGTGGAAAGGAGGGACATTTACGAGCCTGGTGTCCAGGGGTGCCACCCGAGACTAGTCATCGAGGAACCGGTCATAGCACAGTTTCACGAACAATTGTAACTGACAGCCACAGTAATGCCTATCCAAATCACAGTCCCATCGAAACAACTGCCAACATCCTACCTGAGGGAACGAAGAAAGATCACCGTATGGTGGTAAGAAGAACAATGATACTGGAGTCGGACCGCGTAAGAAGTCACCCCGCATTTAATGCAGGCGAAGAAACGAGATAAGTCCAGTTTACACACGAAGCTGCACATATGCATCTGCGGAAAAAGGAACACAGCCAGGGGGTAAGATATGAGCATGTTTCAGTGTCTAGTGTCATCAAGAGGAACACTCGATGTGGTCCGTCTGCAGCAGACGATGCATTCAAGGAAGGAGGGCTAATGTGACCATATGAAAGGAAACACCTTCGGGGTAACACATCTCAGTGCCAAGGATGTTGAGAAGGCCCTTACCAAATTTTGAAGCGGGTGAGTGATACTTCCTACCAGATCTGTCTCTGGGACTCCTTGAAAGAAAGGTCTAAATTTATACACATTGACAGACTGGCGCTCTACGGAGTTCCAGATGTTGGAGAGTCTATATGAGACGAATAGACATAAGGAGGGGCAGTGTTACGCATGCGTACCTTGCACTGGCTGCGAGCTCCCGTTATGCATGGTCCGGCTCTGGGGGGATAACTCACCTATATCCTCCCATCTCCCCAGGCGGACCTGCTCGATGCCTCGTCGCCCCTCCCCCCCCCCCCCAGCAGCCAGAGAATGATTGACAGTGGTGACCCTGCTGTCATCACCGCCCCACCCCTCCTCTGCTGGAAAAATCTGATGAGTTTAGAGGACGCGCGAGAATGTTCTGGGAACTAGGACCCTAGGTGTATCGCGACATTTAGAGAAATTTCTGGGCGATGGCCTACGACGCTATAGTACAAGCCACAACTGGACTGTCGGCAGTCTTTCTGTGAACGCCGATTGCCTGAGTGCTTTTTCCAGGCGAAGACGAATGTGGCGAGGGACATCAGTGAAGAGAACAGACGACAATGGGAGCTGGCGAGGCGGCGCGGCGGACGAGGTGTTTGGGGTGTGAATGGACGAAAGGGCGTGATATCTGACGAGTGATGGCTATTGTGCATGAGGGTGCTCGGAGAAATCTAGAACAATGTGGACTAGTGGGACCTGTACTAAACTGAGATGGGACTGAATGAACATGTAATACGGATTTTATTGTAAATATTGGAACTGTCAATATGGACATATAATTTATAAAATAACTAAATAGGTTTTTGATTCACTGTCTATTGGAACTGGTTTTAAAAAAATTATTTACATTCATTTTTTTGAAGTAATTGTAAATTGCATTGATTGAATTCATTAATTGTAAACAGCAAATGATATCAATTTATGGTGAGAATTTGGCTCCAGAGAATTTTTATTCTAGTTATTATAAATAATATTAGGAAATCATAATTAACTGTTTGATTTAAATAAGACCTCCGTCCCTTAACGAACCTGGTTTAGCCCACTGGCTTTGAGAGAAAATTGTAACAGTGCGTCTTGATGAAGCTTTTTTTTTTTTTTTTTTTTACTCTGTTGCTGCAAAAATATTTTAGTGATGATGAAGAGTGATAAAACGTGTAGTGTTGTACGTGTTTGGATGTCTTAAGCCTCTGGCACAATATGCGGATGGTGGTTGTGGTGGGTGTTGTTGGTGTTGGTGGTTTTCGGTTGGTGTGTGGTGTGTTCCTTGGCACAGTAGTCAGGGTTGGGATTGGTGTAAATTGTTTCACAGCTGTGCCAACACACAGCAGTACAAAAAAGGCATATCAATTATTGTAATTCGCTATTGCAGGAATTTTCAAAATTAGCACGTACGAGGCTTTTATTGCTCAAATGTAAATGTTCTTAAACAAAGCTTACTCAAGTAAGCCACATTTAAAACATTATAAGTTAATTCCTGATGCTAACAATTTAATGTACTTCATTTCATAACAAAAATGAGATTCACTTAACTAATTCACATTAGTTTGTAATATTGCAATCGCTCCATAAATGCCTCCAAATACAAAAGACTCGTACAATTTGTTTTTGATTTTGCGTTATTACACCTAATGTTTTTAATATTAAATATTGCCATTTCAAAGCTTTCCCATTGCCATTCGTTCAGAACTTAGAAGACGCTCTCTGATTGGTCGGTTGGTGATAAAAGTTCAATGTTTTCCAACTCGCTACAACACCAATCACCAACTGCGAGTTGAAATGATTTTAGGACCAACTACCAACCACCAACACCAACCACCAACCGGAAATTGTGCCATTTCACATACACTGTACTGCCCTTCAACGGCCAACACCAATCACGTATTGTGCTAGGGGCTTTACACTCCCTCCACTCTCAGATGCAATGATAAAATTGTGTGGTACCGGGTAGTATTGGCGGTGACCAGGAATTAAATATTAAGCTTCTAGTAATGTAACACTTAGAGGCTGTTCACGGCTAACTGAACAATTTTTAAATAAACCTTTTAAAAATGTCACTGTACCTATATGCGTGTATTTGAACGGCTGCACTGACTGGCATGCGTCTAGTAAAGTTGGTAACGAAAGAGGGAAAGTAGATCGGTGAATTCAGATTTTTAGGTAATTCATATAGATGTAAGAATGAGCAAGTTAGTAAAATGTGTACTTTTCTAATTACTTCAGGGTTTCACTTGGCAAACTCATGAATAAAGTGACCAGGCTCATGACAATGTTATATGTAGGCCTACATATGGTGGAAGAATACACAATGTACATACACTTACATTATTATCTGAAGCATTAAGGTAGGGAGGTAGTTGGGCTTAACGTCTCGTCGACATCGAGGTAATTAGAGACGTTGCAAGTTGCACAGGGATTGGGGAAGGAATCGGCCATGGCCTTTGTTACGGGACCATCCCAGACTTCGCCTGGAGTGATTTCGGGAATCCATGGAAAACAGAAATTAGACTAGCCGGACCGGGAATCGAACCCGGGTCCTCCCGAATGCGAGTCCAATAAGTTACAACTACGCCACCTCGTTCGGTTTTAAGTATTAAGCAGGGCTTTCAAAAGTGCTCATTTTATCATGAACAGACCTTACGTACTTTGGTAAAATGAATTCGAGGCTTTCTAGAGACAAGCTATTTTATAAATTATTACTATAATACGTATATTTTTTTTTTAGAATTCTTAAAATTATTATTTTTTGTTGTTATATTCAGCGATTCTCCGATGAGTGATTCATAAAAAGGTTTATCTAGTCACTTGTCCCCTCCACACAACTTATTCAACGAACACAATGCCCAGACCAACACACAGTTAAAAAAAAGTACAGTTCACAAATTATTCCTTGAAGATTGTTGTCTTGAAATAATATATATATAAACTATAGGTGGAATACTTGTTTACAACACATGTATATCCATGTTGAAGATAAACATCAAGTACTGCATTCATTCAGAAACACATTGTTAAAGCATGTCTAAAGACTTATTAGCCATATTTGTACTAATACCTGTCTAAAACTGTGATTATGGCTAACTAACATTTTGTATTCAGAAGCTACATTTCAACATATTTAGACCATGTTTTACCTGTGTTTAACTGAACTACTCACGATTTAAGCTTCGGAGAAGGCTTGGCAAAATCGCAAAACGCTCGGTTGCCATTGCAATTAGTTAGGCGTTGTTTTCGTATTAAAATCTATTTTGTATTTTTATGGATATGTTTCGTATGATGTTTTAAAATTATTTAAGGGTAGTGTGAACAGAATAACGAGATCGGAGGACGGGAACAGAAAAAAAAAAAAAAATACATTTATTGAATTCAAGAATGAGTGTCGGCAACAGAAAATCAATATGCATATAGGGAGATAATACACCAATGAACGATATCGGGTAACTTCTACAGCTAACTTTCAATAAACAATACGATTTACAAACCTATTATACTAATTTCACATGAAAACCATATTTTAGAACGAACAACATATTTGTGAATTTTAAGTATTTTGAAAGCACGTCGGTAGGTAGCACTGAAATGTATATGTGTCTGTATTAGAGTATAGTTAAAACATCAGAAGGTGCTTGTTTTGTGGTCCAATATTTATTTCGGAGGCGTGGCAGTAAGTAATAACTTATTCTTTCCAACGAACAGTAGCTTTTGTGAGGAAGTCATACTTACAAATGACACGTTTATTAAATATTGTTTGATATGTTCTCGGCTTTGGCGTACGCATGAATAAATATTTAAGTTGATATTTCGCTAACGAAAAACACAGGCGTTATCAGAAGCGTAGTGGGAAAAATTATTTACACAATTTCAACATCTACAACCTAAAATCTGCCATCGCCATGTTTATCACAAGCTTAGTCAAGCTTTGAACTACCTCCCTACCTAGTTCAAATTAAACCATGTCTAGCTAAACACTGACAAATCTAATGTCGCTTTCGGGATACGAAAAAGTCATAACTGGTTTCTTCAGATGCAGTATTTGAAAACCGGTTTCGGGTAGGTACGCACGGCGTATCTTTAACAGATATTTTGAAATCGTTATTTTAAAACTGCTCTTAACTCTTATCGCACTTGTACCCATATTCTAACGAAAGTGACAAATTACTTTCTCTTTATCGTATCACGTGAGGAAATGGGAATTGAATTTACTCTACTTCAAGTTGCCAGATTTAAAGGAGGGTTGGTAAGTCCAATCCACTAAAAAGGAATATACGCTATATAAATACTGTTATATATATATATATATTTTTTTTTAATATTGGAGGTTAATAGACTATATAAGTTAATTCAATTATGCAGTAGCATGCCTTGAAACATGTAGTTGTTACACACAGGCCGTGTTCCAGTTCGTTTTGAGGTTCGTTTTTTTTTTTGTAATTTTTACATTTTTCTAGGTTTCAATCGGAACACGACATTCAACTGTCTAGCATGTCATGATACTTTTAATTTTCTCTGTTTCACGATTTCAAAAGTAAAGCTCCCTGAAGTCAAAAAATAATCAGCAATTATTCCCGAAAGGTGTTACACGGCCGTTTCAAATTTTAAATCAACAAAATAAAATTATTGTGACGTGTAATAATTACTACTTAAAAATTGTGCCATGAAAAAAATACCTATTTCAAGACTATTTCATTACATTTCCGTGTAAAATAATTATTGTGAGAAGGAAACACATTAGTTTATGTTTAACCTTTCCTGTACGTGTATTTAAACATTTCAAATAAGCAAAACTAATATGGCGGTGATATGGGAATTTATATTTGGTTATTTGTCATTTTCGGAGATGACATAACGCAAATTACAAAAATACGTCACAGATTTTGCCGATAAAATCGGGTCACGTGACCATTTTAACAAGAATTGACAGTTGGAACACGGCCATATTGTTAGTTTATTTCAGAAATTGTATAGCCTACATCAAACTACTAAAATATTTTCTATTTTATACAAACTTAAGTATTCATGCATCGAAACGTTTACAAACGTACGTATTATGTAACAGAAATTAATTACAAAAATAAGTAACTTGAAGTTTGATTAAAGTAAAATTTCAATTAGGCTGTAGTACGCGTACTTAACATTTTTGGCTAGTGTTAAGAATAATAATTAAACGGAATAATAAATTAATTCAAATGCTATAAATGACCAGCTGCTTGGTTGACTTCTTACTTTCAACACAAGATTGTCGACGAACTGTTTTTTGTAGAGAAGTCAGAATTATTTTATCCACATTATTTCGCTTGAGGGCTCGTCTCCAATAAAAAATGGCATACAACAACATGGCATAAAACACTTGGTAAGAAATCTGCTGTCAAAAATCGGCGTAACAAATAATGATGAAGCTTAAGCTGTCCGATCAGAGTAGAGTATGTCAATAGGAAATACACCATCTACCAAAAAGTAATTGGGCACCTGTCCACAATGTTTGCTCGGTGGTTGTCACCCCGTTAGAATCTCGCAGGGCCACCTCTTGCGGCTATAACAGCAGCCACCCTGTCTGGCATGCTCTCTACGAGTGTTTGCAGGACATCCACGGGGATTCGTCGCCATTCCTCTTGCAACCATTCCATGAGATGAGCAATGGATTTTGGCCGCGCCTGACGAGCCCTCACCCGGAGATCCAATTTGTCCCAAAGATGTTCTATAGGGTTGAGGTCGGGGCTCTGGGTGGGGTAGTCCAATCGGCGAACATTGTTCGCGGCGTATCACTGCATAGTAGCCCTTGAAACATGGCACCTGGTATTGTCATCCTGGAAGTAACACGAATCCATTCCATAAAAACGCCACAATGTTGGGAGCATTTCATTATCCAGAACGTTACAATAGGCCTCTGTGTTCATGCTACCACAAACACCAGCGCTCCTACGCCGAAGGCCGTGAAACACAAGTCAACTGACGTACTGAATTACCTATCTTCACGGGTGCCCAATAAATTTTTGGTAGATAGTGTAATTTATGAACGCCAGGGAGTTTTGATGTTCATGCGTTTGATACTCTGATTATTATTATTATTTTAGTGAACGTCCGTGAATGTATGGATACATAACCTCTACATTTGTCTTCCGAGTCGTGTCATTAAAATGAAGGTAGTGAAAATTGCCGATTTGTTCACGTATCTCCAAATGTTGAACATGTTTCTTTCGTATACGTGGAAACTGTTATAGAGTAATACATTTCGCCGAAAAAGTAATGTGTAGGTGGGAACGTAACTTTTTACAGTATACAGTTATGGCGAACAGTATTTTGCATGTTTGCTTTCATTTTGATAGTTTGTTCGTTGTATACCTCTGACGTCCTGTGTTCTGATTGGCTGGCGTACAAAGTGCACCATAAGAAAGTGAAAGTTTGCCATATTTAATGCTACTCCAAGTTACGTACTGACGCGTGCTAGTTGTGAAGAAGTACTTTCCCATTTAACTACAGATATTGAATTTCGTGTTATAACTCGATATGTTAATGCAATGCCGATGGTAGACTGGCCCTGATACGTGAATATACAGGATGTTTCTCAATCAGACCGCCTAACTTCGTGAGGTGATTCCTTATCTAAAAATAAGGAGAAAATATACAGGACACGTACAAACTAAACTAAATATTAAGGGTGTTATAAGCCCTCGAAAAGTGAGAATTGATATGTATCTGTGCAAAATATTGGAAACAAAGTAAAATGAAATTACAATTCTCCGATAATTGTTCTATGTTAATGGGATCTTCTACTTAATAGCAAACTCACATTAATAACATTCCCCGTACAAGAAATAACAGGGGTGGCCACCCTCTTTTACCTGGCAACTCTTTTACAGTCAGTAATTTTGAACATTTTAAGGTGATTTATTTAGCAGCATGGTCTAATGAAAAAAAAGTGTCTAGTCTCAGCTGTCCAGGACCGACCGTTTACGTGTAGAACGCACATACAGATTTGTCTGCAGCAATCCAGTGCCTAGCACATAGAAAATACTAACTATAGGCTGTTCACGGTAAAATGAGAACTTTTGAAAACCCTGCTTAAGATCTACTTGTATGAACGTTGTGTATTCTTCCGCCTTATGCAAAATTAACATTGCATGGGCTTCGTCACTTTATTCATGATGCGTCGGTCAAGCGCAACTGTGAAATTATTACAAAAGAAAATTTTTTGCAAATATGCTCATTTTTACACTTCGATGCAATAAAAAAAATCGAAAGAAGTACTTTAAGTTAACACAAATGGCTACCTGACACTTTTTATTCGACGTTAAGATATGGAACTACTTTCTGTTCGTCTTTACCAACTTTACTGGGCGCAAGTCAATCAGTTCCCCAGTTAAAATATATGGAGGTAGCCATAGTGATTATTTGCTAAGGTTGTTTTCAAAAATGCTCACTTTATCGTAAACAGGCTTTACATCCGCGTATAAAACGCTGCGTGTCTCTACACAGACGGCTGCATATTTGTTTCTTGCAACAGTTTGTATGTATTCCTTGTAGTGTATGTTTAAATGGTATGTTTGCAGAATATCCTAAACGGAAGTAGTTAGTATTGCCTATGTGCTGGACACTGAATCGCTGTAGACGAATCTTTGTGTGCGTTTTACGCGTAAACGGTCGGTCCTGGACACTTGCGACTAGAGGGCACTTTTTTAAATTAGACCATGCTGCTCAATAGATGATCTTAAAATGTTCAAAATTCCTGACTATAAAAAAGTTGCCAGGGAATAGAGGGTGGCCGCCCTTGTTATTTCTTGTACGGGGAATGTTATTAATGTGAGTTAAAAGATACTTATACATACATCAAAGTTTTAGGGTTTATGATGGCATTAGTAATTCTATTACATGGTTCTATATGCGCTATTTGAATAATTATACACAAAATTCATCATGTCATAAAATGATTTATCTAGAAGGAATTCATATAACTAGGTTATTTGAATGTTGAACACAGATTAATGGTTTTTAGGGTTTGTGGTAGCTTATTGAAGAATCTTATACCAGCAGTGCTTATAAAGATTTCATGTTTTTTTTCTTGTTAGCCCTGTGGAGATGGAAGTTGTTCATGTATATCAGTATTATTTAATATGTGTGATATATTTTTTCAAATAAAAAGTATTTTTTGAATAGACATATACGCAGCATAGTAAGTATGCGGGCAGATTTATTATATATTTTGCGGCAGCTGTCAGAACGCTGCATTTCTAATATGATTCTAATTTGTATAATAAAGACTGATTTTCAAATAGATTTACTTTTTGCCGCCAAAAATTGTTAATTTAATTTATTGACCGTCGGGGCATGTTGCCCTCTTGGTAACCAATTGGTACCACAGTTGAATTGTTTTTATATGTATCAAAGTTGTTAAGGGTTCTTGTGAGAGTCAGTGATATTAATTATAATATAGAAAGGTTGAATATGAAAACACGAGTGACGTGTGACTAAGGAAGTAAAGCTTCAATTAAAATTGCTGAGATTATTTTATCCATTAGGTATTTTAGCATTTGGGCATTTTTAACTACGTGTCTTTGGAGCGCAGGGCGCTTTGTATGTAGCACATTAAATTAAATACCAAAGAACGAGTATCGAAGTTCGTATACAACGTCAGGTTAAATATAAAACAAATTTGTAGATGTCAAAATAGATCCTATTACCTCAGTTTTTGTAACAATTATTTGTGTAATGCACAAGATTACACAAAAGGTTACCACAAATAATTAAATATATGTATATAATCTTCGCCTATATACAATTTTTTTTCAGGTTATATCGGCTACTTTGGTTTCCTACCGCTATAACTGGCTGGTCTTAACAGTTGCTAGCTCAATCGTAAACTGCAAAACTTATTTTCCGTGTACTTAACGAGTCATTAGTACAAGTTTCTTAGTTCTTCAGTATTTCATCGTAAACCAACCTTTAAAGGCTGGCTTTATAAACTACGCACAAACGCAAACACACAAACAGTAGAACGTACGTTTTTGAAAGATACAGTTTATATACTACGCAGAACGCAAGAACACAACGCAAAAGTTGGCGAACATTCAACTTCTTGCGTTTTACGTCTTCTAAATTAGCAGTATCGATTGCAAATTCATTTTACACTCGTACAGAATGCTATAATTTTCAGTTATTGTATCATTTGCTTGTACAATGAATTTATGCTTACATTTATGCGTTGAATCATAACTAAAGAGTATAAATATGTATTTAAATATTTTTATAAATTCGTCTTGCTGAGAAAATTTAATAGTGTTCGTTAGAAATTCGTTATTCAGGCATTTATAAACTAAATGCCAGTAACTTAACAAAGCTCAGAATTAAAAATAATATATATATTCTAAACAAATATGTGTGAAAAAATAAAAACATGTTCACTAAAAAACATTATGGAAATAAATTTTTGTAGTTGTTTGGTATTTTCATTTTGCAGTGTTGGTAACATCTTGGTTCGTGCGATGTTTATAAACGATCGTGATTTTCTTCTGTTGTGTCATCGTGTTCTTACGTTTGTTGCATAGTTTTATAAACCCGGCTTTAAGCTGGGTTTTCAACAGAGAAATTAAACCTTAAAATATGCGTTATTTCGTGCGCAGAGGACCTGAAAGTGTGTTATCTTATGTATTGGTTTCCAATGGAATTGATCAGGTCGTGTGCGTTGTTGGGATTTCCTTAAGCGTTAAAAGAAATATAGGCTCTCCACGATAAAATGAGCACTTTTGAAAGTCCTGCTTAAGATCTACTTATATACACGTTGTGTATTCTTCCGCCTTATGCAAATTTAACATTGCTGTTGGCCTTATAACTTTATTCGTGCGTCGGTCAAATGAAACTCTGAAATTATTAAGAAAGTAAACACTTTATAAAATTTGCTCATTTTTACACTTCCATAGATTAAAAAAACAGAAAGTGAAAGAATTACTTTTGAGTTATCACAAACGGTTATCTAACACTTTTTATTTGACGTTAAGGTATGGAACTACTTTCCATCCATCGTTACCAACTGTACATAGTCAATGTCATTCAGTGCGCCCATTAAAATATATGCATGCAAGGTAGTGACTTTTTTCCAAGGTTCGTTTCTAAAGTCCTCACTTTATCGTGAACAACCTTTAGTTAGATTTTATATCTTAAGTGAAACTTGTGAGAATAGAGCAATCGGCGTTGTTGGCGGGAATCTGTTTTTATACAGAAATGTAAAAATAATATATTAAAAAGGTGTGTGTGTGCGTGTGTGTGCACAAATTTACGATTGTATTTGTTCACAAAAATAAGCTTAACTAATAGAAAATGTCGGCTTTGAAGTATGATCTTAAATATGATTGTGATATACGAGTATAGGTTAGGTACGAAAATAAACATGACAGGCTTGTTTCCATTGGTTGGAAATCAGAATTAAAATATTAACTGGAAACTGCAAATACAGAAGACGTGTTTCAGTATGGCAGATCACCGCTTACTGCATAATTCTTAATGCATAATTGTTTTATTGCTTCAGGCTATACGCGTGTAAAGAGACAAATGAGGGTTTTTGTTCTGTTTGTCTGGCAAGGCGAGCCACCTGCAGCGGACCAGGCTGATAGTAAGCGGTTTAGGAAGGTTGTGTTGGCAGCGCCGAGGGGACTGGAGGGTTGCTTTAACGAGGCCGCCTGTGTAAAGGGTACGGCGGCGAACGGCGGCAGTGTTAGCAGGGCGAGTGTGGTGATTCGGAGGGGCGATCAGCTGAGCGCGTGCGCAGTCGCCACTTTGGCAACGCCGCCAGACATAACGGCTGCTTTGTCTGGCCAGGAGGGGCACGCCAGCTGAGAACCCCTCCTCCCTTCGACAGCTCCCCTCCCCACCTCACCCCCCTAAGGCATGAGCCGCGTCATGCCCAGCCAGCTACTCCAACCTCTAACACGGGAAAACGAATCGTCGTCGAAGATACCCCATGTCGAGGAGCACACGAAGACAGCCGCCACTCAACATATAAGGTCGGTTACGGGCAGTTCTGCGTGTGGATAGTCCATTCCATGTTTCTTCACACTTTTTGAATCAAACCTTTGAAAAATTAGTAAATACTGTAGACCACAAGTTCCTAACTATGCCATGTTTCACAACCGTTTTGTACACATGTTAATATAAAAGCTTCTTTTACGTATAATTGATCTCTATATTATATTTAACTTATTATTAATATTAATAACATCATGTAAAAAAAGTTGTGTTGGTAAAGTCTAGTAATAAATTGCTCTTATGCAAAATATCATTAAACTGACTGCGCACGAATGCGGGTAGTTGACCCTTCGGTGTACTTTTTTAGAAATGTTTATTTAACCTTTGTTTACATAAGGCGGAGTAATACTATCAAAGTAGAACTTTCGCAGGCAGGTCTTCAGGAAAATTGGAAGTAACCATGAATGGACTATACGTAAGACACGTCTGCATAGAACGTTTACAAAAAAAAAATGATGGCTCATAGTGAATGTAGGCCTACGTCTATTTTGTTCAACCAATCGCACACGACTAGAAATTAACTTGATTTTAGCCCAGTACTGATTTATTTGCAAGCATAATAAATGTGACGTGTTTTTAAAAGAATTTAATAAAAATGCACTATTTTACTTCCTAGTCGTTTTTTCTCCTTTAATTCTGTTGGCTGAATGCTTAACGTACACGGCCCGAAATAAAATATCGCCATTTTCTACACGTCGAAAATTTCCTAGTTTGAATGCCTTCTTTTATATCGATACGCATACGTTTTCCATCGTAAACCGACCTTAAAAACAGAACCTTATCGTATTTATTCGTTTGCTCGAGTAAGTTCTACGCGACTGCCAAAGTAGAAAACAGTCGACTACTATTCACTTTATGTCGGCAGACAGGACACATCACAAGCCCGTTATTTTTTTTTAGCCTACTTTCCGAATGAAAGAAAGGTTTAGGAGATTACTTTCCTGTCTGTGTGTCTGTATGTATTGCTAACCCAAAAAAAAAAAAATTAGAACGTGTGAAACGAATTTCACCTAACTCGGTACGCTCATAGTACTTACTTATTAAAGATATCTCACTTTTATAATTTTCAACCAACCCGGCCTCTAACTTTCGAAATGCCAGCCATTTTAAAATTTAATCTGATGTCATATTTCGGGAACCATTCAACCGATTAAAACCAAATGTATACTGACTGTGGGTCATGCGAAAATTTAATTTGTAAATTTAAATTTTTGGTCCGCAATTTTCGAAGATAGCAATAAATGAAAAAAAAATTAATACCTTTAACGTGATATCTCGAAAACTACCGAACTGATTCTCGCAAAAATTTGTCTATCTCGGGAAACAATTAACAGATTCCTACCAATTTTGGCAAATAATTTGTACTGTGGAAGGAATGTCTTGAGATGCATATTTCATGTTCTACTGCATATTTGTAATCGTGTGGGCTGCCTTGCGCTAATAATGTGGTTTGTCCTCGTCGTAAGCAAAATTTTTGGAATCTTTACAGTGGAAAAATACTTGGAAGTATCCATTTACACAGTTCGAGAGTACTGTGCGTTGGTACGTATTTCTAGCGAATATATTATTACAATATTTCGGAGAGATTTTTGATTTTCTGTAAGTTTTCAATATTTCAATTTTCGACAGAACAATGCAAAATATTTTGAAGAAATATACATTGCCGTGAGCAATTTTAACGAGCGGTAAGAAATAATTTTTCGAGCTGGGAATACAAACATTTAATATATTTTGTTATTTATATGTTTGAATTGTTCCAGGCACTTGTTTTAATTTTTATCTTGGTATTATATATCTACAAAACCATGTAAACGATAATAACTTAACTTTGTATACTGGCAGTGTCTATGACAATCGTCAAGCATGCTAATACATAACCTTTTCGTCCTCCATTTATGTAGATCGTCACGTGAAAAATAATTGAAGGTTTTACGCCATTCCTGGAAGAACAATCAACCGACTCTCGCCAAATTTTACACGCAGTGCTACAGAAGGGCGTGTAAACTCACATGTTATAGGAGCGGCAGGCCCTTTTTTTTTTTTTTTACAAATGGCGTCTAAATAAATAATTCAGATATGTATGTTATATTTATTAACAGTTAAACAAAATTAAACCAGATTTTGTTTACTAACAACATTCATTAAAAACGTTAATATTTCGTACAGAGATCCTCTTTTGCCGGCCTTTTTGTAAGAGTGCCAACTGAGAAAATTTAACATTTTGTAATATTTTCTGGAACATTCAACCAATTTCCACGAAATTTCGCACGTCGGATATGCTACAGGAGGCCATGTAAACGTAGATGATTTAAGTGGGGTTAGCGACTGATTTTCAAAATAGCGGCCATATAAATAATTTGTATAATTTTGTCATATATATTAAACAATGTTATAAACATTCAAACAAACTTTTTATGCTGGCAGTAACTATTAGAAGCATCGTTTACAGAACTTCTTTTTAGGCAATTTGATAAAATATCACCAAATAAGAAAATATTTTTTTTTTGCCATATCTCGGGATTAATCCACCGATTTCCATCTAATATTTCACACAAGTAGCGATACGGCAGGCCATGTAAACGCGCGTGTTTTAAGTAGTTGAAACACTTATTTTCAAAATCATGGTTTTGTAAATATTTCAGTTTAGCCAACGCCATCATTCAAAACATTAGTCTGATTACTTCCAAAGCTGATGTTCCGAATATTCCCTCCGTAATGCAGTTGCTTGCATGCTAGCTGATCAGGTACAGGGTTTTCTGGGTTCGAGTGCCGGGTAAGGCACGTGTGTATTTTTAGTTATCCCGCAACTGCTGCGTACCATCTTAACTTTTAAGAACTTCATTAAAATTTATTTGAACCCATGTAAAGGGAAGTAGTCTCATTATCTATTCCAGTAACATCTTGTTTAAGTACTGGCCTACGTTTTCTAGTCAAAATTGGTTGCGCATTTTATTTATTCGCAGTTATTTCATACAATAAATGCATTTGAGAGAACATGAACTATAATCATGTAGCCGAAACGCTACCTTATAAACATACTGCTGCAAATATTCACGAAAATAAACCTAATAAAAATAATACTTATAAAGACCACATATAGTGCGTTTTCAGTAATATTTCAATCCGGATTGAACCTGTGGTGGACTGAGGAATCCAGATTGAAATGTTAGTATAAACACATCCGTACTGGACTGAAGTAGGAGTGGAGTGAGATAATATAGTCCAGTTGTCGAGGTGGACTGGACTGTAGAATCCGGATTGAAAAGTTTACTTTAAACACTCATCGGACTGAAATTAGAACAAAGAAAGAGTGGCCGCCATATTGACTAGTTAGTTTGGTTATGTAAGAGATTAGAATCATTCTGAGACTAGCAAAATATGTGTTTTTGGAAGTGAAGTGCAAAATAAATGGCTATGAAGGAAATGAGAAATATTTGGTAGGAGAAATATGTGGGATTCTTATTTTATATTATGTTGGAAAAACCTATTTTACGTTTACTGGACTTTCGTAATTCGTTTGTTTTATAGTTCTGCCAGTCGCCAATAGAGTGCTTCAATCGTTTCAATCCGCATTCAGTCTTGTTTACACTTTAGTCCACGTTCGAAACTTTACCTTAAACGCTTATTTTCGATACGAGTTCACTCCGAGTTCGCTACGAGTTGTTTCCAATCCGAGTTCGGTCCAGTCCAAAATTTTACTCTAAAAGCACTAATAGACAAAGAAGACTGTGCTACCACAATCCAACTGAAAACATATGCAACCAAGTACATGTTTCTACAATATGTAAAGAGAAATGCTGAAGTTTTAAGACTGTAAGACTTCAGCTTCGGGGTTTTTTTTTGGGTAACGATTCGTTTTCACTATTCGAGTTGCTGGGGGCTGCCCGAATTCGAGATTCAACTAGCTTACAACTTCCGAAATAAAAAAAAAATGTTTCGTATTTAAACATTATATTTACTAGCTGCGCATGGCGTAAATATACGATAAACTAGCATGGATTTGTTTATTTAGATATTGCAGAAACACGTGCTTTGTTACACTTCGTCTACTGCTACCGGCAGACGTCTGTGCACGCGAGTTCCCCCCCCCCCTCCTATTTCCTAGACTTCGGCTCGGCACGGACCGGTCTGTAGCTGAGAGGCAAGACAGCGGCCTGGCAGTATACGCGCAGACTTAAAAACATTCGGCAAAACCGGATACGGATAATTTTTACTGGCGACAACAGATAGCAGTGCTCTTGTGACAGTGTGTGCTGGAGGATTGATTTCTTTACCTTCTGCATGTGCTGTTCGACAGACGTCAATTGCTTTTCTGTTATTTAGTGCAAATTTTCTGTTAAAATATTCAACGGTATCGAATTAAAATCACGTTAGATAAAAGCAACAACGATGGAGGTGGAAATCACGTGTGGTTGCCCTATTAAATTGGGGAATGGAGGTGGAATAAAATATTTGATGTGAAGATTTACGGCGCGGCGTAAAAAATTATCTCGACGGGAATGCATTACTCAGACAATATTTGTTCACAACGTTTGTAAACATTGAGGGGCTTGAGACAGCATAGTGTTAAGTTAACTTGAAAAAGTTTTACAGCACAGCAGTTGTACTTCTAAAAAAAAATTCAAAAAACCATGCAAATAATAACACACAAAGTCGTACAGAGGTGACATTTATCTAGCCAATGCCGAATTTAATTTCGTAACATATTCATAGATGTTGGCACGAACTTTGTGATGGCATAGAATTCTTGAATTGTGTCTCGTATTACACGCTGGTTGAAATCAATCACAATACAACCTTTAGTTCTGAGGCTGCGAATAAAATTATAATAAAGATTAATAAATTTAAAAAATATATATTTAATTATAATAATGTTACATTAAATGACATAAGAATATTTAGAATAATCAATGTTATACAATAACACAAAATAGAACTGAATAAAGGATTTAAAAAGTTTGTTTATTTTATATATTTATTTCTTCCAAAGAAAAGAGTGATGTATGAAGTTCAAGATAAACTATTGAATGTTTTAAATCAACATTCAAAACTTTTCCCACGATAACTGCATTTAATTTAGCGCAAATACAGGCAAGCGAATCCCAACCAATATGGCAGCGAATCATACACTGTGGTACAATCAATCAATATATTAATAAAATTGTAACTTGAAAGTATTTTCATTGAAGTAAGCTGCTTTCTGTTCACTTTAAATGAGTTCTTATTACAACTGACAGTGTTCTGGTGAACTATTAACTGCCCTATGTGGCGCAATTGGTTGAGTGTTGAGCAACTTTTTTTTTTTTTTTTTTTTTTTTTGTGAGCCCCCAAATCCCGCTACGCCATCGTGAGCACCTTCGCAGTTCTGTGCGCCCTCCGGCATGCTTGTAAGTAGCTAAAACGGTTGGAGAATGGGATGCGTCTCAGGGCAAGCCCTTTGCGCCTTACGTCGGGTTTAATTAACAAAATGGTCGCATGCATCGTGGCTACAGCAGGGTTGTCTAGTGCCATGGCTGCAATTGTAGCCATGGACACACCCCGAAAGAAGAAGGGTCTAGTAAGGGGCGTCGTAAACCAGGCAATGCGGAGAGGGCCTGGGAAAAACTATGCGACAGTCGCGGAGGATAAAAATAATTCCTTTTATTGGATTAGGGCTGGAGAAAGTAGAGTTATTGTTAGTTCGCTAAGATAGACTTTGCGAGGTTAATAAGGGTGATATGAAATGTGTCGATCTGCTGCTGGAATGTATCCAGGGTCGTACTGCAGTAGCACGGCCCTGGAGGTAGGGGACAGAACTGCGCCACCCGCCCGCAGATGCCAGTCATCTCTCTGGAAGCAGAATAAAATGTTAGTTTCCAGGCATAAAAATAGGAGTAATTAGGAAGGGGAAAGGGGGTGGTGGGGCAGTGCAATGAAATGGCACTACCTACGGCGTTATTTCGCTTGCAGCAATTTATGTAGAAATGTATTTTATGTGTTGTAAGTGTTGTGTGGGTTAGAGTAAGTGTGCCACTTCACAACCCTTACAAGCTGCTGCAGAGAGCATACTACGCCACAGCCTCCTCAGTTGTTTGTGGTAAACTGACCAGAGACCGCCTTGGAATCGGCAGTGGCGACGGACCATGCATACAAACAGCTATCGGATAAGTGAGGTGTTGCAGCACATGTGTGTGTGTGTGTGTGTGTGTGTGTGTGTGATGGGGCAGGTGTATGCAATATAATTCGCAGGGGAGTGTTGAGCGTGAGTGGTTCCAGTTTTTAAACGTGGACAGGGCAAGTGTGTGGTTTATGCTCGTCCGTATGGGTCACCCTTTTATAGGAAAAGTCACTTCCAAGAGGAAAACTGCGGCAACAAAGTTGTCACGGAATTTAAAACAAAAATGTGTACTGCAAATCTGGAAATATATTTGCATTTTTTTCTGTGATTTTACAAGTAAAAGTCTGGGTACTAGTAACCAAATGAATAATTGCTTTTTGTTGTAATAGTACATTAACCTACTAAGTGAACTTGCAAGATATAGGTTTTTAATATTACAGTAATGCTTGTACTTCAATCACATTGGTAAATAGCCAACGTAAAAGTATATAGATTTATAATATATACATGTGAACCAACAAAAAATATACTTAACGATATCGTTAGTATCGAATATATTTGTCTAGTAATTTGGCAGGCATATAATTTTAAATTGTTAATGTTTTGGTTTTTAATGTTTTTCTAATAGGATTACATATTTGTTCATTCTTTGTTTCTCAATCGAGAAATTATTTTCTCTTCATTAACGTTGCATTTGGAATAACATTTACTGGTTTAAATCATGTACAAAAGTTTATTACGGACTGTTAAGTTAGTACAGACACTTATTTTATCAGAAAGGCTACAGAAATATTTCTGCAATGATGACACCGTTCTGCCGAAGCCAGCATAATTTGGAAAAACATATTTACAGTTGACATTTATTTTGCACGTGATTTGGAATTCTGAAAATAATACATAAACTGGTATGATAATTAAAAGGTTTCTATATAAACTCTCAATGATTTACTAAGATGTGCGTGCGCTTTATAATTTGAACATCTAGGCGTATGCAGACCACAATTTCACATGAACTACCGTTAAACACGACAAGAATGCTTACAAGCAGATTAATTGGGTGGAATTTGTGAAGTAGATGGACATTATGCGGTATAGTGTAATATGTCATAGTGGCGGCTTTGTTTAATTTTTTTTTTTTTTATAAAAACTCTGTGTAGGCTTTCTTTATACCGCGGTACAGTCCACTATGAGTTAAAATACTTATTTTCGCGATTATGAAAAATTAAGCAAATAAAAACCGTTTATTAATAGTTTCAAAAGAAATGCATTGGCCTAAAAACTACTGTTCAATATATATTTGTTAAAATCTACGCATAAATGTATCTATGCGAAATTGCACCAAGTGTTACAGACTAAGTAGCATTTCAGCTGTATAATTTTTATGATATGTGGTCGTATATGAATATCGTAGGCAAGTGCAATTTTGTAACACGGAGGATACCTTTTCCGTACCTCTGCAAACGCCTTTCGTCCTCTATTGCCTTATATATAACTGAGCCCGCCGTAACTGATGTTTGTGGAATGGCCGATAGCACGGCCAGACCTACGCACGCATATCTTCCCCCTTGCTACGCTTTCCCCGTTACCGCTCTCAGACATGCCCAGACGTCTGCCGGTAGTAGTATGTCTCTCTCACTTCTATTAGTTCGTACCACGTACAGGTAAGAGGCTTTCTTTTTAAAAGGTTAGTTTAAAAGAGTTTAGCTGTCAGCCAGTTAAAATAGTTCTTAATGTCGTGTCTAATTTATTCGTCGAACTGCTTCAAATAAAAATGGTCAAATAATATTGTATGGGTGTCACCGAAACGTCATTATCGCTGCCGTGTTTGTCTGAAAATTTTGGATGGCTATAGTTCCCATCTAACATTTTGGAAATTCGACGGGTTATAAAATTACTCGAGGCTTGACGGGCTCAGCCAATCAGAACCGTGCATGACAAACACGACGTTCGCTAAAACTTAAAAATGGCAAACAATTGCTGGGAACGAAGTAAGGTTATGGTGATTACTTATATAGAATTTCTTTGATCATGGATGCTATTTAACAAGATTAACTGACAGTAATATTGAGAACTCAGAGGCATTAAATTGCATTATAAAGGAAATAACTCTAAAAAAATTAAAATTAAAATTTAATAAAGAAGTGAAAAAATATCATATTTGTCACATTTCTTCCCGTAGTGGACTGCACGGAAATAAACCTGCAGTATCTCACTTTGGAAATGATTTTTAATTGAAAATACAAGCTTAATACTTCCAGAAAAAAAAATGTTATTATTGTGACACATTTACAAATACATTTAAGATTATCTGACACAATTAATTGAACGGAAAAATCTGATAATGGTATTTTTTCGTCTTCAAATTTTATTGTCAAATATATTTGAAGGCGAAAATTCGACAGTGTGACGGGGGCTTTAAAGTAGTAGTAGTGTCCTCAGTGGAGCACTATGCACGTGACCATGCGGCTTACGCAACTCATTATAAAGCAGTACACACACTACAAAAATTGTCCGAAAAGTACGATTTATGTTGAACAAGCAAGAATGATATCTATTTAAAAAAAAACAATAAAATATTTTGCTAGTATTTACTTATTTAAATGTTAATAAAATAAATTAATAAGAGCCTATTGTTAATTAAAATGTAAGCAAATTTCCATTCGGGATATTTTATGAAGCACATTTTACAAATCTTCATTAGTTAAGACACTCGTACTAATTTCGCTCGTTGCATGTAAAAACATTACGTAATAATTTTTACAAATATTTTTAATAATTTATTTTATTGTATTTACTTTAGTTACAAATATGGAAAATTTCGCGAACCAGAAACATTATTATAATGGTCCTGATCGATTTTTTTTGCAAAATGTGGTTTTTGAAGCATCCATAATTGAAATACGCTAAAATTGATAAAAATAGGATTAGTTAATTAATTGTTTAAAAGTTGAAATGTGTAAATTCCAGTAAAACATTTTACAATCCTCGCATATGCACTTTTGTACAAAAAATCGTACATTTCCGACAATGTTGGTAGTGCATGTACTTACTACTTAATGAGTTGTGCGTATTGCATGGGTGGGTAGGTACTGTACGAAGCATGGCGCGCGAGCTCGGTTACAGAGTGCTTTTTATAGGCTATTCTCGATAAAGTGAGCACTTTTTCAAGCCCTCTAATTTGGAGGGGCGCTAGGGACGACCGAGACATGCGCATCAACTCTCCCATCGCCTCTACGCGCAAAGCACTGAACTAGCGCGCAGTCTCGCAGTCGATAACGCGCCTCTATGAGACTTTCAGCGGAGACCCTACCATTTGGAGACGTAATAATTAAAATAAAAGTTTGATGAGCGTCTCTACTCATTTTGAAATGTTTTGAAACGGGATGTCAAAAAAACAAATAACCGCGAAAAAAAAACCTATTGAGCCATTTTCGCTGTCACGAATACACGCTTTAGATAGAAATGGAGGAACTGAAAAACGTATACAGACGCTTAACGTTTCTTAAATACTATTCGCATGCAGACCTCACTCAGAGACGTTGAACGGTTTTTTAGTAAAAGGTTTTCTCCTCGAGATCTGCACCCGTTTGGCGGCCTACCCAGGCGGCTACCTTAAAACGTTTAATGCCAAGTGTAAATAAATCTCTACCTCAAAAATATATATTTTGCAGTGGGTAAACGAATGGGACATGACTACGAGAGGTGATTGCTCATGGCGCATGTTTTAAGGCTGTGCTACAATCAAAATAACCACCACCACACCAGTAACAGTAAGAATATACAGTAGGGCCTGCCTAACATGGGCACCCCTAAAATTTCCGGAATGGCGGCAGGTCACGAAATGCGGTTTTCGCAAAATGAAATTACGTACAGAAATATATAAACCACCTATGGTTTTTCACCTGGAAACATACATTTATTTCAAAGGCATCTGAAAGTACGTGCAAAGACGAATGCAGTGATATAGCATATACAATATAAAGGAACACTGAAACGCCAAGAAATAATGCGCAAATGTGATTAAGTTATAGTACGGAGTCGACGAGAAGGCAAAGCAAAGGAATGTGGGTGTTTGTCACCGAGTGCAGCCCCCCTTCCCACGACTTTCACAGCCTGCGTGTATGCACCTGCGGTTCTGGAAACATTCGCTTTATCACAGCAACACTTGACTAGTAGCACATCCAAGACATTTGTTATTAAGGGCTTATAACTAACTATTGTTAAACCCAGGAAGGTGGCTACATGCTGTCGCATTGAAAACATCGCATTAGGAGTAAATGTCGTCTAAATTGCAAAGCCTCATTCGCACACACTTTATTGCGATGGTTGTGCAAAACGTATCTAAATAAACAAATTACTAGTATATAAAACCTAAACGCAATAAAATCATGTAAATAAGTTATCTCTGCAAACACCTGTAAAACAAAAACACGCAAATATGCGTATATGCAAATACAAAAGGCATTCTGAGACACGAGTTTCACTGTTACAAAGGAAACACAGAAAGAAGGAATGTATATATTTTCATACCTTTGTGATTTGATCCAATCCTAACATATATGTACTGTCAACTTGTTAGCAAATAATTAAAATTAAAATAACACACACGGAAATCTCTTCAACTCTGCATCGGACAGTCCGTTTCTGACAAGGGATTGACAAGCTCTGATTCAGATGAGGAAATATCCTCATCAGTTGAATCACTGGAGTCGCTGTCACTGTCCACACATATAATAAAGTTGTCGATAGTATCTTCCATCGGCCCATCCATCTCCCAGTAGCTTTCCTCTATTTTTGGAACATGTAAAGAATTACCTTCCAAGTCTTGCTTGGTGACAAAGGTAATCGCTCGTCTTGTTACATCTTAGAGCTTTGCTATACTGAAGTGTCCTGTGACGTTGCTTTCGCATACGCATACAAGTCTCTTGGCCTTTGCTCACGCGAGTTCGATGCCGTTCAGTTCGCACATATAAGGAGGTTGCCTAATTACGTCATGTTCATGCGGTTTTAGAATCTCATCTACTTGGTAAGTTTTTTAATTGCCTTTATGAATTTGATTTTGGCCGAAAAGTTTAGACTTCCTCATGTTTTCACAGAATTCTGAATTGTTATGTACAGCTGATCATTGTCCCTTGAATGAAGTATGGCCCTATGACGTAGTCTCCAACGATTCCACACCACACATTCACTTTCCACTTTCGCTGTTGCTCCACGTGCCGGACCCAACACGCTGCTGGAAATCACCATCTTTCGGCGCAGTACCCGTAAAACACTTATTTTAATTATTTCTACGAACCTGTAAAGTTCTTACGTACCCATGTAGGGGTTCGCATAGACACGGGCTAACACATCGTGTTGATGCGTCTCGCCTATGGCAGTCTTTCGTCGCACTCGTGTTGTGGAATTCCAATCACCTTTTGACAAGAGACGTGTGCAAATTCTTCGTATGGTTTGCTGTGAGATGGGCGTCTGATTAGAATACCTTTCACCAAACTTTTGATGGCTTGCTTGGCATTTCTGTCACACTCACCGTAAATAAATAGAGCGTCCAGTTTTTCCTCATTCGTGGACTTCATTGCATGCGTAAAGCCACACACTGCAATACCACTTACAATGACAGATTACGGGGTCTGGTGCTGAACTGCTATTAGGAAGCGGTCCCGCCAGGATGTGTCAGGCGCGTGTTGCCTGCTTACAGCTGTGAGAACTGGTCCTCTGCTCCATACTACCAGCCCACCAACTTAATCATATTTGCACATTATTTCTTGGCGTTTCTGTGTTACTTTCCATCGCATATTGCGTATGCTAGATCACTGAATTCCTCTTTGCACGTACTTTCAGATGCCATTTAAATAAATGTATGTTTCCAGGGGAATAATCATAAGTGGTTTAATAATTTCTGTCTATACCTGTGTTACGGATAGTTACCTTACGGCAAATTTCTCGCCCCATACATAATTTCATTGAGAGAAAACCGCATTTCTTTATCTGCAACCGTTCCGGAAATTTTGGGGGTGTCCACGTTAGCCGCGCCATCCTATATAACAGTAGGTGCCTATAACCCGTGCCACTGCATAGCAAGTTGGCGTCAAATCCATTATCACAAAAGCACATTTCCGTTCATAAAACGAAACACATATTTCACTCCAATTATTTTTTCCCCATTTGGCGTGTTCGTTTGTTTCTTTAGCAAGCTTTACAGCACCAGCTCCAGTAATGTAGTGTAGCCATCACGACTGTTCGCTGATTAGATGGTCCTGTATGGAAACAGAGGGCGGAATCACACATGTACCAAGTCGGCGAACTTACAAAAGCGCAAATTTAAATAGATGTTCTTAAAATGTTTTCATTTGGGAGTGTATTGTATTGTAATGTGAAAGGTTTTCAACGTCCTCCGGTTTTATGCTTGACAGCTTCGCAGGGGACGGCTTACAGACTAAGTTATAAACAACCATGCCTTACCCGAGATTCGAACCCAGAGCCTCCCGCACCACAGATCGGTGGCGCACCAACCGACTGCGTCACGGAAGGTCGGCCAGTCGGAAGTGTATTACTGTTGAAAGACAAACGAAAAAGATCACGTGTTATAATGCCGACAGTAGTACCGGATTTCCGTTGCGTCAGTGTTTATATGTATGGTTACCGTGAAGGTTATTTCGACTGCAGCACGACAGTGGCCTGGCAGGCGCGCTTGCAGATGTCTTGCCAGTGGAGCGTCAGTGCAGCGCTTGCAAGCAGTCCGTCAGCCAGCTTTGTGTGGTGGTGGCTGGCGCGGTGCATTCATGCGTCCGCCCCTCATTGTCCCGCAAGGCAGGCTCACAAAGCCCCCGTCTTCCCTTGCAGCGCGCGTCTCCCGAGTGGATCGACCCCTCCACAGTATCCACGCGACATCGCCACTCTGTACTCTCAGCAGCTTATGTCTCTTCGCAGTTTATTCACACTTTTTGAATCGAAATCTTTGGAAAATCGCCCTGTGTATGACGTGTTTGGGTGTTTCCGATGCATGTCACGTATTACAAGAAATTTATACTTCGTTTAACATTAAAGTACCTTTTTTATTTTATTTTTTTATACTCCAGGAACCCCTCGCATGTTCAAGGAACAATGGGTTGTGGTAAATGTCACATTATAACAGACACAAATTCAAAAATACATATACAAATGAATAAGTAATTATAACATATAAATTACACAAGAAAATTTTCAACACACATGCAATTAATGATTGCAGTTACAATATTATATAAATAAATAAAAGAACAATTTTTAAAAATTGAATTACCTAAGGCCTATAAGTTCAATACATACGTCAAATGCAATACAATATCATATAAAAATTTATGGAATTAAAACACTTAATCAATAGGCGTATACAAATTTACATGGTTGTCACACCAACCCAACTGATTTAAATGCATAACAACCGGAGATATATTCTTCTAAATTATCAACATTATAATTGCACACATTTTTTTATATTGGTCTTAAATAAATTTTTATGCGTATAACTTAAGCTCTTGTACTGCTGAGGTCATGTCTAATTAAATTATACTTTTAATTGTATTCTAGCTACAAATGATCGTATTTCATTTATAATTAAATTGAACATACAGGAAGCAAATCACTGTGTTGGTAACACCTATTAAGACATAGTTCTTATGCAAAATAATTTTAACCTGATTGCGCACTAAACTGGTGCGTTTTCCCTTTGGTGTAATTTTCTACACGTGGTTAAGCACTATTTGCATAAGGGGGAGAAATACTCCGAAAGTAGAACTTGACCGCAAGGCTTCAGTAAAATGTCAAATAACAGTGAACAGACTAAGCCACAGATTATACAAGTACATAGTTGCAACTCAACGGTATAACGAGATTAACTTATCTAATTCATTTGTTGAACGAAATTAGCCAAAGCAGGTTATACGGTAATTCCAACACTAGAACAGTAAACTACATATGTTCACTTTGTTAAGTTGGCAGTCAGCGCATAACCTCGCCGGTATTATAGTTATTTTTTAAATTTTAATACTGGCTTACTTTAACTGGGTAAAATTATTGATTGCGTAATTTACCCTCTGTTATTTCATGCCACGAATACACTCGTGAGGAAGTGAATCATTATCATGAAGATGAAACACTTCTTACGAGCTGTTTCATGCAAATATTTACGAAAATGCACGTGGTATGAACTAACGGATGTGAGACGCACATAGCCAATTGCGGCTGTACTACGTCATTTGCGTCTACTCTTTATACAGAGAAAAACGACATTATATATTATTGGATAATGCTGGTGGTAAAAGTAGGTTTAAATAAGCAATAAATATTTTTAATGTCGACTCTTGAAGACCGTAGAGCTTGGAAAAAGATTAGTTTTACCTATGCGTGTCGACAGGGCGTGGCAGCTACTCCTCGTGTGTTTATGGTAAGCCGCACACTGGCTCACAAAGAGAACAAGGTTTTTTTGAATCAAACAAACTTCGTTTGGCTCAACCAAATTAATAGGTTATGCAATTGTATATTTTACTTTTGAAACCAAATTATTTTGCTGTTCGTATTTGCTTGGCCCCAAACAAAGCTTTGGCTGGTGTAACTAAATACATGTTTGGCTGTACGTACATTAAACAATATAAAAAAAATATAAACTCGACTGACATTCGAACCCAGCGCTACGTCCAAGCAATCTCAGTCCGTGTTCGAATTGGCACTTTTAGTTTACTATATGGTCACGTGACCAGAATTAGTCCACTGTAATGAAGACACATTTTGGTGATTTAAGTATCTAGTTCTTAATTTGTAACGAAACTTACTTGCCATCTTTGAACAAGTGACTATCTATGCAGTACCGGCCGAGCCATACACATTAAATCTGAATCAGTAGGAATTTCACCTTTTCAATCAGTCAATAGTAGCTGACTGATTCAACAGTCACTTCAGTGAATTTAATTGCTGAATCAGTGAAAAATTGCCAGTTTTCCTTCGCTTACTGATTCAGCGACATTTTACACTGGATGCCAGTCATTTTTTTTCCCCACTGTTTCCCAGTGATTTGTTTTTTGGTGGTGGGTCAGTCAAGCCATAATATAAAATTGGGCTGTAAACACGTGTATCGAGTGGAATGAAAACGCATAAACTAATAAAAGGGATACAAAAAAACACTTTCTATAATGCGTTTCTTATTTAAAAACACCATTTTATTAGGTGATATGAACATTCAGTCTTCAATTCCTTTTAGACACATTTTATTTCGTTATCATGTAATCATCACAGCGCTCTGTTTGTAGGTCTAAACTTCATATAATGTGGTAAGGACAGCGCACTCGTACATTCTAGTGGTTCTAACAATCCTAAAACTAACACTACCAATCAAACCAAAAAGGAACAATTATGGGTATACAATTTAAAACTACACCTTTTAGATGAGGAAATACAAGACACATATCTTCCTCTTTTTATCAACTTGGCTTGCTAGCTGCCCTGCTCCCATAGCTCAGGGGTAGGGTAGCCGACCTGCAGCCGAGGGATCGCGGGCTCGCGTCCCCGCCCCTCCGCGGCGGATCCCAAGTCCGCCCGTCGCACTGGGAATTCGTCAACAAGTCTGTCTAACTTGAGCTCAACAACATCACTTCAACACAACTGCAGCAATTACAACGACGAAGAAATACGCAAAAAAAAAAACTGTCTAAAAGCGAATTGCAAAGGGTTTGTGATTTCAATCCTGAAATCATGCGGAAATTCTTTTACTTTTTTAATTACGGTAAATTGCGCAATATAAATTGTATAATATCGTAAATATGTTTATTTATCGTAATTACTTGGTTAAATTCAATAAAAAGCAATATTTAATTCGCAGCTGCAGTTGGCCGTCACTTATTCAATCAGTGAAATTATTTTACGTTTCTAATTAAATCCGTGAAATTTTTTCACTGAAACAATCAGTGGTTCTCCACTGATTGTAGTAGTTAAATTTAACTGTGAATCAGTGGTTTTCCACTAATTCGAATCTAAAGTGTAGTCAAGATAACATAGGACTAGCTATATCTGTGCCATCATCATTCCCCACGTTTACTGCAAATAACAATACTATAGGCTATTCACGGTACAATGAGCACTTTTGAAAGCCCTGCTTATGATCTACTTGTATGCATGTTGTTTATTTCTCCGACTTATGTAAAATTAACATTGCCATGGGCCTCATGACTATTCATGGGTCGGTCAAGTGAAACTGTGTAATTATTAAGAAAGTATTTAGGGCCTACTTTACAAATCTGCTTGTTTTTTACACTTCGATGCATTAAAAAATCAGAAAGCGAAATAAATAATTAAAATGATCACAAATGGTTACCTAACGCTTTGTATTCGACGTTAAGACATGGAACTACTATCCATCCATCGTTACCAACTTTACTGGACGCATGCTACTCAGTACGCCCGTTAAAATATATGCAGGCAAGGGCAGTGACTTTTCTAGGGTTCATTTCTAAAGTGCTCACTTTATCGTGAACTGCCTTTAGCAAACATCCTCAACATCCTATTAAGAGTCATGTTTACCTGGAACTATTCTGGACATTCACGGTACCAGTGGCGCGGGAGCGGTAAGAGGTACACAGACTTGCGTACTTATATCCGGGTACACAGACTTGCGTACTTATATCCCCGGCGCACCTACACTCTAGTTTCTCAAACGGCATGCAGTGTTCCGGTTGTACCGCTGAAACTACAGCAATTTAAAGGCTGTTCACGATAAAGTGAGCGCTTTTGAAAACAACCTTAGAAAAAAGTCACTGCCCCTACCTGCATATATTTCAACGGGTGCCCCAAGTAACATGCGCCCAATAAAGTTGGTAACGATGAATGGGAAGTAGTTCCGTATCTTAAATCGAATAAAAAGTGTTAGTTAACCATTTCAGATATATATATATATATTTTAAATACCTAAGTGTAAAAATGAGCAGATTTGTTAGATATTTACTTTTCAAATAATTTCACAGTTTCACTTAACCGGCGCATGGATAAAGTGATGAGGCCCACGACAATGTTAATCTTACGTAAGGCGGAAGAATATACAACGTGCATACAAGTAGATTTTAAGCAGGGATTTATAAAGTACTCATTTTAGCGTGAATATCCTATAAGCGGTGACGCTATCGTTATAAAATACCACAGTTTAATATGCATCCGTATACTAATGTTAAAGATTTCCGATCACTACATTTTGCGATAATAAAGTGCGAAATGCAGTTTTTTTCCCCTATTTTGGATAGCTCGGAAATAGCGTTTGTAACATCAGTTGCAGAACCGTGCGAATAATGTCACTGTTAGCGAGGAGGAGTACCATCTTGTTTCAAGCTTCCTTAAGGGGCCGCAGTGGTGTAGCCGTTAGACCACGCGCCTCCCACCAAGGCGAACTGGGCTCGATTCCCGCCGGGGTCGCCCCCGGGATCCTCGCACGTGGGAATCGCTTCGGACGATGTCGCTTAGGTCGGCGTGTTTTCTCGGGGGTCTCCCGCTTCCGCCGTCCTTGCATTTCGGCGCAGCTCCGTACTCACCTCTATTGAGTGAAATGTTTCGAACATACTCCTTCGCTACACTACACAGAAAACGAAGTCTGGGACATGAAACAAACGCCAGAAACAAGCCGAGAATGGCTGCGATCATAATATATAAATAAAAAGTACAAGGAATTTTGTCAGATAAAAAACAAAATATAAAGATAAAATTACAGAACGAATTGCAAAACGAAAAAAAAAACTGATAAAAACCGAGGACAACACAACGATGACGACACAGATGAACAGTTGGTTTCAATCAGTCTGAAAAATTGATAAGTACCAAGGACAACACAACACAACACAACTCGAACACTGAGACGAAGATGAAATTTCGCACAAGACTGGAAGACACGACGATAAGAACACAGTAGGTTTTCTTAGACAAGGTTTACGAGGCGAAATGTTATTCTGTCGAATTTTTTCGAATGCCCACTGGCTGTGTTTATATAGACAGACCAACAAGACATATTTATTAAAAACAGTGCAAGAAAATAGACAACGTATTGAGGTTAATTGCAGCAAACACACGACAAAAAAAAAAAAGCTTTAAAATGTCCCAGAGAGGAGAAATAATATTTTCTATTATATTTTCGCACAAACGGTGCATTAAGTGTATTAAAAAATAGTAGCTAATTATACTCCCAAACACGTTACTTAACCATAAGATGACGGGCTGGGCCTCCGGCTAGTGCTGCTGTCTTGTGAAGCTCAAAATTAATCAGGTCCATAATATGAAATCTGTATCACTAAGAGAAGTAAATTTATTTTGCAAGAATTCCCCGGAGAAATATTAAGAATTAAATTAAATCTATAGATCAAACTTACTGTAAAAACGGAACATACGAAACACAACACAGCAATAACGGGGAAAAATATAAATCAGCAATAATATAGTTGAGTTAAGATGATAGCGCGCAGCGTTGTTCAAGTTATAGGGCGTGAGAAAGACAAATGCCGAGAGCTTTGTTAAAAAATCAAGCGACATGAAGTTGGCAGTAAGTGTGCATTGCCATAATGGTTTGTTTGAGGCAACCAAACATTTGTTTGTATAGGGCCAAAAATATATTTAGTTGCCCCAACAAAATATTTGGTTGAGTAAATAAAACTTGAAAAGCAACAAATTTAATAGTTTTATTCATCTAACAAAATAGACGCTTGAATTAACAAAAAAAGTTGGGACAAAATAAATTTGACTTTTAACAAAATATTTATCTGAATCAATTGTTCGTGTATGTTTGGCTATTCATATTGTTCGAAAATACAGCTCAAACTATTGTTTATATATTTTTGTTGACAATTAGGTTAGTAACAGTGTTTGTTGGTGTGTTTAATGGTGCTTAATAATGTTATAAAAATCCTAGTAAAACTAGTTCAACAGAAAACCAAATCTTAGTTCGGGACAACCAAACAAGAACAAGAAAATAATTCGGGTTCAACAACAAAATATTGCATTGGCCTTATATAAACAATTAATTTGGTAGCGCCAAACAAACTTTGTTTGGCTCGGCAAAACCTTGTCGTGAGATTGGTCAGGATGAAGGCTATCGCAGCGCGTATAAGCAGTGATAAGTTGGGGTAGAGAGGGGCCCGGGGGGTTGCACGCGGGGCAGGGCAGGGGGGTGAGCTCCCCACGTGGCCAGTGCGCGAGGGTGGCTGCAGTGAATGTTTAATGCGCACAGAGCGATGCACATAGCCGCTGTTGACTCACTACGCCGCGCTTTGCATGCGATGACTCAGCCAGCGCTCAGCTGTACCTGCTGCCGCGGCGCCGCTCTTGTCCCCCACGTGTCGGCCTGCGCTCTAACGACTCTATGTTGTTGCTACGAAACATTACTATAGTCCGTTCGCGGTTTCTTCGGCCTTTTTTTTTAAATCAAACCTTTGAAAGATCTCCCCATGTATGAAGTGTTTAGTTATTTCCTAAAATACGCCCTGTATCACAAACGTTTTATAATTGTGTTCATAAAAGTCGCTTCTTTTTCTGTTAAATTTAAATGCTATTCATATTCTATCTATAAATTATAATGCTTCATTTGTAAATAATTTGAATAAAAAGCGGGAAAAAATAGGTGTGCTGGCAGCGCCTATTGAGAAATAGTTCTTATACAAAATATTATTACAAGTGAGTGCGCACGAATGCCATGCGGTGCGCTGTCCCTTCCGTGTAGTTTTCCAGACTTAGTTAAGCTTAGTTTGCACAAGGCGGAGGAATATCCTGGAAGTAGAACTTTAGCAGGGCTTCAGAAAAGGCCGAAGTTATCGTGAATCAACTATAAATGCTGTTCACGATAAAGTGGGCACTTTTGAAATCAACCATAGAAAAAAGTCACTGCCCCTGTATGCATATATTTTAACGGGCGACCTGAGTGACATGCGCCGGTAAAGTTGGTAACGATGGATAGAAAGTAGTTCCATATCTTAACGTCGAATAAAAAAGTATCAGGTAACCATTTGTGATAACTTAAATTATTTCTTTTATTTTTTTTATTGCATCGAAGTGTAAAAATGAGCAGATTTGCAAAACATATTCTTTTGTAATAATTTCACAGTTGCACATGTTCGACGCATGAATAAAGTGATCAAGTCCATGACAATGCTAATGTCACATAAAGCGGAAGAATACACAATGTGCGTACAAGTAGATCTTAAGCAGGGCTTTCAAAAGTGTTCATTATACCGTGAACAGCCTATATCAAGACATTTCTTTAAATATTTATGCTATAGTCAAATTAATGATGTTATGACGAAATTAACAATGTTAACCATTAACCATGTCTTATATTAATATAATGCAAGTATACTGTTGAAGTGCCTCCAAATAATGATCCAGTAACCAAATATTGTATTACCATGGAAATAACATGGACACTATTTTGTGTTATTGTGAGATTTAACAAATGTCCAGCCAACACAAGATTACACTGACTTGGCGTTGTAAAATGGCGGCTAGTAGTGAACAGCAATAACTTCGTAAAATGGAACTACTATCACTAAATTTTAAAGTATAGTATGAGAACTAAATTAAGCTTAAACCAGCTCTCAAGGCTTACAAAGTAGTTTCCGTGTGCGAAATATGCATATATTTATAGACCATAAAGTATTTCCACATAACAAAAACAAAACTGCAGTTTGTCGTCATGTTGTACTGAATATCCAAAATATTAAACACTGTCGCACATGTTAAAATAGAGCAGCTGGAAGGACTTGCTTTCACAGCTCAGGGGTAGGGTGGTCGACTTGTAATCGAGGGGTCGTGGGTTTGCGCCCCGACCCCTCCGTGGTTGATTTTCTGTTCGCTTGTAGCACTGGGAATTTGCCAACAAGTCGGTCTATCTTGAGCTCGACAACGTCACATCAAGATAACAACGGCACGGTAAAAGTTGGAATGACATTAGTGTTAATAGAGAGGAGAACGTCAACTACTCAGGCGCGGGTTCGGTTCCTCTCCGGGTCCTTTTTTTCCGTTGGTAATATTAATTTTTGTGATGAAATGATACTACTTAATTAATTTTACATCGGAACGTTTTTTAAACCAAAGAAAATACAAGAAAGTTTTTAGTACAAATTTTATCATTAATACAACACAAAATTGGTTTTGCCACAACAAACACGACTTTAGTGTTTACATTACAGTAAAGAGGAAACATTGTTACAAAAGTACTCAATCTTACATTAACTTTAGGCCCTAGTAGCTTATAAAAGTATATTACATTACAGCAACATTTGTTACTGACGGCTCACAGATAACAAAAAATTTCTATTGTAGTAACATTAATACTTTTGGCACAACATTAGACTTTTTCTATGCGTGTATGATCCTTTCAACATCGTTTATAATTATTACTCCAAGGAAAAAATTACGAAAAAAAAAAAAAAAATGCCATTCTCTTCGAACCGTAAGCTGAGTACGTCGCATGTTATGTCTGTTACATATTCTCCTTGCAGTTTTATACTGCACATTACATGCATAGCTCATGTATAGTCAATTCGCGCTTACTTACAACTGCTCTGAAGCCCTGCTGAAGTTCTACTTCCAGGATATTCCTCCGCCTCATGAAAACAAAGTTTAACCGAGTCTAGAAAATTACACCAAAGGGCCAACACGCTGCGTTCTTGCGCGCTCAGTGTAATAATGTTCTGCATTAGGCTCGGATTGATCCCTTTTGAAGAAATTGTTCGTTTTCGCGTTATAATTTCGGAGTCATAGTATTTACTTACAATGTACGATTACAAAAAATTTGTAATTTACGCGTTGCCTTATATTTTTGTACGCAATTTTAATTGTGTGCTATCTCCTTGATGTATAAAGTCTAGAACTTATTTATATTTTATGAATGTACATCGGTGACGCCAGGAACATTCCAACACGAGAAGGCGAAACGGTAGTTTCAATTTGTGTTCTCTTAAGATATTTCTACATTTATTTAGTATTTCCATCAAATTGGTACTGGTATCATTACGGTAAAATATAGAGAAATTTGTTCGGACACACGAACGTCTTTAAAGGGTTCTGCTACCTCCCTCTTCCCTCTTGAACTGCGTTGCAAGTGCTATATATATATATATATATATATATATATATAATATATATATATATATATATATATATATATATATATATATATATATATATATATATATATAATAGACACACACACAAAAAAGTGTTTTTTTTTTTTTAAATCATTGGGAACAATCTTCGGCAGTGTATTCCTGACGAAAATATAAGACTAAACAGTAAGTAACCACTTTTCCTCGCCAAGTAATTATTAAGGGAGATGTGCGCACCCAAAAAAAAAAAAAATCCTCATTTAAATTATTTTACTCTGTTGCATGGTTGTCTACCTGGTATGGAACACACGTTATGTTTTGATTGTTTAACATGAATTATCTCACAAACGTTTCATCTTGTAGTGTTCCGACAAGACGATATTTTTTGTTAATTGAAACGTGCTGATTCATAAGTTGTCTTTCAAAATTTCTTATAACGTCTTGCTGCTAAGTTTTATGCAAACATAGGGTGCCAACAACCATTTCCAAAAGGAAAGGGGATTATATTACCGACCTCGTTTTTAGAAATGCAAGATATCTTTTATATATACATATAAAAAAACACCATTCGGCGATTTGTTGATTACATGTGGTTTGTAATATTTTCAAATAAACGCATTTTAAAACTCAAATTTTGGGTGCGCATAGTTCCCTTAGTAATCATTTGACGAGAAAAGTGGTACTTACATTTTCTTATATTTTCATAAGGAATTGCCTGCCGAAGTTTGTCCCGATGTTTTATAAACACGTGGTAACACACGCATGTAGTACAGTCAATAAGGTCATGGACGCCGTTGTGCGTGGCTGCGTACACTCGAGGCGCCAGTCCATGAACTTGACTGTGGTGTGTATGTGTGTATTGTACGTAGTTGGACTTAGTCTCGTCGACAGCGAGTTCACTAGAGACATCGTTATGCTGCTATCACAGCCAGATGGCAGACGGGGCTCCCGTAACTGGTCCCTTTTGGGTACGACGAGAGTAGCTTCCAGAGCATACAGCGCACACAGCTTTCCAGGCCGTGCGCGCGCCAGAACCACAACGAGCCACAACAATGTTAAAGCAATCACGCTTATTAAGAGGCTGCAATTGAATGCAATCAATAGAAGGAGATACGCTTCTTCCAATCGCGGTAGGTGGAGTGCTACCTACCTCACCTATAAACAGTGCGTGCCGGGTTTGCCGACATGTACCACCTTGATGGGGCCGAGGTCTATCCAACCTCAACTCACTAACTGAGAAAATGTGTCCTCTTCTTGGCGGGCCAGACCTGCGCCCCTTCATTGGATAGTATCCTAACCTTCCCCTTACCGGCTTCAGACTGCGCCGAAGCGCAGGCTGCAAGCTGAGTATTAGCGAGCCACCATACCGGCCTAGACATCCCAGTCAGGGCTCTCCTCCAGGACGTCTCCCTCGACCTTTAGGGTAATCAACCAGTGCCACCCAGAGTACAACCTTTGATCAGCACGATCCCGCTGATCCCCTGAGTACCCACGAGTTATTCTGCACATTGGTGTGAGCTGCATATCGAGTTTTCACCCAAGAGAAACCCAACACCCCCAGGACGCCAGACAATCCCTTCATTAGTGCTCCGCCACCTCGAGATCCACTACGAGCCTCGGTTTGGGACATACAGCCGGCTCGCGGGTCATCACCGCTGGCAAGAAATGCAAGCTACCTCAGGAAGCGACCTGCACTCTCGCCGTGACCGATCACCAGTGCACTGGTGGGGCCGTCACTCGCCCAGCACATTCGTCCTCACTCCGTCAGCCACATCGTTGTCCACTGTTTTTCCAGCCCTTACCATCGTGGAGGTGGAAATGGACTTGAGCAAGAGAGGCTATGTATTCGCATCTTGCCCCATTTCCAGGGGCCGGGGCTTGACCTGCTCCAGATGCACCCGCAAGAGCCACCAAGCCAGTACACCCAAGAGACAGGCCTACGCCAGGGGGGATGGAAGAGCAGGGGCAAGCATTCCAGTAGTCACGACTACCTCACCAGGCACGGCCTTACACCCACGACAGGTTGGTTGCCTGTCCACCAGCCCAGCTCCAACCCGGCCCCTAGGACCGGTCATTAGAGACAGAGCAATTCGCTCAGGGAAGAGGGATTGGGGAAGGAATGGGCCATGGCCTTTGTTAAGGACCCATTCCACCATTCGCCTGGAGTGATTTCGGGAAACCATGGCCGGACCGGGAATACAACCGGGTCCCCCCAAATGCGAGTCCAGTGAGGTACTACATGTCACATCGCTCGGCGTGTGTGTGTATACACACGCACCACGAAACTACCAAACGTGCGCCAATTCTACTGTTCTACTAACGAAAATAACACACGCTAGGGACCAGGCCTGTCTGAGGCATCACGCACACTAGAAACACTATTTCCGAGCACTCCTACATAACTACAATCAAACATGTTTTTCAAATATCTATATCTCAAAGCGTACGGGATCACCTATACACGAAAATACTCTAGGGACCTGCAATGAACTTTACTACAGGCTATTCACGGTAAAATGAGCACTTTTGAAAGCCCTGCTTAAGATCTACTTGTACGCACATTGTGTATTCTTCCGCCTTATGTAAAATTAACACTGCCGTGGACCTTATCGCTTTATTCGAGCGTTGGTCTCAAGTGAAACTGTGAAATTATTAGAAAAGTAAATATTTCACAAATGTACTCATTTTTACCCTTATAATCATAAAAAAAACAGAGCAAAAAATAATTTAAGTTATCTACCACAAATAGTTACCTAATACTTTTTATACGACGTTAATATATGGAACTATTTTCCCTCCATTTTTAACAACTTTACTGTGCGCATGTAACTTAGTGCGCCCGTTTAAATATGTGCAGGTAGGGACAGTGACTTTTTTCTAAGGTTGATTTCAATAGTGCTTACTTTATCGTGAACAGTCTTTGCACAGTTTCCACCAACAAAATGAATACGTCTCCTCTGGAACTCCCGTAGGTACAGGCAGCACTAAGAGAACTCCGCAAATCAGTTAAGTGCTGTGCGCGTAGTGGCGATTGTGTGTATGATGTGCGCGTCAGTGTCACCCTTAACCTAACCTTGCTCCCGTGTCTCAAACAAGTAAGGTAACTTAAGAGGCTACGATTTCAGCTACGATTTTTCTTACAAATCTTGGTAATAAAAATCTATGACCGGACATTAAAAAACAAAACTAAACATAACAGAGGACTATTTAACAATCTTGTTTAATTTGTACATGTTCAATTACACCTGTATTTTCCCACGAGGGATTGAAATTATTAAACAATTGTTTAATATCTGATTTCAGTTACTTATGTGAAACTAATTATGTAAGAAAAGTAAGACGGATTTCGAAATAACCGTTAAGATGTTCCCTATGCCTTGACTAGCTTGGTTTCTAAATATTGACTCCGGAAATGACGTTATGGAAGAAAATATATACATCCAAGATCGCAAGAGTACTTCCCCCTTTAATAGACGGGCGATTAGTGCGGGGCACGTGAAATTACGGAATAATAGTGTGTGGAAAGAAGCAGGTTGTAAAGGCTGATATACAATAGACTTTCTCAGATCACGCAGAACACACGGAGCAGAGAGCACTTCCCAATCAGAGAGATTCTCGCCGCCTGTGTATTATCGGGAACGTTGAACCATCTCAGCTTTCTCCGCGCAGACAACGCCGATATTACCCACATATCCGTGCATGGTGTACAAGACGAACAAAATGGTTCACATCAAAGATTATGTTTTGAGGTTAGACGATCTTCGTGACATGTATCGGAAAGACATACAACGATAGAAACACGGAATAAAAAATACTCGAAAATGTCAACGACCTCACATAGTCCATTCATGGTTATTTCAAACTTTTCTAAAGCCCTGCTAATGTTCTACTTTCACACTATTATTCCGCCTCACATAAACGATGCTTAACCAACTCTCGAAAATTACACCAAAGCGACAACGCACCGCATTCGTGCGCACTGAGTGTAATAATAGTCTGCATAATGTTACGAGTTAACATTGTCTGTCGATTCATACCTGAAAGGGGCTATGGACGTGGCTAAATAATGAGTCACGATAAGAAGAGCACAACAGTATAATATGGGGGTTTATTAAACATAAGGATTATACAATAACTATTTACGTGACTGTTTATCAGGGGAGGTTAAATGGCATAACCAGATGCGAATTAAATATGTAAAGTTTTATTACCGCACGCCACTACTACTACTACTACTACTACTACTACTACTACTACTACTACAGTCTAATTGGAAAGTCCCCACCTTGTTCATGTTGCCGAAGGAGGATTCTAGGAGGCAGTTGACGACGGCCGGGCATATCCATCTTCAGTGGTCTTCTCGTTTCAATGCCCCGACGACAAAAGACTCCGCTCCAAGTGTTTGGCTGGCCTTTATCGGGCGCGTTGTTCAATATTTTCGGCCCCGTTTACTGGCCGGTGGAAGGGGTTTCTGCAACTACCTTTCGGAAAGCGTTACTGCAATCACGCTCGTGCCCTGGTTCAATGTTTGAAGGTATGATCAGGCGGGTCGTCCAGCTAAGGCCTGATCACATCATAACATCTCCCCCAATGTTCACCAGCGAGATCCCCTCATGTCGCCCTAGAGTCCGTGTGGATTATGTAGAAGACTGCTAGTTGTGGGGTTCATCTTGTGGCAGTAGGAATATGGATCGGGTTGAATTCCTCTTCGCTGCGGTAGGAAAATTTTTGAAATGAATTATAGTAGATGGATAAGTCAGGTATAAGGAACTGCCAATTGCTTTCGTGCAGTCTCCGAGAAAGGTGGGCCGTACAAATGATGTGCTGTGTTTTTACCAAGGCAGTGCGGACCTTGAACTTGCATTTCCGCTAGGTGTGCAGTGTGTCTTCTACACGAGCGCGGCAAACGATCTGCGGCCAGTTCACTAATGCATCGGCCTTATTTGAGTATGTCAGTCCCTAAATACCACATGGCAGGGATCTTTTGATACATTAATTCTTGTAAAGAATGAAACAGTAATACAATGTAAAAAATGGGTAACTATAGTGAAAAAGAATAATTTAAACTTTAAAGAATTTGAATTGTTAAAACTAATTGCTCTCCCCATTACAATGATTATTGTGTTCTGTTTGTACAGAAAATACACTTGCTGAAAAATAAATGCATGTTAGAACACTGACAAAAGTAGTGATGCGATAGGAATATGTTACATACCAAAATGGTACGTGACATCATGGTTGTAGAATACTGATGTGATTGTATCAAAATGTAGAATATTATTTAATTAATAATTTTTAACTTTCATAATTTTCAAAGAGAAAAGAAATGTTGCAGTTGCTTTTATACTTTGTTTCAATACTTAACAGGGAAATGGAAAATATACTTCAAGTAACATATACACAAGTATTTAAAGATAAAACAAAATGTTGAAGTAATAAATGTAACTTATTTTACAAGAAATATGTGTCAATAATAGAAAATAATATCTATTAAATGTGTTAAATGTTTTTTTTCTATAAAAATTAAAATCTTAATTTATGGTGATAAATAAGTCATTACTTTTTTTATTAAAGACTAAACTTTTTTATTACAATTCCATAAAGTATTACAAATGAGACATCTCTATTTTATGATGGCAGCCCTTACAATGTATTGATTTATTCATAGAAGTTGTTAGTTGCATAGATACATTTCCATGATATTTTTTTTCGAGTCGCAAATAATTACAATATGACTTTTTGTTTAACTTCCAAATTCTGTTTAATCGTAAAACTGGGTTGATTTGTTTTGTTATTATACAATATTATTCACGAACCGTTGAGTTTGGAGGCCTCCTATTAGCAATCGTTAATTTTTATTATTTTGTTATGCAGTCATAAACTTTTTAAAGTAAAGTTTGTTATGTAAGTGTTACTGTTACCTACAGGGTGCGCTGTGAATGGTGTATGTTAAATATGCAAACAACTGGTTGCCTGTGTTTAAAGTGTTACTCGCGAGCTGGGTTCGAGTGGTAGTGCTGATGCTGTGGTATGAATGTGCATGACCTTGAGATTGTTGCGCATGACGTCAGGACAGGTGTCTTGTTGCCTCTGCTATCGTCAACATTGCTTGCGCCACCCTCCGGAGGGACTTTGGATGAGGTGTGACGTCACAGCTGGTTGCTGCTGTTCATGAACGTGTGGTACTGTTGTTCTGAAACTTACAATGGAATTTATTAACAAAATGCTTTCACAGTTTGTCGGAACACCTTTTTTAAATCTAAATTTAAATAAATCAGAGTGTACTAATATTTTTTGAGGAATATGGTATTTAAAATTAATTTGTGGATTTAATGGTGGCTTTATTAAATTTATAAGTTTAATATATCTATGGGTGTGTCTGACCTTGGAAGTTTGAGTGTCGAAACATGACCTTGGAAGTTTGAGTGTCGAAACATGCGTTATAGTTCATTTATTTCTGAAGAGTCTTCAATGATACTCTCTGGTAATAACATCTTTATGCTAACTTACATTACTGTTTAAAATCCATTTCTGAGGCAATATCTACAAATGGGAACAACTATACAAGTAAACTATTTGCATACAATTTTTTTCTCTGAAAATAATTTATTGCAATTAGTTGAGTGCGCTGATGAAACTTTCAATGAATATAATTTTATTAAGGACGAGGGACATCAACACATAGTATAAGTAAAACATTATGATACTGATTATGCAAAATATAGGATAGCAGTAGTATGGAAAGGATCTTAAAAATAATAATTAACTACAATACCACTTCCACAAAAAGTGGTAGCGTATGGGGATTGGGGAAATCTGCACTCAATGATTTACATCAGGTAGGTCGAAAAGAAAGTGCCCTCATGGTACACTTTCGCACTGTGTAGCATAGAACGACCCCACAGTAAATGTCCGAAACATTGCCAGATTGTACCCCTACTGCCTGAAACTCTTTCAAGCCCAATAGAGCACAGAAAACAGGCACCCCCTCGTCGGGTCACCGCTCCGACAGAGGCCCAAAGATTGCTCCGCAGCTCACGCGAAACATTATGTTGACCTTTTGGGTAAAGTTACACTCTAATGGGGCAGATGTGGACAGAAAAGGGTTAGCATTAGCATAATTCCCATTTTGTAAAATACCCTCACCATCTCCCTCCAGCTTCCATTTCACATCAGGTTTAGCAGTCTGCAAATACACTTCAGGACTGGCGTGAATTTCAGCATATCCGAAAGCCCTGTGTAATAGACTAGGTCCGTTAATCACAGAACTGTGTGAACCCAACGGAATTAATTCTGCCCCGTGTCCGTATGACAGTGGATTGCGGGAAGTGTATGAGAATATTGGCACTATTGGGAACTTAAATCTAGAATAACACACATAACGTTTAAAGTGGGCAAGGGGAAACGTTTGCGTGGTGCATGCTGGCACGCCTTTTTTAAATACACCAGCGCTAGAGCCACAGGGAAGTAGTGATGCGGGAATGTGTCGTCGCAGTACTTCGCAACTAGGTTTGCGTCGCCTGGTATGTAACTGCGACGTCTAAGCCTTCTATATGGCAACTGATAAGGTCATATGGACATTCTATCCGCATACACAATCTCATAGTTAACTGATATGCCTTATTTCTATACATTTTTCTTAAAGATATGTTGACTGACGAGAAAGCATTATAAACTACTGTACCGTTATCCGTGCACAGTAATATCTTACTAGATTATTACGTCTTTTTAGCATGAGTTGAAAGTTAATTTAATGAAAATTAACAGGTGATTATCAATTAGTATTACAGTAATTGTTTCATATAAAATAAATACATTCAGTACACGTAGGTGATTTATATTTTAATTTAAATTACTATAATTATATAGCTGATTTAAATTGTTTACAAATATATACATGCAATTAGGGACTTGTGGTTCATACTGAAATCCTTTAAATTTTAATACCATTTGTTATTTAGGTTTCAAATAATTGCTTTGTAAGTTTATATACTGGGCTGTAAAAGATAAATTATTATTTAAACCCAACATATTTTAAAAGTAAATATAATGAACTTATTTTGGTTTTAATGCTAATTTAAAGCTAAAAAATTTAATGTTAAAAGTGGACGTGCATGAAATTTTGTTATTATTACAACGGAAATTAGCGTGGGTGGGGAATGTATTGAAATGGGGATGGATGGTAGAGGAGCTGATGTAAGGCAGCGAGAGGGTAGGGAGGAACCAAGCCTTCACCAATGTTACAAATTAACTTTGTGTGTCGATTCATAACTGAAAGGGGCTATGGGTGTAGCTAAATAATGAGTCATGATTTGGTAGAGCACAACAGTATAATATGGGGTTTGTCGAACATACGGATTTTATGTGACTATTGATCGGGGGAGCTTAAATTGAATACCAAGATCCTAATAAATTACGTTAAATTTTATTACCGCAAGCCACTACTACTTCAATCTAATTGTGAAGTCTCCTCCTTGTCCACGTTGCCGGAGGCTTATTCTGGGAGGCGGTTAACGACGGCCGGACAATCCCATCTTCAGTGGTCTTCTCATTCCAATGGCCCCGCGATAAAAGACCCCGCTCCCAGTGTTTGGCTGGCCTATATCGGGCGCTTTGTTTAATATTTCCGGCCCCGTTTACTGGCCGGTGGAAGGGGGTTTCTGCAACTGCCTTTCGCAAGGTACAACTGCTATCATGCTCGTGCCCTGGTTCAATGTGTGAATGTGTGATCAAGCAGGCCGTCCAGCTAAGGCCTGATCACTTCATAACAATAAGAACTACTTCTTGGTAGGCATTACTAAAAGACTTTTACTCTCGTTAATTACTTATGAAGAATTATAATTTAGAGATAAAATATAGATAAAAGTTCAATTCAACAAAAAATAAGATACTTTTATGTTAGCACAAGTACAAAGTGCTAGCGACACGTGACATATTTAAGGAACAACCACACGCATCGTACATGGGGTGATTTTTCAAAGGTTAGACTCAAAAAGTATGAAGAAATAACGAATAGAATATAGTGCTGGAAATTTTGAAAGGAATGAAAACAGGTTTGCCATCAGTTGATGTGCAAACCAAACAACAATGCTAGGAATGAAGGATGCTCGGATAATGCAGAAACATTCCGGTGACGTGGGAGTCTCAGCCACTGATATACGCTCAGCTCGATCTGTCACAGAATTGTGTGATATAACGGTATATCAATCACGGAACAGTATTTTTCGAATATCACAACTTTGATATGGTCCAACAATGTAGAGCGATGTATCGCATATGAGTTATTAGCGATATGCAGTATTAAAGATTTGCGATATTAGCGGTATACTTTTAATAGCGACTACTATGGTCTAACATCTCTATAGGATAATTTTTTTCAAGTTTGCTATTTTAGCAATACCTGTTAGAAATAATGGTAATTTTACTTTCAAAAAATCACAATAGTTATTTTGACGTGGTGCAATTAATATTAATATTAATAGTTATTACGATTGAGCATAAAACCAGTACAGTATTTGCGATGTCAATAACTGCGATGTCGATATGACCAATATTTTAAATGTCAAAATTTGCTTCATTTGTGATGAATATATATGTGATACCAGTATGAGAGATGTTTGCGATATCAATATTTACGATATATTGCCATTGATTTTCAGCGCTTTGTGTAAGCGATATGTCACACCGATAAGAGCATGTGTGAAAACGACATTGAAAAGTGTATATCGCACAGCCCTTGCGTCACTGTATGATCATAAGAAAATAACATATATTAATCCACTTCATAGTAAAAGTAAGTCAGCCCTTGGTCAGAGAAAAATCACCACAAACATATTTAATGAAGTGCCTGCTGAAATAACATAAAATAACCTAAGGACTTAATAAGAAACTACATACATCAATAAAATAAGTAGCGTAAACAATACTCATAAATGCTGGGGATTGTACAGTGCACAAAAAAATATAAAAGAGAGGTTAAACCCATTAAAAGCTTCTACAGTACCTCTGAAAAATTAAGTCCCAGACGAAAAATTCGCAAATAAAAACACTTTGTATTGCGGTGGTGTGTGAGTTAAATATTTTCTTTTTGTAATTTATTAAATATTGCAATTATTCAAAATACATTTATAACAAAACAAGATAATGTACTTTGTTAATGTAAGGTCGTGATGACATAAGATAATATCAAGAATAATGTCAAATGCTTTAACTTGTTCAACTAGAAACAAGGATAATATAGGATGCTTTAGCTCGTTTTTAAACTAGAAACGACAAACGCTAATATTCTGTTATAGAGCTCGTTCTTTCTGTTAACCATTAACCTTCAAAAGTTTTACGTTAAGCACCCAATAAATTAAATCATTATTAATCTGGACAAGCATATCAATAATCCAACAACAACATCGAAAATTATTTAAGTTAACGAGGCAATATAATTAGCTAAAACTATTAAGTGAACAATATCTCTTAAAAGCACCTTGATTCATCCGTAAATGTTAAACAGTAATGAGTATTATTACAAAAGTTTACTTGAAACAAAATAACAAAACAAAATTAAATAAAAACAAATAACTCCTTGTGAATAATATTTTATGGTGTCTAGAAAATTAGCGATTAATACAGTCGCAATAAGTAGAGTAATATGAGTTCGTGGGCACTTGCTTCAAGGCATAATAATGTGTAGAACAAACTATTTTGGCCAAAACAGCGTGTAACATAAGCGGTAGGCTGAGTTGAGAGTACTCGAAGGAAAAATAAAATCGCTTGAGAAAGTGAAGAAACTCGTACAAATCAGAAGAGTTCAGGGAAAGCACGGAGTTCGTGCAGGTCACAAAACTGAGATAAAACCCAAACCCGTGCCAAGTAAGGCATTCTGTGCAGATGGGAATCCTGCAGACACAAACCGTCACGCAAGCAAACTCGTGGTGGCAGCAAGAAAAATGCATAAGTAGCTACGGCCGAAAACAGCAAGTGGAGGGGTGCGATGGCCGGCGAGACAAAGGGAATGTGCTGCTCTGCACAGCACGTCCGGTCGGCAAGGAAACAAAGTGAGAAGCGAAAGTTTGTAGCCTTGCAATAAGATGAAACATAGCTTTGAAAGTACTAACTTCAACAGCATTGGATACGAAACTTACGACAAAATGCTTCAAATGATAAAATATGTTAATAAGCAAGTATGAAATAGTTTGAAATAAGTAAATGAAATCAATTATATAACCAGATATACAAATGTTAAAATATATAAAATACTTTTACGGAAACTGACAAAATTAGACGACTGATCAATAGACATCAGTAATTAATCAAATAACACATATTGTTGAAAATTAGAATAAAGGTATAATTTACTGCCATAATAAAAATAATAAATGTACCTAAAGAGATATTTGATAGGTAAAAAAAAACTCGGAATGTAGGTAATTAACTTGAATATTGACAATTATTATCGCTAATAGTTTAAAAGTAGTTCAATAGTGACACATTAATAAATTGGCAGAGACGCATTTTTTTAAAATAAAAGATACATTTATAAAACAAAATATGGCGACAGTTAAAAAATAGTATTTCGAATTTTAAAAAAAGTAGTTATATCCTTTTAAAATTGTGGCGAGTCGCTTAAATTAAAATAAAGTCTCGTATTTAAAATGGCACACCGCGCTGTAGATCTGCAACTGTGTGAATATACCTATACATTCGTTGTTTGCGCGATCATGCGTATCTCAGCAAATAAATATTCTAGGAATACGAGTTTCCGACAGAAGAGTTTAAATACATTGAAATCTCAGCCCATACGGTTTTGTTTTTATCATCTTACGTGTATTCAAAGAGAAAATATCGTGAAAATGGATCAAAATAATGGCACTTGTAGGGCCTGCCTGCGCAGTTTCCTTAAGATGTAGGAGGAAAGTAAAACAGTGCACTCGTAGTTACATGTGTTGGCTTACAACACGTGCAATAACGTTCCAATGTGACAGATGTAATTTGCTTAGGAAAGCTTGACGACGCCGGTTCAGCGCCATGCACGTAAGAGCGAGGGTGCGCTGGGCGCGCGTGTTATTGTCGCCCGTATCGCTGTGCCTCGAACGTGGAAAAGACAGTCTCGGGGCTAGTGTAGTGTAAGGGCTCACGAGCGAGACGAGGGTTAGAGCCGTTGGGCGTGCTACTGGTAGAGGCAGACTGTGGAGTGTAGCCCGCATCAGCCCGGAGTAAACTGATATTTACACCCAGTAACAATAGACAGCCCTTCTATACGTCGTTCAACTCCACCCAGCACTTCACAAAGACTTTCTTCCTGTATTTTTTTTTACCTTCTTCCACCATATACGTGCAAGTAAGACTCTGTTCGAACTGACAGTTTTGGTAATTGTTATGCTTCATTTCGAACTCTGTTGATAAAGGCCGTTCACGATAAAGTGAGCACTTTTGAAAACAACCTTAGAAAAAAGTTCCTTCCCATGTCTGCAAATACGTCAATGGGCGCACGTGAAGCACGAAGGGGTATGGAAGGTAAGTTTTCATCTTATCGCTGTAAACATCAGCTTGTCTCCTTGCTGTTCCCTTATACCTGAGCATGTTGAAGAGACCTTGCCTGGACAACACCGACTGCGGTGACGTCATCACATGAGGGCCATCCGTTGCAGGCGCGCTACCAGACCGCCGTTAATGAGTTGACGACAGGAATATGTATTCCAGGCTTCAAGTTAATGGTGTACAATTGTTTTATACGTGTTATGTGCGTGCCACAGCAGACATTAACAAAATGAGGCGTGTCTTAACTAGGGCTGTTCGATATCACAAAAATTTGATATCCGTATTTTTCCAAACAGTTACTCGATATTTTCGGTATACCAAAATTATCGATAATACCGAAATAATCTATAACACCAAAATAATCGATAACACCGAAATTATCGACAATACCGACATTATCGATAATATCAAAACAATTGATATTAGTCTACCGAAATAATTGATGGTACCGAAATAATTGATGATACCGAAATCGCCGATAATATCGAAATCATTTATACTATCGTTACATTCCAGTAGTGTTGAAAATATTGGTATCTTTTGACTTCTGATATTACTGAATACATTTACGTGAATATGTATCAATACTATCAACAATGATAAACTACCACTACGATATGTGAGGAAAACACGTGTAATACAGTACAGCGACAGTCGGCCGCTCAGAAACACAAGTGATAGCCTCATAGCAAAAGAAACCACTATTTGTCAATAAATGTCCGATACCGACTACCCTGATATCTTAGTGTGAGAACCGAAGTAACATCTAACTGACTCGTTGGTTGGTTGTTTACACGCGAGCTTGGACAGGAAAAGACCAAAATAAAACAATGGACCAGCTAACTTTAACGTTTGCGTAAGCCGGGCGATGATGTAAAAGAGTTATAAACATATAAATGTGTTACAATTATGCCATATTGTTTTCTTATTTGCATACAACAAAAAGAGACTGTAATGCAGGTGACAAAAATGTATTAACTTTACATCTAGATCAAATCAAGAATGATGATAATATGGGAAAAGCCGATAGTATCGATATTGTACATTTCGATAATATCAGTATTATAGAAATGTTCAATAATATCGAAAATTTCGATAGTGCCGAAAATTTCGATTCTACCGGAAATTTCGATAGTACCGAAAATTCCAATAGTACCGAAAATTTCTATAGTACCGAAAATTTTGATGATACCGAACATTTCTATAATACTGAAAACTACGATAATATCGAAACATCGATATACCGATATTTTCCAAAGTTACATATTATTTGATAAGTTATTTTTATATGGATAATGATCGATATATCGATATTTCGAACAGCCCTAGTGTGTAGTAAGTACCGAGAAGAGGCCGTTTTCTAAATACTTAGACAATCCAAAAAAACAGCCATAGTAACAGCATAACTAATTACGAACCAACTACCCAACGACGCGCGATAATATATTGAGCCAACGTGTATTAAGATATATATTTGCTATAACGGCGTCCTATGATGAATTAAGCTTAAAATTAGGCCGCACAGTCTCTGTTACCGAGAAAATTCACGTACATACACCACTGTAGCGGAATTTAAAACTCATTAAGGCTGGGAATGTTACCAAGGGCACACGAACACTTTTTACGTATCCATAAAGTGAGCCTTGATATACAAATGCAATAAACAATCTTAAAATCTTAGCAGATGTCAGTGCAGCAAAATTATTGTAACACTGATATTACAACACCACATTCAATTTGTATTACGTATGTTTAGCATTTAATCCTCTCATTATTCCTTGATTGTATTTTCTTAAGTAGTCTGCGATATACATTCGTAATTCGTTTAAATTTTATTTAAAAGAAAATACTATTCTTAAACCTTGCATTAATGCGATAATGAATAAGATGTAAGCCAACCTTACTATTGTGCAGTTTCGTTGTTCAGCTTTTTCATTGTGTAAGAATACGCATTACAGTGTTAAAATATGTATTTTAGTGCCATACTGCGCTATTTACTAATAAATGACAGATACTTGCTGCATTTCTACACCAGCATGTTTGCATGAGCGTTGGTAAGAATATATATTTCATCATTTGCAATGCACAATTTAGTTTACTTAACAGGGCCTACTGCGTCAAATTAATTTTTCCTGTGCCTTTTTATTCATTTAAATCGTGATTGCACACTTAGTATGTACAGTACCCGTCAAAAGTAAGACCATTAGTGTGAACATCAAACTTCCGCAATCTTTTCATAGCCGCGTAAAAGCTATAATACAGATACGCCTGTAAAACTTTCATTTTACGAGTCTAACTTAGTAGGCTACATTGTTTATTTTCTAAGTGAAATCGAACTTACTCTTGACTGCTGACTGGGCTAGACATTTTCCCGTGGTATAGCAGAAATACATTTTCTTCTCTGCTCTTCACCGATCCGATATTTACACACGTGTACTGTTGACCCGTTATTTTAATGACTACTGCAGTGTGGAACACAACACTTAAATTGTAATTTCGATAGTAAAATGTATGTTAATTGTATATTGTATCCTACTGAACGTTTGAAAACCAACGATAATAATCACAGCACAATAAAACGTCCATTCGAGCACAGCTACCTTCAGCGGGAATAGTGTAAAACGGAGCATTTCCATTTAAACGGTTTTTAAATTCTTTGATACCTGTTATGAAATATATTAGAACGTGTACTAATATACTATGAAAAATGTTATGCAATGTATACTTAAGAAAGACTTTTATTTTTCAATTTTTAATTGCTTTAGTATATAACATTTTTAGTTTAATCGAAAAACATTTTAATGGCTTATTTGTATTTGAATAGTGTGTATAAATTTTCCGTATTGATGGGACGTTCAATAGTGGGACAGAGGGATGTTGGAGAAAATCAAGATAATATAGCCATATTAATTACAGGAATTTTTTTCTCAGTGATAAAAAACTTTATTTTTGGCCGTTTGTAATTGACCATATTATTTTTTGTAACACAAAAGTTATTCATAATCTTACTATAAATATTCCTGTACAGCTACAACAATCACGTTATCGATATTTTGCACTATATAAAACAGTGATGCAAATTATGGTATTATTTACTGAAAAAATTGCAAAGTCTTCTCACAACATTTTTTCTTGGTATGAAATTCCTTTTTCATCATTCAACTCTACTGTATATTTAGTTTCGACAGACTGTTTCTAGTTTATAAACGGAGGCGAAATCTCTCATCCAGTTCACTCCTGAAATTTTTTTTTATCATATTAGCAATACTGAAACAACGAACGAATTTTGGCTATTGTTTTTTTAATTTACATAGCGTAACATTTAGGACATAAGTCTATGTGATTTATTTCGTTAGTACAGTACATTTGATACTAAGACATTACAAATTAGGCATTCTACTCGCATATCTGTACTGTAGCATACACTATCAGAATATAATTATTTAAAAACAGACATCTCGCTCGCTACGTGCCAACATGATTTTATCCAATGGGAAACAATAAAAAATTACAAACACTATAACAGTTTCAAGTTGAACACGTATTTATGTATGTCTACAGTTATGTTAATTGTGTACATATGTGTTTGGACATAATATCACACGATTATTTACATATGTGTTTTGGACATAATATCACACGATTATTTACATGTGTGTTTTGAACATAATATCACACGATTATTTACATACGTGTTTTGGACACCAGCTTTCACTTATTTACATGTTATGTTCAATAACATTAATTATTTAAACACCTCCTAGGTTCATAAGTATTTGATTAAAAACACGTAATATTTTTATTTGTAAACTACCAATCATGATTTTATTTTTATTTTTATTATTATTTGTGTTATTCTATGACATACTGATATGAATTATGAGATGAGGTTATGATCTAAATATGTTAATTTCAACGTCTTTGTTTATTTACGGGATTGTATAATTACTTTATTTTATATTAAATCATAATTATTTATTTTATTTGTTATTTTGGGAGAGAATTAATGTTTAAATTTTATTTCCGTTTCATTTGACCGAAAGTAGTTTCTCGCCAATTAGATCAGGTTTTGAGGAAGTTGCAGGAAGTGAAAGGTCCAGCGGCGAGATTATTCGCTGGGATTTTCGATAGGAAAATCTCCAGCATCAACATAAGTTTAGTTGAGGTTTTTATCCCCAGACGTTACAGTTTAGAGTTTTAGAGCCTAGTAGTTAATTTATTAGTGGTGACCGGCCTAAGAAGGCGCCGAGGAACTTCAGTGACGCAATGTCACAGGCTTTTGGTACAGCCTGCATTTAGGTGACGCTTTAGTCATTCTGCAGCCATCTGATTATTTATCGATAAATTCAAGTGATCTCCAGAAACCTAAACTTTTCTATGCCTAAGGTGGCATGTTATCAGAACTCTCAAGTGGTAATTAGTATGTTTAATGACGGTAATACCCAGTACTACCGACTAAGCTAAGCAACGGAGGAGGTTTTTAATTGCAGGACCCCACTTTAATCAGTTTGAGCTTTGAAATCACATTAACTTTATTTAAAATTCTAGTGTATTGTTAAAAATAAAGTTTGACATAGTTTTTATTACGAGATTTGAGACAGATATTTTGCACTACCGTAACATGGAGCTCAGTAACCTCGTGTTAGGAGGAAAAAGGCACAAAATTAAGAACTGCTTATAGGAAACACTAACCTTAATGCATTTTATTTTATCTTTACTGCAGCAGTTTGATAATTTTATTTTTAAATTAATTTCATTATCTTTATTAAGTTTTATCTCGTGAGGATGGTACTATAATTACAATTTACAGTAATCCTACTTGCAATAACAGTAATTTATTTTATTTTCTTATTGCGCTAATTTAACTTGAATTCCACACAGTATTTAATAGTACTAAAGTTTGTTTTCAGACAATTTAATTTTGAATGATAATAATTATTTACAATTCAGCGTCAAACTAATTAAATCTATTTTATTCCATGGTGTGTTTTCAATTTTCTGCCTGCAATTATTCAGTGGCATGTGCATGCGTTTTGTTTCTTCAAATATTTCACAGTTCCAGATTCCACGAGAGCTTTACACGAAGTAAAAGTGTGTTATGCAAAGTGCAAAATGTCTCTTCTAGTTTCCTATCCCGCCATAATCACTCGTCACACAACTACACGACTTATAGATTCCTAATAACATCCCCTTTTTAATCACACCTTTTCAACACCAAACAAGACATATTGCAACTACAAAAATGTAACCAGTAAAATTTTATTGATGTACCTACTTCAATTCTACACTTTGAGACATGCGTTAAAATTAATGATTTATTAAACAATACGATGTGGTCTATTGGATTGGGCTTATTAACGTCTCCCAGTGTTATGCCTGAAGGATTATCAGGGGATGGCTTACAAAGTAACTGATGACCTAAGTTAGACTAACACCCATGCCATACCTGGGATTCGAACCCAGAACCTCCCGCACCACAGACCGGCGGTGCACTGACGGACTGCCGCACGGGAAGTCGGCGAGGTGGTCTATAATCGTAGAATTTATTGGGAATTATTTATAGAGAAAATAACAGTAAGTCATTCTCCAATGATTCATAAATTGATCGAAGATAAAATATTTTGTCTATACAGATTATGCCACAGAGAATTATTAGAAAATAACTAGCAAATGCCAGAAGCCTTCAGACCACAAGGTTTCTAGTTCGAATCGTGGTCTGGCCACTGATGTGTGTGTGTGTTGTTCGCAGGTGTTAATTTAGGTTAGTATGAAAGACTGAATTTCAATATTTCAGCTAAAATTATGTTGAAAATATACACACCTTTTCCCAGAACTTCAAAAGATATTACTACGAACTAAGCGAACCTAGCCGAAACACATTTCTGTGAATTGTAATAAAATTTATATTCATTATAAACTATAAATAAGAATAAAAGTATTTTATTTCAATTAATGAAATAAACTAACCGTAAATATCAGTTTCCCAAGGTAAAGAGTGCATCCGGGGATTGAATATTTGGAATCGACTATAAACGTAGTTACCAATTGTAAGATAAGAAAAATCAGGTTAATCGTGTTAAGTTTTGACACATGTATTTAAAGTCGTAAGAGACTTAGAACTATATATATATATATATATATATATATATATATATATATATATATATATATAATATATCTCTCTAAACGAAGTGTTACCTTTTCTGCTGTAGTATTCTTGCAAATGTTGCAGCTTTTATTTGGCTGAGCACTTCACGTCCCACTTCCCTTCTTACTGTATCGATGCTCCATTATTTCTTTCTTTCTTAATATTACAGTGCCAACACTTGAAATGAGGCGATATAGGCGGTTCACGGTAAAATGAGCACTTTTTAAAGTCCGTGTAGTCGAGAGCGAGCGAACTCCAGTAATTAATGTTTTCAATTCGTATGGGGCTGCTAATTCAATCATTCCTGTTAAGAGAATGTATTTCTGGAACTTGGAACACTAAATATACGATTAAATAGTAATTCTACATATAGTTTCGTATCGCAAACACAACGTGTAATTCGTATACAGCAGTAATAGTTACGTTGGAACTAACTAGATAGTGCTAAAAGTAATAAATTATAATCATTATTGAAGTATTTTAGTTGTACGTAAATGTAAATTATTTAAATATATACATATCAGTTTATAAAATATAGAAAGGTGTACTAAATGTCTACATTTTTAAAAACAAATGGTTGTTTATTTAACATTAAGCATATTACGCAAGTGTAATTTAATGTTTTCAAAGTGTGCCACATTTTCAAATGTTGTCGATTTATTTAAATAGCACTAAAACATACCTTTAAAAATAATAAACACGTAATTATATTAGTTACGTTTTCGGCTTCGGCGTAGGTATGACCTACTATTCAAGTTGATTATCTGTAACGTAGTTGGCAGATTTACTCAAAAATTTTAATATCTAAAATCTAAACCCTGCCACTGCCATGTTGGATACAACAAATAAGTTACCGCCTATTTCGAATCAACATAACCCACTTGTCTGGTTGGCTAGTCACCGTGAAAATCAAGTCCGACGGGAGAAGCAACTCGTATACGAACGAACGCTCGAGTGGTTTTTCCGGCATACGACTCCTGAACTGCAAATACTCTTCACAGGCTCCTGTGGTCGCTCCCCACACCGTCTGCCTTGTGCACTTGCAACGTCTCTAATCACATCTCTGTCGACGAGAAGGTAAGCCCATTTACCTATGTCAAGCTGTCAGGCGACCTGAGAAGTTTCAGACAACGTGAAATACTCTGTAACATAGTTCAAAACACGCCTATGTCCAAAACGTACTTTGCAGTATTATACATTAAAACAGATTTGTTAATGTAATTAAAAAGCATTAACATTACGCCAATGGTGAATGCAGTATTGAATCGCAAATCATATTATTTACCCATGTAGATAAAAACGTTGACTAGTTTTTGATGGGAAAGACACTTTTTCTCGTATAACATGTCTGTGCAGTGGAAAAAATTAATATTTAAAATGATAATGTAGACTTTAAAAAAATACTATTTTGAAGGTTTTAAGTTCCTTTTGTGTGTCCAGAAAACTGCGTTTCAAAAGAGGGCATAGTTCTCTTCCAATTTGCTAGTAAATATTAACATTGGTGGTAAATGGAGGCAAAATGACTCCCACCGACTCTTAAGCAGGGCTTTCAAAAGTGCTCATTTTACCGTGAACAGCCTGTAGTCACTTGCTTACCGATGATGCTACTTTCTTCGGAGTAAAGTTGAGGTCTGCATAACTTACTCTGGTTATTCCACGACATCCGTTCACACACAAATATATAAATTTAAAAAATGCATGTAGACATTATACTTTGATTGTGTATACAATCAGCAAGCTGTTATTAGAATTGAATTCGTATGTACCAATATTTACGTGGTGTGTATATAGCTACGTGAATTCATATCCTAACATATATTGTATGAAACAATTTCCGCAGTTCATCTCCGCCTCAGTGTTCAAAACAAATGTGGCGACGGTTTGGGATTAATTAAATTAGAATTTACTAAGGTTTGCTGCATACTAAAAGCTAAATATAAATAACAACATAAATCACAGCTTCAGTATGCTTATTTGTGTGATGCGACTAGTTAACTAAATCTGCCAAATGGAAGAGGGCCTAACATTTTTCCTTAGATCCGTTGAGTTTATATTCATGCGTCGGTCAAGTGTAAATACGCTAATTACTGCACTCATATGAGTGAAAACCAGCAAACAAATACGAACAAATTCATGGTCACAAATGGAAACGAAACACTTTTAACACGACGCCGACATGGTAACGGTTCTTGTACATTACAGCCGACTTCAGTGGGCATTCCATAGGCGTGCCCAATCTTGGTCATTAGGGTGTAACACAGAAACAATCACATATGGTCACCTACAAAATGGAGTCCGTGGTCTCTCAACCGGCCAATATTGACGTGACTATGCAGTGGGGGAGCTGGGGGGGGGGGGGGGTGTTATAGGTGTCATAAACCAACGCTCCCTCTGCCCCTCAATGAAATTTAACTTACCATCCAAAATTTGGGGTTGATCAGTTAAATAACTTTGCAATCTTGTTTTAAAGTAAATATTTTACTGAGAAATAATTATTTTAACTGTGGCACCAATTAATGTCAAAAATATTACTCTTTGTATCAAATTGGTGTAAATGTTTCTTTGGCAGTAAAAATTTCATAATGTAGAGAAACCCCACCCTTGCGACAATCCTGGCTACGCTACTATAGAATACGTCTTTGAAATCAGACTGATGCACGGGCTACCGGGACATAAACGGCTAGTCATGGGTTTGTTCGACTTAAAAAATAATTGGATTCCTGCGAGTTCTCGAGAAATCTCGAACGGTGGCCAAAGTATTCGAATGCTTTAATCCGAGCGATCTAGCTAGACGGCTCATCAGTACTTAAGTCTTACACAAGTTCTTTATCTACGAGTACTCGAGTTCTTTTTCAAATGTCACGTACACGCTACACGCTTATCATTGTGTGTTCTACAGACATGATTGCATTTTAAATGATTATTTTACTGAAGCATTGTTCCTCGCATCTTGGGTCCATTTATATTAGATATAAAGATTTTTAAATCTGTTTGTTCAATATCAAACGTTTTTCATGCATATTGATGATTTCTACGACAGTGTTTCGAATGTCATTCTTAGATTTAGAGAATTTTAAATTCTTTAGTGTTCCCCTTTATATAGTCTTCTAGAATCTGAATGGCATACAGCTTAGGAACACACTGTAAGCATGTATTTAATGGAGTGGAAATATTTTTTGTAATAAAACCATTTTTTTTTTAAATTTACAAAAAAAAAAAAATCCTGTTAATCTGTTGTGTTTGCATACTTACAATAGCAACATATGTACTGCTACGTAAAAGTTCTTCCAGAAACACTGATATTCAGTAAACATCTGATAATAGGCTTTTCACTGTAAAGTGAGCACTTTTGAAGCCCTAGTTACTTTTTCCTTTCAGCCATTTTTTATCATGTAACCAGCCTTTTAAAATAAGAATTGCCATGAAGTAATGAACAATTTATGTAAATTCCACCGTACTCAGAAGTTAAAGTCTAAGGCTTTCAAAAGTGCTCATTTTACCGTGAATATCCTATAATAGAAGGTACTTGATAAAAAGTAAATTTACTAATGTATAAAAGCACATTTCTACAATCATTAACCATGCTGATGGGACAGTGCCTAGAAACGTCTTCAGCTCCAGGGAAATTTATTACAGACATAAGGCGCGTTTACATCCGTCCATGTTGCCCTTCTGAATTTAATCCCCAGGAAGGAGTTGATGAGTTGCAGTGAGACGGTCGTAAAACGCGAGCATTGCCAACCAAGTGAGGTCTTTTAACAACAGCGCACTTAAAGCAGCAATTCAATACCGCTCAGAGATAGTAGTCCGTGCATATTTGATGTACATACATTGTTTACGTCTGCTCAGCGAGCATATATCCTGACAATACGAATTATTGCCAGAAAAGATTAAAACCAGCTATGTAATTCAGTGCGGTTTGGTTTTTTTTATAGATAAAAATGAATTGTAAAGATGGTAGAAAAATCGCGTTTTTGGAGCTTTCTACGCAGAATCCTTAAAGTGTTCCGAGAAAAGTAAAACCATACATTAGTAGTTACATGTGTGAAGAGATTTGGGTGGCTGTTAACATCGAGGACTTGAAAGCCGATGAGGGTGATTGGGGTGAGTATGAAGCAGCGCCGGAATGAAAGGACGGGGGAAACGGGAGATTCCCGAGAAATCTCGCTGACCAACGGCATCGTCCGGCACCATTCCCACATGCGAAAATCCGGAGTGACCCGGCCGGGGATCGAGCCCGGATCGCATTGGTGGAGGGTGAGCAGGCTAACCGCTCAGCCACCGTGGCCCTCGCTGTTACATATGTGGACTCTCATCACGTGTAATAAAGTCCCACTGTTTTATATATATATATATGTATGTAATTTGCACAGGAAAGCGGGATGACGGAAGCACTGCACGCCTGTTCAGAGTCTTGCACGTAAGAGCGACGGAGCGGTGGGCGCGCGTGTAATTGTCGCCCGTATCGCTGTGACTCGAACGTGAATAAAAAAAATTATATCGGGCTCATGAGCTTATAAACATCACCTTCTTCCGAACTGTAGAAAATCTGGCGGGATCGATATTGGAAACCGATGACAAGCTATCTGTGAAAATTCGAATAAATTACCAGAAATATTTATGGCGGGTTCTATCACTGAAATTATTAGTGTCCGTATATAATTTTTCAAATTATTTAGGAAAGACGCCTAAAGCGTTGCAACTTTCTCAATTACGGGTTTTCTCGATGTCATTACAAACTTAATTCAGAACTGCCGATAACCTGTTATAGTCACGACCTACAGACCATTTTACGAGCCTAAGTTGTTTACAGACTATAACTTACAAATTTTAATTTAAAATCCTCGTGTAAAATTAAATTTAGTTCAAAATATCTGCAAATCATATAAACTATAGGCCTATTTATTATTAAACATTGTTCTGGAAACTTGTACTGCTGTGCAATGCTGGAATTATAATTAAATGCTATTTTAAGGGATAGTGAAAAAATGTATTATCTTTATATTCACATATCAATTAGTGCAGTACTATATGTAAATGACCTACGGTAACAAAGTCTTATAACAAGATTTTAAATGTCAGTATGAATCCACTGGTTTTATGAATCATTATTTATTGGGTTTTTGCTTGCCAACGCATACGATATTGTAGATATTGGGGCAAACCATAATACACAAATTGAAATAAACTTACATTTTCTACTTAACTGAAGATTTTATATGACTGGAGAGATTTAACGTGAGCAGTGATTTAATGATCGTTAACATGTTGATAGTGTCAAGAATTATGCAGAGGGCAAAAAAACCATTTGTCAAGGATGAACAATCACGTCATTGAAATGCTAAGCAACTGTGGAGGAGGAAAGGAAGTTATTGAAGATTTTTATCAGACTCATGGATTACTCATTTACGATAAGTTGTTCTAATTGTACGTATGACCTCTATTATTATTCAGGATGTGAGAATGCTGAGTACTGCGCAATACGAGATTGCTTTTCCATCAATATACAAGCATTAAGTAATTCACAGAGGATATTCAATATCATTGTTGTTCGCTGACTATTCTGGTAGCATTTTATTGTTTTTATGTTACTTTCCCTTAGCTGCCTGCGCTGAAATCAGATGCAAACCTATCCTAAATATTAGATTTCTCTTTCGAAATACTGCCAGTCCACTTCGTTTTCTAGTTCGCAGATCTGTTAGTATCCACGAGATTATAGTTATATTTGTTGAAAAATTGTTTGTTTCCTAATTTGAGCTCATTTTCCGGTATTTAGAACATCGCAAGCCATGCATATACAATGATACTGGAGTGTCACTTAGGAAAATAACATATTAGTAATTGTTCTATAAACGTTAAACCAACTACATTACAAATCAAAATAAGTTTCGGTGAATAATATACTAAGAATAACAGACATCGTGATTTTGTAAGGAAATAGCAACTGAAGAGCATTTTTCTTCCAATCTGCGGAACTTGGGCTCGCATGGTAACAGATAGAGGAAACGCATACTTCGTTGGTGGAAGACATCTAAACACTGACTCATAAATAAGCTTGGAATAATTATATTGGATTATAATCAAATTAAATTGTACTATTACAATTTCTCTCTCGGAATTCAATGGTCCAAACAAAGTTCGTTAAAGGATGGAGGTCTTCATTAAATAAAAGAGTTAATTATAGTTTTCTAATTTTATTTAAAATAACAAGAAAAAAATTATTTCAAATAAACGTCTCACAATAAATTTATATCACTTAATGTTTACAATTAATGATCTCAATTAATACCATTTATAATTACCTCAAAGAAATTTATGAAATTAAATAATTAAAATTCAGTCCTAATAGACAGTGTATCAACCTATTCAATTATTTTATAAATGATGCGTATATATTTGACAGTTCCAGTATCTAAATAAAATTCGTACTTCATGTTTATTCAGTTCCACCTCAGTTTAGGCCATGCCTCGCCATTCTGCAATGTCCTAGAGTTCTCCGAGCGACTCACGCACAGTAGCCATCACTCGTCGGGTTCCATGCCCTCACGCCCATTCACACCACAACCACCTCCTTCGCCGCCTCCTCGTAGTCTCCCATCGTCAGCCATCTTCTTCACCGATGTCCCAGTTACCGCACTCAGTCCTAAGGCTTCTACCAAGAGTGCTGGCCGCTGGACCGCTGTAGTATTTATAGGGTCGTAGGCCATCATCCAGAAGTTTCGCTAATTCTCTAGTTGCGCTGAGTGTACTATTCCCCAGAATATTCTTGCACCTACTGTCGTCTCGCCACTGTCAATCATTCCCGGGATTTCCCAGGAGGGAGGGTGTCGGCAACGAGGCGGCGAGCGCGTCAGCCTATTGGGGGGAGGGAACGAGATGAGTCACCCCGAACCACGCATAACTGGAGCTCGCCGCCGGTGCCAGCTGTAGTCCGTAACATCTCCATCACCTATGTTGCTATTAAATAAGAAAACACCACCCAACAAAAGAAAATCTTTTCAATTAATATATACACGAAAACAGGCAACAAAATAAACTAAGAATTTTTCTACTTGCAGATAAATATCAAGTAATAAAAATCAGGACATGAGTAATCCAGACAACGAAAATAAACAAGAAAATGAACAAATAAATAAAAACACAAAGAGAGAGACAGAGAGAGAGAGAGAGAAAATCATATATACACAGTAGAATCATGTTGTTATAAATACCTACTAGAAGTGCAATCTGCCGTGCGTAGTACATTACGTACGGCACGTGACGTGGGCTGGTGAAGTGGGTATATAATGCGACCGACAGGCTGGCTGTATACAGTGCGCTTCCTGCTGTCATGGGTAAGGGAAGCAATTTAACCAAGTTGCAAAAAGGGATGATCATCGGCTTTTGGGCCACGGGGGCAACATTTCGGAAACAGCGACGTTTGTGAACTGTTCACATGCCTCTGTGGTAAAGGTGTATCGTGAGTGGACGAATGGCACCATTGGGATTAACCATCGTGGAAACTGCGGAGCTCCACGTGCCATTGATGTCCGAGGTGAACGTCGACTATGACGGTGCGTGAAGGACAACGGACAGGCTACAGTGGAGCAGCTCACTGCCCAAATGAACCAAGGGGCATCCAGACACGTGCCTACCGCAACAGTTCAGCCAACCTTCTGCGATTGGGGCTTCCGAGTAGACTGAGGGCTACTGCACCCATGCTAACACAGGAGCATCCACGGAAACGACTGGATTTTGCTCGACAGTATGGCGACTGGCCCGCTGCTAATTGGCGACGGGTAGCCTTCTCCGACGAGTCACGATTTCAGCTGCATAGAACGGATAGACGCTAGCGTATTCGGCGAGAAACGTCGGATAACCGACCCCCAGCATCCATTGCTGGACGACCATAAGATGGTTTGGCCAATGTCATGGTCTGGGGAAATATTCTCGTGGTATTATCTAGATCCCATCATCCGTGTGGAAGGCACTCTTGATCGATTTGTTTATGAATCCATCCTCGGCGATCAAGTCTACTCGTACATGATGATTGTCTATCCTCGGGATGATGGGATCTTCCAGCACGATAATGCGCCTTGCGACATGGTTATAAGTGTCCGCACGTGGCTGGAAGAGCACGATCATGACTTCAAAATTCTTCCCTGGCCCCCAAACAAGCCTTATCTCAATCGAATTGAACATCTGTGGGACCACCTCCATCATCGTGTTCGCCGTCTGTCTGCTCCACCACGCACCCTTCAGAAGTCGTGGGACGCACTGCAGTCAGCATGGTTCCAGATACCCGTGGAGACTTATCAGCATTTGACTGAGTCACTGCTAGCTGTTGTCTGTGCTGCGAAGGTCTGTTAACTGGATTAGCGGGTGGTCATAATTATGTGTTTGGAATGTGAGTATGTGTGTGTGTATATATATATGATGTTCGGAAATTAAACCCCCAATTTGTGGGGTGGGGGAGGGGGGATTTATGGAGCGAGTACTAGTGGAGGGAGCGCGTGTCGTCGTTGTGCTGACGTATCACTTCGTGAAGTTGAACAGTGCGCACAGACCGTGAACGCCCTGCATTGCTAATGTGCCTCTGCAACATGGGAAGCACAAATCAGCTTTTTGCTGCGGACTTTGTAGGCGTTGTACAAGGGAATCTGCAAAAATACGTTTTCAAAACAAAATTTTCATAGGCTCATTTCTCCTTTATATTCCGTTCAGGTTTGCGGTGGGCTATATATTTTCGACTTTATATTTTTCATAAGGAATAACCTCCCCCCAGTTACGGCGTTTAATTTCCGAACAGCTTGTATATATTGTTAAGCAAGTGATTTCTCGCCTCGCGCACGAAGTTCCGTTACGCGCAGGCCGGCGCTATGGGAGGACTAAACCCTCGCCGCACTCTCGCCTCTCAACATTCCACCAGGCGGTCAGCTAGTAGCGCAGCTCGTCTGCTGGCTGGCGTCACAACCTTCTTCTCCTCCTGGGGAAGCCCGGAAATGATTAAGAGCGGCGAGACCTGGCTGATCTCACAGCCCCTCCTCCTCCCCTGTTGAGGAGCCGACAAACATATAGAAGGTGCAAGAATATTCTCCGAATTAGGACACTCGGCGCAACGCCCCATTTAGAGACATTTCTAGGTGATGGCCTACGACCCTATAAATAACTCAGCAGCCAGCAGTCTTTGGCGGAGGCCATCTAGCTGAGTGCGGACGAGGTGTTTGTGCGCGGAGTGAATGGGCGAGAGGGTGTGAAACCCGACGAGTGAGGCGTATCGTGAGGGCGCGCGGAGAACTCTAGAACATTGCGGACTGGCGGGACATGGACTAAACTGCGGTGGGACTGAGTGGACATGTAATGCTGATTTTATTGTAAATATTGTAATTGTCGAGAATTGACACAGTTTATAAAATAATTGAATAGGTTTTGATGCACTGTCAATTTGGACTCATGTTCAATTATTTTATTTCATATTTTATTTGAGATAATTATAAATTGTATTAGTTGAAGTTAATTCATTGTAAATAGTAACTGATACCAATTTATTGTGAGATGTTGAGTCGAGAGAATTTTGTTTGTAGTTACTGTAAATAGCATTAGGAAATTATAAGTAACTCTTATTTAATCCCTTAACGAACTTTGTTTAGCCCAGTGAATTTCGAGCGACAAATTGCATCTATAAATGTGTGTATATATATAAATATTTTATGTATATTTTGGGCCGAATACATAGATAGTTGGAATTGTTTCCTCTGTGTGTGCGTGTGTGCGTGTGTGTATATATATATATACACACACATACGCACACACTATCTATGCCAACTATCTATGTATTCGGGACAAAACACAAGCCCAGTGTAGTTAGAAAAATACACAGAATTGCAAAAAAAATTGACCGTAAAACAATACCGTACAAAAACCATATGAATCAACAAATAAAGGACAAAGTAATTGTATTCGAGTTTGAAAAGAAAAAACACGAAATAACGATAGCAAAACAATTTCAAACGAAAAAGGGAAAGCAATGAATATGTGAGAAGTGATTGAATGAAAAATTCTTTTAGGTGAAACATGACAGATAATTGTAAAAAAAGTCGTGATAATCTGTTGTCGACAAACACGCAAATAACACTAAAAGAACCCTGAAGAAGCAATTAAGTCAGTCGTTACGAACTAAATGGGATAAAATAACACGAGCAGACCACAATGACAGTATTTACAAAATACAACTCTGGAAAACAGATGAAAACAGGCCAATAAAGTAAGCTTTTTACGACGTAACAGTAGGCAAGTTTCGGCAACTGGACTCTTTCTCCATCTTTAGACATAGAATAAAGCATCTACATTGCAAAAATAATTGAGGTGAAATTACCTTACATGTAAGGGAAGCCAGAGTGCGGTAATTTTATCTTACCTGTAAGGAAAAGGCGACCTCCCGTGGCGCAGTCAGTTGGTGCGCCGCCGATCTGCGGTGCGGGAGGCTCTGGGTTCGAATCCTGGGTAAGACATGGGTGTTAAGTTAGGTTATAAGTTAGTGTGTAAGCCGCCCCTGCTAAGCTTTCAAGCATAAAATTGGGGATGTTAAAAGCCCTTTACATTATATTACTATAAGGAAAAATATGTTTCCCTCGCAAATTTGCGAATATTGCCTTACACTTGTGAGGTAATTTTCCCATTACTTTTTAACAGTGTACCTATTGAATGTTCTGCTTATACTAAATAAATAACCCATATGTATTTACCTGAGAACTTAATTTTGATAACGAAAAATTCTTAATTTTGAATACTGGACGAATATAAGCAACTTGTCGTTATCCACCTGAAAATTGAAGACGTTAGTTGTATGTACTCGTGTTTAGATACGTAATATGACCTCGCACGACTGTATTTTTGCGACTAAGTCGAGTTTACATACGTGCTCCTCTATAACTCCTTTTCTTTTCCCAGGGACGTTTACATAAGTGCAATCTGCTTTACTAAATTTCCTTTACTCAAGTACCACCATTCACGCAGAACGAAAACTTCACTCCCGATTTAAGCCGATTTCCGTGTCGGATGTTCGCTTAGAGCGGAGGAGGGTGTGTGTCAGGGTGCCTTGGAAACTGCCAACTTTCAGCAGTGAAGCGAAGTTTGAGCACTCCCCCACAGCACGATTAAACTTTAGTCTTGGTGTTCAGTTTGATGCAACAATACAATATATGAACATACGACGTTCAATAATTCAGTTCATGCTGCTTCTTAGCTACCTACGATATTCTCACCTCCAGAGAGAAGTGTTTTCTTTGCAGCAGCGCGGCAACAGAACACGAGCTTTCTTGAGCTCTGCGGTTATAAACAGCGTGTCAACGTGGTTTTGTCGTAAACACGTTTTGCAACCGCAAACTCGTTTGGTTACTTTATGGTCCCCATAACCTATCTGCATTCTCATTTCTACCATTGGGCTGGATTGCAAAGAAACTTTCGTGTTCAGAAACGATTTTAAAAATTTGTTCGGGGCAAAGGGATGTGAGAGTAATTTGGTAAGAGTTTTGGGGTTGTCCAAATGCCGCACTGTCAAAACCAAAACAGACACGAATACATCCAGATCTACTAAGGACTCTTTTCCTAACTACGAGCCTTTGAGCATACAATCGCAAAATAATAGTAATAATTTATTCCTAGGATTCTACGGTGGAATCATGGAAATTGAAGTTCTCGTTTTCATTCGAAATGGAACATAATATGTGTCTTGAAGTGAACGCAATCATTGTAGAAAATCTAAGAATAAAGAGTGGAGTGGAGAGATTTAGGCAGCTCTTATCATCGAGGTCTTGAGAGCCGATGAGGGTGAAGTGAGGTAAGTATGGAAAAGCGCCGGAATACAAGGGCGGGGGAAACGGGAAACACCCGAGAAAACCCGCCGACCAGCGGTATCGGCCGGCACGATTCCCACGTACGAAAATCTGGGAGCGACAACGCCGGGAATCGAACCCTGTTCATTCATCTTAGTGGGAGGCGAGTGCCCTAGCCGCTACACCACCGCGGCCCCAGAAGACATAAGTTATTTGGTTGATGTATTGACCGGATTTCTGATGTTTTCATAATTCGAGAAGATTCCGAATCAGGTGGAAGATATTCAAATGATTATTGCACTGCGGGTTTCGTACTAATATTTTGGGCACATGCCAGATGACGCCACACCCTACACGCTGCATAAAAGCAATATACCGACATAAAAGAGCATAAGGGTGGAAGATAAGAGCTTAACGTCTCGTCGACAGTGAGATAATTATAGGCAGAGACGGAGGAATTTGCTGAGAGAATCAGGGACGAGGTAGGAATCTGCTATGGACTGTAGTAATGACCCATCCCAGCATTCGCCTGGAGTTACTTCGGGAAACCATAGAAAAAAGGAACAAGGATGGCCTGACCAGGATTCGAACCCACACGCACCCGATTGCGAGTTCATACGTTGGCCACTGCGCTGCCTCGCCTGATTTAATGCTGGAGTAGGGGATAAAAACTAATCAGGTTTAGCTGTTGCCAACAACAGATATGCAAATAATACATACAGGATTCCGCAAAAATAAATACATTCTCGTAGAAGCCCGCTGTTTTTTTTTTTTTTTTTTTTTTTTTTTCTCTTTGTCAAGCGGTTTCCACAAGAAGACGTCTTCTTGAGTTTTTGAACTCTCGAGGTGATTTCATTAGAGATTGGCTGTAGTTGATGAGTGTTTGCCACACGTCTCCTCTACCTGGCAGTGACCTGAGGACACTGAAAGACCTCGTTCTTAACCACTTGGCGCTACTGCAAGTTGCACCTCTTCATCTCTACCCACCGGCAGACTTAATTAAACTATGCCATCGTTGGAACTGGCAGGCAGCGTAGAGTAATTAGACTTCGGAGCTAGTAATATAGACGATTTTACTGATTTGCATTTTGATTTCACACGCGGAGGGGAGCATTTGTGGCGGTTCTCTGGCTTGGATGCGTCAAGGAACATTCTGAACCAGTCAAACGAATAAGACGACTACTTTTGCCCTTCTCAACATCATATTTGTGCGAAAAATCCTTAGTTGCGTTCTTTGATCGATTCTTGCAATAGAGGCGAGTAATTAAATTAAACATTATTACCGAGGACATATGCGTCGACTGTATGAAAAAAAGGGGGGAGGAATGTTATTTCCTTTTCCGAAATTATCACGGAGAGAGAGCTGGCGTCTCTAATATACCAACAGGTGCATAGTAAAAATGTTGTTAACTTGCACAAACAACATATAATTAAAAAGACTGCCAAAATTTCATGTTGATATGCGAACTAACGACTGCACTGCCACTTTCAAACCTGTATTGATAGTTATAAAAGGCATCCGTGCACAAATTGGAGAACTTAGTTTAGTGTATTAGAAATACAATGCATAGGAAACTTCCTTTTAATAAACGTGGCAGTGGTACAAATTACTGACAGCATTCCGCATTGCTGGATGGAACAAAATAGCCGTTTGCTTCGTGTAAGGAATTTGTGTATGGGTCTTGTATTTTTTTTATTTATTTACTTGTGTGAAACTCACCTGTCCTCGTCGACATTGAATGCATTGTGCAACGAGGAGTGAGGAAAAAATCGGCTATGGCCTGTACCAAGAAACATTTTTTAATATTTCCGTGCATTATCGAAAAAGATAATGTAGGCACGTGTACGTTAATGTCCATAAACACGGCCTGTAATGACGGAAAATGAAAATGTTTGTGTGCGTTACTTGGATGTAAATAGGAAGTTTCGATCGCATTCTGCTGCATGAGTACGTTAGGCAAGGGTTAGTCATGGACCACCTAAAATTCTAAAATGCTTCAACGCATTGTCATGCTACATTATTCCTCGCAAAATATAACTTTCAGTATTAACGTTGTAAAACTTTTATACGTTAAATAGATTTCTCTGCAACATATCGCACGGTAATTAATTAAGTATTAGGATTTTATGAGTGTTAACGTTGTTGTACGGAGTTATCGAATTTAATGGCCCGCGTTCAAATTCAATTCCAGAACGAAAAACGTAAGTATTATTTTTTTTATACATACTGAATGCCTCGCATAGCCCAAATAACTTTTGTAATGTGTCTTCATGAACGAAAAATAGAGGAAAAACGAACTACCAAATTTACGGAAAATTCTTGACATTTGCTGAAAAGTCTCTACTAAGTAAACTAATTGTCCGTAATTTTACGTATATTCCTGAACATATTTTACAAGTAGTGTTGCGTAATATTACGAAAATATTTACTTACAATGAACTATCTGCCGAACATCTGAGTGCTTCCGGGAAATCGGGATGGCCCAACTGGTACTCGAACACGGGTATTTCCGAATGCGAATCCAGTTCGTTACAAATGGAACAACCCGCTGGACCGTGCTTCTTGTACCCTCGTTTCTAAGTTTTAAATATCACCGGTGGATATCGAAGGTGGGAATTGTGCCGCGCGATGCCGCTGGTCGGAGGGTTTTCCCGTTTCCCCCGCCCTTACGTTCCGGCGCTGCTCCATACTCACCTCGCTTCAGCCTCCTCGGCTCTCAAGACCTCGGTGTTAGGAGCCGCCCAAATCCCTCCACTAGACGTCATTCCACCGGGGTATATCTCGATATATTTCTGGCAAGGACGATGGCGAGCACACGTTTCCGCCTCGAATGAGTATTAACCGTGTTCTCTGTCTCTCTCGCTCTCCCTCTAGAAAACTCACAAATGTACAGCATGGCGTTGGGAACGAAGCCAAAATATCTCGATTTACAACAGACTGCTGACCTCCAGTGGCGCAGGCGGTGGGTGCGCCGCTGGCCTGGGGTGCGAGAGGTTCTGGGTTCGAATCCTAGGTAAGGCATGGGTGTTAGTTTAACTGAAGTCATAAATTAGTTTATAAGCCATATTCTGATAAGCCTTCGGGCATAAAACCGAGGGAAGAAAATAAGCCCTTTCCAATAAATAAATACAATTTAAGCGAAAAGAACATCGTAACTCCGAAAACCTGCAAAAAAAATTATAATCCAGTAAATCCCATGGCAGCCAATATCGATAACATTGCAGACATTTGGGAAACGTAGCCAGGACCGAGCCCAGAAATCAGAGCCATATACGACGCTGGTTACTAGGCCACATTGACTGTGAGGTAAAGGCTGTTCACGATAAAGTGAGCACTTTAGAAATCAACCTTAGGAAAAATTCACTGCCTCCTACTTTAGTATATTTTAACAGGCGCACTGAGTGGCATGCGCCCCGTATATTTGGTAACGATGGATGGGAAGTAGTTCCGTATCTTAACGTCGAATAAAAAGTGTTAGGTAACCATTTCTGATAACTTAAATTATTTCTTTCACTTTCTGTTTTTTTTTTCTCTCTCTCAATAAATCCAAGAGTAAAAATGAGCAGATTAGTAAAATATTTACTTTTATAATAATTTCACAATTTCATCTAACCGACTCATGAACAAAGTAATGAGGACCATGCCAATGTTAATCTTACATAAGGTGGAAGCATACACACCGTATATGCAAGTGGATCTTAATCAGGGCTTTCAAAAGTGCTCATTTTACCGTTAATATCCTATAGGCGTTCATGTATAGCATGTTCACGATAAAGTTAGCACTTTTCACATCAATATTTGAAGAAAAAAATCACAACTGGTTAACTACCATACACTGGCAGTCACGCTCCCAGACAAGTTAGCAGCAAGCTAAGTAAAATAGTTCTAGGACTTCACGATTTATTGCGAGTGTAATGTTTACGTTTATGGAAAATCAAGTTTGTGGTTTTCTTAATTAACGTAAGGGCCGCGGTGGCGGAGCAATTAGCACGCCCGCCTCCCACCAACGCGAACCGGGTTCAATACCCGGCCGGATCACCGGATTTTCGCAAGTGGAAATCGTGCCGGACGATGCCGTTGGTGGGGGGGGGGGGGGGTTTCTCGGGGATCTCCCGTTTCCCCCGCCCCTTCATTCCGGCGCCGCTCCATATTCACTTCTATCACCCTCATCTTAAGAGCTGCCCAAATCTCTTCACTCACACTCTCTTAATTAGAGTACGAACTGGAACATATTTAGGTGAGTGAAGATATTTGGGCGGTTCCTAGCATCGATGTCTTAAGAGCCGAGGAGGGTGAAGCGAGGTGAGTATGGAGCAGGGCCGGAATGCAAAGGCGGGGGAAACTGGAGATCCCCGAGTAAACCAGCTGACCAGTGGCGTCGTCCTGCACAATCCGGGGACGACCCCGCCAGGAATCGAACCCGGTTCACCTTAGTGGAAGGCGAGTAGTCAACCACTATACCACCGCGGCCCCACTTTAGGTTGTTGACATCTTCATGTTTTCTCTTGACTGGTCATAAGATCCATGTCCATGTAAATGTTGGGCCTACATGTGGCGGAAGGATACAGGATGAGGTGCAAACTACATCCCAAGCAAAGCTTTCAAAAATGCTAAATTAAGCGTGAACAGCATATATGAGCTTGTAACATTGCAGATTTTCGGGGTTATGTTTTCCGTTAGTCATAGAAATTTTCAGTAGGGCCTATATATGATTAAAGAGTACTTGCTTCTGTTGAAACTTCATTTCATATTATTCCAAATTAAGTTTTACTATACGAGTTAATAGTACTGTTATCGTCAAACGTCGGGAGGTCTGGACCCCCTAGTCCTAGTTCACCTCCCGCTCCCCTCGACCTCCCTAAGGCATGGCCTGTCGCGTCCCTCCCTTCTACCGTGTACTGTTGAACAACGTACTACGCATCCTGCAAACATTCCACTGACCACTTCAAACAGAAGAAGAGTTTGAAAGGTACATCAACGCGTCTATCGCTGACATTTTTGTTTTGCAGAATAGTTTGTTGCACGCCAGCGTATGGTACTAGATGTTCTAGGTTTAAGTCCTGTGCAAAGCGTGGATGTATTAATTTTTTCAGCTACACATCTTTAAAAATTTTATTGGCATGAATACGAAATTATTACAAAGGTGAGTGGGGATAACATTAATGTCATAGTCAGTACTAGATATGAATAAGTCATATTTTTGCTCAGTTTGGCAAAATATTTTATTTGTATCTAGTGCTACCAACAAAAAGTAATTTAACATATACAGAACAGATTTTCAACCTGAAGTTCATAGCCCGTCACAGACTCACGAACTCCAAAAACATAGTAGTAACATTTACATATATTTTAAAAAGGCTTTTGATTCCGTCGAAAGAGAAACTCTAGATAAAGTAATCCGAGAATTTAGAGTTAAATCAAAATGAGCAAATCTAATCCGTGAAACACTTAAAGACACCATATCAAAAGCAAAATTTCAGGGCGAAATATCTAAACCATTCAAAATTAAAACAGGTGTAAGGCAAGGTGATGGTTTGTCTCCACAACTCAACTGCATCTAGGAGAAAATAGTAAGAATTTGGAATGAAAAACTAAAAGAACACAAGCTATCACCAATAACACTGGGGAGAAAGAACAAGGGTGTTGAAATAAACTGTCTAGCATTTGCAGACGATTTTGCCACGCTTTCTGAAAACTTAACAAATGCAGCAATACAAGTCAATCTCTTAGAAGTAAAAAAACAAAATTTATGACAAATATAAAAAAATGCTCCAGAAATCATAGCAACAGATATTGGTCAAATAAAGAGAGTAAATAAGTTCAAATATTTTGGGGGAAATAATTCAGGAAAATGGTTTGGAAAAATGTACGGTAGATGAAAGGATACGCAAGATAGAAAGCGTATATGGCATAACCAGGAATATATACAACAAAAAATGTTTATCTAAAAATCCTAAAATACAGCACTACATCACAGTAGTCAAACCGGAATGTCTTTACTCAAGATAATGTCTAGTATTGAATTACAAGTTGCATAAATTAGAAATACTACAAAGAAGAATTATAGGTAAAATACTTGGTCCACTAAAAAGTACAGAATTATGGAAATTAATAAGTAATGTTGAAATATATGGCAACATAGAAAACATAACAGAAACAATACGGAAGAGACGATTGCTATTTTTTTGGACATTTGTATAGAATGGATAGCAACAGGTGAATCAAACGGATCTTCAAATACCTTTGGAACACGAAATCAACAACAACCTGGATTCAGGAAGTTAAGAAAGATTTGGAAAGAAACAATATAAGTGAAGAAGAAGCAACAGAGAGAGAAATTTTGAAGAAAAAAGTGTAAAAAATGGAAGGATTCCAAGGCAGGAAGGAAAAAAAAAAAAACAGGAACCAACAAATATTTATTCCTCGCCTCATCACAAACTTCTACAACACTCCTGATGACTTGTCTTTTCTTACTGTGTATAACTTGTTGATATCTCTTGCTATTCGCCATTGTTCACAGTCTGTCACTATTGCGAGGAACGAGGGGCAATGTGTTTTGTACGGCACGTAACACGGCGTGGAGGCGTGGCCAGTTTCTTCCTAAACCCCTAACCCCACTTGACTTGGGCCTTCCTCGCCCCCACGTTAAGACCCATCACGAGTCTTGGCGACAACAGTACAATCTTTGGTTATTTTAATAGTTTATTGACATAGAGATCATATATAAGTTTTTCATTTATTTTTAGACAGTATTCAGTTTGTTATTTTTCATTTCTTTCCTAGAGGGTAGTCGGCATAAAAAAGTTTATTAAACAAAAGTACCAAATAAAATTATCCTGGTTGTCTCTCGTCTCGCAATTGCTGATTGGCGGAGAGAAGTGTCACGCTCAGACGACAGCCCATCAGAGGACAGGAGACAGACAACATAAGTAGGGCAGAAGTAAAATAGAACAGAATTTTTCTTTAGAACAACTCTCACCACCTCCAAGGATGGACGTGTGGATATATATATATATATATATATATATATATATATATATATATATATATATATATATATATATATATATATATATATATATATATGCGCGTGTGTGTGTGTGTGTGTGTTTGCGACAAATGGACGCACATAAAATGAATTACAAAAATTATTTCCTTCATTATTATTATTATTATCATTTTTACATGCAATCACAGTAAATATTATGACGATATTTCTTGAAGAAGATTTTATTATAAATTCTTCTTTCTGAAGAATCCAGAACGGAAATGCGCTTAAATTTGGTTTAAAATGCGGACTATCGATCGATTAATTTTTTACATTTAGAAAGTATATTTTAGTAAAATTGTTTATAATGTTGCAAAATATATATATATTCTTCTTTCATATACAGCATAAATCGCACTTTTCTGACAATTATCATGGTGTCTGTAATACTTTTTTTATGAGTTTTTCACGTTGTATAGTTGGGTGCAGTGCTTCGTAGGCAGTTGCTTTACTTCAACCTTAAGGTTTATTCTACTCAGGTTGGGAAGCTCAATGTTTTTAGTTTGGCAACAACAATTATTCGCCACTAGGTAAGCGCTAGTGTCGCATGTGTACCGGATTTTCTCTATTTTCTACGCGAGAAAACCAAATAATTGCAATAATCATAAATCAAATATAAAATAACTACGTAGCTAAGTAAAAAGTAAAATCGTTCTCTTTTATTACGCAGCTTAAAATGTAAGTGACCTGTTTGGAAGACAGCGCACCTAGCAGTGGAAGTTTTCCCTATACCAAACTCTCCCATAAGAAAACTCGTTTTGTTCCATATAGGCTGTTCACAGTAATCTGAGCACTTTTGAAAGCCCTGCCTAAGATATACTTGTAAACACGTTGTGTATTCTTCCGCCTTATGTAAAATTAACATTGCCATGGGCCTCATCACGTTATTCATGCGTCGGTCACATTAAACTGTGAAATTATTAAAAAAGTAAATACTTTACAAATCTGCTCATTTTTACACTCCGATGCAATAAAAAAACCAGAAAGCAAAAGAAATAATTCTAAGTTATCACAAATGGTTACCTAATACTTTTCATTCGACGTTACGGTATGGGACTACTTTCCATCCGTCGTTACCAACTTTACTGGGCGAATGTTACTCAGTGTGCCTATTAAAATGTATGCATGCAGAGGCAGTGATTTTTTTTGTAAGATTCATTTCTAAAGTGCTCACTTTATCGTGAACAGCCTTTACCTGAGTATAAATAAGCTTAAAGGCTGTTCACGATAAAGTGAGCACTTTTGAACTCGACCTTAAAAAAAAAGTAGTGATGCTGTGGTGTGAGGAGAGAGAGAGTGTGGAGAAACTGAGTGCAGGGGGCTTATTCTAAGTTATTCGTTTTATTTCCTCTCGACAAAAATATTCGCGATTACTCGGATTTTCGTTCACTAACGAAAGGAGCTATTCTAAGCGCTTTATAGAGTTCGTCTGACGCCACTATACATGATAAGAAACTGGAAACGACAACGAAACCCTTCGGACATTCGATACAAAGTTTTGTTATAAAAACTTGGCAGGTGTGTGTAACATATTGTTTTTTTTTGGAACTGAGAAAGAAGAGAATCGTCAAGTAATGTGCCTTCATGCATTACAGAAACATAAAAATATATTTCTGAAAAAAATATTTTTATAGCACCAATTAACTTTTTGGTTTAATTTGTGAACTAAGTAAGCAGCAGTGTGGACTGGCTATTGCGAGGGTATTTATTGTTTTATCACAGTTGTTTATGATGCAACAAGAGAACATAAACTCTGATTTATTCAAAAAATTACTTTGCACAATGTATTTGTATATCAAATGTTAGGTAGCGCTAACCTGTAAATTATTCTTGTTAGTTTATAAGAAAATCTCTTTCTCATGAAAATAATTAAGTGGAAATTCGTATCATATTGATATTAATATAATCGACTAGAAATACGACAGCGTCTGGTGCATACGAAGTGAAAGCATATTTATGTGTAATGCATCACACGTACAGCCGAAGTGGAAAATAGTACGATGTCGTCAGCAAATTTGACACACTTGACGAACGAAATATACTTTTTTCCTAAAATACATTATTTATTTAACACTAATATATAAAACACGCCAAAAGAAAACGAAATATATTAACGGTTTACTGCTTTGGTTTATTTATGTGTTCAAGCTTAAGTATTCATAATTGATAAACAAACTTTCGTAAAACAGTTAAAGTTCACGTTCATAGTGTTGCGATCTTGCATTCGCTTGCGAAAACCCGAACGTTGTCAAAGGCTGGGAGCGCTGTAATAAACTATGACTTCGAATACGAAATTGCCTTTCGCGTAGATTTGATTCGTTTCGAGAGCTTTCGAAACTTAACGAATACGAAAAATGATCGAATAACTCTGAACAAGCCTCCAGGAGCATTAGCCTGGCAGCTACTGAGTATGTGGGCGCGAGAACGAGCTAACTGCCGCGATATTGGTGGCGTGGGACCCATTGGCGTGCAGCTGCACCCCCCAATTGCATCACGTCATTAGGAAAATAAAAAGGCATTGCTGCCAATTACGTATTTTTCACAAGACAGACTGCGTGTTTGAAACTGTAACTAAATTAAAAAATAAGCTTTGTAATCTAGTGTATACTGTTTGTAAAAATCATGACTAAATATTTTTTTACGTTGTATTCTTGATGTCAAATTGGATATTTATTTTGCGGTTTGTAACCTTGCGCACGCCTATGCAGTGGGACCCACAGACTAAAGATGAGGTAGACTGATCTCGCTGGCTGCGAAATTGCTTTTCTGCCAACGTGTCTAGCTAAAACGGCATGGTTTGGATGTTAGGTATGTAAACACATGGTTTTGAGAGGTCCTTATACTTCATCTAACCAACTCGTAATGCAGGTTGATTAAATTCAAATTGTTAACGTACATATTTTATTCATAGAATAGTCGCCTGTAATTAAAAATTAAGATACAAACAAACATTTTCATCACTGTTGACCGCATGTGACTTTGACAGTTGTGATTCTTTGGGGTAGGTGAAAGTTGGTTACATGCGCAGGAGACTAATGAGCGATATACCACATCTTTAGTCTATGCGTGGGACAGGAAGTTCGCTAGCACTGCAGACTAATAAGCTCAGCAACTTTGTCAGAAGGGACACTCGCGACAATGCGACGCACACCCGAGACCTCAATGAAATAATCAAGACGAATTTCTATAGTTAAAAAGAACCGTTTTAGACACGGTAGGTACTAAAAAAGAAAACTTTTTGCAGTACTACAAAAAATTTGGCAACTGGTTTTTAGAAATATTTTTTTACAACTTGGGTGTATGCATGTATCAAGCAGTGCTCTGCAAGTTTATCATCAAAATGAACTTATAGAAATCTCACTTTATTAAGTGAGGAAAAAAATCCTTTAACGTTCAAGTCCAGTATTTCTAAAAATCTTACATTCAGACTCTATTTCTACTTAAAAAGATAAGTTCATAAAAGTCCTTAGGCAAACAAATACAAATTCAAATGAATGACTAAAGTGAAGCAAAGCACAGGCACATTTACGCAAATGTTAAAACTTAATACTTTGGCTTTATGTATAAACAAAAATGCCGAAAATATGGCTGCAGACTTATGACAAAAGACTGTGTAGGCAAAAACACAGCCCTAAAATAGTTATAACTGTTAATGAAGCCTCGCCTTATTATGGAACGAGTGAAGAGATTTGGACGGCTCTTGACATCGAGGTCTTGAGAGCCGATGAGGGTGTTTGAAGTGGGTATGGAGCAGCGACGGAATGAACAGACGCGGCGGGGGGATACGGGATCCCTGAGAAAACCCGCTGACTAACGAAATCGTCCGGCACGATTCCCACATGTGAAGATCCGGAGTGGCCCGGCCGGGGATTGTGCCCGGATCGCCTTGGTGGGAGGCGGGCGGGCTAACCGCTCAGCCACCGTGCCCCCCCCCTTAATTCTGAGAACTTCTTTTAAGATGCTCGTATTGCAAGTGAAGATGTCACTACGGGTGCTAAACGCATGTTCTACAATAGCACCTCAAAATGTTTCCAGTATTCAGTTTTAATAAACCACTTTTTCAGAACTCAAAAAAACTGAGCTAACATTTTGTATTTGCGGATGGAAACGAGAAGTACCTATGAAGTTCTCTTGTCCTAGTTAAACTGTGGTTGACTAGTGAATGAATAAGTGACCTTAACTTATTTGCTATTGACAATTAAAAAAATATATATGTGAAGTTAGTTGTGTTCGTTAAGTAATAGTACTAACAAAAGTTCAATTTTTTGGTATAAATATGGTGCGTTCGTTTAAAAGTTCACAAAATCAATAAGTTCGTTTGAATTTGTTTGCAACAGAGCGTTCATAAACAAGCTTATTTTAGTGAAATTTAAGAGAGAATTAATTATAGTTGTAGTTGAAATTAATCTTCCCATATTAACTATAAATGTGGATGCATTTCATTAAATTTTAGCTTTAGGGCTAGTAACAAAGTTTATTATATATGCAAGTTCCAACAGAATACATATTGAAATGTTATAAAAATTAAATTTATTTTATGAAAATGGCAAAAACCCGTTTTGTTCACATAAAAAAAGGGAACTTCTGGTAGACATGCAAAACCAGAATAGTTCACAGAAAAGTTTTACTGGCAAGAAGCTTTCGTTGCCAGACTATTAGAACTGAGCTTCCCAACCTGAATGGAACAAACCTAACAACACAGACAAAGGAGGCTGTTCTACTACAGTAAAAAAAGTGTACACAATAGAACGATACTGCGTATTTGTATGTTGTATATTTACGTGAGGTTGTGGTAGTTAATGCTTTATTAAAATATACAACAGATATTTGAAATGCAGATGTAATAGTTGGGTAGAATGTCGACTTCGTGTTTCTTTGGCTGTTTTCGAATTCAGGTACGTACTAGCATACTTGAACCCTTGCATACTCCACTTGACCTTGGCACCATACTTGAATTCGGTCAGACAGGCAATCTCGTTTGATTCCACAACTGCTATTAGCCAGCCAATCGCTTTTGTTGAACATGTATTTCAGACCAAAATCTTGATGACTGTATGTGAATTCGCAATTTTGACTGCTTGTTTTCCCTTAGCTTCTGTCAGTTATTAACAGACAGGCATAAAACGAATCTATTGTTTAAGAAATTCCTATTTCGATAATAATTAACCAAGTTAAAAATTGTATGCCTATTAAGTAGTGAAGTCAGCATGTTAATATTTAAATAAAATAATTATGTCTAAAATTAAATGTAACGTATAAATTTAATCTCAAAATGACGGCATATGCCTATACGTGGCAAGGGCGCAAGAAGTATACATGATAGTTATACTTGCGTATCCACTTGATGTCACTCATTTGCAGAGGCGTAGCCAGGAATTTACTTTGGGGGGGGGGGGGGGGGGAGAGATTAAAATTGTTATTTTTAAAAAATATTAAAGGCAAATATTGGAAAAATTAGTTGAAAAATGATTTATAACCAATGGGCTTAAAATACAGACAGAACTACAAATGCTTTGAACCTCCTTCATAATAAAGGGAAATAACCAATTTATTGCATTAAAAAAATTATAAAATTTAAAGTTTTAAGGATGTATATTTCAAAATGTTTTAAACAGAGATAATATACAGAGATGCAGCTACTAAATGCTATAAACAGGTTTCAGATTTAAGTTGGATTACAAGTGTTTTGTATTATATATATATATATATATATATATATATATATATATATATATATATATATATATATATATATATATATATATATATATATATATAATAAAGTAACAAATGTTTGGTTAAAAAAAACTATTTTCTACCAATGGGCTAATATACAAAAATAACACCACAAAATGTTATAAAACTCCTTTGTGTTCAAGAAAGACCGCAAACGTCTTATATTACATAAAAAAAACCTGTACAATCAAGAGTCTAACATACTAAGATAAAAATATTAAATGATATAAACCTCATTCATGTTTAATGGTGATTACATAGTTCTTATATTTGAAAAAATAAGATTTATAGTATTACATTTTACTAGTTTAAAAAAATTATTTACGATTAACGAGGTAATAAACAGAAATGTAAACATCCTATTATATATTTTTAAAGAAGGTATAATTTTACATATTTATAGTCCAATAAGCTGTTTACAATCATGTGAGCTAATATACAGAGATGGAAGACTCACTAAATGTTACAAACCTCCTTCATGCTTAAGGGGAATTATGAATGTAATATATTTGAATAAATAATTATAATTTCACATAGTTTTAGCTAAACAAATGGACTAACACACAGAGACAGAACTACAAAATGTTCATTAATCTCCTACTTTATGATAGCAGTGCATTGAAAATATCTCAAAAGCTCAAACTCCTTGATATATTATATAAACGAACAGAGAGAAAATTCAATTGAAAATGAGACGTTATAAATAGAAAAATTGGATACACTTATTTACAATTTGAAATATTTAAATTGAAAAGAATAAAGTTTTAAGACTTATAAGTGTGAAGTTTTTATGGACCACTCATTACAGGCGGAAGCCCAATCTATCCATGTCACTTGCAGTCCCACCCAGCCGAGAAAACCTTTGTGGCCCGTCTTCGTATTTCCAGCGACACTCGAGACCCCACTTGACCCTGAAAGGACAATGGCTAGCAGAAAGGGAAGCAATGTAAGTGACACCATCTGGCATCTGAGAAGTGTACAAATCAGCTTGCTTACACAACAGAGCATTAAGACACTGAATTAATCAAGAGTATCTTGCAATTTATCATTAAGGGATATGTATAACTTATATAATATTTATTCTTTTTATTAAATGTGAATATTTTATTTTCGTTTCGGGGGGGGGGGGGGAGATATATCCCGATATCCCCCCCCCCCCGGCTACGCCCTTGCTCAGTTGTGTAGCGAGAGGATTCGCCCAGAGGGGGCGGGCCCTCCAGAAGACTAGTAAATAAATCGCGAGTGTAATTTTCCCATAAAATATAAATATCTGTAATGTATTAAAATCTTAGAGAAGAAACTGACACTAGTAATACATCAGTACTTTCCGAGTACCCAGCAAATCACTAGTTCTGTCTTTGTTCCAGAGAAGAAAGCTACAGCAGACATTACAACATCTGATTATTTTATTACGAAGCCAAAAATGATTTAGTTTATCAGCGTTTAAGGTTTCTAATTTGGCAACATTGGTTTGTTAGTTTCTGTGATCAGGGAACATTTTTTACTGAAAGTAAGAAGAATTAATGTATTTTGTGAGTTAAATATACATGACGTACAGTATTTATTATGTATATAAAAATGGACATGTTGCACTCCTCTAAAACGAAATTACTGGCTAAAGGCTGTTCGTGGTAAACTGAGCACTTCTGAAAGTCCTGCTTAAGATATTGTGTATTCTTTCACCTTGTGTACATTGAACGTTGCCATGGGCCTGATCACTTTATTCAAGCGTTGGTTAAAAAACAGGAAGCAAAATAAATAATTTCAGTATTCACGAATGTATACCTAACACTAGCTCCTTCCATCGTTACCAACTTTACTGGGCGCATGCCAACGTGTCCGTTAAAATATATACAGGCAGGATTAGTGACTGTTTTCAAAGATTGATTTCAGACTTTCTTAACTAATTGTGAACGGCGTATACGCTAGTGAACAGTCACTTCCGGGGACAGGTTCGAAAGCGTACGTACTCGACGAGGGCGAGAGCTGGAGTAGTCGGAGCCTGGCGGGCGGACAGCTGTGCCCGGAGCCGGAAGTGGCCGAAGCGCGCTCGGCTGTGCTCGGCTCACGGCGCTTGGTAGGGGCGCGAAGGAGGGAGGGCAAGCCGATCCAGGGTGTAGCTAGAGAGTGGCCTCCCGGCCGAGCTTAGTTGCAGCTTTGGCGTCACTGCGGCTGGGGTGGGGGACCCGCTGTGTTTGCCAGGCTCGTGTTACAGCGGCACTCTGAAGATAAGGTACGCTGCGCAACATCAACAACGCTCGACGCAGCTCGCCCGCAACTGAAGAATCGCCAACGCAGCTGCCACTCTTGCAGATACTACACCGTAAGTTCGCTCGCTCACTTCACTTTTCTTACGTTGGCACTGTACATACCCGCCGCGCTAGGCCTTTCTGTCATCAACCAGTTTTTCACATTTACCTTGTCCAGTGCTGCTTGTGCCTCGGTTTTGATAAACATATTCTGTAGACTACATCTCTGATTTCACATAGTGCACGTTCTCTTACATTGGTGTAGACAGAATTATCAAAATGGCGATTTCGTTACTGCAGTGAACGTACCAACGCGTGCTTTTTACTCACAAAAGAAAAAAGTTTACCGATGCTTCACATAACGCGCAAGTGACGTCTGTTGTTTTAAAAATTTTAGTTTGTCACGTATCATTACGTAGATTATAAATATAAAGCTTGTGCATGTAAATTTAAGAATCATCATTTCGAGTGAAATTTCACGTGTTTTTAGAGGGCAATTTTTTAAGTTGGCTGAACTGGATGTGAATGTACGTTAGTATATTTTGTGTGTAATACTACAGCAGGAAATGTTATTTCCACGTTTTCTCTTTGCTTTATATATCAGTTCGTGTTGAGAGGTGTAGTTTTAGGAAGTGATTAGTCAGTGCGTATTCCTGGGTGGAGTGACGCGGGTGGAACAAAGGCAGGGAGGATTGACCGCCATTTTCTCAGGCTGGCTGTTATGTTCGGTGCACGTGGAGCAGGCGATGTGTTGGGCCGGCCGGCGCACACCACGTGAATGGCCGCAGACCTTACGTAAGGGGCCGGTGTGAGCGGAACGGTAGTGCGTGGCGCGGCCACAGCAGCTGGTAAGTCTCCCCCACAGCTGCGGCCCCCCTCCCCCCTGCTAGAGTAGTCGCCAGTCCCCCTTTTGACGTGCCGGGTCTCTTCCCCCGGGGGATAACGAGCCGTGCTGCGTTGCCACGTCTTGCTACACCTTTCATTGTGTCTGCTGCCGGCCTTTTCCTCATTGATTTTCCCAGAGTTTCGCAGCCGCTTCAAGGCTGCCGTGCGCCAATCCCACGGCGCGCTACTTTAGCTCTGTTGGCCACGTGTAGCCCCGAAATACTTCGCTATTCAGGTACACACATTTATTGACGTGGAGAAGCACGCTAAACCCACAAGCCATGATAGCGTGTATTGTTTACGTCTAATTTCGTGCATTTTATCATCCACTAACAAATTAAACTTTGATGACTCAAGTGCATCAAATTGTTACTAATTTTTGTGCCGATGGGAATTATATTTAAAACAGTTTTTCTAACAAAAGTCATAACTGCGTAATATTATTTTTTAAATAGGGTTTTTTTTTCTTCGAAAAGCCAGTAAATATAATTTTTCGGCAGATAGTTTTTTTAGTTGCCCAACTTACAAAGAAACTTTAAAAACATTCAGTAATGCAGTTCGTGCTCTGAACATTAGGCGAACTCCTAGTGTAGTAAGAATATCTGAAATGAATTAGGCATCTCCTTAGTATTGTACGTGTTGCCACAGGACTTGTAATACGTGCCACCGAACAGCATTATTCGCGTAGGATTCACACGACTTGCGATTTATATATCAAACAAACTAATAAAAGCATAGAAATGAGTGTCAGGTTTTTTAAAAATTAAATTAGAGGTAAACCAGTACACATGTTTTCAGACAGATCAGGCCTACTTGATACGTAGGCCTAATTTATGGGACGTAAAATATTAAATGAGCTATTGAAATAACTATGATACGGGACGTACTAGTGACGTGGATTAAGGTCTATTCAATCATAAGTAGGGCACACACAACGGTTGTCAGTATAATTCATGCCTCGTAGCACGAGTTGTAGAAGTGTAAAAGTTTGCAGTGGAGTGTGTTCGTTCCGGTAGGTTGGTAGTTCAGTGAGACCACGTGCGAAAGGCGATTCGTTTTCAAGTGCCGCCAACAGCATAGGTGGAGGTTTGAAAGTTGGAACAGCTCAGCAGGATATTATAATGTTTGGGACCTGCTGTGTTGTTTTTTCTATTAGGAATATCAGAAGTGATTTGTTTTAAAAGTTTGTTAGATTGCACGAACTACTTTAATATTTTCTTTTTCCCCGACATGTTAAAATTTCAGATACATTTTGCAGATATACGTATTAGTCGGGATTATTCCGTACTCCTTTGTCTAATGGAAAGGTATAATTTCTTGTGAGCTTTAATGTTTCTTCTCTAGCTAGGCAAGATAAGTTAGGATATGTAGGAAATGTAAATAGCATTTTGGAATGTTGTATTGTAGGTAAATTCAAAAAGTTCGTAACGAGCACATTAGGTTACACGACTGCTGTCAGTAGCATGTTTATTTATTTAGCCATATTTTTCTGCGGGCGCAGTGCCATGTCTCAACGGACATTTATGAAAGATCTAAATCCGTGTCACTTCCGTTGCATAATTTATACCTAACATCTTTACAGTTAGTATGTTAGGCATTTTAAGTTTTCTTATTATTTTCGTGCTTGAGTGAAAATACCGTGTATAATACAGATCAATATGGGAAATTTGATGAATGTTGAAACGAGTTACTTCAATGTAGACTGGGTAGGTAATTTGAATTGGAGGTACAGTTAGTTTTATTAAAATTGTCACCGACATCGTAGGTAGCAAGTCTCCAACATTGGCTAAGGTCCCGTTCACGGTCAACATAACATGCGAAGTGAAAACCTGTATGTGCGATAGCAACCCACTAGTGTTTGGCGTGACCTACTTGAATTATTTGTGCGGCTAGGCTTAAAAATCATCTCAGTTTCTGAAGCCATGCGTTTACCGCCGGCCGATGAGAATGAGGAACTTCATAACAAACTGCTGTAATCAAGATAGCAATCTTACACATGTAAATGTTTCTAATTGTAGCAAAAATTATTTCCTATCAGTTTTTATTTTGGGTAATACACATTCTTTTCTTTTTAGTTACCATTTATTTTGAACGAACGCTTTAGCTTGTTTCGTAAATGTTATTTAAGCAAAGGCGATTGTGAACGCGGCCTAACCAATCGCGAATGCAACTGTCAATGGCGATGAACGGATTTGTTTACATTTGAATTTCCAACGGACCCACCATTTTCTACGGAAAAAAAAGTCTAACTGCATTTTATATAGGTTAGAGAAAGTGTACAAACTTACACAAGTGTTCTAATCTCAAACCCTACTCACGAAGTTTTCCGACACTGCTATCCGATGTCGGAATGAACTGGCTCCTGCGCACCTGGTCTGCGCATTAGAACGTCTCGCTTCTGCCGACCTCATTGTGCGCATGTCGCTGTCTCTCGCACTGTCCTGGCCGCTTCAAGGGCGCGTTTACACGGCGATAGTAGTGCGCGAGAGTTCCTATCGCGTTAGCTACTCTGGCATTACTATCGCCGTGTAAACTGCATGGTAGTTATTGTCGCAACGACGCGATGTCGGCTTGAGCTAGGTAGTTGATAGTAGCATGTTCCGTCATGACAGTTACTATCTTAGTGTAAACCGTGAAACATCACTATCGTGATGGTATGGGTCACAAATCTGTATGCGTTCACTTCGACAGTAACATTGCAGAATTATTTTGATTTTGTTATCTGCCGCGGTTCTTGCACACTGTGGCGGTATGACAGGCCGTATATTATCACATAGTTGTGATACGACAGTATTGAAAGCATATTTGTCATGTAATAAACCACTGGAACAATGTAGGTTTACAGATCATTAATATCCTGTCACGACATTTAACTACCCCAACAAATATCACACTCTTGATAAAAGGATATAAATGTAGGGCCTATCAATGTGTTTACACAAGTATTGCCGGACATGTCCCTTTTGAGGTTAACTATCACAGCATGTATCGATCGTGTGTGTAAACAGGAACTATCGCGGCATTTACTTTTCACACTTTCGTGATAGCTACTATCATCGTGTAAACGCGCCCTAACATTCGCTTGCCAGATAAGTCCGTCAGTATTAAAAATAATATGAATAAAGTCTCGTGTGTCTATTTTCAATATACAAAATCATGAACTGAAATATAACTGCATACATTACACCCCAAAAAAAAAACTACTCAGCTTCCCAGGATTTGTTTTATTAGGTAGCTCGTGGACCAAGAGGAAGTATGGGATGAAAGTACACTGTCTGCCCAGAATTTAATGCCAGGCTGTATTTTTTAGTAATGCGGAGAGACTACCAGCGAACACCATTCATGTGCACCCAAATATGCAGTGGAAAAATTTTTCCGATGTGTACGTGTATATTTCAATGGGTATTTGTTTTTTTGACTGTTGTTGAATTTACATAATCGGTAACACTCCATACAAAGTATAGTTTTATGTAAAAGATTGATGACTGTTTTTCAAATAATTTGTAGAAATCACAATCTCTACACGAAAATAGGTTTAAGTTGTAAACATTTTATAACTATAAAATCACAATCAAAATACCTATCTGAATTCTAACCGAAAGCTCCTACTAATTTGCCCACTGTGTATAAATTTTAATATTATATAGATTCAGGTATTATTTTGGTATCTTTACTGATTTTGTGGCTTAAATCCCCGATTTTATGGGGGGAAATGTAGCAATTTGTAAGTCTTAAACCATACACTCAACTATTGCGGAAAATTATAGTTAACACTACCAGCATTCAAATATCTTGTCAGTAAACCTAGACATGAAAATATATAAAGTAGTTCAAATTGTGTTTGGAGATTCGTTCAGACACATTTCCACAGCCCTGAATACAGTATGTCCCAGTACAATGTACCCACCTGTGAAATGGCAATAAATGGTGTGTATTAACAACGGTACATGTGCAATGATGGAAATAAGATACTAACGTAGGGTGAAATTACATGGATCAAATGAACTTGCACGAACCACGGCAGAACATCAAAAGCAATTAACAGCACTGAATTATAGCCACTGTGGGTGAGTAAATCTTATTGGGCTATTCTGTATATTAATTTTGTATTGCAACTCCTAAAACGTCTTAGCACGTATTTTGTAAACTGTGTTCCAACATGACATCCAGTTAGCTGCTGTTCTGGTGCGGTTGGCTGGAGCTGTCTAAATGTTCGCACACGTAGGATGGGCCCTGCGCATCAAACACGCGGTCTCTACTCCATATCTTTTTATCCAAGTCTTGTGTACTGCTGATCTCTGCGATTTTAATCTGCGCAGCCAACAAGAAAGTTTTTCAGACGTCTGTAAAGTTAATACAACTGAAGCGTGACATTTCTCTCAGCGCAGTGGTGCATCAGCGATAGCAGCAACTGCAATTGCATTCTCTTGTTACCTGGGAAACCACAATGGCCATGGAAACACATATCGTCGAACTACATTCTCGACTGTTATTGGCTACATGGATTCACGGACATGTATATGTAGAGTGGAGAGATTTGGGGTGGTACTTAACATAGAGGTCTTGAGTCGATGAGGGTGAAGGGGTGAGGGGAGTATGGAGCAGCGCCGAAATGCAATAGCGGGGGGGGGGGGGGAAGATCCGCGACAAAACACCCCCGACCAGCGGCATCGTCCGGGCAAGATTCCCACGTAGCGAAAATCCAGGAGCGACCCCACCGCGAATCGAACCCGGTTCGCCGTGGTAAGAGGCGAGTAGTGTGACCACGACACCACCGCGGGCGGCCCTGACGCGTGATAAGTTGGGAGGAGCCCAGCGTGCTGAATACGAACTCTGACAGCAATCGTTACGTCGGACACGCAACGAAACTAAGTGTAGAGATGACGAACTGCACTGCGGTACGGATTTCGTTAAACGTCAAAGCATATCGACATTGTGACCTCACAGCACAAACGGATAAACTGAACAACAGTGATGTAAAATTTCTTAAAAATAATTATGTCCGGAAGACTTAAACACCTGCCTTAAAATATATACTTAATGTGAAAAAATGCTATATAGAACGTGCGTGACACAGCTCATCCAGCGCGCCCCCTGTTGGCGAGAAAAGTAAACACCTGGACGCGACATCTATTATAGGCTGTTCACGGTAAAGTGAGCATTTTGGAGACCCTAGTTACTTTTCCTTTCAGCCCTTTTTTTACCCTGCAACCACATTTTTGAATAAACACACTGTGTATATTCCACCACACTCCGAAGAAAACATCTAAGGCTAAAATAATATTATTTATTGTCTATTGATACAAATGAGAAGGCTTTCAAAAGTGCTCACTTTACCGTGAATAACCTATAGCAAACAATACCATACAGACAGTTGTAACTAATATCTTGCGAATAATTTAAAGTGTTTCACACCAAATTAGTGCATTATGTTTATGCCTGGGTAAATTATCTTAAAGTAAATTACGCGTGGACAATCATACTCTGGGTGAATAGCGCACAGCAGTTGCGACGTTGGCCACACAAAACGTAGGTTTGTACTCGCATTCTGCAATATCACAGCTGCGACGTCACCAAACTCTGATATTTGCGGTATGATAACGAAACGCGAGATGTGTTAACTAGCTCGCTTCAGAGTGCGATGTGTGGTGTTCGCAATCAGACCGCAGCGGTTCTTAATTGCTTCCGTGCGTATGTGCCTACACGTACGTCCCCTCCGAGATAGGTGAGGTTTGACGTAGTCTGCATCCCTGCCGCATCCGGGTCGTTGTAGAACGGGCCCTAGGTCAGTTTGTGTGTGCTTTTAAGGATTAATTAATTTCCTGTGATGACTGGCTTACGCGCATCACCTTACTATCCATTAAGTATATATTAAAATTTCTCTAGAAATTAAGTGGACTAAACAAAGTTCGATAAGGGATGGAGGTTTAAATAAAATTTATCGTATTATAATTTTCTAATTTTATTTACATTAACTACAAACAAAATTCTCTCGACTCAACATCCCCACAGTAAATTTATATCGCTTACTGTTTAAAATTAATGAATTTAAATAATACAATTCATAATTATCTCTAATCAATGAAATCAAATAAGGTATAAGTCCCAATATGCAGTGTATCAACCTATTCATTTATTTCATAAATTATGCGTCCATATTTGACAGTTCCAATTACAATTAAATCCGTATTACTTGTACAATCAGTCCCATCCCAGTTAAGTCCATGTCTCGCCAGTCCGCAATGTTCTAGTCCCCAGAGCGCCCTCACGCACAGTAAGCTGCACTCGTCAGGTTTCACGCTCTCTCGTCCATTCACACCAGCAGCTGGTCCGCCGCAGCCTCGTAATCTCCCGTCGTTCGCACATGACTTCGCTCTCGCACTTGGCCAGAAGATGGCCTCCTCCAGATTGCTGGCCGCTGAATCGTTGCAGTATTTATAGTGTCCTAAGCAATTACCCAGAAATTTCGCTAAATTCAGAGTTGCGCCATAGGTGCCCTAATTCCCAGAATATTCTTGCCTGTTCTGTTTGTCGATTCCTCAGCAGGGAAGAGTGGGGGGGGGGGGGGGACTGTGACATCAGCCAGGTCTCGCCTCTGTCAAACATCCGTGGGGGTCTTGCTCGAAATCGTTCGGCTTCCGCGGACCATTCCAGCCGAGTAGTGGTGAACCCGCATACGGCTTCGTATGTGAGAGAAATGCCACATGGCAAGCGCCCGTGTTATACACACTCCACTTTGCTGTTTTAATGTATGATTCTAACGATTATAATGTGAGAAATGGAACAAAATGTACGTCGTACAACAGAACCTCCGAATCAAAATAATGTTTTGGTAATAAAACGTGTTAATATGCACTAAATGTACTTCACAATTTTACTGGAAAGATACGATACAAAGGGGTTACTATTATATACAGTACGTATCTCTTGCCGTCACAGTAGTGATGGTGGATGAGTGGTTAGTGTTGCGGCTTATAAACCCAAAGTGGTTCGTATCTGCTCTAGGTACTTTTTTCTTCAATTTATACATCTTTATTAGTTCAGTTATGTAGTCACTATAATAACGAAAATCTTTTTGGTGATATTTACGCTCGGTAGGTAATCATAAACGGGAGATAAAATAGGAACAATAGCTCTCCTTATAGTGACTGCCGGAAGTTATTCGCTATAACTTAGCGTCGTGTATTGTCTTTGATCTTTGTTCTTATGGTTATTACGTGTAGTTAATCTTAGCAAATTGTTATGTCAATTACAATGTTACGCTCGTGTAGTCTTCTCAGGATGAAAATGAGGTTTTAATCACTTAAATGGCAGATGACAAGAGTATGATGTGAAAGTTTCGTTTGTGCGAGAAACTGATCGCGTCTAAAATATTATATAGGTGACATTCAACACCATGAAAATCACTATACTTAGTGACTTAAAGTGCAGCCATGGTAACGTATCTAAGTTTAATTAATTTGAGCGGAAAAATGTGTGTGTGTGTTACCCTGTGCATATAAACAATTATTATGAACACGTTTGAATCTTCAGTACGCCGGTTTGAACAATAACCATCATTATTGAAAAAATATTAATTTATGTATGCCAAGAACCTTGGGGAAAACTTTAAAGCGAAAAATATTAAGACTGAAGTAGAGCGACATTAACAACAAACATGGGAATTTGGAACCAAGATCTTAAGTAAAAGTGGCAATAAATGCGTCTAAGCAAAATAAAATGCGTGATCAATTAAATTTAATTGACAAACTCGAAAGAAAATAAGTACATCACATTTAGATAGAATAAAATGTAGTATAAGCTAACTGATATAACCAAAACATTATAATTAAGCAGAGAGGATTAGATAACATTTTAAGCACTTTGGACTAAATACTGTAAGATACTTATTTTTAGGATCTTATCAATAAATAAATGTTAAAATTATCCTTATTCTTTAACTATTTCTACGTACATGTTACAATTAATAAATGTACTTACATGAACGACAAAGAAATTAACAATGCACTTGATAAATAAAGATGCTCTCGTATTAATCAAAATATGTATAGTGATTATTGGTTGCTGTCTGACAGATTGTTTGTATTTAAAGCTATATGAGCTGCCGAATAACCCTGCGTGCAGTCGCATGCGAGATAGCCAAGTCACTCGGTTCCAACCCCTCTACTTCCATTCAGAGCGCTCGAGTCGAACGGAATCAGACCTGAGTGGTTCCAGCATATCGAAATTGCCCCGTTCGGCCAAACACCTCTCGACTAGCTACTCGCATACGACTGAAAACTCCTGCATAAAGGCGATATTGCACAAGCTTGTGCAAGTTCGGCCATAGCGGCCGGTATACGGGCTAGTGTGGCACCCGTCAGGGCATTTCCCGCCTTGTACGGCCAGATTTCGTACCAGGTTTGGTAATTGAACACTTCCAATTTTTCGTGGCAGATTCCACACCGGCTTTCGTACTTGGCCAATCACGTCGCAGTTTCAGAGCGTACGGCGCCCCCCGTGGCTACTACTTGAAACGAGTTGATGAAGAAACCGAAAATGACTCCTCCGTCTTGATTGTACATCCGTGATGTTGAAAATTTTTCAAATAGATTTAAAATGCGATAACTACGAATAATATTGACTAAAACTTCATTTAATTACTTCTTAAAACCGTTCTAATGTCTTAAACAATACCTATTCTATGAAAATTTTTATTCGAACTATTGATCGCATCTATACTATATATAAATTCAAAATCTGGTGTGTGAACTGGCAGTACAGTGGTAAAGTTGCGGCGTCTGCTACTATAGTGTATCTTCTGGGCGTGTGTTCAAAGCTCTGTCGGGTTCAAAAAATTTTTATCATTAAATTGCACTTGCTGATAATATCCCGGGATGTAAATTAAAAATTTTTGCAAATGGTCAGTAATTTTCGTCAAAATTAAAAATAACACTTTTGCTCTAGTGACTTCATTTTCAAGAAAGTGAATGAAACTGTACTGGTAAGCAATCAATTTATGTAAAAGGCGAACAGTATTATAGCAATATTAAGAAGTGCTAGCTAGTTGTTTCGTATACCTACGCAAGTCACTAACTGGTAGCTGTTCTATGAATGGGGTTCATATATACTACAAATCTGACACTACCGCCAGTACGCGAACTGCTGTCGTGTAATATGAATCTTCCATGGCGGCTCATATAGAGAGTGGTATACTGGCTCGTGCACCAGGACTTGTGAGGTTTGTACAAGAACCAAGTACGGCTGCAGGTATCGTGTAAAATCGGCTTAAGGTCCTTGGCCTTCCCCGGGAGGGGATGGGGGCAGCGTGGCGGCGTGTGCCTCTCGTCTAGGAGGGGAGAGACGAGGTGGGTCAGCCCGGACCGTGTATAACGGGAGGAGCTCGCAGCCGGTGCCAGCTGCAGTGCCTAACAATATGTTGGTTTTTTTCTATAGTTAACTCCTATACCCATAATTTTTTCTTACATAGTAACAGACGTCCAAAATGGAAGCACTTTAAAATTTTTAAATGAAAAGAATTGTCTATTAACTTTTTTAATAGTTAAATAAGTAAATGCTAGTAAAATATTTGAGTTAAAAGTTACACATGCATACAGCGTAAATCGTACTTTCATGACAATTTTGGTAGTGTATGTACTACTTTCTAATCTGTGCATGAAGTACAGTCTGGTGATGTATTAGAAACCATTCCAACCATAATGTTCCTTTATTTTTATTCTCGTTGTATGGCTTACTGTCGGGTCAACGTAACATTTCTCTTTTTTATTTATTTACACCCATGCTATTTTCGGAGTATGTAATGTTCTTTGGGCCTATATACTTGGCATTGGTTTGGTGCTTTGGCATATCTTCTCCCCTTAGATTTGATTGCTCCAAGACTTTCCATGCGGCTGGAACTCTACTGTATTCAAACAAAGGCGGTAGCAGAGGTAAAGAGTTACCAGCGACAGTCATTGGATGGCTAGTCTGCTGTTCACAGTAAGACTGGGACAGACAATATTTCCCGCTGTATTTAGCAGTTTTTAGAGTCGCACATAGTAATTTAAACTTCTTAACATCAGCGTCCCATGAAATTCAATAATAATAACCTACTCTGCGCTTGTACAAGAGTATGTATATGTGCTTGTAGGTTTGAAATATTTTAATTAGTTTCGTTTAGAGGTAAAAGCACAAGTAACAGGTGTTTGCAAGATGCCGGACGCGTTGGCTTAGACTAGTGTCGAAATATAGGGCAATCCAGACGGAAAACATAGAATTTTTAACGACTGCTGTAAATGTTTCACTTAACCGCCACCGTAGAATGGACAGTTAATGTTTATTGTAATGTAGTGTAGCGGAGGAAACGTCCACACCGCAGTGTCCCGCACATCGTGACACGAGTCTCTTCACGGTATATCCATGCATTTTGATTTAAACCTTAAAAATATCACCCATTTAAGAACGTGTGGTTGTTACCAGTGTGTATCTTATTAGGAGCGATTTAAAATTTCATTAACATTAACTCACAGTCTATTAATTTTGGTTGAATTGGACGTTCGCTATGGTTCGTGTATAAAATGTGATTATGACTTTAATACTCAACAAAGTAGGTATTTTGATAATATTTATTTAATTAGTAGCATCACAAACGTTTGTTACGCTTAAAAATAATTTGTTTTTGTTTGTCCTTGGAGTTGTTCTAGGCTTGTTAAAGTTATTGACACGTGGCGGAAGGATATGTAGTGTGTAGCACGAAAGTAGAACTTTATATCAAATTCCCAGAAGAGTTGTAAGCGACACGAACAGACACAATATGCCCGTATTGACGCTGGTCTGATGTCTACTTAGCAGGCAGGTAGAATACTCTGCGGCGACGAGCAGCGCTGCAGATGAGACAAGCTGGCTTGCTGCCAGCGAAGTGTACTTGGCTGTTCCTCGTGTGCAATTTGTGTAGTAGCTCCACATTGTCTCGCATATGCTTAAGGCCCTTTCACACGATCAAGCTTTTATTGAATTCAATTACGTTGAATTAAACTTTTTTGAACAAAAAATAATTTCGTTTGCTTTTCAATGAATTGCATTGAATAAGCTTTCAAGTCTCCATATCAAAATTTATCAACTTTTTAATTAAACTAGTTTAAAAAATGCCACTAGTAAATTTTTAGACGTAGACTTATTTGCTACTCCTGTAAGACACGAAAATAATTGGTTAAACCACAACAAATTTTCTTCATTTTATTGTACATTTTCTTTTCAAAAAAATGTCCCCTTATTTTGTAACAACTTTAAATATGTGCACACAACTGTATTAATGCGAGATTACTTCCATTAATATTGTCATAAAAGCTGCGATTGGCAACTGAAATTTTGGATTCAAGGAAATACAGAAAATGTTCAAAATGAAAATCTTGCAGGAAAGACATTCAAGAATCTGAAGTAGAAAATGGCCACGGTTATGACGTTCATATGACATGTAGCATTCAACGAATTTAATACAATAAAATTTTAAGATGAACGAGAAAAAAAATAGATCATGTGAAAGGGCCTTTAGAATAACCAGTCACGGTTGCTTCCAACTTTTTTTGAAGCCCTGCTCAATGTCTACTTGTAAGCTATTCCTCCACTTATGCTAATTGAGCTTAAATATTTGTAAAAATTACACCAAAGAGACAATGCATCACAGTCGTCGACTCTCGGTTCAGTATTTTGCACGAGAAATTTTTCTTACTAGAGGCATTACCAACACACACTTTATTCCTGTATTAATAACTTTATTTGTAAAGGAGTCGTTGTAGTTTAGAAACAAATATATGTAATAGGTCAATTTAAAGAGTTCGTAAATAAGTTTCTTACGCTGACAACCAAACAAGTCGTACATGGGGCCATCTTCAAATATTTGATTGAAAAAGTGTGAAGATAATCGCCAATATACCAAAAGATATAGGCTGTTTTAAAACAAAATTTAGAAAAAATAATCAACTCCCATAAATAAATGTACACACGGGCACTGTGATTCCTAGCTAAGAAGCCAGCGAATTGATGATAAAAAAAAAACTTCTTAACGCGATGTTGCATTGAAAATGTAATGATTACCACTGAAACTAGTATTCTGTTTACACAAATCATATGAATTTGCATTATGGCAACATTATATTTTTAACAATTCTGCGGTCTTAAACTAAGATTGCTCATGAATAAAGTGATAGTCCGTGGAATGTCACATACCTTGGAGGTTACATGTGAAGTGGCTTGAATGAGCTGCTCTCTCTCACTGTTGAATATACCGTCCGGCACAGATAGATTTATGTTGGTCCCGATATATAGAAAAGTTTCTGAATATCAGTAAAATTGCGAACAAAATGTTTGTTGCAACGCCTAAAATGCTATATTTATCTGCGACAGGAAGGTTAACGTGTGGCTGAAATATACAAAATAAGGGAAATTTATTCTACTAATTTTCTCTTATAAGTTCAGCGTAGGGAAAATTTTTGCCACTAGGTGCGCAGTGCTCCAAAAGGTAACTTTTACTAAAATTTAAAGTTGCGTGAATAAGATATTTTACTTAGTTAAGAAGGCATTATATATTTGTTTTATAATTATTTCAATTGCACTGGTTTTTTAAACGTTGAAAATAGAGAAAATTTGGTACATTGCCGACACTGGCGCTTACCTAGTGGCGAAAATTCCCTTTGCCAAACTTTTAACATTGATTTTCCCAACCTGTAGTATATTAAGTAACCTTACAGCTCAGCGTACGTTCAGCTCGCAAGCTGCCTGATGTTGCTAACAGATGTCTGCTCACGGAGGGCGTTTTGAGTTTCTCCCTCGTGTCCCCAGGACTTCTGGCTGTCTACCGATACTGGACTGATGCCAAGATTAATTTGTACTTAACAGAAAGTACTTGAATTGGTGTTTCGAAACAGAAATATTTTGTGATGGTCTTTTGCCAAATTAAAACTACAAAGTCGCCTTCACAAGGCGTCTGCATGCATCTTACGGAGAATGGTTCACGAAAGCAGTATGCGTGTCCAATTGTAGTTTTTAGACGTGTTTTTTCTTAATTTTTGCGTGGCAGGATGTAACTAATAATTTTAAACACCTTATTACGTGGTTAGATATTCACTGCCTTTCATATGGCTTACGTACACCATTCCGCTTCAGCGCAAACTATTTATGTTCCTGATTTTTTTTTTTTTAAGCACGAGGTTATGTAATACCACGCCGTTGAATTCCGGTTTTGGTAAGAAATTGTGGTTAGACCCTACAGCAGAGTACAGTTTGTGATTTTAAACACAACAGTCGCACCTTACGCGGTGTTATACGTTTTAGTATTTGGTTCTACGGCGCATAAATCTTGTACGCTCCCTGGGATGCGTTTAAAACCACGTCGTCTTAAACGTAAGATTCCCTACACTGTCTTGTGCGAATGCGGCTGTAAAATACCCATAGTACGCGAGTAAATATCACCCTCCGATCAATGAGCCCACGTTGGTGTGTTGTCATTTTACATTTATTGCACGTTGTCGATTTTGTATCGACAGATATTGAAACATAATTTCAAATTTAACTGCGGAGTTGTTGGAGACCAAAGTTTCCAACAGGTAGAAATTTTGATTAAAAAATGTGTATTAGTGACTACGCTCGGATTGTTAACAAAATTATTATATTGGCTTAGTCTCCATTTTTCATTTCTGAAACTAAAGAGCTGAAACGGAAGGACAAATGTATTTTCATGCGAACGACATAAAATGACAACGAACGTGGATGCCACTTCTCGAAAACGGGGAAATGTCGGTAATGTTGGGCACAGAAGTTAAATATCGGGGAATTCTGTGGTGGACAAGTTACATCAGGCGGTTTTATCAGTAATCAAGCACCTACGAAAACGATGTGTGTCCGGTGTAGTTTTTTTAAAATATGCGTGGTTTTCAGGTGATTGTCAATTTAAACTTAACATAGTTAATTTGTTAGGACTGATAGCTGCTCTTTTCGAAGCCACGGTTTGTCGCCTGCCACCAAAACTGCACCGCCTGCACGTGTACTTTTGCATGCGCACTGTGTGTTTGTTATAGAATACTAAATTATACTTTAAAATGGTAAAATACACAAACTATTTTCTGCCGCAAGCATAATGATAACTTTCTAGCCAGCTTATAGGCTTTGACTTAGTCGCTGGAGATGTTGATCTCTGCTGCAATCGTGGAATGGATAGTGTAAATTTGTTCTGCACCTGCATGGAAGCCTTAACCACGTGCTCATATCACAGGATAGCTTGCAGAAACGTGTGTCCAAATGTTACTAACCCGCGGGCAAAATGCCCGGCTGTTTTAACTGGTGCACACGAATAAATGTTTAAATTTTGCTGGAATTAGTTCATTGAACCTGGCATGCATGCAAATTCTGTGCTATAATTTTAAACAGTTGCATCAGAGAAGCTAATACCAGATGCAGTATTTTGGTAATGCAAGTATAACTGAGAAGAATAGATATTTCAATGTCAATCGAGACACTCGTTAATGTTTATTTGATCGTCAAGTAGCTTTTGGCTGAGAGAGAGAGAGGCTATATTGGAAAATAGAGGTTATCCAAATATGTAAATTAAATATAAAAATAGGACAGTTGTATATATAAATTAAATGTTGACACGACCGTTAAAACGGCTCTGAGAATGGTGTATCGACGACGCTTTGTATTACATTCGCACACGACGTGTCACCCACGTGAAAAGCAATCTTGAGGTGCGAGTACAAAGACGGGCATACTACTGTGAACTCTGTTGTACACGGATATCACACTTCCGGCAGGAGAAATAAAATTTACGAAACTGAATATCGTTACTGGCAAGTTACCAAGACTATTGCTTGAAAATGTATGCGTATGACAAACGATGACTTTCGTAGATAAGCAGAAATTTTGGTGAGTAATAAATTAATAGTACAGCTGAAGTATTTTAATTAGGCTGTATTACACGCATACGGTAAACATTGGGCCAAGAAATGAGCGAAATTTAGAAGTATATGCGGAGCAATCTGGAAAACAAACTCGGAGACAGGCAAGAATGAAATTCTCATAAATGTCTGTTGCAGCGTTACTTAACGGGAGAGAATGATTATAAATAAACGAATTCAAGTATCTGAAGAGATTCCTTAGGGATGTAAAAAGGATAATATAACAATATTATATGAATATTATCCAAGAAAAAAAAGTGAAAGTGGAATGAACATTCATGAACTGAGGAGCCGCAGATTGCTATTCAAAGTAAATGGATTAGTCAGCAGAAGGAGTGAGTGGAGAGATTTGGGCGGCTCTTCAACATAGAGGTCTTCAGAGCCGATGAGGGTAAAGCGAGGTGGGTACGGAGCAGCGCCGGAATGCAAGGGCGGGGGAAACGGGAGATCTCCGAGAAAACCCACACACCAGCAAGATTTCCACATGCTCAAATCCGGCAGTCAGCCCGCCGGGAATGGAACCCGTTCGCCTAGGTAGGAGGCGAGTAGTCTGACCGCTACACGACCCTCTCAATAGGACGGAGGAGTTTCGGTAGACTGAGGTAAGGTGGGTTTTCTAACAGCTAAGCGCCCAGTGCATGAAGTGAACAGCGGAAAGAACATTTCCTACGTTACATTGTCTCTACAGTGTTTGTGATTGACTAAAGGAACATTCCTGTGCGCATGTCCACACAGCGTTTCCTTATCGCGGGGTAACTTGTTTGTAAAGTTCGACCGCATTTTGTAGATAACAAGTGGGCTCCTAAAAGGAAGGGGGAGTCGGGGTCAAATGGTTTTTCTAGCTAGTCTCCATGGCGTTGCTACGGAAGAGGTAAAGAGAATAGTCTTGATCGATCAAATTTCAGGTCTTGTGGCCTGGGGGTACCTTCCTGCGAACCGCAAGTTAACACAGCTTTACTCGCAACATGCTTCAACAAATGCGTAGCTAAGATTCCAATAGAAGAGATGTAAAAGCTAATACAAAGAGAAAATTTGCTGTAGGCTGCCCACAGTTACTTCAGACTTTCTGAAGCCTTGCTGAAGTTCTACTTCCAGGTTATTCTTCCGCTTAATACGAAGAAATCTCAACAAAGTATAGAAAATTACACCAAAGAGACATCGCAACGTATACGTGCGCACTTAGCGTATACTATTTTTTCCAAGAACTATTTTCTACTATAGACTTTTCACGGTAAAGTGAGCACTTTTTAAGGAACTTCTAAATTTTTGATATCAACAAATTTCCATCTTCCTGCTGCTTTTTAATATAAACATTGCAATGCGACCAATAAACACCGCGTATACATATAACCACCCTCAAAATTTAATACCCGAGGCTACAATTAGATACATTTATTAGTGGTTTACGCCTGTTGGGAGGGCCTTAAGTGCTCTCTTTACCATGAACAGTCTATATGCATTAATTACCAACATATATATAAATTATTAATGAAATATAATTTTTTATAGACGATATTTAAGTAAAAGATCAATTTAACTAAAAATAAGGAATTTTTATATACACATTTATAAAACACTTGCAACAGTGGCATTTTTAGGAAACTGCCAGACATGACATACATAGGGTGAATTTCAAAGGTTTGATTTAAAAAATGGAAAGAAACCGCAAATGTAAAATTGATTTGTCATCACAAGGAACACATGAAGTCGGTGGGATGCAGAGTATAATGAAAATTAAGTGTTAGATCTGTTTCCAAAATGTAATTTGTTCCGTTGCGCGGAAGTGGAAGGGGAAGTGGGCAACTATTCCATGTCCTAGCTGCGGTATTGAAGTGTAAAGACTTTTCCCATTGCAGTACTGCTGAGTCTGTCGACCCACTATGACACAAAAATGTCATAAAGAGATATTGTTGCTTGTAGTCAAACTATGTAACAAAAATAGTTCCATTGGGGAATCTTAGTCAAAATGCACAAGAAATAATTAAGACGAATGAGAGTGATAAACAATGAGGATAGTGTATATAAAAATATGAAAATTAACTGAATGAAACAACGAAGACGACAAAATTATGTTAGCATAGTGTTAGTTTATTCTTAGTTAGTCCCTGTTTGTACAAGTTTTTCTTTAAGTGGGGTAGTTTATTTAATATTTATATCTGTAAGTTTTAAAGTAATTGGCGTAGACTTGAAAGTTCCCCTCTCGGTTTACTTGTGAAACAGTTTATGATAAATATTGGATGCATTATCTTAAAGTTTTTCGTGATGTGTGTTTATAAATAATCCAATATTTGTTCAAATTTGCTATGGGTTGGCGTTTTGGCATCATCCTTTGCCATTGTGTGCGACAAAACATTATCCAAGATGAAAATTAAGTTCACACACGCGAATTTTAAAATGGTGAATTTTGAAAATTACAGTAAAGCCAATGTGAATAATTGTTATTGGCAGCAATTGTTTGTAGTCCTAAGAGTGGCACATGTGTACATATTTTATACCCCAGCATAACAGCTCTATAAATGTCCATGGAAGTGCCTTCGTTTTAGTTGAACTTTCCCGCTGTTGAATGACTTCAAAAATATCAAGAGGATAAATTTCGTAATTGGGGAAGGAATTGCCGTACAGATCGTGATATTGTGCACCATTTGCTGGGCAGCTCTTATTCTAGGCCTACAACCAGTAGTAGTTACTTGCGAATAATTGCAAGTAGCCTACATGTGTTTTTCTTTCATCGCCAATTTTACTATAGGCTGTTCACGGTAAATTGAGCACTTTAGAAAGCCCTGCAAACCTCCATCTTCGCCTTGAAAATAGTTCCAGACGAAAATAAAGCTTGAAGAAAAAATGTAAAAAAAAAAAAAAGCTCATTCTAAAAGGAACGAAGATTATTGAAAACCACATTTCTACAGGATGGTTGTTTTTGTAGGTTTGTAAATATTTTTCGAAAATTGAGAACCTTCATTGGGTTTGTGAGAAATTCAGTTGGCTGTTCATAAACCCGATTTCTGCACTCAGTGCACTTGCTTCCAAAACGAAGAAGTAAAGAAAGAAGGTTCCTACTGTATCTGACCTATTTTTATGGGGCAAGATAGAAGACAGTTGGAGCGGAGGAAAATCTCATCAGTGCCAGAGATGAGCAAGGAATTACATCCAGGGTTTAATCAACGCTTTCTCCTTCACCTACACGAACCTGAACCAGGGATAGGAACTCTGAAACAACAAGGAAGTATTTTGACCAATATTACTACGGAACACTGGCAGAATTAACAAAGTTACATGGAGAGCCTGTATGGGGAAAAAAAAAATCTCAGTTTATTACAAGCAGGAGTACTAATATATAAAAAAAAGAAACTCTGAAAAAATACGGTTATTAGGAAGACACTTTCAAATATGAGAAATGCACCATTATAAAATATTGTTAAAATTTGTCAGTGGGCTTAGCCAGCCTCTTTAAGGGATGGAGGTCTTGATTAATTGAGTTAATAATAATGTTCTATTTATTTACATTGCTGCACTTCAGCCAGCTGGCTACCGCAAGTACTTACGACCCTCCAGCTACGGAGGTATTTGTAGTGTCGTTGGTCACAGCCGAGAAATTTCTATGAATGCCGCGTTGCGCGGAGGGTCATAATTAAGATAATATTCTTGTTCATTCTGCCAAGTCTTGACTCCTCGGGGGAGGAGCTGTTATTCCAGCCAGGTCAGCTGTCAATCTTTCTTTAATCGGCTCTGCCTGGGGGAGGGGAGGGTCAAAGTGCCTCCCCCCCTCAACCATGGCAATGAGCCGTGTTTGGCGCGTATAGGCTGTTCACAGTAAAGTGAGCACTTTAAGGCCCTGCTAAATTTTTACATTCGGTAAATTTCTATCCTTCCGCCTTTTTTAATATAATCATTGCCACGTGACAAACAGGGCAAGTAAATTTCACTACTCTAAAAAGTTAGTCAGACTCCAATAAGCCATATTTATTAGTGGTTAATACTCTTTGCAAGGCCCTTAGTGCTCACTTTATAGAGAACAGCCTATAACCAGGTTTACACTGCACCCGCGCCAGTGCGTAAGTGTTTAGTGTGAACCAAGAGGAACTCTGGGAATCAAGATGGCCGGACAAGGATTCGAACTGGAGTAGCAAGGATACTAGCGCTGCCCCAGCCTCATTCGTACATGTGGGAGGGTAGCTACTGGAGTCAACCTTGGAAAGTCACTTCTCCTACTTGTTTATTTTTTAACGGGCGCACTAATTTCCGTACATCCTGTGAAGTTGGAGACTGTGGAGGGGAAAGTCGAATAAAAGTGTTCGGTAACCATTTATAATTTAAATGGTTTCTTTCGTTTTCTGTTTTGATGCATCAAAGTGTAACAATGGGTAAATTTGTAAAATATTTACTTTTCAAATAATTTGTTTTACTTGACCTACTCATGAATAAAGTGATGAGGAGCATGATAATGTTAATTTTACATAAGGCAGAAGAATACACAAAGTGCATGCAATTAGTTATTCAGCAGGGCTTTCAGAAGTGCTCAGTTTACCATGAACAGCCTATAACCAAATCGGGCTGATGTAATCTACTATATATTCCGAGCGGAGCGCCGCAGAATTATTACTTGCCAGTGTGTAGGTCCATTTCTTCAGCATACAGAGTATCTCTGGCGTCCCTCGGGCATCTTGACTGACGTTTCCAATACGGGACATAGGTAAATTAATCTTCTGGCTTGAATTGCTGGTTGCAGTCTTATTTCTTTTCCCTCGTCTCGCGTCTTCAGTCTGAAATATCTGAGATTGCATGCTCTTCGCATTCTGAATCATCGTCGCTTCTGACTGCCTGCTAGCGCACGGGACCTCATCCCTCCTCCGGGGTTGCCTCCTAAAACCCCCCCCCCCCCCTTTTCCGTGAAACCTGTGAATAATGGACGGCGCGGTCGGCTTTCCCTGCTGGGGCCTTGCATGCGTCGGCTCCATCTGCCCTGCTGAAGGTTCGACGGTCTGGCGACGACGAAGATGTTCTGCGAGACTGGCTGGTGCCTCGGCCCTCCGCGACCCATCACGGGTGTTGGAGAATATTCTAGGTGGCGGTCTAATACACTATATGTACTGCCGCAACCCAGCGGACGGTAGTCTGAATGAGGCCGTCTGGCCGAGTGTGCGCGAGCGAAGTGAGTTGTGGACGTCAGGAGATTGCGAGACGACGGCGGGCGAGGTGGTGGTCGTGGCGTGAATGGATGAGAGGCTGTAAAATCTAAGAGTGAAGCCTACTGTGCGTGAGGGCGCTTGGAGCACTCTAGAACATTGCGACTGGCGGGACATGGACTGAACTGAGGTGGGACTGAAAGGAAGTGTAATACTGATTTTATTGTAAATATTCGAACTCAATTTGGACACATATTTTATAGAGTATTTGAATATGTTGATACACTGTCTATTGGGACTGATATTTAATTAATTTCTTTGTGGTGATTATAAATTGTATGAAATTGGAGTAATTAGTTTTGAACAGTAAGTGATATCAATTTATTGCGAGTTTTTGAGTTCAGAGAATTTTGCTGTTATTGTAAATAAAATAAGGAAATTATAATTAATTCTTTTATTTAAGACCTCCATCCTTAAACAAACTTTATATAGCCCACTTAATTTCTAGAGAGAAACTGTAACAATATATACACATAAATACATACCCCTTGTTCCCGGAGTTATACGCCAGCCGAAAGTGTGATACGCAGATCTTATTTAGAGATAATTGAGGCATGTAAATGGCAAAGGCTGAAATTGCCAAAGATATAACAAATAGTTCCTTTATTGAAAAAAAAAGTTCTCGTAAACGACACTGACAAAGGAAACGCTGTAAAGGACTTTGTTGCGTTTGTTGGTTAGAGACGTCAGACAGATAGCGCAGTGGTATAAGGTCTGGGTATTTTACTAGAGAACGATGAATGTGCCAGGCAGGCAGTCGGCAATTACGGCGCGGCAGTGAGTAGTGTACGCGAAGCTGATAGCTGTTGCATTCGCGAGTTTAATCGTTGTAGGAGTTTAGTATTGTGAAAGTGCATTTGCCGTGTTACTTTGCACATGGAACAAACACTGAACACAAAAGTAAATAAAATGAGACAGGAGACGCGGCGTGCAGGAAAGCCGTATGAAAAAAGTTAAGGAAGACTTGCAAGTGCAAAACAACCATGCGATTCAGTCACCTGTAAATGTCATGAATGCAAAATATTTCCGCAAATCAAGAACTTATGTTCCTCGAACTGTACAAACTCTCTGAGAATGAACAAAACATTTTTGTTGGGAAAAATCACGTTCGACATAGCACGTCGTCATGGACTGTATGACTGTCCAAGCACCAGCAGGTAGGAGGCAAGTTACTGTATCTTATGTTTTTCCTGATGGAAACTGTAACAATTCACCAGTGTACCGTAAAACATTTAGACATCTTCGGACTGACACCACGCACACTTCAAAACTTGCAAACCAAAACGAAGGCAGGTGCTGTCGTACACATTGATGGGAGGGGAAGACATACTAACGCGAAAGAAAATAAGAAAGTTTACAGACAACGATCTAAATGTAATACGAACTCGTATTAAGTATTTTTCGCCGCATGAGAGCCATTACTCCTGCATAAAGTCTACGTGAATTTTTAAGTGCAGACTTACATTAATCGCTTGTTCAGTCTTTATGTAGAAACATCCACACTCCCAAGTTTCGTACCATTACTACTTAAGAATGCATGCGAACAGGCGAGGAAGTAGAATAGCATCGGTGTGCATGGACTTACAAAACTTAATGATTGTGCCTACTTTGATGCACAGCTCTATTACTCCCAACAGTTATAAACATACATTTTATGCTTGCATGTGACACCAAGGGCTAGGAGGTAGAGGCGGAAATGTAGTAGTCTGCTGTTTTTCAAAGTTGTTACATTTGTAGTTATTGTAAAGAAAAAAGAAGTAATTTGGTTTGGCAACTGTGCTGAGCAAAACAGACCATCTCATACTAATGGTCATAATTTATTTGGTCTAAGGGATTCTTAGTCAGTGAAACTGAAATATCTTGTCATTGGACACAGTTTCATGGACTGATCGTTACTGTGGTCATCGAAAATAGGCGCGAAGTTCCAAAACCTATGGGGCCAAAGGAAATAAGACGTCGTGTAATCTGCCCAAATGGATACTTTTTTCCAAGTGATACCTATGGTTACAGATGTTATTGACTTTATATACGGAGATGCTAATAAACACTCAGAACCTAGGAATAGGAAAGGCATTTTATTTAGACGTTACAAAGAAGAAACCATCCATCGTAAATATTACAAACAAGTTTGCTTTTTTGAAGCGCCTAGTTGGACAAAAACTGACGAGTTAAAAAAACACGCCAGCTTGGACTAGCTCCCAGTAGTAAAGGCGTTACCACGGGTAATTTCTATGACATTAGTAAAGCAAAGATTTTTTAGCAAGGCTTCCAGACCACAAAGAAGAGTACAGTCATTCCTCAAAGGATCTTCTCCAGGTGAATTCGGACAACAGTATAATGGAGGAACACGTAAAAAATATCGAACTTGTTAAGGTTTTGATATCTTTATAAACCGACATAAGTGTCGTGGCATACCCGTATAATACAGCGTAGGACCCCCGCTAGCCCGAAGAAGTGCAGTAACTCGACATGGCATAGACTCCACAAGTGGACGGAAGACCTCTGAAGAGATATTGAGCCATGCTATTTGAATAGCTTCCGAAAGTTCCCCGATATTTCAAGATGCAGGATCTTGGGTGCGAATGGCTCTCTACCACGCTCCATAAATGCTAGATTGGGTTCATGTCGGGGGAACATGTCGGCCACTCCATTCGTTGGAACTCTCTAGAATGCTATTCGAAACAGTCCTGGACATCCGCAGCCTGATGAGACGGCGCATTACCTTGTTGTAACATCTCATCGTTGCCAGGAAAACTGAAGTCCATGAACGGCTGCAAATGGTCACCCAGGAGGTTTGTAGTGGTTACCATTGAGTTTAGTGGGTACTATGGACAAGTGGAACCAAGTCATGCCATTTGAACACACCCCACACCATTACGGAACCACCACCACCATCCTGCGTGGTGGCTTGTTAACAACTGGGATCCATGCACTCATTGGCTTTGCGCCATCCCCGAACCCTGCTATCAGCCCGAAACAACTTGTATCGTGACTCATCGGACTAGGCCACATGTTTCCAGTCCTCGAGGATCAAATTGGCAACCTCACGAGCCCAAGTGAGGCGGTTGTGGCCGGTGTCGTGCTAACAGGAACACTCTGGTGGGTCTTCTGTTTCCATATCCCATGGAAGCTAATGCACGTTGCATAGATCTGCTAGATAAGTCGGACACCTCCTGCATTGAATGTGGCTGTGATTTGAGCAAGTGTTCCTGCTCTGTTAGCACGGACAGTTCTACCCAACCTCCGCCGGTCATGGTCATCAAGTAACTTTGGAAGACCACTGCGTTGTCCACGGTGTATCGTAATGCCTTGATTTTGAAATTCCCTGCACACACGTAACACCGTGGATCGATGAATATTGAAGGTCGCCACAACTTCTGAAATTGAATGTGCCATCCGTCTGGCACCCACAATCATGTCCTGTTCGAAATCTTATAACTCACGTCGCCTCGTCATGAGCATGTAACCAACAGTCAATTTCTAATGACACGATCACCTGTTCAAAACAGAGACCTGTTTAAGCCGTGAAACGTCGTTCTGCAGCGGTGGCGCCACCCGTCATTGTTACATATTGCCATTCCATGACTTTTGTCATATCGGTGTATTACTGTTACTGTAGTATTTCATGCTGGTTTTCTTACACGTGTTGCAATGTGACACACTCAACACTAGTTTTTTTTTCTTGTTTATCATGACAGTATTGTGTCGCACAAATTTTTTTCCTAATTCATATTTTGTTAACACTTGTTTTATTTACCTTCAACAAATAATTTAATAGAACGGAATGTAATGTATTTTACTTTATAAATACTTTTGTATATTATATTTATTTCAGCAATTCATATTTCTTATATAGCAAAATGTTTTCTGTAAACAGATGTAATGGCACATTCAGCAAATGGCACTTCCAGCTTTTGGGCATTAGTGTTTCACAAACAGTCTTTGCTCTACTCCCATTATTCTCTACGAAAAACAATTATCGCATTCATCGTAATCCAAATATATTGTCATTTTTCATTAATAATTTGGACACACACATTTTTCACGTTCCTTTCTCAACTCTTCTGCTAGTAACATATTACTGTTTCATACCATAATTGTAATTATATATTTGTCACAGATGATGCTATGTCGTTTTTTGAAGTTCTTGATAATTTACACTTTGGTACTTTCAGCATTTTGCAATTACATGCTTCAATTGATCACAAACGAAAGGGGCCTTTCGCACACTCGTAAATTGAGGTACGGTAGTAGAACAGTGTACAGTGTTGGAGTGTCAGTTTGATGCAAGCTGGCCCTCCAGACAACAGATGGTATCGTTGTAAGATTTACGGTTCTTCGCTGTAATGTTTCCTAAAAGTATGAAGTTTGGCATGATTGTTCGTGCCTAGGTGTCTACTAAACACTGGGTGGATATGTGGATGTGCTTCAATCTTATCACTTAACCATATCTTAAGTCTTACGTGACCAATTCGAGATCGGGATATCAAGATGTTTTCCCACATAATAAATCTGCGTTAGTTTCTGGTAGGAACTAACTTTGTATTGCTTAGTTAACCTGAGTCTAAGGAACTGTAAAAAAAGTCCTCGATGAGTCCTTAACTTGGTTGTTAGGCCATATTTACCTCTGGAAAGTTTTTTTCTTCAGTATTTCATCCAATTAACGTTGCTATGCGTATAATGACTAGATTCGTTCATTGACATATTCATAATGCACGTACCTTTATTAAGCCAGTCCATAACTATGCCAGAAAAATAATTATTTGGCTGCTAACTTAAAACACAGTTAAGAGCGACAAGTCTGGACTACATATTATTTGTTAACATAGCTCGAAGCAATTATGTCAGTATTTACTCGAAAACTTGAGCAATATTGAGCAACAGAGTATGGTATGGACAACAGAAAATTGGGCAAATGTTTTCCATGCAAAATGGGTAAATTACTATAAAGTTCAATTTGACTTGGCAACAAACAGCCATGTATATGGCCTGACGGCAGTTTTGTAGTTTTATATGTGGTGGGAAGAAATGCTTATAAAGAATAAACTAAGTATGGCTAGTCAAGCCTAAGGTTGAGCTTGACAGTCCTGGTGAAGAAACTTATTTATAAAGAAAGCGTTTTCCCACGCCACGTTTCATAGTTTGCAAGTAAAATGATCTTCTTGGATGTGGCATGCTCAAAATAAAGCTTATTTTAAACTACTTCCTGCTTAGTTAAACAAGAGCTTCCAGCGTTTAAAGACATGGTGGTTAGACACGAAAAATAGAGGTTTTTGTCACCATTACGTAACAGCTGTGCGGTATTATAACACAGGCAAAAAGAATCCCTTCAGTTTTAAAATGTACAAAAATGTGATTTAAAAAACAGATAAACATAGTTGCTCTAATTTGTTTAGGTGTAAGCACATTTCTTGGCGAAATATGAAAGATAATAGGACATTATATATACAAAATGGCATGATGAAACTGTTTATTTAAAAGTACAGACAATAAATAAATCTGCGCTTAGTCGTAGGTATTTTTTCTTAACTTCCTATTTACAATTGTTCGTGGTTAACATGTACGTATTAGTGGCGTTGACTATATTTCTTGGTACTCACTGTAAAAGTTGCTGAATTTTGTACATAACTTATATATTTATAATACATTTGTATATATGAAAAATAAAATTTATTTTTGCAAAAAGTCATACGTAGCTCTATCTACTTAAGCATAACTAGTAGTGCTTTTCGAACTTTAATCACTATAGATTTCCAGTCCCGTAAATACTATACCAGGGCAGGATTATGTCAATCTCCCGCTATATACGCATTACAATATTAAAAACCCGATCTAACATATTTTGCTTTTGCCATTTTTGCAGAATTATCAAATTTCAAAATACGAGGTTATCCAATCAACACATTGACTGTGGAACGGAGGTAGTCTCAGGAGAGAGAAAAAAGGACGACCTACATAAAGACTGTCATATTTGCATTTGCTCGAAGTCCAGCTGGAGCAATGTTTACGAAATATAAATACGAACGGGAGACAGATTCCCTCTACGAATCTAGTGCTAAAGTTGTGTTAATGAGCACTGCCTTAAGTGGGGTATTTGCGTGTGCTGTTATATATGGTGTTTACAGTAAATGTTTTTCGTATTCTATCTATTGTGAAATAAGTCTTGTTTACAGTCAACGTTTTGCAGTGTTTCGTTGTTTTTTTTGTCCTCGCACACGTCTCTTCTAATTTCAGTACAAAGCAATGCTAATTACTGACCTTGAGTCATGTTCTGCAAAGGCGTAGCATTAGTAAAATTCCTACGTTGATGGCACGTTGTGACGATTTACAGAGAAAATAGCACCCTGTGAAATCTGTTTAAATCAAGTTTTTGTTACGGGCATCAGACATATTCCATGGGAAGGAGAACATAGATATCAGAATAACTATAATTCAGCGTAGTTTGGTGCGCAAAATAATTGCATCAAACTTCTGTGACACGTCGTGTGAAGAAATTAGTTTCTTTAAAAATTTACAATTTAGTATTAAATGCAGAAGCACAATAATTATTAAACTAACATAAAACTTTAACTTTGTCACTCCTTTCAGCATGGGCATATATTTTACAATTTGTTTGTTATAAAAGTATTTTATGGAGTTAAGAGAATAACTAATGGTTTGCAAAAAAAAATGGTTGTAATGGATCTACAAAAATTCATAGAAAAAAAACCGGTTTCCGGGGCACGTATGTTACGGCACTTGCATAGTCTGAGATGCAAGTGATTAAGTCCATTCACGTTTCTTTGGATTTTTGAAACGAACCCTTGAAAAATCACTGTAGGCAGAACATGTCAACTTTTTTTTTTTTTTTCAACAACTTTTATACCACAGATATATAACATTGATTAACTTTAAAGTACTGTATTCCTGAATAAATGAATTTTTAACTTTTCTTATATAACGTTCAATATTTATTTCGTATTAAATACGAATTAAATACTGTGAGAGCAGCGATGCTGGCAACGGCTAGCAAGAAATAGTTCAGATAAATATTCTTTTAACTTAGTTTTTTGTTATGCTATTTGTAAATGACATTTCCTATGGATATATTTTAATTTTTAGGTAACACTGAAGGACACACATTTCATTACTACAGTTAAAAATATCAGCGCAAATTACCGTGCGTAGGCCTAGTAACATGGTAGATTTTTTTTTTTTAGTCGGAGCAGAGCTTGTCGCTCTTTCTCTCCCCCTTTCTCTTGGAAAGTTTCGCAGCACCCGTAGTAGAAAGTAAATTATACAAGTTTTCAATTTTTGCATATTACAGTAATAATTATGATTTTTGAATTTGTAATTTAAAACTGAAACGAGTTTCTATTGTTTGAATACTTATTATAATATATTTAGATGTGATGGTGGGTCGGTTAAAAGTCCGAAGTTGGCAGAAGTGGTGACCTGTGACGCCGACGTGAACTGGCGTGTTTCTGAACGAAGTGAAAAGTTCGTATTCGTGTTTTTTTAACCTACCTAGGCAAGATACGATGTTGTGATATATGTTGTGAAATATGAATTTCTATGGCAGGAATAAATATACCGTAAAGTGCGCCGTGACTGCTGTGTTTGAAAGTGTATTGTTGCCAATATGTTACGTTGCACCAATGTGTGCGTGTGTGTAGGAGATTGCAAATATTGTACGTGTAAATTTTATAAGTTTTAACCGTGAAGTATTTTTAATACGAAATTATTTGAAAGTCACACCTGTTTATCACATCGTTGTAATCTTGCCCTAGGTGTTAGAAACAAAATTGTGCAACGTTCTTAAGTTTGTGATTTGAATGTTTGTTACAACCCCAACAAAATACTAAGCCCAGTCATACATTAAAATAAATAATGAAATAAACATAGAAAACAGTACGTACCAATGCATATAAACATGAGCGGAGTAAGTTATGGTAGGCCTGCTTATGTGCATGTTCACAACTATCTTTTGTTTGTCGTTGCTACGTACAATAAATAAGACAAGTTGCATGCTTGAATTTACTGTATCTTTTTTGGACTGGCTTTCCCTTCATTTTAATTTTTATTCCAACTAAGTCCGTCCTTTTAACGAAATACCCAACACATACTAATGAGGTTATAACACAGGGTTACACAGTTGCGGCAAAATATTAGTATATTGTGTAATATGCTATGGCGTGTATAAAACGTATGTTAATGTAAAATAATAACCGTAAGAACCATCGTCAACATAGAAATTGTTAAAAAGTCAAAGCTGACCTATATGTGGTTATAGGCCTAAGTTGTGGACATTCTTACGAAATGGTTTTTGAAGCAAGACTAAATTCTTTGAACAGCTGAAAACTAAACAAGCATTTGATAGTTATGGCGTAGTCAAATGGCAGTCTTTTTACGTGTAGCTGTAGGATACGTAATCGGTAACCAAAAGTTGAACTTTAACAGGACTTCAGAAAAGTGATGTAATCGTGAACGGTGTATATCTTAACATGGCGTGCTTGTAGACTAAAGATAAGACGACGTTTCTGAAGTGTGATACGGTTGCGGTTGTGTTACTGGCAAATCGCTGTTTACTAACAAAGCTTTGGGGGTGGGCTTAGTGTTTCACGAAGTGCACGTTATCATAGTATTTATTTGTGTACACCGTAGTTTGCGTACGGCGCTACTCCGTGACAAGGTCGTGGCCATTTCCCAGGTCTTGGGATGTGCTTCCCGTTGTTAAAACACACAGTATGATTATGAACTTGGGTTACGAACTTTGTGCGAGGATTAGTTACTGGAAAAGGAGTAGAAAACAATGCGACTTATGACATAACGTGGTTAACGAGACATATCCTTGAAAATGGAGATTTAAATAAGTTAATTGAAAAATACAACGTGAAATGAAACTGCAAATAGCAGAACAGTGTTAGCATGATTTATGTTCTTTTAACATTTGGTGGATGGTATCGCCCTTCATTAGGAAGTTGGTATTCCATGATACCAATCAACAAAAGGATGTTAACCGTTGGGCGCCTATCGATTGTTATATCATGTATGCGCCAGTACAAAGAATCCTGCTCCTGGAATGTGCACTTGGCCTGTCAAAACCGATGCAAACGCCGGTAACAAACTTTTGTTGCTCAATAACATTACACCCCCTAAATTTTCTAATGACGGGCGATGTTTGTAGCCGTCGAATGTTCATATGGCAAATATAAACTCAATCTAACACTACTCGCGAATGAATTAATTTCATCTGACGTTTTTTCTAACATTTCTCATGTTTTACATTTTATATGATTTCAGGCATGTTTCAGCTAAATTTCACAATCGCTTTCAGAAACTTGAATAGGGTTTTTTTTTTTCCTTCGAAAATAGAGAAAATACCTGGATATTTTAGATATGATCATTACTAATCATAATTACTAGGAATTTTGGAGGTGCTCCATGTAGTTTGCTGTGAAAAATAAAATGTATCGATGATAAGGGTTATCAAGATCGCTGTGTTTATGCAGCAAGACTTATAAATTACGCCCAATAAATTTATATCGGGTCGCTGGATTGTATTACATGTAAGAATACCATTTGAAACGAATTTTTGATGTGTAAAACGTAATTTACGGGGCATACTTATGCCGCGACGCTAGGTAATACAGGTGTCACAGTGTCGGGAGATTATGTAATTCTGCTGAATTACTCTAAGCTTACCTTGTCTATATTCACGAGAGGAGTATACTACGTAATGTATTTAGAATAAATATACATATAATAGAACACAAATACATCCGTAGACGGTGTTTATAAAAAGATGCTGTATAACGCCATGTCAATTTTCAATACGCAGTGACCAATGAGACAGGAAATAAATGTGCGTCGAAATTGGTTGACGTTATAGTTGTATTGTGAGTGCGCCATTCCAGTAACGTCTGATGATACTGACCGAAGGTTTTTATGTAAAAGTGCGTGATTTATTGCGTTTCATTCTATTTCACATGCTAAATCAAGTAATTGTGCGAAAATGCAAATGTTTCTGTTCAAATATAGGCATGCGGTATGTTAAATTATGTGTGCGGTGATGTGTGTGTATGTAGTCAAATGGAATTTTACGTTGTGTGGATGGCAATGTAGTCGGCGAGTTCGTAACAAAATTGAATTTAAGATCATGGGGAGGGTTATAGAGAACTGGGAAATTTGGGAAACTGCGGGGTAAAAGAGTGGAAACTATGTTTTCGTAAGAAAATTGTACCCCGCAATGTCCTTCCATTTAATAGCCCTCCCCACTATCGAATTTGTAACTTGCATTAGTAATATTGTCAATTGAGGTATTGTTCGGTTAGATATTCGTGCAATTAAACGTGTTTTCGTGATAAAATATCAAGATTATAACTGGAATATTACAAAAAAAAGTTACATTGCAAAACGATCTAACCAAACAAACCCCTAAATTCACAATACTAACGGTTCACGATAAAGTGAGCACTTTTGAAATAAACCGTAGAAAAAGGTCACTGACCTGCCTTCATATGTTTTAACGGGCGCACAGACACATGCGTCCAGTAAAGTTTGTAACGATGGACGGTAAGTAGTTCCGTATCATAAGGGTTAGGCAACCATTTGTGATAAATTAAATTATTTCTTTCCGCTTTCAGTTTTTTAAATACATCAGTGTTAATTTGAGCAGATTTGTTAAATATTTACTTTTCTAATAATTTCACAATTTCTCTTGACTGACGCATGACAATGTTAATGTTAATATTACATAAGGCACAAGAATACACATCGCGCATACGAGTAGATATTAAGGAGGGCTTTCAGAAGTGTTCCTTTTACCGTGAACAGCATATAAATACACACTCGTGCACACACACCAGATGTCACTGTGGTAATGTATGATATTAAAGCGTAGCCCCTTCGCAGGGAAAGTACTCTGAAAGCATAGCCTAACATTATGCACCGAGCACCAGTAGGGGAGTAAATCTCCAAAACAGTGATTCAAGGTGTGCCTGCAATTTTTTTTTTGTGGTGGTGACGCGATGCGTCACGCATCAGCGAAGCTTGGAGTTTTCCCAGAAATTATTTTCATACATAGCCCATTTGCACTGGAAAATGTGTTTTGCAATTTGACATATTTTCGTGCTATCTATAATGTTGTTGTAATATTTTATAATGAAAAGATGTTTAATTGCAAAATGATGGAACTGAACATTACCTAAATTGACAATACTATCAATATAATTTAGATATAAGATAGTGGGGAGGGCTATGAACTGAAGAGAGATTTGCTGGGTAGAATTTTATCATGAAAACGTACTTTTTTTTACCCCACACTTTCCCTAATTTTAATAGCCCTCCCCACTATCGTTTTTGGGATTTTTATTGGTCACATGTTGATGACCCCCAGTAAATTCGTATGTAGCATGACGAGAACATTGCAGACCCTTGCTTATAGTGGCGGTGACGCACTTGATGTGAGGGGCAGTGTCGTCCTTATAGCTCCCGCACTTCTGAACCTCGAAACTGGAAACCAGCTCCAGGTACACGACCATTAAGGAGATAGTGTCCATTTCGTCTTGGATTAATTTTGTTTCGCAGTAGCTCTTCTCTCAGATTAAATTTTTGAAAACTAGAGGCTGTCGGGGCATGTCTGAACAGTTATTGTAATGTACACAATATCGTGTCTAAATTGTTTTTCGTGCATCAGTAACCGCAATAGATTAACTCTTTTATTATTTTTTAGTCTCGCATAAGAAAATACAAACTGAAAACAACCCATTCGGGTTTCAGAAATTGTGTAAGTTCTGCATGTAACAAGATTCTAATTTTAATACTGGATCTGTAAAATATGTTACAAAGGTGAAACACACAAAACAGCAATGATACAACCATCTTAAGAGGATCCTCCCCCGGCAGATTTTGTTTAACTTTTTTTAAATTCCGGAAGTACCTACTCGTATACCCAACTAGCTATTGACTTGACTTAACAGTACAGCAGATATAACGACTGATCTATTAATATGTATTTTAGTCGCTACACCTTTAATTTTGTGTAAGGTCAATAGCTAGTTGGGTATAGTGGGTACTTTCGGAGCTTACTTTCTTAAAAAATGTAAACAAGCCAGAGAAACCATAATGCAATATGGCGATGTAAGGCTTTCCTTAGCCTTAGGTTATACTGGTTCAACTCAATGCTACACGCTTGCTTGATAAGAGTTCACGGAAGCGCGATTAGAAGTCGCTTTCTACTTCCCAACACGTTCCCCCCCCCCCACTCCCCGAATTATACGTAAAAACACATTGGCGGGAGCTTGGTTTGTTGTACCCACGCGGTCGTATTTACCTGCTCCTTCGTCCTCAGCATTTTTGGCCAGTGGCGTAGGGCCACGTGTCTCCTCCCACAAAAGCCAGCAAGCAAACCTTTACCTAAATAACAAATGGGTGTTTAGATACGTTCGTGTTACATTAAGGTTATGTAAATATTGCTTGTAAGTGAAAATATCTCGGACCTATAAAGCAAGCCGAATTTGTGACAACCGTTAAGTTTCGTCCGTGAAGGTTCCCATTTTTTATAAACTACTTTTCGGATCACAAAGATTGTCACATGTACGCCATACAAAGAAATCATGCCTGGTTTTTAATATAAAGTACGTTTTTAAAAAAAAATTCCGAAAAAAATCATGTAAAATTGACAGCACGATAGTATTTTTGTCCCTCTCCATGAGGAAATTTTATCCAAGTCACTGTTTGTGGCGGATCTGTTCGATCGTATTTCTGGCCAATTTGAATTCTTCGCTAGCCATTTATCAGTTGAGTTGAGCGGTTGTGGTCAGGGCTGAATAGCGAAGTCTTGTAGCACCGGTGAGGGTGAAGTGAGGTGGAGAAGGTGCAGCGATGAAATACAGAGGGGAGAACCCCCGAGAAAACCCATCTGCCATCGGCAACGTCCGCCACGTCATGCGCTGGTAATCGAACACTGTTCGCCTTTGTGGGAGGCAAGGTGTCTTGCGCCCGGTTGCACCATCTTCCCCAATCCGAGATCGAGTGATCCTAGTTCCAAACCAGGATCCAGTTTGATCTTGGTTCCAATGTAAAAGTGTTGCACCAACGAAATTTCATGATTCTGGGTCTCCGATTCGTCGATCTTGGTTCCAAGTGAGATCGAGATTAAGTATGCGACAAATTTTGCTATTGGTTCGTAATGTAAGACGTCATAGAAGTAGACTTATATTTTTCACTATAGATAGAACTAGATGTGCGATGTTTTATCCGTTTTAAGTGAATTATTGTTGCACGAATTTTACTGAATTATATTAAAATGCCTATAATGTTCTAATTTCCCAAGAAAATAATTGAATGTAGTTCTATCTGTTGACCTATTTTCAAACTACATTTGTCGACGATCGCTGCTGATTTCGGGTCGAGATTTCGAACCGCCAATTTCGGCAGTTCGAAATGAATTTGATCTCTATCTCCACGCCAGCTCTGAACTCGAATGGTGCAGCAGTTTTTTGTGTCGATCATAAATCCGATCTCGGATCGAGTTTTGAACCACGATGATGCAACCGGGCATTGGACTAACTACACCACCGCAGTCTCAACCTTTAACTGCTGTTAGTTTCAGCGAGTCAGCGTTAAAGTAGTTACACATACGTGTTGCACTGTTAACAAAACCATTATCTCGTCATCAGTGTAGGAAACCACACGTCCTAAAGAGTTCCGTCTCATTTGTAAGCTTTTTTTAAAGCGTCCAGCGGTTTTTTTGTGGCGCTTAAAATTACTCAATTTTTTACGTGATAAGGTTGTAACTGTATACTAATATTTTTTATATTGGTTTTTTTAATGAAAGGAAACTTTTTAGCTATGTTCAACTAATTTCTTTAATGATGCGTGCATTTTTATAAACCGTGTAAATTATGTGTAAGAAAATTTATCATTTCTCATTGTCATTTTTCGTACTGCAGTGTGTTAGTGTTTTGTTGTGTAAAACAACTTCAAGCATACCTTTTCATAGCTTAAGTTATAATGTAATCATTAATTTATGCTATTATTTGTTCTTAACAGTAGTTTCCTTGAAATACTAATGAATCGATTACAGTTTTTTTAATCATTAAGATTGCATTACATGCGAAATTTTTTTATGTATAATTGTTTAGGATAAATATTGTGCGAGGCTAATACAATTTTGTTGCCCTCCTTTATGTAGGGCTTTACCAGATATATTTTCCTCCTGTCTGGTAACCAAACACCAGTTTAAACATTGCGCTTAGTACTGTTACTGCTGACTCACTCCCAACGTCACCCCAGTGGGAGTTGACCTCAAGGATCCGAGAACTAATATATTTTATAGTTACACTCAGACCAGGCACAGAGAGTTCTTAATGTGGCCAAATTACTTTTGATCTCGTCCCTTCAGCGAGCATAGTTATATAAAATATGTGAGGGTGGCATTTGTCGGAACATTTCTGGCCCGGCCCAATGCATTATTGTAAAATTAATGTGCAATTGTAATTTCTATTTCTATAAACATCCTTGTCTCTAGTTCTGCTGGAGATACGTACATACAGTAATAAGAAACCACATGTAATTTTTAGTGTTCAATCTATTCCAGCTATATTTAAGTTTCGCTTCTTGTATTTTTCTTGTCCTTTGTTTACATATGGGTACATTATGGTATACCTGGTTAAGTGTAAGAGAAGGAATTGAAGGCTTAACTTCGCTAGTATAATTAGTCGAAATAAAGAATTAAATGTGCGTAAAAACACTAATGAATGTAAATAGTCATCGCACTGACACCTAGCATGTCAATGAAACTACGCTAGCATATCAGCATTCGTTATAGCTCGCAGAGGACTGCAGTCTGCATCGGCAGGGTATCCTATGCTCGTGTGGTGCCCTTAAACGGTCAGATGAGTTATTAAACATGTCCCTATCAGAGGCAGACAATTCCCGTCCCTCGAATCAGAACCCAGTAAAGATTGTATTTGATAATTGTCCAAACTCTTAATTCTGTTTGTGAATATACTATTGTAGAATTTTAAGACAGGGAAATTAATAGTTGCTCACTGCTGCTAGGTCGTAAGTCAGTAGGAAAGTAACAGTGACATAATTTCTAAAATTTAATATAGGACAATACTGAGCGAAAATAAAATGTTGCGAGCTACAAGAAATTTATTTACAGCCTGAATACCATGTATAAAAGTCTTCAAAATTTACGTACGTTATTACGAACACAGCACAGAACATTGCTGTTGAATTATACTTGTTTTGAAACTGGTAGTAGATTGAAATATTTTTCTTCTCATATTTTGTATAATTTAGTAAACAATCTGCTTTTTATAAGTAAATCACTGTATGGGATTTTGTCGTATTGTTTCAAGTCGTGCATTCGCAAATTTTTATGGTAAGTTTTAAAAGGCGCATTGGTATAGTTACAGATTAGAAATTTAAAGATCGTTTGACAGAAGGTTTTCTTTCTCCCATACAAATAATAATCCATTTTCTTTTTTTTTTGTACAGCCTCGGATCAATGCAACATCTTGTAAATTTTGCCTATGTCTGTGCTAATGTATACAGACATGGACAGAAGTATTCGTACATTATATGCTTCAGGAACAGACATAATTGCACCTCTCATATATAAATGTAATGACGTAAATACGTAGATATAATGCTATCAGAAGTATAACGTTCTTTATGAAGCAAAGGAAGTATTTCTCAAAGGAGGCATTTTAAGCCAGACAAAACGTATTCGTAAAATTGATCTTCTATACAGAAACAACGGAAATGCTAACGTCCTGATAAACGGCATTTCAAACCTGTTGCAAGGTGTGATTTGTTGAAATGTGTCTCAAGACAAAAGAAACCACGGTGAAAACAAGACATCGTTTCGTTATGCTGTAAAAATAAATCATGTTCTGAAATTGCAAACATTATTGTACAAAGTAGTTTGACTATGCAAAGTGTAATCCGGCAATTTAAAGAATCCAAAACCTTAATAAACACAAGATTGGATCGTATACAGAAACTAGTAGACAGGGAAACTGGGAAGTGGTGAGAATGCTCGGGAAAGATGCAAGACGTAAGTTTACTGCAATATTAGTTTATGTGCAAGAACAATTAGGAAATGAGTACCTCCAAGAGCTCTTAGAAGATTTCTCAGTCGTGCAGGACAAAGAGCCAGGGTACCAAGAAAGAAGTTTTACACAAGTAAAACAAATCGAAAGAAAGGAAAAAAAAACCCATCTGTTAGAGTTGAGCCTTATACGTGACGATCAATGTCCTTTTCCCGCAGTATGCATAAGGTTTTCTGCTTAAGATGCGGTACGTATCAGGTATGGAGCTGGGTAGACTATCCTTATATACATAAGTGCATTCCTAAGTTCACACAGCCTTAATGACAAGAATCGACAAATTGAGCGTACCGATTATTTGTACTAAGTCACCTTTATAGTAGATCACAACCCCAAACTGTAAACACCGAGTTAAATTGTAGACCTTCGTGCGTCTAACATACGTTTGTCTACTCGTGAACAATCATTTCCTCTGTTGTTATTTTTTTACATAAGAACGGAATGAAAACGCAACTACGATGTCATCATTCAGTATTAATATCAAATTTGTATTATTTTAAGTGCTAACAGTATTCGTTTTTTATCATGAACAGCTAAATTATGGAGAAATAAAAACATTGTAATGACTTGTATATTTATGATAATTCGCTTTCGCATAGGTGAATGAAACCAAATAGTAGTTCATATCACTGCAAATTTCACCAAATACAAAATTCCACGACAAACGACACATGCCATGGTCGCCACTAGTAAATTATGAGTTGCAACGAAAAGTAATGACTTGCGTGTGAAATGCACGCATTTAGCAGAACTTGAACGAACACGCGGATGAGCCGAGACCAGGGTGAACTACTTTCGCCGGCTACGGAACTTGGAACACCGCATGGGTGGTGAGGTATTTTGACTGTTGCGTCGTCTGCTGCCTGCTAACTCAGTCGAGAACACTAGCGCTCCTTTGAATCATCCCATGAACTAAAAGAAACTGGTTAGGGTGTCATTTCCGGCGAGAAAGGGTTGAGACATGGACGAAGTTGCCATAATTCTGTTCCAGCATTGCTTGGCGTGCTACATGGTGAGACGAAGTGTCGCCACATGTACTGGCACACACTATTTCTAGTACACACACTTAAGAGATGGAAGTTTCAAATTCCTCAAAGAAGAAAAATTCTAAATTCTGTTATAATACTTCCGCACAATTAAACTGTCTACAATCCATTTAAAAAGTTTATTTTTATCTAGTAGCCTAATACACTAGAACACTTCACTCTAACGTAACCAAGAGATGACTGACTCGCCCATGAGTTTCGAGCTACGATCTCTTGAAGCTCAAAATAAACTAAGCTCATCCGAAAAGAAATTTCATAAGTGGTAAGTAAATTAATTTTAAAGAAGATATTCGGAAATATATTACTGAATAAATGCTAAATGTAAAAACGTAGAGATGTCAAATAGCCTCACAGCATTCCACATGAAGATGAGTAGTGTATTTTAAGTTGCCTGTATCAAGGTAATGCTACATTGGATTGATGGCGTGCAGTGCACTGCCGGCGCATTTCTGAAATGTAATTGGCTCGCGTGACGTGTGACGTCATTGCCGATGTTTCAGTGCAGTGCATTGCTGACAAAGTTCAACTTCTAACTCGAAGTCGGCGGCTGATTGCAGCCGATCAGCATAATGGACGTGATTGGCAATAGTCACGATGAACGAGCTAATGAAATGAAAAATCGCGTTGCGCAGGCACAAATAAAGGCGGGAAAACTAGTATTTCGTTTATGGGCTGTTCACTGTAAAGTGAGCACTTTTTAAGGCCCTTCTAAATTTTTCTTTTCATCCAATTTCCACGACAAAAACGTCATTCAAATACATATTCTACCACTCAAAGCCAAATTTACATTGGTAGTATACAGTCGCTAATATTCACTATTTTTGATAATTTCGACATTGTTCATGGATAAATCACATAAAATTTGGTAGCTAATCTTCAACCATTACAAAATTCTAGTTAGCGTTATTTTAGGTTGGAAAAAATATCTATCATTTGTCTCTTTATTTTGGTAAATTTAGTTGGTTACGTCTGGACGCACGTCAGCTCCAGTCACACACTAGCACACAAAATACTCTCGTATACAGAATGTTGCAAAGTTGCATGTCAATACTGGAGGATGAAAAAATGTTATCTAAACATAGGTCCGCAAACGCTTAGATTCTTTACTACAGCCTGTAATACATAACGTACAGTGTGTGGCGCATGGGCAGGATTATGTTACCGTGGAATGCCATCGCAGCTGTAATTGGCAGCTTCATACCAACCCCCGAGGAGCCCTGATGTGAATTCACCAGACTTCATTGTGGGGACATTTGAAGGCACTCGTGTATGCAACACCAGTGAACGATGTAGGCAACCTCCGTAACCGTATTGAGGCGGGAAGTTTCCAGGGATTCACCAATGCATCAGGGTGCCCATGCAGCGGCGGGTTGATCCATGTTCGTGTTTATGGAGGGCATTTTGAACACTTCCTTTTGTGCCGACGAAAAGCATTCACACGTGTCCCTGTCTCCTGTGCATTTCCTACTGTTGTAGGTGCAGTGTCGTAGTGCGAGGTGTTTTGTATCATGCAAACAAATTTCCACCGTCTCTGTCGCACGAGCGTTGAATAATTTACCCGTAAAAGTGAGGAACTCGACAACTCTTAAGACTTAAGAGGGGTGCTGGTAAGTACAATAGAAATATGCGTCTATGAATCCACGCACGCGCATCATTATTCCGTAGTATTTTGGTTTACGTTGTTCCCCTTGAACTATTTGTATACCCTAGCCACAACTGTTTTATACATTCAATTTAATCAATGCATAATTAGTTGCTGTCGATTCGTAAATTTATCTAAAGGAGTTGCTGCATTCAATTGTCATTAATCTGTAAATACTTATATATCTGAATCTCAACTTATTAAAATAAACAATCTCTCGTTTTACTTTATTTTGTATGTTCTGTGCATATATATTTGCGATAGGTAATGCGGATTATGATATATACATGTAATAAATATATAATGCTATTGTAGAGCCATGTCATTGTTACGCACTCTCTGCTTCGCATCCTGCGCAAGCGAGTGGAAGTGAAGGACAACAGATATATGATAGTGGCGGCAGCAATACGGATTGTTTTGAATGAACAAGCGAGCGATAGGCCGGTGGCCGCATATCTGTTACAGATAGCAAGCCGACACCAAAATTCTTTTTGTGGCCTGGTGTTCGCTTGGGAAGGCTCAGATAACTGGACGTCAAGTTTATAATGTTAGACGAAGCGAGCGTCATATCATAAAGGACGCCGCCGCCGCACACTCCGATAAGATTATCGCAGTTCGTGCCTCGCTGACCCTGAGAAGATCATATTTCTCAATTCATCATGCAGGATTGTTGTCGGGATCACCATTATCTTTCCCAGAACAACTTGGATTGCCGAGAACATTCTAGGTGCCACCTACCTCAAGTATGTATAAATACAACGCACTGGCCTCTGAGGGGAGAGTGATTAAGAGCGATGTGTTTGGCGTCTAGTGCGACCTTAAGCGACACTTGGCCGAATCCGGAGCGGCGAGGGACGACTGCAGCGATCTGCGAGCTTGTGTGCAGTGAAGAGTGGGACTGTGCACTGGATGCGTGAGGGAGACATTCGGGGCGATGGAAATACAGTTTTAATTAAACGTGTCGTAATAATTGGAGCAATATAAGGGGCACTAGCAAGACTATAGTCTGTGATAAACTTTAATCGAATTTGAGATAGTAATTAAATATTGCGCTCAATATGAATAAGTCGATAGGACGCTCAAATCGGTACAGATATTTGACTGCTTCTAGCTTTGAGAATAAATATATTAAAGAACTAGTCATTTTATTCGTATTAATACCTCCAGCCGTCACGAACTCGGATACGCCCCTAATGCATTATTGTAAAATTAATGTGCAATTATAATTTCTATTTCTATAAACATCCTTGTCTCTAGTTCTGCTGGAGATACGCACATACAGTAATAAGAAACCACATGTAATTTTTAGTGTTCAATCTATTCCAGCTATATTTAAGTTTCGCTTCTCGTATTTTTCTTGTCCTTTGTTTACATATGGGTACATTATGGTATACCTGGTTAAGTGTAAGAGAAGGAATTGAAGGCTTAACTTCGCTAGTATAATTAGTCGAAATAAAGAATTAAATGTGCGTAAAAACACTAATGAATGTAAATAGTCATCGCACGGACACCTAGCATGTCAATGAAACTACGCTCATAGCATATCAGCATTCGTTATAGCTCGCAGAGGACTGCAGTCGGCATCGGCAGGGTATAACATCAGCCCCTTGTAGCATAATCTACATGTAGATGGTGATGGCCAGTATTTTCAAGCTTGCAGGTCGGCGCAGGGCTGGTGAGTCAGCTCGGAGACGGCCAGTGACTGACTAGGGATTCCCAGTGGCGCGCTCGCAGTTCCTTTGCGTGAGTGCAGGTTGGTGAGCGTGGACTTTACGTCACCGTCCCGTCTTTATTGACGCTGTCGTCAACAAGTTCAAAACCTATCATTGTTGAAAAATGATAGTAAAGCGGTGGTTGTGGTAAACGTAGTGATGGCCATTATTTCGTGTTGGTATTTTTGTCCACAAAAAATATGTCGGTGAATTAAAAAAGTTTATGTAAAACATGAACAGATTCTTAATTACCAAGTTAATTTACGAAAAGAATGTTAAAAATAAATTACGTAAAAACCAGCATGCACTGTATATTAGAACTGTTGGAAATCGTAAATGAAGTTGTATTTATTTGGTTTTATCGTGTAGATACCTTTTTTTTTTTAATGTGCACGTGTTGGCTGTGGCAAAAGTTGTCGAATGGAATCTTCCGCTAGTCTGAGTTTCCTGCGCCGACAGCTGTTTCCATGGCAATATCAATGTCGCCCTGTGCCACCGGGAACCGCGGTGAGGTAGTGCTCAGACTGCTCGCCCCCTATTTAGGCGAACTGGGTTCGATTTCCGGAGGTGTGTCGCTCCCGGATTTTCGCAAGTGGGAATGGTGCCAGACGATGCCGTTGGTCGGCGGGTTTTCTCGGGATCTCCGGTTTACCTCGCTCTTGCGTTCCGGCGCTGCTCCATACCTTGGTTTGTGTAGTATTTTTGTATCTAATTTACACTGCTTTTTTGCAAGCAGGAAATAACAAACTTATTGATAAAATATAAGTCTTACTGATGTGCAACTAGCATAGATCACATAGTGAAAATTAAGCCGATAAATATTAAAGAACTCTCGAAGTGTTAATATTCTATAACTGTAGTTTGCGAGCAGTTATTGTGAATCGGAAATTGTCACGGAGAGAAGAATTTCTACAAAAAAGGGGAAGCCTAGCTTACGAGCCGCCCAAATCTGTCCACTCACCATCCCCCCCTCTTCACACTTCAGTTCCATCATTAAACAGCTAATGCTGATGGTTTTTGCTATTTTACGATAACATTGCCTTCTTTATTTAGTGATACTGCCTGCTTACGCTACGAAATATGTAAAATATATAAAAGTCGCGACATTATGTTCTCGTACTATTTTACAGCATAAACAATGAAAAGTAAACAAACGAATCGACAGTCCAGCTATAAATTTAGGCTCTTACATTGAAAATGGCAGTATGTAGTTCGCCGGAAAAATGAGCTTGTATAGATCAAGTGTTACAAATAATGGGCGTGGGTGAGATTGTGTGTGTAAATAAATAAACAAATATATATATGCAGGGAATACGGAACAGGATAATGTAGTAACAGCTACACTGATGTAGAAGAGAATATATTTGCTTGGAGTTAGTTGGAGTGGAGTTAGCTCGTAGCTAGGCGAAGATTCAGGCCCCCAGCCTCTTTCTCGACCCACAGCACCTTTCTCACGTCGCAAAAGGAAGAAATGAAAACAGCCCGTCTTTTGAGAGTAGCGTGGAATTGTGGACCACTTTAGGTCGATATGTACAATAAATGTTACCTTGTGGTAGTCCAGTGTTCGAATTATCATTAGAATTTTTCAATAGGTAAAGAGAATGGGGTAATTTAACAAAGAAAAATGCAATACACACAGATCAGTATGTTCTGTCTGGGGTCATTCCGCGTAAAATCATAAAGGGGACCGAGTTGCGCCAGTTTAAGTTTGGATAAAAATTCTTATATTACCATATTCTCTAGATAGAGAAAATTATGGTGGATTTTCATCTAAATCATGTGGATGATGGCAATTTTTGTACACACCGCAAGTAAGTTTCACAGATTTCAGAGGTTTATGTAACTCGACGTAACTTTTCTTATTCACTTATTTTGGAGTTCATAGTGTAATTGAAAGCCTAAGTAACTTTTTAATTATATTACACAATTTAGTTTGTCCAAGACAACAGTTGTTTATTTTAAGCGTTTTGGTAACTGTTTTCCCCCACTTTATACTCCACCCTGCTTTACCGAGGTTGCATTTTGAAATATGGTGTCTACAAAATTGTCTGTTGTGCAAAATATATTCCCACTATTCTGAATGCCATTAATGAAATTGTGCCAAATGAATCCAAATCGTGAAACTCTTCAACTGAAGTATAGGCAATTTACATAAGTTTCTTTGTATTGTTAAGCTACATTAAAATATGTCTTGGCTTTACACAGAACGTAATCCTAATCAGTGCTCACATTAATAAGTTCTAGCTGTGGTATCAACCGTCAATTAAATTTTGTTGCTGTGAATACATTTTAGGCTTCTTTGTGTAGCCACCTTTTAATTTTTGCTCTAATTTACGTTCCATATCTATACACGCACATTGATTATGCAGCAATGTTACTGTGTGGTAGGCGTCTTCTCTATGTGAAGATCACAGAAATGTCATTCAGCTCATTTCTGTATTGTGTGTACTTCCATTGTACATTTCTACTTAGTGGTGATAACGTTCTTAAAATATTTACTTGTTTCACCCACGATATTTCCCTTGAAAGTTTAAAGTGACGAGTGCGTGGGCCTTTAGGATGGAAACATGACAATATTCTTCTCTCCGAAGTTTCTTAGCCTGTAACTATTCCAATCACCTTCATAGATAACACAAACAATAATCCAGGCTTGGTAAAATAGCTCGTGGTTTGGTGATGGGGTACTATTAAATAGTTCTGATGAATATTGTAGACAGAAAGATTATCTCCATCTACTGGAACAAAACTATGATACTGTCTTGTATTGAAAATGGTTTCTGCTTCGTGAAGTCTTTTTCAAGTAACTTCTCTTCACAAACATCATCTGAGAGCAAAAAGATAAATGTTATTCCAGGAATTTTGCTCAAACAAAAGTCAAACATTTCTTGCGGCGATAAAATGTGTTTTGCAATAGTTCTTCGTAAGCTAGCCTTTGTGACAACACGTTTAACTGTAGCATCACATGGACTTTTGTCATGAGAAGGGGCAAGAAAGTGCCATGCAGCAGACAGATTTTGTGCTTAGCCAGGTTAAGTTTCTTTTCGTTTCTGTATTGAGCAGCTGAACAGTCGCTAAAATAGTACGCTTTTGCCTTGGGACATCACTTTCTGTGTAACAGAGAATATATTGATGTAATGTGGCTTGTGTGTTTACCCTAAAACTTTGTATGGCATTTCAATCACTGTAGCTGCCAACATCAATCTCACATTTCGTTGCTGTACGCGTAGGCTTACTGAATGTGTGCCACTGGAACCAGCTAGAATGCAATACTTGGGCCTTAAAGCAACGAACTTTGAAAACCATTTCTTTATTTTGGGATGAAATTCTTTGAATCTTAAGAAAACTTAATGTTGAAGAGTAAATATTGCTGGCAATCGCAGCTGGGTAGTTGGGATCACCAGAAATAACCGTATTCGTCTCTCGTCCCCTGCATTAATGCGTTTACTAGACATTGGGAGTTGTAACGTGTTGGTTGCACAAATGAACACTGGAACAGCAATTGTGCGCCTGTTTCACCATGTTGGTTGACAATAAACATGGAGACTTCACAGCATGTAAGGTACACCTCAACCACACTTCCAGTAATATAATGTTAATCAACGTAATATGCGTAATAAAATGCATCGCTAACTACAGAAATAGTTTTCCAGATAAACGGCTGCACTAATTACGGGCATAGTTGATCTGTTGGTAACCTAACGTAACTTTCTGATAGGAACGCCCCTGGAAAGAATATTCTTTAGTTTGGTAACGTCAGGCTTTAAACACGGACCCGGCGTTTGCTCACATCACATACCTCCCGTTAAGAGCAAATAACTGCGTACCAACGTGGATTTTCCTGAAACTAGCGTGTCCCGCATCCACCCTGCATGTCCAGGACTGCTCCCATCAGTCTTGTACTTACAGTACACTGATGCGCCTGCAACTAGAGATCGGGACGACGAGCCTCTGCATTGTAGAGGTAACTGAATTCGACACGAGAAAACGATGCAGCCTTGCCGGGCAACTACTACAGCGGTACGTACTCAGTTCCCTAGGAGGCATCTCTTGCAATAGTCTGCCTGGTCGCAGAATGTACTCTGTTACTTTGTTCGTGAACAAGATGACAGCGGCTGACAATGGAGCACGCACTAGACTCCACAACATTCAGAACTCTCAAAACAGTAGTACACACTATCAAAATGGTCACAAAAATATATATGAAAGAAGAATGCCTAGTGTGTGTCTATATATATAATATAAATGATAGATATAAAACTATGTACGGTTTTGCTAGAATTTGTTTTATATAATCAATTAGGTCTGTTTTATTATATTTAAATTAAAAAAAAGGAAAACCTTGAAATATTATCCGATAAATGCTACTGCAGCATAGGACTTTCTTAGATTGAATCACGCAATTTGTTTTAAATTCTTTGTTCATTCTATTATTTGTTATTTTAGTGTTAAAATGCATCTGTTGGGATTATAGACTATGCCGTAATACATAGAAAATTATTTCATTTTTATGCTAATTAAATTGTGTAAGTGCTTTGTAATAATTTGTCTGCGAAATACCTTTACTATTTGACAATTGTTGTTCCATTTCTGGTTATTAATGCTATTTATTATGTATATAATTATGTGTTTTAATTTATATGTCATAACAAGCCGGCAGTCGTAATACTGACAAGTATGGTTGTAAGAAAGAAAATGTTAGTGCTTTACTAATTTAAAAATCAACTTCTATTAATTGAATTCATGTACGTTGATTTCAGAAACTTTCTTGACTGAAGTGGACGAGTATAAATTAAATTGTTATAAATATTCTTAAACATCATTGTTGGCCCCACTAATTTTTAATTCATCCAACCAGAGAAATTTTAATGACATTTTTTTGAACATGCTTTCTGAAGCATATTGGATGGGAATAAGTTAAAATTTTGAATTAAAGTGCTCTTATTTAAATATTTAAAATGACGAGTACATTTAAGCAATATATTTTACAACGTTTGCAAAATAAGAGGTTTTCTTTCGTATGCGACATAAATCATAGTTTGCTGTAAGTTACGTTAGTGTGTAAATACTAGTTCCTAATGCGTTCTGTTTGGCGTACAAGGTGCAGTGTTCAGTTCTACGCCCTCCTACACTAAAAACGAGAAATATTTCCATAAGCTTAGTCAATTTTTGTTCTTAATTTTCAGTGACCATCTCTGCAACTGACACGTGGCTTATTCTAATGTATCTTGTCTGATTACACAGGGTTAGGACTAGCGTGCGTAGGGTCGTGGAATCAGTATGGAATGGTTGCGTGCGGTTCAGCCCATTTTCATGAAAATGCTGGTGCAGTTCTTTCCATGCAAGTTTTCGTATTCCGTCTCTCTCGTAACTGGCTTAGTCCTGTTAGATTACTGTACTAGCGAGAAAACCAAAAGCGACTCGATCAATTTTAAGTAAGACATGGAATTTTGGCTGTGGACGTGGGTGCGCCGTCGTGTGCATCAAGTGAAATTCAAATGGAGGTACAGTCAAGAACTTAATTTCAAACGAAACGTGACGTGAAGGAACGTCCTGCACTAGACAGTCTATTAAAAGTAAACATTAAATACAAATTCCTGGTAATATTTCACGTTCTTTTTGTGCTTGAACACACTATTATAAAAAAATGTATTTTATCATTAGATAAGTTCAGAGTGCGGTGGAATATACACACTGTTTATTACATGGCAGTATTCAGTTTGAAAAGTTGGTTAAAGTATAAAAAATGTCCGAAAGAAAAGAAAACCAGGACCTCACAAGTAGGTACTCAACCGTGAACAGCCTATACCCACATATCAGTGCTCATGCATGTGTGGAATATACTTAATCAGGTTTTAATTTTTTTGACATTGTATCCCAAGTTACACAAAGCATTGAAACTTTTGTTAGAATATTTCGTGCAAAGGAAGATTGGATGATTTGTACACAGTATATTTAGTCCGAACAAGGTGCTTATGCTTACCACTGTTACAGTTCAGAGATTTGTTGGTTTTTAATTACCTTTAATCAGTCTTCTTATACTCGGGACCAGGAAATAATGTGTTAATTTTGTAGCAATGCTGTTGTGCTTATTTCCCTTGGACCAGTTTGTCGCCTTTCGCTGGTTATGTGCTAGATTCTTATTTTCTATCATTTGCTAATATTTTTGTTTTATGGTATGTTATTGTTCGGTTTAATTCTGCAATTGTTACAGTCCATAAATAATGAAGTAAAGAATATCAGTGGCTCCTACTTACGAAAAGCGTTCATGAAATAAAAGTTTTCCATGTCAGTCTGTAGCAGGTATTTCTTGAAAGTGTAAGTAGTAAAACATTAGTGTAAAAGTATCATGTTATGTATTTGTTAATAGTAGTACCCATGTGTAGGGCACCTTCATCATTGCGTCATAAAGTGACAGGGTCGCGTCTCCTAAAAGTAGTTGCCTCATAGTAAATGCTTGTCAGTTCCGTAGGTTGAGCGCAGAGTTATGCAGCAACATGCAATGCATGTGTCAATGTCCTCAGCGCCTCTCTGCCTCTGACTTAAGTTCGACTTTATGAAAGCGTTTAAGACTTATCTGTCGCCATATGTACGTATTCTTTGATAACTTCCCGGGTTCCGCTTAGCAAGTAACACTTTCGGAAATTCCACTTTAGTCCTATTATTTACTGTACATTACTGCATTGACAAGCGTCCGACATTAAACATAGTTAAAATTTATGCAATTGTAAATAAATGTTATATTTCTTTAATTATAACGTCATTTTTTCAGACGTGTTTTAGCAGCAGGGTAATTGCTGATGGGACTATAGTTTTAAATATTTTTCCTGTCGAAAATCAAGAAGAAACCAAAGAATCGAATACAGCACGTGAGACTGAATCAAATAGGTTTTCGCCATACCTATTTCGTGTGGTGTACCGAAATTTTGGCACGCCGTAAAATTTCATTGTATTTTAAAACTGAGATACCTTTTTGACAAGTATGGTTATTAAAAAAACCAACCATGAAGAAAATTTCCGGCTATTGAACTTATGTTTTAACACCCAGATTGGTTTGCTTCCATTACATTTGGCAGTTACGGATAAAAAGTAATTCGGTTTTTAGGTGGCATTACAATTGCACACCAAATTTGTAATTTTGGTATTTTTTTTTGCGTGCAAGAGTTTTGTCACCAGCGGGGGAAACAATAATTGTATGCGGGCGACAAGCGAGATGTTGGTAGCAGTCGCCCAAGACTTCAGGAAGTGTACCAAGGCTGTGTAGCAATTCGCCGAGAGAGCACTCTTTCGCGCACTCTAAAATACGACTTCACAGAGCGGTCCAGGGCGAGGAGAGTGAAGGTTGTGTACTCGCTGCAGCAACTGTGGCCGCCGTGTTTTAATCTAACCTAGACATTTCAGGTATTAATTATTTGTGCATCCAGCAGCTTTAGAAGAATTTTTCCAACTGGACGCAATTAAGACCGTGAAATGTGTAACACCAACGATATTCTTTGTATAGGCAGTTTACGGTAAAGTGAGCACTTTTGATCTAGTTATTTTATTTTCCACCCATTTTTGTCCTTTAACCACATTAAAAAATATATTGCCATGTAAGAAATAAAATGTGTGTGTTCCACCGCACTCGGAAGTTAACGCCTAAAGTAAAATGTGTGTATTGGATATTCTTCCCAATGAGAGTGCTTTCAAAAGTGCTCGCTTTACCGTGAACAGCCTATAGTATGAAAATTAAGTATTATGCTGTGATTATTTTGAGGATTCGTTTATGAGGTGCAAAAGTTGTTAAATTATATGTGCACGCAATAGTTGAGTACTTGGAACACTAAAATATGTAAAGTGAAGAATGCATGGTTTAAACAACACTGTAAATTTACTCGGCGGTTGGCAAGGGGGGGGGGGGGGCGACCATTCCTATAATTGTTCAGTTCCCCTGCTGTCGTACTCGATAATGTAAAAGCTCCTATAAGGCGTGCAGGCATGAAGTATTTCTGTTGCGCAACAGCGGCTTCATACACTAGATGGGTGCGCAGATAAGCGTATTATTCACAGTAAACATTGACGCTATTTGTGAAACTCCTAGCCGTAAACTTGTGCATGGTTGTAAATAAACCTAGCACATCTTAGCATTGCTCCTCACTGTTGACAGAATAATTGCTGCTCACCGATTTATTTTCAGCATCTAAAAATACGATGTCTTCAAAATAACGTATGGTCGTAGAGTTCGCAACATGTAGTCATTCCTTAAAGCTTCGTTCAGTAATCAAGCAAGCAAGACGTTACCAATATACACGAGTCTATTTTCCTCTAAATCTACGAAAATTGTTTTGAAGACCAATTTAAAAACTTAGGACGCTGGGTCGGCCTTTGACATCGGACAGCGATAGCATTAGAGATTGAACCAGGAACACATGTAGCACTAGTAAGGCAATCACAAATAACTCATTCCTTACACTGGATTCTAATTTAGAATTCCTTAAGTAAGTTGGCGTGCCACCACATGTATCAGTGTTAACATTCGGAGCATCAATTTCGGTTGTAATCTGTCTGTTTTGGTAGAAAGGGTATTCTAACCTGAACCATTTTCAGGATCGTAGCTTTGAAAAAAGAGTGTGCGCGTTTGTTAAATCATAAGTTTAGATGGTCTACCGTAGCACAATGTGTGCATAATTTGGTGAAAATGGATTGATTGGTTTCTGAGGTTGACTTAAAACTTTCTCATTTCTTACTATCTTACAAAAAGGCCTAAAAAGGAGTGTCTGTATATTCATAAATAATGCTTCTAATATAAACTGTTAGCATACAAAGTTTCGTTTCATTTGGTGAAATCGGTTAATAGACGTGACAACTTATCAATGTGGTCGCCATTTTGAAGTTAAGTGTACATGGCTTACTTTATTGCTTCTTGTTCGAAACATTGTGGGAGTTGGTGAATTGGTTTCCAAGTACGGCATGATTGTTCGGTTTGCTCACCTGGTACTATCTTACAAAACGGTGGCCAAAAGCATCTCTTGTCATATATGATACTTCTAATGGATGCTGTCAGCATGCCGAGAGTTGAATTTTGTTACCTTGTTTAATATTACATACCGATCTGAATTATTTAGCTGCATCCATTAAACGAATACCTGACCCACATAGAACATTACATGACTTAGCATTGTAGCAGATGCGTGCAAAATTCTGCACTGTTAAAAAAAAATTCCTTAATTTTACAGAAAAGTGCTGGTAAAAAATTTATCCAGAAGTGACCGCAAACTCTGCGTATATTTACGGACACATTGATTTTCAGAAACGGCCTTTTCGTAAATATCGTGGAACCACTCCGTTAATTTCTGTACTTTCCGTTTAAAGTAAAAAGATATAATGGAAAATGTCTTAAATTTTCGTTATGTGGGTGTTCTACCGTGTGTAAAAATGATATTAATAAAGTAAAAATAATTTTTACTTAAGCGAGGTTTGAACCCGAATCAATAAATTACCAGTCCACGACTCTAAACTATTCCACTTAAAACTCTCACTTGAAAATTGTGGTATAACTTTTATATTTCTATTCAAAAGACAAAAGCAAACATTAAGTTTTTATTAAATGTAGTGTATTTTTAGTGTTGCCAAACGTTAGACGCCTAATGCTATTTTTTAACGTTTGAAAGAATAGGTCATAGTCGCATGGATAATCTTAACTGCCGCAGAAACGATAATTTTCTTGTTACAGTGGCGAAGAAAGCTTCGTGATGAATCGGCATTGTTCGTCCCCGTAACTCTACGCCAAAGGGAATATACACACACTCCGTGTTTTGTATTTCCGGACTTAACTCAGTTTTTCGTACTTACGGATTGCCTTTCCGTATATACAGTGTACATTTCCGTAAAACATTCCGTAAATATACGGAAATGTTTAAGTGTGTGTAAATCTGCTGATTTGTCCCAGAGATGTGGCATAAAAACTAAATTTTCGTATGGTGCTACCTTTCATAAATGGCAGAAAATAAGGTTATGTATTAGCACATTCGATGTTAGTTATAGATACTACTAACGTATAAATTTTTTTGGGACATTAAATATACTTATATTTTAGATGGCTGTTGTTTTGAAGATTGTTGCTACCCTCTAAAGTCTTGTAAATTTAGATGAACTATAAAAGTATAGCTTTTCGCCTGAATTTGGTGGGAATCTGTTGTTTCCCGAGATACAGAAACTTTAGTTTTTCATGTGGCACTATCATACAAAATTGCGAATAGTATCTATGTATTCGCAAATTTGTCGCATATGACATACTTTCGGCATACTAAGTTTGCTTGAAATAATGTAACTGTATTTTGGATATATCAAATAAACCCAAAATATTTATATGTACGTAAATTTGGTAATAAGTAATATACCCATTACATTGCTTTTTTTTTTCCTACCGTAGTATTGCTTGCATATTAGTGTATGGGAATCGGTTAATTAGTTTGAGATATAATTCAAAGCTTTAGTTTGTATGTAGTGCTACTTTCCAAAATGGTGGAAAAACAATATGCCTACTTACATTCAATGCGTACACGATTATTTAACATAACTGAATTTCATTGAAATATGTTACATGGTTCGCAACATACGACATAGCACAGTAAATTTAAAAAAAAAAGTCCGCCATTTTGTAAATAAGCATTTGGCTGGTCGAAAACTATGAAAGGATGTCATTACTAAGTGCTATGTGTGTACGGAGATTGGTGAAATCAGATTTACGGGATCAGAAGTTTTTAGGGAGGGACGCGCGCGTACACACAGACGGGAAGGTTAAAACTCGTTACTATCCTTCAAATATTGTAAAATTACTTGAGGAATAAAATTATCCCGTATAATCAGGATAAAACCGCATTTTACTGAATGGTGAAGTTTGATTTGAGCACGAAGACTATGATAATGTGTGATCAGGTCTATGCCAGGATCCCGAAACTTGCTAATTCGTTAACTAGGCTGATGTAAAAATTGTATTTTACTGAAAGTTGACCAATCTTGATCGTGGCATTCTTTCATATCAGCTAATATCGGAGTAAACTTAGTCACACAGTCTGTTATTTTGGTATCCTATGTTCTATTCTTTCCATTGGGGCGTGTTGTATATCGACGACGGCTACCTTTCACACGCCAAGTCTCTTTGCTGTCTTCTTCCCTCGCACATCAAATAGGCATCTGCTGAGTGAGTCACGGCACTACGTTGCCTAGATGAATACTTGTTTCAGTCGACATAAAGTTTGCGTTCTGATTGTAAACAGAGCATATTAGCATATTGTAATGTGACTACCCAGACGAATACTTTCAGCCACTAACGGCTCGAATTAAAATTTTCATATTGTATGTAATGTTTAAAGTATTGAGGACGGTTTTAGCAGTAATTAAAAGTTTTAATCGCCATTATTATTGGTCTTTGTGAAATTTTAAATCAGTTTCACAGTGTTTCCACCTTACGGATGTATGATAAAGATGAAGGCTTCCTTTTTGATTTACTTTATAAACGCGTTTAAAAGTTGTAGCCACTGGGAGCGCTCTACGCACTGAAATTGCTATTTGATTGGCCAGGTACGAAGGCAGGTATGGAACCTGCCACGGTAATAGGATAGGTCTGGTCTGATTACCAAACCTGGTATGAAATGAAGACGTACAAGCCGGCAAATGCCACGACGTTTGACATACCAAGGAGCATACACATCTATGTAATTCAGAAGTATAACGAGAGTTCCTTAACCTATTTGTCTACCGAAGAAAGCTGAAGTAGGTTCTACGGTTCTGCCAATTTTAGAACACAGTAAAAGACACATTCCCACTTATTGTATTGTAGACTTAGTTTTTAAATTTAGTGATTGGCCTAGATTTTCCGGGCAATATTATTGATGCTTCGCTGATCCAGTTATTTCATATCAAATATAACCTGAAACCGTGAATGTGAAACACTATTACAGCCAGTTTTGTGTGTAAAATACACGTGTGACAAATCGACAGGCGTGAAGGGCTCTTACACAAAGCAGTCTGGGCTACCACCGTCAAAATTAAAATATGCTAATCAATCGTGAGTTTATAAAACATCTGAAGAGGGGAAACCACATGATAGTTACTTATGTTTATGCTATGTGAATGTAATACTTTAAGCAGGCGCGAATTTAGAAATTTTAAAAGGAGAGGGCACAGTGACAGTATACTGAATGAAGAAACGTGTATGCGTGCTGGTGAGCATGCTTTTCTAAACTTATCATCCTTTTGCCAGTTGCGCCCCCTACTACTCCACGAATAACAAACTAACTGTAAGATACGAAATTAAAATAACTGCTTAATATTCTCTAAAATTTATTAACACACAAATTTAAAAGTAAAAACTAAGGTTCTTTGTGGTCATTTTCAGAGCGAAATATTTTTTGCAATGTTACAGTTTTAATGTAAAATAAAAATTTCTCTCCAGGCTAATACAAAGCAAAAGTGAGAAAATAAGTATAAAAAGTAATTATCCTTAGAAGTTTTCTCGTGGACTTAATAACTTGAAGGGATCCACAGAAATGTCTATGGATGTGGAGTACAGCCAAGTCAGTCTCTTGTCCCATAGTGGAGCGAAGATATGATTTTCTTCTCAGGGTCGAAAATCATGGGTTCCTGTACATGTAACGGACACTGTGAGGTACAAAATCAGAAGTCTTCACGTTAGGGTACAATTCGTTGCGTCACAACAAATTCCATGAGCTCACCCTCACGCTGACATTTCTCGGCATGCCTGAAACATAAAATTTTGCAGTTTACATAATTTTTTCATGGTTAAATATCTTTGTGAATGTTGGTATGAGGCATTTGGTATTTGTGATTAGTATGTTCTCACTTTAAAATATATCCTTTAATTCTGGAACAAGGCAGACAATGAATAGGTAATACAATTCGATCCTGTATTATAATTCTGGATTCAAGTTAGGTATACATGCTTGAACGTTTCTTGAATTTGTTCTTGGTATTTTTATCTTTAAATTATTATCCAAAGGAAATTTGACACAGTTTTGAAATATTCTGTTATGTGCCGACTGACTCGGGAGGAGAGGGGGGTGACCCACATCGACCCTCTCCCAGGCACTCTCTCGCCGAGGAATGATTGACAGCAGTGACCTGGCTGGCGTCACAGCCCCTTCTCCCCTCTCCTGGAAAAGCCGAGTATAGAGGATGCGCAAGAATATTCTGGGAACTATGACCCTCGGTGCAACGCGGCATTTATAGAAATTTCTGGGCAATGGCCTAAGACAGTAAATATTACAGCGGATACAGTGTCTGGAGTCTTGGTGTATTCTGGCTGAGTCCAGTGACCGGACGAAGTAGAGTGCGGCGATCGACATAGGTGAAGAGGGACGACGACTGTGGCCACGGTATTTGTGGTGTGAATAGAAGATGGCGTGGAACCAGACTAGTGAAGGCTACTGTGCAGGAGGGCGCTCGGAGAAATCTAGAACATTTCGGACTAATGGTATCTGGACTGAACTGAGGTGGGACTGAGTGGGACTTATTGCAACTGTCAAATGTGGACATGTAATAGATACAGTAGTTAAATGGGGTTTGTTACACTGTTTACTGCGACTGATCTTGGTTATTTAATTACATTAGTTACTTGGAGAAAATTGTAAATTGTATTGGTTAGATTCATTTTATTGAAATTGGCAAGTGATAAAAATTGATTTTGAGGTACTGAGTAAAAAGAATTTTTGTAGTTATTTTAAATGTACTTGGAATATGTACGCGACTATTTTATTTAATTAAGACATCCATCCCTTAACGAACCTGATTTAGCTCACCGACTTTTGTGAAATTGTAACAATGCCATTGAAGCTCTCTTCATTTCGGTAGTTTTAGATTGCTAACAGTGTAACTTTTGTCTTGTCCGCGCTTGTCCGAAGTCTTAACTTTGGGCGTAGAAGCTGTCTTGACAATGGCAAGAAAGTGCGTTTATTTATATGAACAATTAAATCCAAAGCAAGAATGAACTGGAAGTTAATTATTGAATGACCGGACAAGACTCCCCAGCGATCTGCTGTATTGTTTGCTGTAAAATTAAATTACTGCAAGCAACATCCTCAAATATCAAAACCTCATGATGCACAACCCGAGTTTTGCAGAAGGCCAAGATGGTATATCCAGTTATATCTGGGTAGTGTTCTTGTATTTTCTTCAATGCCAATTAGGTTTCTCACAGCTTGAAATTTACACCCACGAGTTTTTGCCAGAGCCAAGTTAATGTACATACACAGCCAGTAAATGCAGCAGACGAACATAGCTCTGAGCTTTGTTACTGCCCCATCATACCCCTCACCACACAGATTATTTAGACAGACCTAAGTGTTTTAAAATCTTAAAGATTATTTCTGCTAATGACTTGCCAGACAGATCGACTTTTACAAATCTGATGAAATCTTCCCTTACTGCGTGTGCCAAGTCAACGTACCTAATCCTGATCTAATATGCAAGTATTGAAAAAACTTGGGCCTTTGTAATTTTTGTTGTGATTTTCTCAACAGTGTCCCCACGGCATTCGATTAAACCATTTTGAGAAGTTCTATATTAATAAATGTTGCATTTTTTGGCGCAGTCTGAATATGGTCTTTAGTGTCGCGTCGCCTGCATCGATACGGAAAAAGCGTCAAAGCCCTAAAGTTTCCATATTTTATTTCTGAATAGTTTTCTTGTTCTAAAAAGCTACCAAATTCACTTCAATAACTCAAGAGCTATATTTTGCCTTCCACAAAAAAAGTTTCTTTACAATTGGGATCAACTTTTGCCTGTTTGACTGAATCAGTTCTCTAGTTTGGACCTGGGCTATTGACACTGGTGGATATTTTACACTCGCACACGTTAAAAAAACTTCAGCTTTTTGAATTGCAAGTATGTGGTATTTGCAACTGGAATGTTTTTTTTAAGTCGGATATTGCATATTTATATTGAATGATTTTGAGGTACAAAATTCCTAACTGCTGTTCTCCTTCGCCATCATCAGGGCCAAGAAGTACACGCATTTTACAATATGCACAATGATCTTTGGCACTATAAATAATCCAAGTATAGTTACCAACATAATATTCGTTACCATTTGACTTAACATTTTTTTTCGCCAAAAAAAACATATCCTAGATTCTTGCAACGCTGTAGACCGCTTCATTTGTCTCTCGCCAGCTTACAAAACTGTTTCGAAACAAATCTAATACAAACCTCAACGTTTACTATTCATCATGAATGATCAGCTCTGGAACAAACGCGGAATCGCGCAACAAAGCCGTACTGGCAGTTGTACGAACGACGAGCATGCACATTATTACACGCGACATGCAGTTGTGAAAGCACACATTAGTGACGTGGCCATACTAAATAGCCAACAACGCAATGCACGAGTTATATGCTATTCACGGTAAAGTGCGCACCCAACAGCCATTAACCATAAATATATTTTATGACAGCCTCACGCGTTAAATTAGGAGTGGTGAAGGAATGTATACACGGTGTTTATTAGACACACAACAATGTTTATGTTAAAAAGTGGAATAAAGATAGAAATTCGCTGAAAGGAAAAATTTAGCAGCCTCACTTTACCGTGAACAGCCTATAGCTGCATTCGTTAGCGTTTGTTCACGTTCGGGATCATCTACGTTGTCCGCTCCTTCCACCAGACGACAGTTCCGATTTTAGGAACCTTTCCGGAACGTTCTAGTTCATCAAAAAGAGCCGTTACATACTCTACGTCTGACGTGTTCTGTACGTAATCGTGGTTATTTCCTAAGTCATCCATCACAAGCGTTCTATACTTGGCGTTAACAAAAAAAAGTACCTTATTCAGTTAAATTGAACTTTCTCGTGCATTTTATAAATAAATTGTAGTACTTGATTTATAATTAATACGAATGAAAGCAGGAAGGAAATAGATGTGTTGGCAATGCCTAGTAAGAAAATTTTCTTAAGCAAAATATTATTGAACTCTGTGCTAAAGAATGCGGTGCGTTGTCCGTTTGGTTTAATTCCTCAGATCTGGCTCGGCTTAGTAAGAGGCGAAACAATATCCTGGAAATAGAACTTCAGCAGGGCTTCAGTAAAGTTGGAAGTAACAGTGAATGGACTGTGTGTCGATCCTGGTTGGGTCGGACTGCGTGTTTGGTGACGGGCTGGCCCAGGCTGTGGGCGGAGTGGGAACAGCGAGGTTGGGAAGGGGGTGTGGTTGAGCCGGGGGCCTGGCGGGGCTGGTCGATACTTCAGCCTGGCCTAGCACGCGGGGCCTGCCTCGTCAGCCTTGCCACGCGCAGGGTTGCCGCGCCTCCCCAACACTGCTTCTCCCTAGTCGTTCGCTGTCGCGCACAAGTGAGAAGCACGTTGCAGTGATGTGTACACATTGCAATTTTTGGCTTTGCAAGTGGTGTTAGCCGCACTGATCTTCGTTGGTTTTAAGAGGTGCCACAAACCTTTCTTTAATCTAATATATGAAGTTGTAGAGCAACTTGAAAGAAGAATAAGCAAATTTGGATTGCTTGAGCTGTTGGTTGTTCAGTAAGTCGTGGCAAATCGGCTTATGATAGAAATACTCAATAAGTGTTGTAAAAAAAAGTCTCGTACAGAGTATTTAGTTATGAGCATTGTACAAATGAAGACATCTTCACGAAGTCGAAATTGCGTTATTATCATTATTTCAAAGTTAAAGGTAATTTTAATAGTTTTAGTTTTAATGTAAAGTGTTTTAATTACCTGCTTACCGAAACTGACCAAAGATGTAAGGAAATGTCATGCCCCTTGAACAGAGATGTAATTTTAAATCTGGTGACACTGGTCACGCGGGCTGAACACGATCCTCAAAACAGCGGTTACTCTTTAAAACTCTACGAAGCTCAAAGCGAGTCTACTGATTACGATCCGCACTGCGGTAAAAGTTTAAAGTTACACCTTATAGCACATGGAAATGTTAAAATTTCTCTCTGTCTCCGTGTCTCCGTGTCTCCGTGTCTCCGTGTCTCCGTGTCTCCGTGTCTCCGTGTCTCTGTGTCTCTGTGTCTCCGTGTCTCTGTGTCTCCGTGTCTCTGTGTCTCTGTGTCTCCGTGTCTCCGTGTCTCCGTGTCTCCGTGTCTCCGTGTCTCCGTGTCTCCGTGTCTCCGTGTCTCCGTGTCTCCGTGTCTCCGTGTCTCCGTGTCTCCGTGTCTCCGTGTCTCTGTGTCTCCGTGTCTCTGTGTCTCTGTGTCTCCGTGTCTCTGTGTCTCCGTGTCTCTCGGTCTCCGTGTCTCTCTGTCTCCGCGTCTCTCTCTAAATGGACTAAATCAAGTTCGTTAAGGGATGGAGGTCTTAATTAAATAAAATCATAATTTCATTTTATTCAAAACTACTGCAAACGGAGTTCTCTCGACTGAACATCTCACAATTAATTTGTATCACTTACTGTTTACAATTACTTCACTCAATACAATTTACAATTACGTCACAAATTAATGTATTTAAATTTAAATCGGCCCCAATAAACTTGATATGAAATACTTTCAATTATTTTATAAATAGTGTCCATATTTGACAGTTACAATATTTATAAAAAATCCTTATTGCATGTTAATTCTTGTCAATTTTCTACACTTTTCAGCTTCTCCAGCAGGGGGGGGGGGGTGACTGTGACGCCAGCCAGGTCTCGCCGATGTCAATCATTCCACTGTTACCCCGCATCTGCCTGGTGGAGGGTAAGGTAGAGCCCCCCCCCCCTCCTCCCAGAGCCGGACCACGAATAACGGGAGCTTGCGGCCAGTGCAAGCTACAGCGCGTAACATATTTTGACGTCGCAGGACAAACACACACTAGAAAGTCACAAGCTTTATTTAGTAATTATGTCCAGGCGAACGTTACATGGACATAAAATGGCGGATTTAATTAAAAATTGTCTCTATAAAAGACGTGTGTATTGCATTTTCATTAGCTTCTTTATTTGTGATTTATGAACTCTGTTCTCCGCGCACGACATCTGTTGGTGAGAGAAGTAACTGTCTACCAGACAGTTATTGACGGACATAATACTCGTTCTGCCGTGCTAGCAACAACCCAGCAATAACCTACAAAGACTGTTGTAACTAGTAAATTGAGAATAATGTAGTTTTTTACATCATATTAGTGTAATATGTTTATTTCTCTTAAATTTCAGTTACGTGCAGTATTTACTTTCAACTCTTCACGAATAATCGTACTCGTGGTGAATAACTGACGACAGTTGCTGTGCTGGCTGCACGAAACTTGGGCTCGTACACGCATCCTGAGATTATCACCGCTGCGGCGTCATCGAAGATATTTGCAGTACAATGAAACAAGACGTTCATACTCCTTTCGCTTTGAGTACGCTACACGCAGACAAAATCGCTTCCCGACAAATCAAATCTTGTGGTATGTGATGAAGCAAGAACATAGACTAAAGATGAGGTAGGCAGATCTCGCTGGCTGCGCACAACCAATCTCAGTGTCCCAACATTGAACTGCTTTTCTGCCAACACGTCTAACGAAATCGGCATGGTTTGGATTTTAGGTTAGAAAACTTATTTGTAAAGAAGTTATTTGAGTTGTACGTATACTTCATCTGATCAATTTGTAATGTAGCTTGATTAAATTGAATCTGGTAAAAGTATTTTATTCATATAATAGCTCTTGTCATTTAAAAATTAAAATGGTAACAAACACGTTCATCACTGTTGACCGTGAGACTTTGACAGAATAAGCGGTCTACCTCCTATTTAGTCTGAGCAAGAATTTGGGTGATGACCTACACAGCTAGGAGTCGCGTCATATCATACATAGTAGTGACAATTGATTTATAACAGTGGGAAAACAAATATATAAAAAATAAACATTACAATTTACGTAAATCTAAGTCTAATAATTCCTTAACTGTATAGGCCTACAAAGGATTCTTGGATAAAACATTATTTAACCTTTTATTTGTTTTATACCATTTTATAAAATTAAGCGGTATCACACATAATTTAGGCGCAATTAATTCCAAACTAGTGAATTCTCTAATATTATAATAACATTTAGTAAAGAAATTATCATTTTGCCTTGTTATGCTTATGTAAGTTATCACACAATAAAATTTGCCCACTATCTTTTCATATGCAATATACATTCAGTAACATACATGGATGGCAAATTTGAAATTTGGAATTGAATAGATAAAAGGTTTAGCATGGGATCTAACTGAAGCTCCAACTAATAGGCGAACTGCTTTTTTTTTTTTTTTTTTTTTTTTTTATATATAAACAATAGTAGCTTAAGAGCTGGAACATGGTCCCCCCACAAGGAGTGCCACATGGCAATTCACATGTGCATTTTCAATACCTGGATAGAAAGGCTACGAATTTAGACTAAGTATGTGTAAATATAACTTTACGCACTGTTTATAATGTAAATATCCTGGACGTTTCCCAACCCATTCCAGGCTCTAGATTAATTCCAAGAAATTTGATAGATTCAGTACAGTTTTAACCTATACAGCTATTTGTGAGAAAATGTCAACTCTGTAATCATTTATACAAATACTATTGGTATTACACCAGTCCTGTATAGTAGTTGAAGATCCAATCTCATATTGTAAGTATTTGAACTGTCCTCGGTAAAAAGATAAGTTAGTTTGTGTCCATCCAAACCAGAAGAGTGAAGGGATGTTGGTAATTAGTCCGCAGCCGAAGACAATCGCGTTTTTAATCACATCCTGACGTAGAAATGGAAATTTTGATGCCACTTAATTTAATCCGCAGAAGAAAGGCATTTCGGCGTAGAGAATTAATGGAAAAAAAAGTTTGTTCTATAGTCAATTCACGGTGATTTCAAACTTTTCGGGAGCCCTGCTTAAGTTCTACTTCAAGGATATTCCTCGGCCTCATGTGGACAAAGCTTGACCTTGTCTAGAAAATCACACCAAAGGTACAACGCACTGCATTTGTGCGCATACTGTAGTAATTACATTTTACATAGGTGAGTAGGTAATGCCTAGTAATAAATAATTCCTATGTTCGCACATTTTTTTTCCCGCAAAACTTAACACTTTAACTATTATAATATATAAATAAAATGTAAGTATAATGTAATTTTATCAGAAAATAAAATACCTTCATCTTGAGACAAATATAAAACTCTCGACATTCATAAAACAACCAAACATTTAATATATGGTTAAAAAAGTGCGGAGAAACCGCGAACAGACTACTTCACGTAAATGATCAGATTCAAGGTCCAAGAACTATTTTCGTCGTACCAGAGACCAGTGTGAGGAAGTGCGTGCTGTGACTGTAGCAGACACAAGTTGAATCTCGCAACTCACAGCCCTTAACAAGATGAAATTGTTCTTCGAATTACCAAGAACTATTTTCGTCATACCAGAGACCAGTGTGAGGAAGTGCGTGCTGTGACTGTAGCAGACACAAGTTGAATCTCGCAACTCACAGCCCTTAACAAGATGAAATTGTTCTTCGAATTACCAAGAACTATTTTCGTCATACCAGAGACCAGTGTGAGGAAGTGCGTGCTGTGACTGTAGCAGACACAAGTTGAATCTCGCAACTTGCAGCTCTCAACAAGATGAAATTCTTCTTTGAATTACCTTGAATTGTTATTTAGTGTAATTCTTTGAATGCCATGTGACGTCATACGAAAGTCATCGCGTCCATTTTGTTAACATTTCCTGAACGTCTCGCTTTCCTTAGATTTTAGTTTTCAAAAATATTCTATATTTTCTTGAATAAAAAATACTAATTGCGGATCACAACTTTTCTGTTAATATTAATGGAACAATCTCGTTTTTTTTTCTCGCACATTTTAAGTTGTTACGAAACGACGCATAGTTTAAAAATGAAAGCATACAATACTGTGTAGAAAATTGGTTTAACTAATTATTTTCGTGTCGTGCATGACCGTTAGATACTTCTAAAAAATATACTTTTTTTTAAAATTGGTTTCATTAAAAAGTTAGTGAATTATTTACATTTGGAGACTTGAAAGCTTATGGAATGCAATTCCTTGAAAGGCAAATGAACTGAAGCGTAGATAGATAAGAGCGGGCACAGGGGTGTGGAGCCGTCCTGGACATGGCATCTGGCAGAGGACCAGAGAGTTCCCTTGACCTCAAATATCCTGTTTTCCCAGATAACGCTCAAAAATTCTAGAACTTACCCCAGAATTTCCCGCCAAATCTGCAATGTTTCCTACAGAAGTTTCCTTGTCTAAATTTTCACGAGTCACTCGGTCTAAAAATTGTATGGCCTTGTTTCAAGGAGGTTTCAGATCATGCAGTCATTCTACCTAGTTACTTCATGCTCTCATTCCACCCCGACATCTTTTTTCTAGACATGACATGGGTGCCAGCACAGGTTTAAATATTAAAATGTATGGGAAAATTTCCCCAAATTTTATAAGCATGGGTATTTCTATACAAGGGGTATGTTTTCACTAACTCGTGCAGTGCCCATCTTGACAAGACACTGAACATGACTTTAAATTTTTTTATACTTACGACCAGCGCGCAGAATTTTTTATTAATATAAATTAGGAACAGTGTAGGCATGGCCACAATTTTTTGTTTCATATTGTATGCATGGTTATGTATATCGGAAAGAAATAATACGAATGAGATATTTTTATTTACGACAATTCACGCAGCCATCGTTGCTTGGTTTCAACTGTCTGCCATCTTGGTTTATAATGTGATGACAACCATTGATTATGCGCAAGTATAATTTTATAAATAAGATAGGGTCTATCTGTTAAAATTTAGACAAGTGTATCGAGCAACTTGTCTAGATTCGTATTAAAAAAAAAAGGAATTTTTTTTATGATTTAACCACCATAGATTGTGCAAAGCAAAATTTTATACGTAAGTTATGTATTTAATTTATAGATTTCACTTTTAAATTAGTATATTGAGCGGCAAATTTACGGATTCGTATTTTTAAAGAAAATTCGATTATCTGTCAGAACACATGATTACGAGGCAATGACAAGCGCCATGTTGGATTATATAACCATAGAATAGTGTTAGTAAGTGTACAAAGTGTTGTATATTTTCTGGCTCGTGTTTTAGAGTCTAATGCTAATTGACTCTCTAAAAGTTTATTATTCGCACGTATTAGATATGTTGGCGTTAGTATGCATAGGAATTGATCTTAGGTTTTTAAAAGTAAGTAGTATGCAACGACCACGAGCCACGAATACAGGACCGTGGTTGCCTTACCTCGCGTGTTTTAATCGCATGTTGCTTACATCGGACAGCTACGAACTTAACAGGGCATAGTTGGGCATCATTCAACAACTGCCGGAGTTAGGCACGTGGATTTCGTCCATGACCTAGAACAAAGCCATGTAGTAAATTTGTGCGAATATGTTGTTGGGTAAAAATATTTTTATAAATAAAATTTAGTGACTTAGTATGTGTTGCATGTCTACAGGCGTGCATTTGAAAGGTGAATCGAACTATATTAGAAACGGCTATTGTAGGAGTCTCTCGACGCCGTACTAGATTTCATAGGAAAATCTATGGCTGAATGATCTGTCTGTTGGCAAGCTTATGTATATGCTTGTGTAGCGACGAAAATTATTTCGGCGTGATTGTAAAAATCTTCACTTGTTGCATACCATAAAATTATGTATTTTTACAAACTTGCTAAGAAATGTCTTGGGTACTAAGAAATGTGTCTGAGGGCACTAAACATTACATTGTAAATAGTTAAAAGAAAATTAATTCAAAACTTTTTGGATTCAGGCAGCCGGCATCTCGGTCAACCTCGCACGCACACACATAAGAACCAAAATTTACTACATGTATTGATCGATCCATGCATAGATGGTAATCTGGATGGATTTAATTTAGAATGAAGATTAAAATTACAAGATGCACCTAGACATAAGGATCAAAAATCAAATAAACATTCTAGAAATATTTTTGACTTACGGTGCATGGTTTTCCATAAATTAGTTAAAGAAGAAACATGACTTTATATACTCGCATAAGTTAAAATCTAGTGTAAAAAATTTATTCAGCTATACAATCTACAAGAATGAGGACTTTAAATACTTAAAATTCTTATTAAAATCAAACATCTTATACGTAATCTTATTTGTAGTGCTAGACACATGAACGCTCATATAAAAATATTTATCACTTCACACACCCATTGATTAAGTTAATATTTTTGTTTCACATAGTATATCCATACTTAATATACATGCAGCACATAACCAGATATTTCTTTGAGAATAATTCGAATATGGCATAAGAAATTATAAACACTAATTATAATGCCTGGGGTTCCACTTGTACAATTTATACATTACAGTTTTATGGACTTAGATATGCATTAAGCATTTTTTCAAAGTAGGCATTTGAAGTACTAAATTTCCATACTTTACTTTTAAGGACGTGTTTACAAATAAATTATGCATGTAATATACATTAATTTTGTTTGTTGTTTAAAATTTTGAAAATGCAAGTATATAGTATGATAAACGTACAGACGGCCATTGTTACGGCAAATACAAATGTGATGTCACAACAGCCGATTACACGCAATTTTATAAATAAGAGTTATGTATTTAATTTAAAATCCCAGAAATGTAAATTGTGGGACGTATGCACGAAAGCGTAAATTGAAGTGGGGTATGAATATGTAATCGGATTGGAATATGCGATTACTTGCCTAAAGCTTAGGACAGATATCATGGCTGTGAGAGACAGGGTGGATGGAATGACATAATTTAAGATGTTAAAACACTAGTCAGATTGTGTAACGAGTAATTGGTACATGCAGGAACCTGTATACTGCTGACATGTTCTGTACACTCAACAGACATCCAGGAGTGAGGACCATTTGACTGTCGCAGGAATGACCAGAGCTGGTGGCTTTCTTGTTTCATCCAGCGACATAAGGCAGCTTTACTGAAACTAATGTGGCTACGTGAACACTTATTATTCGAACATGTTCGGCACCATTTTGTGTGATTTTTTTTGAAGTGATAATAGCCAGAATATGTAACCAGCTAGTTTCGAGAATACAAGAACATTTGTCGCCTACCTCAAGTCATGGTATAAGAATAGTATGCTCATGTGAACCCTACCGACTTGGCATAGTTGGTTGTCTTTCAGCAACTGTTTGAGATAATTATTTAACGTATACCATATCGGATCAATACAAAACCCAGAAAATGTGAAATGGTCCATTATACATTACGCCTTTTTTAAGCAGAGGTACTTGTAATTGAGGCACTTACCGAGATGGAGCCATCAAATAGGTGTAGCAAACACTCGCTACCTAAAACAGACTGCTATAATTCGCTATAACGTAAGCATTTAATTGGCAGTCATTTTCGGAACACTTTTGTAAGAACACTTTTTTTAGAACTGATTCGTATATGTCATCACAAATTACGGTACACCATATTAAATTTTATAGTCTTTACCAAGTGCTTATACTGTGTTCGTATTTTGCTATAAACAGGTGACTTTGTACAAAGGATAACAAAATTAATTACAATGTACCTATACCACATAAAATATTTTGATAATTCGGTTTGTTACTTGCTTAAAAAAAATCCGAAAATATTCCTTTTAATACATACGGTGCTTAGCATGCAAGTAGCAATTTTATACAGTAAAGATTTGCTTGTTAATTTCATTACATTACTAAACTCACATTGAAAAAGCGTACACGATACGATCACATTTATTTAAAATAAAATCATATTAAAAAAAATTGACTACAGATAAAATTATACAAAGTTATATAAAAAAAACCATGTACAACCACGGAACTTTTCGTGTATACTTTTTCATTAATTCAAATAACAGATTATTCAGTCGCAGATCGAACCTCCTTCACATTTTGGTAAGGAAGGCTGTTTACAATCATTACCTCCCGCCCCGCTTCACCTAAAGTCACCGACATAGTTCGTATATGAACATAAAATGTCTTGCAAATTAATACTCTCTACCGACGTGAATAAATAAAATCAGCTTAGGGAGTAAATGAGTGCCACGTTACCTTGACGGATGATAAACCATATTGAAATTATTCTAAAAATAGAAATACTACTTAGTGCATGTTGTGCTAAAAAATGGAAGGCGAAAAAATGGACGGATTTTCATAATTCACACACCATTGTCACATATTCGTGGATGAATACGTACTTTACAAATTTATACCTTAAATCACATTTTAATGTAACATCAAAACTTACATGATCCTCGAATTCCGTGAATATAAGATTCTAAAAATAGATCTTGTATCATTGCCTTTCCTTGTCCAAACCTGTACCACACTGGTGCAGGAGTGAGGGTTTTCTCGAAGTGCTTTTACATGGCGAAGATTGGTTGTGAATACGAAGGCCTGCCTTTGACCTCTAAGACCATGGAGCTGCGGCCTGCATCATCGCTAACTGGTTGTCACCAGTGCAGATACTGCGATCGGGTTTTTACCTATGTTCAAAATGCTCATGAGAGGGCAGTTTTTACAAAGATTCCTTTTCGCATGATGAAGAACTAAGACCTTTGTCTCGTTCAATTTATGCAGGTAATACAATGAAGGAACATAGAGATCTGCAAGGATTCGTCTATTCAGAGTAAGCGTGTGTTGCCGGCAATACCTCCTGCTGAATCGATGGGTACACTGAGAGAAAATCTTAGCAAAATATTTGTTTGTATAAGGCCAAATATATAATAGTTGCCCTAACAAAATATATTGTTGAGCGAACCAAACTTGAAAAGCAACAAAATTTGTTCTCTAACAATAGATATGTTTGAATAAACAAAATGTGTTGGGCAAACAAAATTAGACTGTCAGCTAAATATTGTTGAATAAACTGTACATATTTGTTTGGCCACTCATTTGACCACCTTCGTTCGAAAATACAGTTCGAGAGTTTGTATTTTTGTGACAATTGGAATAGTAACCGTGTTTGTTAATGCATCTATTGATGCTTAACACTCGTATAAACACATTCATAAAACAACGCAACAAACTGACAAAGTAAAGCTATAATACTTGAAATACTTTTTCCACACGTAGCCCAATATTTGCAGTATATCTACGTAAAAGCTTTCCGGTGTCATTAGTTGTCGCATCAGCTGCGATGACCGAGTACGGTACGCTCGGACGCAGGTGATCTAGGTCCGAAACTATGTTTATCTCCCCAAACAAATCTTTAGTTGCGCCAACCAAATCTTACTGTTTGGGGCAACCAAATGAGAACAAAATATTTCATTGGCCCTATACAAACGAATAATTTGGTTGCACCGAACAAATCTTGTTATTCAACGAAACCTTTTTCTCGTTGTACTATTTCCGCAGACTATAACGAAACAGTTAGTGGTAATGACGGGATGAGAGACCAAGGTTTGGTAGTCTGTTTTGTGGGTGATGTAGTCTCGCAAGACGTCTGCTCTAACATAGGTGGTGACCACGTGACTCCTACAATGAAAAGTAAATTTAATATAGACAGGAAGGGGAGACTATCACGAAGACAGCATTGATGACGATTCGTGAAGATGATAGTGCTGAAGACTGATGATTCCCTCAACGTTCCCGTGCATTTCACAGTTTTTCCTACAACTGGCATGAAGAATGTAGAAGACAAGAACACACACTTCGTTTACCGAAGGTCTTTGACACCGCATTTTGATCGCTAAGCAAAGAGGCGGGGATTACTAGAACGTGGAAGAGGTATGCTCGATCGTTAGAGAACTTAAGGATCGGGGTTATATCTGGCGATGTTCGCTGCTTTCTTCTGTAATTACAAAATTATACAGTTTTATAAAAAATGTTTTCCTTTGTCATAGATTTAAATTGGTTATGAGCACACTACTATTAATGGAAAGAACTGCATATATAATATTTATTAAATATCGGTATAAAATAAATGGATAGTTGACTGCATACATGGAAAGACCGGGCGGATCGATGGAGCGAGTCTGCAAGTTGGAATATTTAGGTGTGTGTGTGTGTCGGCGAGTGTCCTGTAGTGCTAAGGCATGTTTGAGTTAAAGTAAGAGGTGTGAAGGATGAGTATATTTCGTCTGGTGTTGGTTGGTAGAGCAGATGGCAGGGATATTTGTGTTTCGGCTGGTCTGAACTCTATAGTTTCTGTAAACTTCAGTTATGGTGGGTGGGACTTCGAATGTCAAGGTGCCTGCGTGCGAGTATATAAGCAGCCGAGTTCCAGGAAGCTTAGTTTGACAGCGGCAGTCATGAAGAAGAATATATGGCGAAGGGTTCAGATTGGACACTTGCTAGCATACTGTCTTGAGCTGCGTATAAGAAGATTATATTAATTATGTGAAAAGTGAGCGTTGTATAGACACTTTGTAAATGGCGTGGAGAATGTTAGGAATCTGCTTTTATGTTTGTAGTCGGAAGTATGTAAATATATACAGGTATATAATTTCAATGAAAAAAGTATTTAATTTGTCGTTGGTGTTATTTCCGGCTTACTTGCCCTGATATAGAGAATATGATGGCTCTTGGTTTAGCCACATAGAAATACATTTTAAAAAAGCAGAGTAGCATACTTTTATTCCTACGAAACATTGGAGATAATAATTAACAGATACAGACATCGTGTAATAATCCAAGAGAGGAGACCAGAAATAAAGTTGAACTTTTTGCATAGTTCTGCAGTACTCTTTAAGTAAAATTTAAAAAAAAATTAATTTAATTATCTTTTAAATCGAATAATAAAATTATATTATATATTTCTTATTTTAATACTGTAACGAGTCTGTTATAAACCGTTTTCGTTACAAACATTACTATAAAGCTAGTACATGGGCTAATCAATATGATTGCTAAAGGCTTTTACATATGTAAATGCGTACAAACATGTATACCTGGGGTAGAAAAGATGCTTGGAAACTGAATTTCATGAACACAAATTATATTTACCTGCTTATAAATTTGCTCCACAAATATTTAAAAAGAATATATGAAAACATGCAATACGAGCATAGGCATGTACAATTCAGAAATTAACGAAAGGTTTTTGAATACATCATTTAAGTACTCGCCCTTGATGCGAGCTTGTGGTGGTAGTGGTTAGCATGCTGAACTCCTATCCGAGGGGTCGTGGGTTCGAATCGTCACTACACGAGAATTTTTTTTCTTTTCTAATGGTATCCACGCTGTCACGGCAAATTTACACAATTTAAATTTTTGAAACAGATTTTACATTAAAAATTCATTTTAGTTATATTTGACTTTTTTTTTTTTTTTTTTTTCGGAATTTTTCAAATGATAGTCAATTTAAATAAAATGTTAATTATTATAAATGCGTCAATTCCTAGATGTATGATCTTTTAGCGATTGTTTGATAAGGTCAGTCAACCGAGTGCCTCGCGAGCATGTCAATACACGTTCAAGCATGTAGGGGTATACTTCTTAAATCCAGTATGGTGGTCCTAACATTCGATTACACAATCAATATATCTCGACCGTATGCGCCTTGAAAAGACGAGTCCTGCGATATATACCGTTCAATACCGTTATTAAATTTTAAGTTACAAAAATATTTTTTAATTAAAAAAATTTTGGTTATTTTTAGGGAAACATGTCAATTTTTAGAGAAATTTATAGGGTAAAGGACTGATTTCAAGGTGAAAATGACCGATTTTCAGGGGAAAATGGGAAATCCAAGATGGCGGCCAGAGCGCTCAGAAGGCAATTTTTCAGGAGGGTTCTTTTTTGCAGCTCCGCAAAACGCGAAATTCTGAAGAGATTCTTTTTTTAAAAGTGATTTTGTACGTAAAATTCAAAGATGGCGGCCAGAGCCACCGAGCCACATCCTGGAATCTTGCGCACGAAGCTATGGCCTTCTACTATTAATTTTTAGCGTATTATTTACTTGTGCTTAACAGGAAATAATAGTCTGGGAAAAGTATAAAAATTGTGGAAAATTAATTAAATGAAAGTAATTACAGGAACTATAAAAATTTTCTAGCAATATTTTTTGTACAAATCTTAGCATTGAACAATACATATGATTACAGCTCAATAATTGCCCATGTTATCATGAGCATCTTTTGTTGATTGTATGCTAACCCATGTTTCAATTTTAACTTTAGAGATGAATTGTAAAGTGGAAACTAGTTTGAAGCTAAACCATTATCGCAGGTACAGTGTCTGGATTTCAAATGAATTGCGGACATGACACGACTGAGAGTTCAAGAAACACTTCAACTGAAAACTATTGCTGTCATTAATTTCTTAAGACTACTAACAACTTCACTAATAAAGATTTAAATTTAAATGCTGTAATATTTGTGCTAATAAATACATAATTGCAATTTTTACAATTTGTCATTTTTATAAAGTTTTTCCATATTATGTCACGAAACCATAAAAGGTTATAACTTTAGGAGGAAATTTTTAGCTGTGAACGTCCTGAAGACTTGTAGCGATAATACGCGTTGCGACTTCCATCTCGCAAAAATTATTATTTCTTAGTTTTCGCGTTACCGTATGCCAGAATCTCAAATTCGCTCAGTTCGTGCTGCACGAATTTATTAAATGAAATGAAAGACTGTGCCTTAGCCGCTGGCTAAAACGGGAAGTTGAGACAAGATAATACTTCAGATTTTACAAAAAGAGCTCAGTTATTTTATCAGCTGATGCCTAGAATACGACTGTTCCTACAAGAAGAAACGCTGGTAAAGGCTGTGCACGATAAAGTGAGCACTTTTTAAGGCCCACTCAACAGGCATTAACCACTAATATATTGGGGTTATTGTAGCCTTAAATATTAACTTTTGTGAGTGATGAAAGTATACGCAGTATTTATTAGTCGTATGACAATGCTGATAATAAGTGGCAGAAATATAACACTGGCCTAATAGAAAAATTTGGAAGGGCCTTAAAAGCGCTCACTTTACCGTGACTAGCCTAGAAGTTTTTGTTGTGTGCTGAAAGAGCTGAATGTGATTCTTGAAAGTAAGCTGTTTAAAGTTCAAGTTGGAGATTTCAAAGTCTGCGTTTGCAGCTAACTATCTGTAGTGAAAAGCGTCCCTACAGTTTCCCTGAAACAAGTTTTATGTTGGATAACATGGCTATAGTCCCACGCGACTGGGAGACATCACCCTTTTCATAGACTTAAGTAGTCTCAAATACTTAGTGCAAGCCAACTAACTGGCACACGATTGATCTATTCGCAGTGATCCGGTCTAGATAATGTACAAAGTGAAGGCGCATGTCGTTATGCTAATTAGCATACCTCGTATCTCCATATTAATCAGTTTCACACTGAGGGATGAAAATATTGTGAATGTATTGCCACGCTTGTTGAACGTGTCAAAACGAGATTAATGCTTTATAAGGGGTTTCTACTCGCTGTATCATTACAAATTGTAATATTTTGTGTTTCTCGACATACTGAGTATTCGGTGTAACAAACTCGTTTCACAATCAACTTAGGGAAAAATCGCCTCGCGATATAATAAAATTGATCATATTTTAAGCCTGTGTGAAATCTAGTCTCGTGGCCAACCCGCTGCACGCGACACAATGCGTAGTTTTAGTGGAACGTGGCATAGGGCTTTCCTTCCACTACATTGTATTTCATTAAAATTTACTTATACAATTATTACTGGTTGTTGTTAGGATATTAAACAAATTGTCCATTCAAGAATTTTGGTGGCACGCTTAGAGCAAAATATTTTAAATATAACTTACCTTGAAGATATTTTGCCCACCACTGATACACAATATATACTAGATACCTTTGGAGTGGAGGAAACCACACGAAGGAATTTTACTGTTAAATAAAATAACTGCCTGGAATTAAAGTTATACCTCGGAATAAATGTGCTTCCAAAAGACTTAAAAAAGGGATGTTGCATATTTAGTCGGCCATCATTTTCAATAACTAGAAAGTTACAGGAAAAAAATCAGTTTCCTCGTTAGTTTCTCAGCTTCCGTTAAACAACGTAGCAGCAAACATAAGGGTCGGATCTCCAGAGAGCATCTATATCGCTATAACGTGAAATAAACCAAACATTAAATTGAATAGCAGTCGCGGTGGGGTTGGCGGGTAGAGCGCTCGTCTCCCACCAAGGCGATCCGGGTTCAATCCCCGGCCGGGTCACTCCGGATTTTAGCCTGTGGGAGTCGTGCCGGACGATGCCGTTGGTCGGCGAGTTTTCTCTGAGATATTCTGTTTTCCCCGCCCTTTCATTCCGTCGCCGCTCCATACTTACCTCAATCACCCTCATCGGCTGTCAAGACATCGATGTTAAGAGCCGTCCAAATCTCTTCACTCACTCACTCATCCCTTTTGCAGAAAAGTAAGACTATAGAAAATGTAAGAGGAATTACTATGAATCCGGAATTATGACCCGAAAACTAACAATTTCCACAAAAGGTGCGAAGACGAGCCATAAGTGCAGTGCGGTATGTGGAAATCTCGTGCGTTCCGATACTACAGACTATTCACTGTAAAGTGTGCACTTTTTGAAGCCCCCTAATTAGGAATAATTATCAAATAAGTAGGTTTTATTGCAGCATTAGATGTTAACTTCCGAATGCGGTGGAATATAAACGTACTCTTTATGAAATATTTTTTTAAAAAAGGGGCGGAAGGATGAAAACGTGGCGGTTAGGAAAAAAGTGCCTCGAAAGTGCGCACTTTATCGTGAACAGCGTATAAATGAATGTTTTGTGCGTCAATGAACCGAAATAACTGCGGCATAGAAGCCCGTTGCCAGTGATGGCGGGGCATGCACGTCTTTTAAAGGGTAAACGTGCAAATGTCCAGTAGTAGGTTACGACGGATCGAAGCACGTCGTAACGTTGGATTGGGATTTTAGGGTAAAAGTCTGTGAATACTTGTATGATATCTTATTAAAAATATTAACTTAAGTAATATAATATTTTCAATTGACTGGCGCATGAATAGTGACGAGGCTGGTGGCAATTCATAACTAAACCTGTGGTGTTAGGGTACACAATGTGCACACACGCCAATCTTGGAGTACATGGGCCCGAATTTTATTTAGTTTCCACATTCGAGGCAGTGCGATACGGGCGACAATAAAATGCGCGCCCAGCGCCCCTTCGCTCTTACTTGCAAGGCGTTGAACCTGTCAGCACTGTCCCCGTCACTACGTTTCCTGTGTAACTTTATTATACGCGGTGAAAGCCCACACGTGTCACTTAAGACTGCGCTGTGTTACTTTTCTTCTAATTCTCAAGGCGGTATTACACGATGCTAGATTCCGTAAAAACTTGTGCGAGGTCCGCCATAACGGCCGTTATACTGGCTAGTGTTGAACCCGTTATTCCATTTCCCGCCTTGCACGGTCTGATTTCGTACCAGGTTTGGTAACTGGACACGCCCTATTTTTCGTGGCGTGTCCCCTACCATGTTTCGCACCTGACCAATCACGTCGCAGTTTCAGAGCGTACTTGAAACTGTGGCTACTACTTGAAACGAGTTGATGAAGAAACCGAAAATGACTCCTCCATCTTGATTATACATCCGTGATGTTGAAACTTTTTCAAATAGATTTAAAATGTGATAACGACGAATAATAGTGGTGATGACTATTAATTATTGTTTAAAATTGTTCTAAATACTTGGAGGATTACCTACTGTACGAAAAATTAATTCAAAATGTTTCGAGTGTATACAGTAAATACTCGTGTGGCGTGTGAACTGGTGGTACAGTGGTAGTCGCGGCGCCAGCGAGTAGTTTGCGACTTTTGGGCGTGAGCTTGAAACTCCGCCGGATCGAAGTTTTTTTATAATTAAATGTTACATGCTGGTAATATCCCGGTACGTAAAGAAAAATTTTTTTTTTTGCAACCGGTCAGTAATTTTCGTCAAAATTAAAAGTAACACACTCGTTCTCTAGTGACTCAGTCATTTTCAAGAAAATGAAAAACTATACTAGTAAGCAATCAATTTATGTAAAAGGCGAGCAGTAATATAGCAATATTAGGAGGTGCAAGCTACTAACTGGTAGCAGTTCCATGAATGGGGTTCATATTTACTACAAACCACACACTGCGCTCCCACAGGGGGTGCCAAATGCTAGTACGCGAACTGCTGTCGTGTAATATGGATCTTCCATGGCGGCTCATATAGCGGCAGGTATACCGGCTCGTGCACCAGGCCCTGTAGATGCTTATACAAGGACCAATTACGGCTACAGGCATCGTGTAATATTGGCTTTAGGCCGGTGTCGTACTGTGTGTTTGTGCCGCTGCGGCTAAAACGCTTCGGTTTGACGGTATGGGCACAACACGTTGTTGTAAATTCGAGGTGTCACACTAGCGACACCACGAATTTACAACGTGGTGTTGTGCCTATCCTGTCAAACCGCGCCTCGTTTGGCCGGCCTTGTAACTCCGCAGGTAATATTGGCTTTAGGCCGGTGTCGTACTGTGTGTTTGTGCCGCTGCGGCTAAAACGCTTCGGTTTGACGGTATGGGCACAACACGTTGTTGTAAATTCGATGTGTCACACTAGCGACACCACGAATTTACAACGTGGTGTTGTGCCTATCCTGTCAAACCGCGCCTCGTTTGGCCGGCCTTGTGCAGGTAATCTCGTATAATAAAACATTTTTTCTGGTTTCACTCCCCCCATACGAAGAGGCTTAGTTTTAGTTGGTTTGTATATTTTCTTGCAGAAGTAATCCTAACAAAGATTCAACGAAATAAAAAAAAAATTAAAAAGTTAATAAATCCCTTAAGATAAGATTTAAGATTGTTTTATTATTCTCTGTTTGATCAAACTCAAGAATCGAAGAAATTGAGGTTCGTCCACATTCAAAGCTAAAATAATAAATAATTTTCAATACAATTATTAGACAAATAAGTGGTTTTAAACATGGACCATTTCATGAAAAAATTAAACAAATACTTGTGTCGAATGGTTAAGGGACCAGTCAAAATTTCTTAGATTCTTCTTCAAATCTGATCGATATCGAGAGAAAATAAGCTAGTTTCAGAACAAATTTCAGTGAATGTATTATATATATATGCCTGAGCAGGCCCAGCATACAGTGCTTTCAGATCGTACATCCCAAAAAAACTGAATTAGTATAAAGAAACCTACAAATCAAGATAATGATATCCAGAAATTGAAACTTTATTATAATCAGTGCGTCGACTCATGGCTATAGCATGAAGCATAACAATGGACTGTATTCAGCTGCGAAATTTACCAGCAACGATTAAGAGGAAATGCACTTTAAACTGCCCCTTGAAGAGGAATCGTATATTGCTTCCGTAAGGGAAACAAGCTAATTGTAATTACATAATACATTTTCATTCGACCGGTTAGAATTTCTTCAAAGCCGGTACTATTGCAGGTTATCCCACTTAAAAAAATCAAAATTTCTGTAGGATGTAAAACTCAGGAAAGTTGAAGCTCATCTCACGTAGATATACGCTAAGTGTTTTAAGCGTGGAACTTGGGCATCATTTCGTAATGACGAAGTACGCAAGTTACAGTGGCATTTCTATCACTGAATTCTGTTGCCAGACTAAGATCACACATCGCGTGTGTGTGTGTGTGTATGTATATATATATATATATATATATATATATATATATATATATATATATATATATATATATATAAACTTTGCCTGTTAATTCTCCGTCACTACTGGCATGCATGGTATATTTGGAGTTGATATTTTTGCCGTATACTCCCCGCATGACACACACGAAAGCATAAGGCTCGTTTGCAATGACAAGAATCCGGATACATATCACGGAAGCGAAGCACATAACAGTGTGTTCAATTCCAAATGTGACGCATGCGTACGCGGATAACGTACGGATCCTCGTAAGAAAGTTGGCCAACTCTCAACCATATTGTCAATCCGTGTAGCCAATAAGAATAGAGTATTTTGTTTGCTGATAGTTTTCACTGTGATCGTGGTATTAACGGCAAGGGGACTAGTTTCCCGTGCCTATTAAAAGTTTTGTTTTAATAAATACGCGCGCATGGTTTGGAATTAGTATTTACAGTGTTGAAACTTGAAAACTTATAAAAAAAAATGGGGCGTGCACATTATGAAACTTCATAAAAAATGAGTAATTTCTAATGTCGAAAATATTAGATCGTTACGTTCGTGTGTATTGTTACAGATGGAATACATCCCAGTTCGTCCTCTCGTTGCGTCTGCGTGTTTTCTTACGCATGCGCGTATTATAAATGTGAAAGGCAAGAAGGGGCTGCGTGGTTAAGTAAGTGCAGGGTTGAATGGTAGCATGAGGCGGGCTGGCTAAGTGGCTGCGTGGGGAACTGTGCAGTGTTGCCAGGCAGCGGCAACACTGCGCTCTATCGATCCGACCCCGCAACGCCACCCCCCCCCCCCTTAATCCCGTTCTCACGCAGTGCGGGAACAACCCTCGTGCGAGCTCTAGTGCTGCTACCCCGGGCTGGCTGCAGCCCCCCCCCCCCCCCCAAAATCATTCCAACTCGTGCGCTCCTTTTATACCACCCTGTATACTGCACGCCACATCACGTTACTCCAACCAGCTCACATTCAATCTCGATCTTAGTCTCTTGCTTCACACACTCTACAATATTGTCGGCGAACTTGAAAGCTACAGTATATAGTGTATTCACAATTTCTTTTGAATCAAACCTTTGCAAAAACTGCCGTTCAATGACGTGTTTGGTTGTTTCCTAAATATTACGTGTATCACAATCGTTTTATAGTTCTGTTAAAATACCATACGTCTGGTTAAATTGTACTTTAATTTTATCCATAGATTATATTTGATATATAATTAATATACGGGGAGAAAATACGTATATTGGCATTGCCTGGCAATAAATAGTTCCGCACTAATAACGTGACGTCACGTGCTCGTAGGTCCACCGAGATGACGTTAGTCTTACGATCAGACCTTTTCCATTACGTATCCCCCAGCCGAGCAGATACTGCAGTGCAGGCGTGTAACCTAATCAGTAGACATGGATCGGTAGGTAGAAGTATGTGCCGGCGGTACAGCAGCTTATGTTGTTTTAGTAGCTGAAACTTGACGTAATTGTCTAAAAAAGTGCCCGACAAATTAAAACTTTTAAAGATGTTCCATGTACATACACGCACGTTGCATAAGGTGGTCTACCGTTGTTAGTTACAACTCGGACGCTCTATCAATATGTAGCTCCAACTTTGACAATAAAGTTAATATAAGTCGATATAAGTTTCGCGAAAATGCATCCGCACAAATAATGCGTATAAGTTAGTATTACTATTTCCGCCTAAGAATTTTTTTTAAACACTCTTCTCTATAAAATTCCAAAGCTTGTACCAACACGCCTGTAACTTCAAAATATTTACAATGTATTACCTAGCTGATAACTCATATCATCTAATGTGTTTGTAAATTAGTATTTATTATCTCTAGGCTATTTAACGGAAGCTAGGAATCTGTATTTTTCCACAGCTGTTCGTTAATAAAATTAAAATCATGAAACTTGTGTGTTAATAACACAGACCATTTAACACTGTCAAGTGTCTTATTAAATTCTATCAGTTGAATTAGAATTATTGATTACTCATGCAGTTATATTTATTGAATTTAATCGAATAGGATAATTAAGTTTAAATTTTTTTTTAACACAGCTGTATTCAATAAATATTAAAGTTAAAACTTTAATATTTTTTGAAAAGAAAAATTTTAAGTTAAAGAATACATATATGTTCAGAATTTTGTTCAACCCACTACAAACCATGCACTACACGAAAAAAACTTGTCGAAATCAATACAAATGTTTTTTTTTCCAACATGACATATTTACTTTGTATGAAATAATTACATTCAAATACTTTTGTCGCTGAAATGCTCATTAAATACTGTATTATGGCACAGCACTTTGAATCATTTAAACAGTACAAATACAGCGTGCTAGTTAAAAAATTCTATTTAAGAATACATAGAACATATTAAAGATAAACATTGGCGGAATTATTCAATGGCTTGAAAGACAAAATGGCCATGGATATCACGTCCAAGTAACACAGGATTCAATAAATAGAATTAAATAATTTTGAAGATGATTTGAAGTGAACTTTGAACATGTGAGAGGGCCTAAAGATTGTTCAAGTTAACTATCAGGCAGTTTATGAAGTTATCGTTGAAAATAAGTGACTTACGGTGTTACTTGTAGTATACAATATTCCGGATATCCTCGCCGAATTCATTTGTTGGGGAAACAGCAATAGGGGAAAATAGTTTGCCATATTTCATAGAAAATTTGGGCCAGAAAGCGACGTGAAAAGTCTACAGCAATGACGTGTAGATGTAGCATTTCATTGTCAGAGGTACCAATTGGGGGGGGGGGGGGGAGGATGCCAAGCTGTTCTTGGAAACAGCCCACATTGTGTGGGGCAATATTTTCACTGTGCGTTCCTTCCCATCTCGAACCAGTTTCTCCGCCGGTATCTTTCATGTATACGCACAGCTAAAGGCTGTTTACGATAAAGTGAGCACTTTTGAAATTAACCTTAGAAAAAAGCCACTGCCCCTACCTGTATATATTTTAATGGGCGACATGTTGGTAACGATGGGTGGTAAGCAGGTTCCGTATGTTAACGCCGAATAAAAAGTGTAATGTAACCATTGGTCATAACTAAAACTGTTTCTTTCGCGTTCTGTTTTTTTTAAATGCATCAAGTGTAAAAATGAGCATATTAGTTAACAATTTAGTTTTCTAATAATTTCAGTTTCTTGACAGACGCATGAATATTGATGCTATCCACGGCTACGTTAAGTTTGCATAAGGCGAATGAATACACAACGTGCACACAAGTAGATCTTAAGTAGGTTTTTAAAAAGTGCTCATTTCACAGTGAATAGCCTATACGTGGAGGATCGCCTGTAGACGGAACCACCGGCATACGCTAGACGCACAGCAAATAAGGCTTTTCCACAGCCCGTTGTCCTTCGCACATCCCACCTGTGACGTCAGGGGTCACCCCTGACTCTTCTACTTGCGTGCGCATTATTTTTCATGTAAACTTAACATTGCCTAGTCACTTTATTCATGCGTCGATAAAATAAAACTGATACGAGAAAAAAAAATTAACATATATTCTTGTACTTATATATAACTTCATTATCCACAAGTGTTAATTTAACACTCATGAGTCATCGTTAAGACATAAAGCTACGTTCGCTCCATCGCTAAAAGTTTTACTGGGCACATGCCTGTCACGAGGCCTGTTAGCAGGTAGGGACAGTGTCATTTTTCAAAGGTTGATTTCATAAGTGCTTGTTATTGATGGTCGGACTTAAATCGGGCAAATCTCCGGTACTATGAAAACAAAAGTTTGCCAGGTAATTCTCTGATAGATGTGTACCTGGTTGGTGGACCATTAATCGCGCACTTAAAAACTCGACGAGTGTCCTGTACAAAATACTCCTTTGGAAAATATTTGTGGTTTTCTGGTGCTAATTGGTGCCAATTTAAACTGTAGACGTTACTTTGGTAGGATGGCTGCCTGGTTCGCTTTGAGTGTTCAGTTTTTCTGTGAAATAAATGTGGGGCATTTATATATACCGGCGCGTTATGTTGGAAGATTTACATACCTTCAGCGGTTCGGAAGACGTTAGAGTGAAAATTTGAGCTGAATAAATCTGTAATTTTTAGGAGTGGTTAATTTTTATTGACAAGTTTGTTTAAAAAGCGTTTACTTGTTCCGCAAATTAACGGGGTTTCCCATGCGTGCAGTGCTCGTACGAAGCAACATAAAGCCATGGTCCACTTGTAGCATTAAGGAGCATCGCAAACAGTGCCGCATATGTGTATTAGACTGGTGATGCGCGCGCAGCTACGGTGACTCCACGTCATCCAAGCATGCGAGATGTGACGTTACAGAGGAAGGTTCAGTGCGTTCTTTGGCTCGGAAATTTGAATCTGCGATGTGCGATCGCCGTAAATGAGCTGACACACGAAGCCACTGAATTTCGAGAGAAATTGTGGAATTATTATTTTTTATTATATTTTTTGCCGACTGTATCGTAGTTCTTTTAAATGTAGGTTACATTTAACTATAGTCAGTTCACGGTAAAGTGAGCACTTTTTAAGGTCCTCCCCACAAGCATTAACCACTAATAAACATATCTTATTGCAGCCTCAACATTTAATTTTGAGGGTGGTGAAATGTATACAGTATGTTTATTGGTAACATTGCAATGTTTATATTTAAAAGTAGCATTAAGATGGAAATTTGATGAAAGAAGAAATTTAGAAGGGCCTTAAAAAGTGCTCACATTACTGTAAACGGCCTATACACGTATATTTTAATTCTGTTAGTGTTAGTCTATGCGAGGTACCTTCGCACTTTTTAAATCGCAACTTTTATAAATCACTTTGTGTCTCGCGCTTGGTTGTTTAAAGGTGACTTGCAAGGTTCGATACGTCTTAACATAAAATACCATTCTTTTTTAATTTAAACTTTTACTTAAGTTTCAACTATTAATTATATTATTAATAAAAAACGGAGAGAAAATAGCTGTGTTGGTAATGCCTAGTAAGAAATAGTTCTTATGCCAAATATGATTACACTAGTACGCACGAACGCAGCGCGCTGTCCTTTAGACTGCCAAGCTTTGTTTGCGTGAGGCGGAGGCGCATCCGGGAAGTAGAACTTTAGCAGGACTTCAGAAAGCAGGTTGTGCCCGTGAATGGACTACACCTGGGAATAAGTTAATTTGCTAGGCTGCTAGCTGCCCTCTTGCTACGACCTCGACCAACATGTGTGGCGTGTGTCACTTTGGCTTGAAGTGGCCTGGAGACGTCGGCAATCTCGTTCAGAACAGGCGAGACTGAACTGAAGCCGCGCATTTACAGGCGGGGACTCGGTTCAACGTGTCTTATCTTTGAGTATCACACGGTAATTTCCCTGGCAAGCTAATAAAGTCACCTGCTTCTTGATTAACAAGTGTTTTGTTCTTGTGTCGTCACATAGCCTTACTGTCTACCTGCCAGAGATATGAGTAGGTCCTGGTTCACATGAAAGGTACAGCAAAACACTGGAACAACCAATTGGAAACAAGTCTGTTTCCCGCACGACCCGCTCTCAGATATCTGCTCTCTGAGAAAACGGATATCGGAAATTTCCCAGAATTCCGCTGTTCACATGATGTATACCTAAAATTTCGTGATCTATAAATTTATTTCGGTGTTAACAACCTACGGTGGTTAAATGTTTGTATGTTTGGTGAAATATGCGACTCGTAATGCTCATTTTAAGTAACGTATTTATGAAATGTAGTTTGAAAATAAACGGATAGTTAACATTAAAAAATATAATTTTGGAAGTATACAAAATTTCACACTCCTGAATTGATTCGACAAACATTCCTACTACATTTAAGTTATTAAAGTAAGAAAAAAATGGGAAGCATCTACAGTGTTCTCAAGTATTAATTTTCCAAAAATGTTGTTTTAGGCTGTTAACGATAAGTGATCACTTTTGAGGCTCTAGTTCCTTTTATTTCTTCCAGTTTTATCCTTGAGCTATTTTTTTTTCTTTTCTATATTTCCGTGTAATTAATACAGTGTGCAGATTCCACAGCATTTGGACGTTCACGTTTAAGGCTGTAATAAAATATATTAGACTATTATTCCAAATGAGAGGACTTTCAAAAGTGCTCACTTTATCTGTACAAAACGTATTACAATACCGAAAGATTAAGCGTGGTCTTAAACAGATATTCCAACCTAATAAAAAAACTTAATCTGCTTACTTCGGAACAAGCAGAGGTTGCTTTCTCTCTGTCTTCGGCTAGCTTGCGTGTGTGTGTGTGTGTAATATATATATATATATATATATATATATATATATATATATATATATAATCCCTTCGCGGTTACTTCATCATTTTCTGGAGCCCAGCTAAAGTTCTAACTTCAGGATATTCCTCCTCGTGTATGCAAAGTCTAACCAAGTATAGAAAATCTCACCAAAGGGACAACACACCGCATTCGTGCGCACTCAGTGTTATATTTTGCTTAAGACATATTTCGTACTAGGTATTGTCAGCCCACCCAGTTTCTCCCTGTCTTTATTCATACCAATAATTATTATAGTTTATACACAAAATATGTTAAAGGTAAATTTAACTAAAAAGAGATTTTTGTGTTCACACAGGTATAAATCGGTAGTGATACACGACATAATTAGGGAAAAATCGCACACTTGATGTGAGAGGTTTTTAGTGAACAAGATGAAGGGATTTTGACGGCTCTTAAATGCGAGATCCTGAGAGCACGGGATGTATAGGTTTGATTCGAAAAGTATGAAGAACTCTCGAATAGACTATACATGCGCGATATGTTACATAATTAAATGAGAAATTGTGCTAAATATGTGTTAATTCTTCTTGCTGTGTGTGAACTAATTTGCATAAGCAATTTAGATATTCTCCCATGTTTTGCATTAGAGATCTGGTATGGAACCCACTTGGCGTTGTTATAGAAAGCAGCAAAAAAAAAAAAATGCATTGTTTTAAAACTCAGTGCATGCTGTAGGAACTGCCAACATGAGAAAGTGAAAACAGTAATATGACTCATGCCGGTGTACGTATGAGTGGGTTTGTGAAGTGAGCACTTTTGAAATCAACCTTGAAAAAAAAAACTTGGCTCGTTAACGGCACAAAAGCTACCGGAAACACTGGCACGTATGGCTTCCTGTTGCTGGTGGCAAACAAAGTAACATAGTTACAAGACTTGGCGTAATATTGCGAGTGCATGATGTTTACGTTCATGGCTGACAAAGGTTTCATTTTTTGCATTATACATATAAATAGTACGAAATAGCATATCAGTAACATTTATAGGTTCATAATATTGTCAAGTTTTAATTTCACTGAAGCATGAATATGATCTATTAACGGTTTCTTAACACATTATGAATCAAACATTTAAGAAATCACCCCATGTATGGCAGGTTTGGTAGTTTCTTAAATATGATGTATATCACGAAACGTCTTAACTTTTGTTAATGACAAAATTACTGTACTTTTGTTTAAATGAAAATTTTATTTATACTTTATCATTATATATTTATTAATTTCATAATTAATATGATTAAAACCGTGAGAACATGTGTTGTTAAACCTAGTAATAAATACACTATCGACAAGAAAAGCAATCGGGCACCTGTCCACAATGTTTGTTTGATGGTTGTCACCCAGTTAGAATCTCGTAGGGCCACCTCTTGTGGCTATAACAGCAGCCACCCTGGCATGTAAGAGTGTTTGCAGGACATCCACGGGGATTCGTCGCCATTCTTCTTGCAACCATTCCAGGAGTTGAGCAATGGATTTTGGCCGCGGCTGACGAGCCCTCGCCCGGCGATCCAATTCGTCCCAAAGTTGTTCGGTTGAGGTGGGGGCTCTGAGCGGGCCAGTCTAATCTGTGAACGTTGTTGGCGTACCACTGCTTAGTAGCCCTTGAAACATGGCATCTAGCATTGTCATCCTGGAAGTATCACGGGTCCATTCCGTAAAAACGCTACAATGTTGGGAGCATTTAATTATCCAGAATGTTACAATAGGCCTTTGTGTTCATGCTACCACGGACAAACACCAGCTGTCCTACGCCGAAGGCCATGAAGCAGCCCCACACCATCACTCCACCACCGAATTTCCTAGTTGGAACTATACACTGACAGAAGCCGTTCCCCGGGTAGACGTCACACCCATACACATCTCTCGGACCGGAATAATGTAAACCTCGACTCATCACTCGACAGAAAAGATTTCCACTGCTCCAGTGTCCAGTTGCGACGGTCCAAACACCACCGGAGTCGCAGAGCTTTATTGCTCGTGGTATGGGGCTTATGTGCAGCTGCTCTTCCTGAAATATCAGTCGGTGGGCCTCTGTACGCAATGTTCCAATGGAAACCAGGAGTATCTCCTGTTGCTGCATGAAACTCCTGTCTGATGGTAACCATGGGCTGTGCTCTATTTTTGACAATTTCACGTTTCAGAGTTCTGTGATTTCTGTCGGTCAAGATTGGAGGTCGCCCAGAACGTGCAGCATTGGCACAATGCCCATCGACCTTCCACTACGCAGGACTAATGTTACCGTTGATTTGGGTCTGTGTACCTTTCGTGCAATCGCACGGCTAGACAGCTCACCGAGATGGCAGCCCACAATCACGCCCTTATCGAAGTCCGATAGCTCTGTACCTCGTGCCATCTTGTCAACTGGTTCTACACCGGACTACAGCGTATGGCGGCCACACAAGTCAACTGACGTATTGAATTACCTATCTTCATGGGTGCCCAATTACTTTTTGGGCGAAAGTATAGGTCGTATGGAAATATTAGTACAGAGTCCGCACGGATGCGGTGCGTTGCCTCATTGGTGCACTTTTCTAGACTCGGTTAAGCTTTGTTTTCACGAGGCGGAGTATTATCTCGGAAGTAGGACTTAAGCAGGGCTTCAGAATAATTGGAAATAACCGCAAATGTCCTATATGTGAGTATGGGCCAGAGGATATAACAAATCAGTTATAATGAAACCACAAGTTTACGCGACAGCATGCTGCGTATGTCGCATCTCCTTTGATATATTTTGCGTTCTATTTGTTGACGACGGTTCTTAATTGTGGCAGACAAATTTCCACTAAGGTTATCATGTTGATTGAACAGGACAAATTGGCAACACGGCTCGAGAGTAACTTGTCTTTTTGACGCGAGTGTAGGTTTGCAGTTGTAATTAGCGGCAATACCGCCGTGGCAATCGCTTCACGGTGGCTTGGCCGTGGAAAATTAGGGGCGTTGGGAGGCTACGCAGCCAAGTGAGAAACATTCGAAAGCATATGGTTGGTAATATGAAATGGGCGAAGATAATTTGACGCATAAAAGTGAGCCGGTTTGCGGCCTTGTAATGTGGCAACGACCGAAAATAACGGTCCTAAAAGCTCTTCCCTGATGGCGACTTGTTAAGCAGAATGTTTTCCATTAGAAGTATAAAAACTAAAAGTAGCAGTTTGTATAATTGTCGACAAACCTAGCTCCTTGTGCAGGTTGCCTCCAGGGAAATAATTAATTTGTTGCATATGTTTCCAGGTTATTTGGGAGTTTTCCATACTCTTATTTCTTTTTTTGCTAAATATTTGCTCAGAAAGAAATGTTAAAATGGATGTTGCCATTAAGCTTAGGACAGTATATGAATCCAGTGCATGTACTCTTGATCAGTTGGCCTTGATCCTGCCCCGCATCATGAGCCCTTTTCCTCTTGAGAAATATTTTGTTTTATTTATTCACATTCCACTCTACGCCAATTTAATCTGTCTTTGTGGCTTAAACACGCGTTTCACGGCGGTTCAAAGTTAACACTGCTAACCAATTAAATATTTCAAACAGTTGTGCATCGGGGAAACGATCTGGGGCTTGAAGGGCAAATGACCCGTGCCCTCGGCTGGAGGGGACATTATAGGGTGTATCATCGCCCTTACCACGAATTCTGACAGCGATAATATGACGTCACTTCGGGATGCACTTTCTAAGGACACTTGGCTGATGAATATGATCACGGCCTAGGACTGCGGCACATGAGTCGATCAAAACGTCTTGGAGCTTTTCCGAACAGAATTTCTGTTTCTGCTGGTTATTCAGTTCGTTCTACACTTCTGTATGTGCCTGTACGCTGGAGCGTAAAGTGTGCTTTGTTTTTCTTACTTTCTATTGTGCGAGAACAATGCTAAGTCTTTATTTTGCCTTTCATTGTACATTGAAAGTTTATCTGCGACTGAGTGCTGCAATAGCGTGGGTTTATAATAAAATTCTATCCTGTATTGCAAGAATCGCCATAGAAACATGGCTACTGCTGCGAAACTGTACATTTAGAGTTGTAATACTGTATTTCCGAGGTATATAATATGGTTGCCACTCTGTTGGAACACTTGGAAAATCGTAGAAGTGTCGGGGGAATTTTAATGGTATCGGGGATATGTCTGGTAATTTTGAACACACTATTTAGTGTCTGGGAACTACATGATACGCAAGCTATGTCGCGCTGTTCTATAGTTATTCACACGCCAATGACAGAAGAAGCGAACGCATGAAGAGCAATATATAGGAATTTTTTTTTCAACTGTGTGGTGTGACCGGGTGTCAAATCAGTTTTTTAAACTTCACACGATTACTTTAGTAGCACGACTAGCTGCAATATTGCTACATTTGACTTGTGGCACGTTTGCAGCCATTTTATAGCAGATATAGTAAGGGCTAGCAATCTAGTTAAGTTTGTGTCAAGGTGGGAAAACCTTTTTACTTTGATTATAGTTATTACAAATTGCATCGGATAGAGTGGTTCTGCAATTTGTAACTAAACGTGGCTTTCTTTTACCTATGATACAATGTGTGTACAGTTATAAATGTCTAGTACTATTTGTATAATGGATGCTAGTTTTCTTAGCCCTATAATACAGTATGCATGCATATATATATATATATATATATATATATATATAATATATATATATATATATATATATATATAATTAGTTCGGGCGTGTTGTTTTGCAGGATCTAAGTAGGTAGCTATTTTGGTGATCAAGTATGCTTTGATGTATTTTATAGAAGAATCGGCTTCACTTGTGTAGAAATTGGCAATTTTCGTGCCATAGTTTCAAGTTTAGAGTAATTATGTAGAATTACTAACTGTAGGAGAATTTACATTGTAAAAGATGTTTTTTTTGTTCTCAATTTTACTGCGTGGTATTTAGCAGTTGTAAAAAGGAATATTTAGAAATTGTAAAAAGGAAGGATCATAATGATATTTTGAAGTAAATATTATTTTCTGACAGCTTTAGGTTGCTAGGTCCGGAATTCAGCCGAGAAAGGCAAATAGCCAAGACTCCTACGTGAATTTCCCTACAATTTTACTTAATGAAAACAAAACGGAAGAAAATTTAAGAAACAGAATTAACGGGTTACTCAGATCCCTAAACAGATGTCTGATTCAGAAGAAAAATCTATTAAGGGTGTGGCTTACATAGCTTGCAGCCATAGTTTAAATGGGTAGTAAATTTAAAATTCCTTCTCAATGCATAAATTGTAAAGATAACTATTTCAAACAAAAAGCATTCTACGTGACATTTATCAAGTAACACTGGTACATAAAGAAATTGTAATTTTATGCTAAAATTTTCCCCCTAAAATTGCATTTACAAATTAATTTTTGTGCTAAAATTTTTAATGTGGCAATATTTGGAGAACATTTTCTCTCTAAAACCGTTAGAACTGATGCATCTGAAGAATTCCTTGTACATTGATTCCCCATTTAAACTTTGTGTCTAAAAGGCTTGGCAGGCAGCGCATTTGAGCGGGGCCAGTGCCCGCCATTTTGGATTTATGTAACTTCCGCCACAGTCTACATAACATATTTTGCATTATGTTTCACTGATTGACATTACTGACTAATACACTCTTGTATTAGTCACACACTCTAATCAATTTATTATTATATATACCACATCATGGTATACAATGGCTAGCATTAATTTTCTGCCACCGATGATTATCGAGGTTTCATGTCCTCGTGTTACATTAGAAATGAAGATAAACATAAAATATATTACACAATCATTCTTGTGTGCTTTAAATTAATGCAACAGTAGCCAACAACTAAAATGAGCAGCGCAGGTTAATGAAACACAATATCACGTCCTCGCGTGCTGCTAAGTACGCCACTTGTGGTGGACACGTGACACTGGCATGATTCACATTGCGTTCGTACCCGTGTAATTTCCTGCATGCTCTCTGCACGGAGAGGTTGTATTGGGTAGTTCTGCTGGCTGCATCAGTTAGGCACATGTGACGTGTAGGCAAGAATAAAACGTCTAAACAGCAGCAGCTGGTAATCTTACTTGATGCAAAGAAGAAATCTCGACGAGAAATTGCGCACTGGAATCTGCCGAGGTCCACTGTCAGTTATAAGATTTGAGACGGAAGACTGAATATATTCGATACTTCAAAAAGGAAAGCCATAGAAACTTAACGAGGGATAAAAAGTCTACTAATCAGGAAAACAAAGAAAGATCCGAAAATTACTGCTTGTAAACTTACCACGGAGGCACTCAATAAATGATGAAAGAAGTTCCATCCAGAAACCACAAGAGTTATCAGAAGAGCTGGTGGAATGATGCAATTTTTTCTGATGAGACGCAAATTAATATTTTTGGTTCTGATGGGAGGGTAACAGTGTGGCGCAAGCCAAATGAGCTAAAACCTGGGAACTTCCAACGTACTGTCAAACACGGTGGAGCTAGTATTATGATCTGGGGCTTTATATCTTCAGCAGATGTTTGAGAGGCTGTACGTGTTCGGTGGAAAAGGAAGACTTATCTCAACATCCTAAAAACGAACTAACACGAGTGCTGAAAAGCTGGCATCAAGAACACATTTCATTTCTACCAAGATAATGCAAAGCACAAGTCGTACATTGTGAACATCTGGATTTTGTAAAACTGTCCAGAAGTGATTAACACACCTCAATCACCCGATTTGAATCTCGTGGAAAACCCTGGAATGAACTCCAAGGAAGACTGCGGACTACTACAATTAGGTCCACAAAAAATTAGAGAAGTTTCAAGGAAGAATCTAGTAAGATTGGCTCCGAATGTGCCAGGAAAATAATTGCTAATATGCCACAACACCTGCGAGAAGTAATTAAAACAATGTCCATGCTACCAGGCACTAAAAGACTTAGTTTGCAAAAAAAAAAAAAAATATTTGTGTGTAAATCATGGCCGAATATTAGTGGCGTACTTTTAATGCATTGAAGGCAAAATCGTATTAAATTGCATTGCTCATTTCCGTTAGTGGCTACCCGTATATTTCGTTTAAAGCACACAAGAATGGTTGTGAAATATGTTTTATGTTAAGCTTCATTTCTTGTTCAACATAAGCCATGAAACCGCGATAATTATCGGGGGCCGAATATTAAATATGAACCACTGTAAGAAAGTTACAAAGCGCGAATGGTAAAATACTTTCCCATACATTCATAGTAATATTCCTATAGTTGAACAGGAAATAATCAAATGAGTAGGGAAGTTCCCAACATCGTATAGTAGTGTTACCATTTCTCTCTCGAAATTCAGTAGGTTAAACAAAGTTCGTTAAATGATGGAGGTCCTAATTAAATAAGAGTTAATTGTAATTTCCTAGTGCTATTTACATAAACTACAAACAAAATTCTCTCGACTTAACATCTCACAATAAATTGGTATCATTTACTGTTTTCATTTAATGACTTCAATTAATACAATTTAAAGTTACCTCAAAGAAATCAGTGAAATTAAATAAATAAATTCAGTCCCAATAGACAGTGTGTCAAAACCTATTAAATTATTTTTTATAAAATCTGTCCATATTTAACAGCTTAGTATTGACAAAATCCGTATTACGTGTCCACTCTCCCAGCTCAGTTTAATCAATGTCCCACTAGTCTGCAATGTTAGTGTGCTCAGAGCGCCCTCGTGCACAGTAGGCTTCACTCGTCGGGTTCCTCACCCTCTCGTCAATTCACACAACGAACACCTCGTTCGCAGTCGTACTGCATTTGACTTCGTGTCCACGCTCTGTTAGATGGCCTTCGCCAAAGCCTGATGGATTCTGGGCCGCTGCAGTATTTAAAGGGCTGTAGGCAATCTTTCAAAAATGTCGGTAATTCCCTAGTTGCGCCGAGTGTCCTAATTTCCAGAATATTCTTGCGCCTTCTACATTTGTTGGCATCTCCAGTAATGGGAGGAGGGGATATGACTCCAGCCAGTAAACGTGCAGCGCGACGTGCTGCCCTCCTGGTGGAATGAAGAGGGGCAATGGGGGGGGGCAGCACGTAACTGAACTCGTGGCCGGTGTGAGCTACCGCGCGTAACAGTAACAATGCTAAACATTTCCATATTTCCAGTCTGATACAAAGTACTATTTCCATACACTGTATAGGGTAAAATCTTACATTACAGTTTAGGAAGTTAACCAGAAATTTTTCCCAGTGCATGCACCTAATGTACACACAGTAGTACTACTTGAGTTGCAACATGCCAGTCTCATTTCCACTACAACACACAGATTTTACAAACCTAACAAATCACTAATACGTAATAAAACTCTTTTCTACTCTCAAATAAACATCAGTATAAATAAATGTACGGGAACTACGTGAACGTATAAAACGCAAATGTAAACAAACTACTTTCATAAGAAGGTGAACGAATAATAAGAGTTTCTAAATGATTTCAGCTAGCGCACAAGTCCTTGCATGCAAGCCACTTGCATCGTGTGACTTGGCTAACTCGTTTGCAAGTTGAGTTGAACAAGAAAGTCGTACACCTTCTTGTAAAAGAAAGTGAACCGTGTGCAACAGGCTTAATGTTACTAGTATGACATTATTACAAGCAATAATTTTTTTACAAATATTTTATTTAACTTTATTCGTTTGTATGTACGGTAGGTGTCTGTGAGGTCTGTCCGGCGCCCACCGATTCACTAGCAATCACGATGTATTTGGTGGACAAGTTGTCTACTACTGGTGGCGCGTAGTTTGTCTCGGAGAATTCCTCGTTTACACATGGTTGTGTAGGTAAAAGACCATCCAAACTTTGAAACTCAAGAAGGAATTCAAATGACTGACCGCATATGTGTATGTGAAATACCATTTGAAGATCTGCGCGAGCTCGCATTCAAATGTCAAGTACATTGTCGCGCACACGTGTAAGATGAATAATGAATATTCAGCATGCCGGTTCAACTTCGTGCGAATAGTTCATTTATAAATAAAAGCTTGCTGGTTTTGAAAGATTTTTTTAAAAATACAGTTTTCCCGTCGGCTACATGTTAAAAACTGACATATGCAGTGAATCAGTGACATTGAAATAGTTTGAAAAGCTATTATTTGTGATGCGATGTGCGCGAAATGTCGTCAGAGCTTTAGAAATGAAACGAGTCGTAATAAGGAAATGTAGGGAAGATTGATGTCGGGAGCTGGTGTACTCCTTAGCAGTGTAAAGCCTAGTACACACGGGAATCTTTATTGTACTAGAAAGAAGCCGGTGTGTATATACTAGCCTTAATGCGGGTAGTAGTGAAGCGTGGTGGTGACGCAAGGCTGGTGTGCGAAGTGTGGGCGGACTGTACCAGGCCGGACATCAAACATGGCGCCGCTAATAATAGCGTCGTGTGCCAGCCACGTACTCCACAGCCTAGCGTCGCACCCAGCCAGTGTTGCCCGCCCTCACCTCACAACTCTACTCCCTTCACCCGGGACGCACTTCATCTTGAGACGCAAGCTGTTCTGGAACTCATTGCCGTACCATTTACCACATTCACAACTGAAGTTGCGTTACCATTCTGCGTCTTGAACATCTGTTCTAGCTGCCCTCCTCGCTGCAACTATACAGCAGACAAACTTTATTTTAAACGCGACTGGCAACATCGGCAATCTGGCTCGCAGCCAGACGGCAGTTACACTACATATTTTTTCGGAGGCAAGGGATTTTTCTGTCCAGAGACCTAAAAATTGTATATAAACCAAAAATGTAAGAGTAAGTTGTATTTTGGTTGGTTTCAGCTGAAGTTTCGGCCGTCATTGCAGTCGTCAGGGTAGAAGGAACTGTTGTGGGGCCTTATTACTTTTACAAGCCCTGGGAATGTGTTCTGCATTCTGATTGGCAGTTACTCTGGCCAACCAGTGTGTCCAGGAAACCAGAAAGCACCCCGTTCTGCCTTAATGTACAGAAATAGGTAGCCTTATCTTTAACTCTCTGGTTCCGAGATAACAACCCATACAATCCACAAGTTCGCTAAATTCTCACAGGTAAAACATTAACACGCTGTGTAAAACTTAGAAGGTAAGTATGTGCTACCATGAAGATGTCGACAATGTTGACAGAAATTTCAGGATATTCTTACTGAGACGTGGCTGGAACTCGCACAATAGCTGTGAAAGCTGGCAACTCGGATTTCTCGGTTCCAGGCGTCCTGAAGATGGGAAGTTGTCGGAGACTAACTGGGGTCCTTCTCTCAGGAAAATGTAAAAAAAAAAAACTTAACCTTGAAAGGAATATGCCCGCCTGTGGGGGGAGGAAGGTGAGCCTAACCACCCTCCGTAGTAACGCCACTGGCCGGAGAGTAAAGACGGCGGGAACACAGATGAAGGCGTAGACATGTTCTGCTTATGGAAGAAGTTTGGCCACCCTCGACTGAAACATTACGAACAATGCGTTAACAGGGTGGCCACTCGCTGGGAAAGCAGGGGAAATTCAGCGATTTTCATGTGACGGGGAAATGTCAGAGATGTCGAACTTTCACCTAGGTCAAGGGGAAATTTTATTTTGTGAATACAGGATAATGTAACTAAGAGCATATGTGTTTTCATATTTCATTTTTTAAGTTGGTGAACTGGCATTAATACATCTTTTCCCAAGTGAAATAGCCTATACGTACAAAATAAGTATTAAGTTTGTATTGGTCACGCATATGAAGTAAGTTGTGTGTATCGTGAGAAATATGGATTGAATCAAATGTTGGTCGTGTTAGATTATGTTGCAGAGTTATTTAATGAAATATCACTAATGGCATATTTGTTCTGTCAATGATGAAAATAACTGTGTCGTTTCAGTATCCGTGGAAATAGGTAAGGGAAAATGGCAAGATACTGTCTGGAAAACGGGGAAAAGTCAGGAAATTGAAAAAATGGAATTTCAGTTGACTCTCTGATTAAAGTGTTTAATTTGGGTTTCGAAACCTGAACTTCTTGGTCGAGGGCTGGCCTCGCAGCTGGCTAGGAAATTAGTGTTTAATCTGGCAGATGCTGTCTATTTTAGAAGGTGTGTGTGTGTGTGTGTGTGTGGAGCGTCGGCGATGTGGAAACGTTTTGGAAAGCCCTGCAGCAGATGTGGAGAAGTGTTGGCATTCGCAAGTCTGAGTGTATGTTTGGCCAGCCAGGCGGTAGCTTGTTAGGTTTGCGTGGCCGGATCTTTGTGTCGCAGAAGCACTAAGGGTGACGCACGCTCGCGTATCCTATGTGGCATCGACCTTTTACGCAAGGCTCTCCGCGACCTACAGTTTTCCGTTATTGCAGCGTGTAAACTTTCATTCGTGGTTAAATAAATACTGTGAAATCTTAGTGCATTAAACACTTTTCTTTGTAAACGTTTATGTTAGTTTTTAACCCCTTTCAATTCATAGCTGCTCTGACAAAATATATCTTCTCCGCGTCTGCTTACGTGATATCTGATAAGAACGATTGCGCTTATTCGTAATAACTTTGGAAAACAAATACATAAGGCTTATACAAAATTCGTAAGGGATGGTGGGTGGTCTTGCTGAAAGTAAAACAATTAAGTTAATTTATTTACCTCGTTATAAAATACACACTGCTATTTGTGGAATACAACTGCATATGGGATAAAACTATCAAAACTTGGATTATTTATATGGGTGAGCGTTTTTTTAATGCCAGTCTCAATTATATTTTAAGTACTTACCGGCTGCAGTCTTTGAATCTTAGCTTTCAGTTCTACTTGTACGTTCACAATGTCCAATTCCCGTACATTTTCATTCCAGATGTCTGTCACTCGCACGTCAAAGTCCCATTTGATACAATCCACCCTGTCGGCTTCTGTCCTCTCCCCTCAGATGGTCGCCCACTCGCTCTTCATTGCCCCGTTGACCTTTGCCTCCCGAAACTTTTTCCCCGCTCTTATTGCTGTAATAATATGTAAAGAAATTAGTTATCATTAACTTCATTATAAATAAAAAGTAACAGCTTTGTAGAGTTTGATAGTATTGTAAATAAAGAAATTACATGTAGCTCTTTTATTACATTAAGATTTGTCACCAACTGGGATTTTCTCAGGCATATACATTGTACATGTGCAGCTGTCCCCGGAGCTATTTTAAAGTAACCACAACCAAGCATATGCCAAGTTGGTAAAATACCTTACAGCTTTCTTGGTTTCATGTTTTGTCGTGAGTTCCAAGGGCAGTAAAATAATTTCGACTCCAGATTATGTAGAGAGTACAGTGTTATGTTTATCCGGTAAACGTAGTCTCATTCAGTGTGTATGGATAAAGTGCTTAGAGGTGAAAGTTTTCAAGGATGATGCATAAATCGGCTAGCGAAATAGTTGAAAGATCCTTAGCTCGGAGTTAATTTCACACTTTTAAAAATTCTCGCCATCCTTTCATTTAAATGTAGGCCCCTGTTGTATTTTCCCGTTGCTAACGTTCCACCAGAAGACTTGTATGGCTGCGCCTGCACGCGATAAGATTCCATAAACACGAACGATTTTCTTCGTCGCAAATTCATTCTCCCTTTACAAAATAGCAGACAATTTTGTTGGTGATTTCTGATAGACTAACCAAATATTTTATAATTTTAAAAGATATATGCGTCATTCATTGGTATGCGACGTAAATAGTACTTTTATGGCAAATTGGTATTGTAAGTATATTTTGACAAACTTGGCACGCAGAACCCGCAAGTTTTCAAACCACACTTTTGACATACATTAAAAAAATCTAATATCTACTTTTAAAGAAATATTAAAAATAATTCTGATTTAGTATTGTTATCACTTGACTTAAGAAAAATGTCAGTTTTTGATTTTAGAATTTCTGTTTTTGGTGTAAAAAGGTTCTGTATGTTGAATAGTGGGGTGCAGTGATCCAATGGAAGCTATTTCACTTCCACCTTGAATTAGTTTCTAAAGAACTGATCATATTAAGTGTAATTGATTGCAGCGTGTTGACTGTCGCGGACTCTACTTTGGCCGTATTCAGCAGTCCTCGTACACTTCTAAATATACTATAGAATGGTGAGGGGAAGGTTGATGACATTTCAACGCTTTAGCGTAACAGTTTGTGTGTTTGTGTGCGCGTGCGCTTGTGTGCGTTTGTTGACATGGCGGTTGTGCGAAGTACGGAATGGCAGGGCGAGTGTGACGAAACTGCACTACCTTGACCACAAGGCAGTGCACTTATGCAGACAATGCAACAAGCGACAACATCCACCAAACTAGTTTCTACTGCTATCGGCAGTTATCTGGGCGTGGGTAGCGTGGTGGTTCCGCTGGAGGGAGGGAACCACTTGACGCTGCTGGCGCTGTACACACCCAACTGATAACATCGCGCTCTACTACAGCGCCGCGCGACCTACGTATTCTCGACAGGCAATGCACACTCGTTACAGCCCTCGCCTGACCTTTCACGGAGTCTGTCACTAAGCGAACAACCTCGCCCCTTCATGCAGCGGCAATAGACTTTCCCCAACTAGCCCAACTCGTTTTCGACTTATGCAGTTTATATACAAATCCAAATCAGAAAATAGTCTATTCGTGGTTGATAGGTACATGTTTTTGAATTTAACGTTTGAAAAATCACCCATGGCTTGCTTGGTTGTTCACTAAATACGTATACGTGCCACGTATTAAATTAATTTTATACTTGCGTTAGTATAAAAGTGTACTAATTTTGATAACCGGAACTTTTAATTATATTAAAAATGAAAAAGTTAATTTGTAATTAGTATGAATAAAAACCGTGAGAAAATAGGTATATTGGTATAGACAGTTCATAGTAAACTGAGCTCTTTTGAAAGCCCTGCGTGAGATGTACTTGTATTCACGTTGTGCAATCTTCCACCTTACGTAAAATCAACATTGACATGGGCCTCATCACTTTATTCATTTGTCAGTGAAGTGAAATCGTCAAATAATTGTAAGAGTTGATATTTACAAATCTGCTCATCTTTAAACTTCGATGCGTGAAAAAAGAGGAACCGAAAGAAATAATTTAAGTTATCATAAATGGTTACCTACCACTTTTTATTTGACGTTCAGGTATGGAACTAATTTCCTTTCATCGTTACCAACTTTACTAGGTGCATGTCAATCTAAACGCTCGTTAATACATGCGGGTAGGAGCAATGACATTTTTATAAGGTTGATATCAAAAGTGCTCACTTGATCGTGAACAGCCTATAATGACTAGCAAGAGATGAGGTGCATGGCAAATGTGAACTGCAGGTATGGGGTAAGAATACACACAGTACGTACAGGTAGACCGAAGTATGGCGTCGATGGTGCAGAGCCGCTAGCCGGCAGGCTGTCGTGTCGAGTGTTTGCGGGGCGAGCACGAGCGAGTTATCGATCCTCTGGTCGGCGAGTGCTCTGCCACGATGCCGCGGGGGGAGTCATTACACTCGGCTAGGAGCTAAGATTGCTGTAGCTGTGTGCGGCTTTCCTACACAACTCGCAACACGCCATGATACCCCATCACGAAGAGTGAAGACTTAAGTTCGTCGATTCGCGCTCTCTTCACGTATCCTGAATCAAACCTTTGAAAAATCACTCCACGTATGACGTGGTTGGTTGTTTACTAAACGTGCCGCATATCACAAGCGTTTTAAGTTATGCTTTATTTTTGGTTAAATTGAATTTTACATTAGGCCTATATTGTATATATACCGAGAGGTGTACGGAGCGACATGCAAGTTGCGGTAGGTTAGTGGCGACAGGAAGTCTGGGTCGTGACCACCCTGTCTGAATCTATATGGCCCATCGATAAAGAGTCGGGCGAAAGAGGTGGAGCAGAAAATGATTACAATGTTAACTAGTGGAATTAATGTAAATCCAATAGGCATCACTGGAATATTTTTGGTGGTAAATTTATAAGATTGCGGTGGAGCGACTAAATCGAACAAAGGTGAGAGAAAGAGAATGCGAGAGAAAAAATGGGAGCACTCGGAGAAAGCCCTTGGAGAACAAGAGGCAACATGGAATGAGATAGCATGAAGTGCAGTAACAATGGCGGCATACTGGCTGCCAAAATGGTGGGATCCGAGATGGCGGTCGCATGCATGGAACGTTAGAGCAGGAAGTCTGTGAATCCAACATGGTGGTCGCGTGACTGGATTGATAGAGCATGACTAAGACAGAATTTTGGTATGGCATCACGATCGTATGCGCCTTGAAAAGAAGAGTCCGGTGATATATCACTTAATACTTACGGCTTTAAATTTTTTAATTATAAAAATTCAAAAAAATTAAAATTATTTGATCGATTCTTGATTGTATGGGCATTCTTATCAGGCAAAACGTAGTTGCACAATTTTTAGATGACTTGCAACAAAGATGAGTAATCGTATCTACTAAAGCCCGTTCACGATAAAATGAGTACTTTTGGAATCCGTATTAAAAAATGTCGCTGCCCCTGTCCGCATATATTTTAACGGGCGCACTGAAGTACATGTGCCCGGTGAAGTTGGTAACTAAGGACGGAAAGTAATTCCCTATCTTAACGTCAAATAAAACTTATTAGTATCCATTTGTGATAACTTAAATTATTTCTTTCCCTTCCTTCTTTTCCAATGCTTAAAAGTGTAAAAATGAGCAGCTTTATAAAATATTTTCTTTCGTAATAATTTAAGTTTCACATGACCGTCGCATCAATAAAGTGCTGAGGCCCGTGGCAATGTTAATTTTACGTAAGGCGGAAGAAGACGCAACGTTCATAAAGTAGATCATAAGCAGGGCATTCAAAAGTGCTCACTTGAACGTGAACAGCCTATACTACATCGTGCCTTGTGTAGCTGTCACATGACTGTTGCGCACATACTTAGGTATATGCCGTTCACGATAAAGTGAGCACTTTTGAAGTCCTAGTTACTTTTTTCTTTCAACCAATTTATATCCTTCCCCCACTTGTTAATGTAAGCCCTGCCATGTGATTAATAAACACAATGTACACATTCGCCATACCCAAAACCAAAAGTCCGAGGCCATAATGAAATGCATTTATCCAAGCGCAAGGCTCCGAACTGGCGTGCAATGTTCTCGTCGCATTGTGTGTATATGCTGTTCACGGTAAAATGAGCACTTTTGAAAGCCCCACTAAAGATCTACCTAAATGCACGTTATGTATTCTTCCGTCTTAAGTAAAATTAACTTTGCCATCGGCCTCGTAACTTTATTCATGGGTCGGTCAAGTAAAACTTAAAATTATTAGGGAAATGAATATTATGCAAATCCACTCATTTTTACACTTAGATGTATTTAAAAAAAGAAAGCGAAAGTAAAAATTTATCACAAATGGTTACCTAACACGTTTTATTCGATGTTAAGATATAGAAATATTTTCCATCCATAGTTAACATTACTGGGCAAACGTCACTCGCTGCGCCTATTACAATATATGCATTCAGGGGCAGTGACATTTTTCTAAGGTTAATTTCTAAAGTGCTCACTTTATCATGAACGGCCTTTACCTATGGGACTTTCAGCGGTGACGCTGTTATTTTATTGCTGGAAAGTGTGTAGGAAGGTTCAGTGCCAGCCCTCGAGTAGTTTTGTATGTGTGTAGTGCGTATAGGTATTTTGAGATACAGAGCTTGGCAATAGCTGTTTTGGAGTGCTCTGGAATGGTGTTTATATTGTGGGCGACATTCTGAAATTGTTACTTGCCTCGTCTGAAGTGTGTGTTCCTTTCATATATCAGCACATGGGACGCACGTGAATTTTATGTTCCTGAAGCAGTTTTGTACGTTGAGGGCCATAAGCGAGAGAACGATACGGGCGATAATAACACGCGCGCCCAGTGCTACATCGCTCATTAGCGCAGGACGCTGAACTAGCAAGTGCTTCCATCGCGTCAAGTGTTCCTCTGCTAAGTACGTATGAAACATTTGTATAGGCTATTCACGGTAAAATGAGCGCTTTGGAAAGCCTTCTCACATCGATAAGTCATTAAATAAGTTTCATTTTAGTCTTAGACGTTAACGTTGAGTGTGTTGGATTATACACACTGTGTTTATTACTTGCATGGCAAAATTTATTTAAAAAGATTGCTGAAAGATAAAAAAAATGGCTGAAAAACAAAGTAACGAGGGTTTTGAAAGAGGTCACTTGTCCGTGAACGGCGTATACGTGGGATATGCAGTTAGTCTTACGGGGAGTTCCTCGTAAACAATATTAAATGCCTCGAGGTACATCCGGTCATAAGGAAGTACTGCGTCGGCTATGGGCAATAGGCTTAGGATCGTAAGTCAGCACTCTAGAGAAAAATACAGCGTTGTCGCTGTAATTCAAAACACAGCTTTACAATAAAATACATATCGCAAACAATGGACTACTGTTACGCGCTCGCTGCTTTGCATCCCGCGTGAGTGCAAGTGAAGGACAGCAGTTATATGCTAGCGGCGGCAGTAAGTCAGTGGGTGGTTTTCAACGACAGGCGAGCGATAGGCTGCTGCCGCGTATCTGGTGCAGAACGCAAGCCGACTCGATAATCTTTTTTTGCTGTTTGCGTTGCTGACCCGGGTTAAATTGAGTTTCTGCGTCTGTGATGAATTTTCTAATTTTCTGCTCCAGATTCTGTCCGCATGACTAGGGGTGAGTCGAACATTCCAGATCAAGGCCGGCAGAGTACAAATTGTGCGACGGGTCTCCGGGCAGAGAGTAGTTGCATGGATGAGCGACTTGAGTTTCTGCGACAGACGAGCGGCGGGAGAAGTGACCAGCGGGAAGGAAATCTGCGGCTGCCAGTCTCAAGCAGTGAAGGGTGCGGCTGGGCTATTGTACTAGATGCGTGAGTAAAAGACGTTAAAATGATGGCAACGGACAGACTGAACGTGTGTTAATAGAGTGAGTTAATTGACAATAACGAAACGGACATTGAAGAACGTTAATTGGAGTTGAAATAGACATTAAAAATAAGAAATAATAAGAGTAGGAGTGGAGATAGATAATTGACTGCTGCAAATAATAGCTGTGTGAATAAATAAGGAATCAAATTTAGTTTTTATTTTTATTAATACATCCATTCATCGCGAACTCTATGTCCCATGTAACTACTTCAGCGATGTTCGATGTCTTTTAACACTTTTCCATTGACCACATTTGTGCTTCAAAAACAGTTTATGAATATGCAACATACTATTTACTTATATTCCTGTCCTCGAAGAGAGATTCACGTTGAAATATTCGGTAGTTATTTTAAATATTAGAATACACAACAGCTGACACACAGACGTATAATAAAACTTTGTATAAGAAATTCGGTGTTTTATAAATGTGTTGGTACGGAATTTTTTAAGGCTCTTTTGAAAGCCCTTCTAAATATCTACGTTGCCTCTCAATTTGTATCCCCTACTGCAGACTTCCCTTGGCGTAGTCGTTTGGTGCTCCGTCGCGTCGATCTGGGGAGCGGGAAGTTCTGGGTTCGAATCCTAGGTGAGGTATGGGTGTTAGTTTGTTTGTAAGCCGTCCCTTGATAAACCTTCAGGTATGAGACAGGGGGACGTTAATAAGCCCTTTCCAACCCCAATACAATACTATTCACTTCATTCGCAGTTCCAGTGAAACCTTGACGTTGCAACACACTAATGTTACTAAAATGCAAATTCGTACTCTTGAACAGAAATGGCCATAAATTTAAACAATACACTCGCCGTACGTCCCTTCCTAGAACACAGGTGTCCACAATGTCATGTTACCCCCCCCCCCAACTAATATATGGTGTGTAGGTGGATTTATGGTATCTTTTGTTGAAACATAACCTTAAACGTCCAGTGGATCAGTTTCGGCTCCATCATTCTCATGACGGAGAATAATTTTGCGTCATGTTCTGTGGGACATCTTCCGAAGCCTTTACGGGGTGATTAGAGAAAATTCAAGTCTCACTGCGTGTTTTTCATCCTTGGTTTCGTAGCGCAGCTGTGCAACACACTCCTTTTATAAAACCCCAAAGGGAATTATGACAAGTCTATAGATCTGGGCTTCCAGGTGGCCATTGAAGTGGAGCAGCCAACACTGCCGAACCTCGGCCGATCCAACGATCCCGAACGACCTCAGCAAGGTATTCCCGAACAGCGATGGCATAATAGGTTAACGCCCCATCCTGTTGGAACCACACGTCATGCAGAATACCAATTTCTTCCAGTTGTCACAAACCAGGTTCGCAGCATGTCCAGATGTCTGGTTCACTGTCCCGTCGAAGAAACCTGGTCCAAACAGATGTCGACTGTTCATTGCAGCCCGTATCATGACATGCGGAGGATGATCGCCATAATGTGGGTTTTCCTTGGACCAGAACACTACGTTCCGTGATCGACAGCGGTGATAGATGGCACACTCATCACTGAAGATGACCTTTTCACGTTTTAGGAGTGTGTCGAATGTCTTAAGCATCCACGCACATGCATCCCGTCTGCGGGTTAAATCATTGTCTTATAACTCCTGAACGAACATCGGGTGATATGCGTGAAGATGCAGGTCGTTCATGTGCTTATGCAGTGTCGTTCGCGTTAATCAAAGCTATGCTGATCGTTTGCGGAGCGACTTCTTTGGTGACCTGGTGACTGATTCCTCGACCGCCTGACACTGTCACACTCTGGTTGATGGTCTTCCCGTTCGTGGTTTATTTTTGATGTTGCCTATTTCGAAGAATTTATGCTGCCAACGCAGAAGAGCCTGTTTTGGTGGCGCCTCCTTGTGGAATCGTATGGAAATCGGCACGCACTTCACGCAGTGTCTTCCCAGCATGAGGACGTTCGTGTACCCAGACACTCACAACTATCCTCTTTTCAAGCGCTTATTCGCTGGTATAACACAATAAATACCATAAATACACCTACACACCATACATAGATCACTTGCATGTATTAATACAGGGTCGTAGGGGACCGGGTGGGGGGTAACAAGACATTGTGGACATTCTGTATATTCTTTGATGTGCTGCCAACTGAAGTAGTGGCCTGCATGCCATTGTGTACGGACACGCATTCAGATAACGGGGCAGTGACTTAGTTTGGGAAAGTGCTCACTTGTTTGTGAAGAGTGTAAGTTGTCGCGTGTGGGAGAAGTTTCTTGCACTCATGTTGATCATGGTGTGGCGGGCGAGGACAAGGGTCGCCGCGGCCCGCTGATAAGCCGCAAGGCGCGACACTCAAGGTTATGACTGCAATATCCTGAAATGTCAGTTCTACAATGCACGCATGCGTGTAAGGAAACTAAAACGGAACACTAAAGTGCGTATGCTACGGTGGAAGATGCCTTGCAAGCCTGTACGGATGGTTCTATGGAAGATTTGGCAATTTGCTGGGCAGTTTTCGATGGAAGGTTCCCTACATGGTTGAAGTTTCAGTGAAGAGAGAGGATGGTAGTCATTTGGTTTATTTTGTTTTGCGAAAGACGAGTAGACACTTAAGATCAAACAAATATTAGTTTAAAAAAAAAAACAAGGAAAAATGTTTTTACTAATTCTAAAACAGCATTGTGTGGAAGGAAATAAGCTAAACACTAGTGTTTAATTAATATGAAAGTTCGTTACAATTGCAGCGTGCAATTTATGTTACATGTAAAGAATAATTATGTCCCTAACAAAAACCCATATCCTCAAAATCGTCAGACTTGCCAATATTTTTACAATGTAATTTGAAAATTTGAGAAATATATTTCCTAAAAGGGTGTATAGGGGTAAATTAGTTTTCGAGGATACCTCGATAGCTCGTAGACCCGACAAGATATCGTTATACTTAGTATAACCATTCGTCCATAGCTTATTAACCCGATCAGATATCTGTAATCTTATTAACAAATCGTCATAAAACACACGAGGATGACCAGTAACATTTATTACTTCCTAATAGTATCCTGACGTCTAAGTGTTTGCTTAGCTTGCATTCTCGTATCGTTATCTTTACTTATTATGTCATACTAGATGGGTTTCTGCGCTCTGTGAAGTTACCTCTCTACAAAAATTTGTTGATTTTACAACACCTTCTCTACTTATTTCATTACCAAAATTAATAATATTAGTGAGATTATCATTCGTGTATATTGCCCGCACGTTTTTGCCGAAGTTATTGTGCATTGTCTGTATGCAGAAAAAAAAAAAAGCAAAATAAGTATTACTTTATTTACTCGACCTTATTTATACACTACACAGCGCAATGATTGGGAGTGGCACATGCGGACCGGACCTGTGGCATCGGCTATGCGAGCGAGCTAAGCGCGGGGCTGAACTTAAGCGCTCGGCTTTCTCTGCTGTGCGAACTGACAATTCTTAATTTTAATTTCTCTTTTGTTACTAATTGTATAAATTGCCGCGGACATGTTTTCATTTATAATAAGTAGTTATATTTGTGCCCGTGTGAGTATCTGCGTGTGCATATGCACGCATGTACGTCAGGCTAAATCAAAGGCAAGTGAAGATGAAAACAATAAATTATATTTAGGTAGCAACTGAGTACGTCATAAGTGGGGTGATTTTTTTCAAAGGTTTGATTCAAAAAGCGTGAAGTCTCGAATAAACTATAATCAGAGTTTTAAATATAGAAATAAGTTCGTGTTCATGCGTACATAAAACTGGACATTGAACATTGTGTAACGAGGTTATTTCACGTAATAATGCACCTTCATTGTAATTTTTATGAGCAAAATACTTATTGCTATAATTTATAGTATTTGTAAATAAATTGGATTTGCCACTTTCCAATTTGATTTTCAGTTCTATAATAAATTTTCTCTAAAGAGTATTCATTGGTAATCTACATTATGTTTTCAGTGTAAACAAATTTTAGTTTGTGTAACTATTTAATTTTTTTGTATCAATTTATTTGTGAGGGGAGAAATTAATTTAAATCAGCATTTAAGACATCGAAGTTTCTCGTAAATTTTCGCAATGCTATAACATTTCTGCAAAATGCATTAGTTACGTAATGAGAAACTCTAATACACTAGATAACGACGCAACATGACTGTGCGTGCGCGGCGCGCGAGATACAGCTGATCGGGCGCACCAAGCCAGCCTGCTCACTGCTTGCCTGAGCGAGCGGTTAGCGGGTGGCACAAGGGCGATAGGCAAGGATAGGGAGGTCTGGCAACATGCAAGCTGTCTGACCCACAAAAGCGGGATTTGGGGGGAGACTGCTGACGACCCCTCGCCGAGCAGGGTGACGCACCCCCGAGAGGTTCCTGGAAGTAGCCCGGTGTATATACAGGCCTGTGGAGAGGCGGGGGACATTATTTGATGGTGTGAACCACTTCCTTAACCAATCGAACTCTGTAAACCAATGCGTCAAATTTCTGTTACCAGGTGGAAATTAATAATTCTCTGGTAGAACCCACAGTGTTTCAATAATGGTATTAGTACTTACACTGACAAAATCGGCGGTTGGTACTTCTGGTTGGCCTGTTGCTGGTGGAGAAAAGTTTAAGGGGTATGCCTAATAGGCGCTAGAAATGTGTTGCGGTGTGTTGGGAAATATGTTTTTTTTTATTAACCTATTCCATGTGCGCCCACTGTGCTAATTTACGAAAACAAACTTCAGGCGATGACGGAATTTCACTTTCATGACACTACGCATATTAGAACCATTACTTCCAGGCTCTCCAACATATGTAGCTATAAACAGCCTTTTGAGACTGCCTTATGTCAAAATGTGCTTACTGGATCTACGTGAAACTCTGATACAATCGTGCATTGAACTTTGCATTAGACTTTCAATCAGTAAAATAATATAGCCACCGTTTAAAGTCCCATAGAAAAAACTGTTAGAAAAGCTTGCGCGCAAGTTTAGTGCTTCGCCCATAGGGACGATGCGGCACTTGATGCGCGTGCCAGTGTCGCCCTTATCGTTCGCTCGCTCCTGCGTCATGTCGCGACAGGTAGGCGGCCCCCTTAACTCTGCATCCAGTAATGGAGTCTGAAGAGAGGTGCTTAGAAAAGTATCACAATCCACAAACTGTGCAACATTTAAATAATAGTCGCAGACGGTTTTTTCCTTTTACCTGATGTATGTACTTCTAAATATGTCGTTACAACTCGTGTTGTCATCCGGAGCGAATCAAGTAAATCTGCTTCACCCACTGTCAACTGCAAAGGAAATTATTTGTGGAAGAAACATGTTTTTCTCAAAACAAATCGATAATAACAAACAGTGTTGCAAAGTTCTCAAAAGAAAATATCCTTTGCCGTGCTTAAAAATAAATTCCTTAAGACGCCTAAATTATCCCGCGACTAACGCTGAAAAAAGGAAATGGTTTTTTTTTATTTATAACCATAAATTTGCGAGCTAATTACGAGGGCTGATTCAGAAGTAATGACAACTATTATTTCTCCAGAAAATAACCAAACACAGGAAATGTACTATGTTCAGTTGAAAGTGTAAAAGTAAGTTTTAAATCAGACGCCACAAGAGGTATGGGTGCAGGAATGTCCGGCAAGGAACAGACAAACATGGCTGCTTGCAATCACAGTCTGATATATTTTCTTGCCAACTGTATACCCTCATTTGGATGGGTGCGTATTATCGTATGTGTAAAAGCGGTTTCACATTGTTCAAAGTAGTCTCGGAGGATGTCCTGTCCACGGTTCATTGTTGGCGACGAGGCAGACCTCGTCGCAGCGTTTAGACGAGAGAGATGGACCTTGTGCAGTCGAGGACATTAGCCGTCTGCCTAGATTCGCGAGGCAGTCGAGGAGAGTGTTGGCAGCGGGCGTACGGCGCGCGAGGCAGACAAAGACGAGGGCAGGAGCAGAGCCTAGGACAGTGTTGGCAAGGTCGCGGCGGAGGAGTGGCAACACTGCTCTACCTGCCTCCAAGGCCGCGGCCAAGTCCCGGCTACATACTTCACATACTGTAGGTCATTTCTCCGCTCGGCAGCCTGGCTCCGCTCGAGCACGTTCCCGCACACTCCCCTCAGTTTACTTCGGCTGTGTTCCAAATAGCCAGTACTCTCCCTCCTTATGGGACTATAATTGCATTTTTCAACATAATCGACTGTTATTCTGTATAAAAATAGCATTTACTTAAACAATTTATTCACTAATATTTAAATTTTTTAGTCTGTTTACGGTAAAGTGAGCACTTTTGAATGCCCCCTCATCTGGTATAATATTCATTAAATATATTTTATTTTAGCTTTAGGCGGTAACTTAGTGCTGTGGCCTATGCACACTGTGTTTATTCCTAACATGGCAATATTTATTTTAAAGGTGGATAAACGATTACATATGGCTGAATGGAAAAGTAACTAGGGCCTCAAAAGTGCTCACTTTACCTTGATCATCCTATAACAACGAATTGATTAGTAGGGATGATGGGTATAATAGTAATGTATGAAGAGTCGGGTATAAATGTTATCTGAAATACAGTTTGAGCTTGTAATTTTAGCACAGATTATTCTAAAATTATGAACAATTGTTTCATACTTTACAGGTAAAGAATACTCGTTTCTGTGCCATTCCACTGGTTTCAGTAATTTAGTGTTGCTTTATAATTTCGTAAATTGTAATGCGGAACCTAAAATAGGCCTATAATATTTGTTTACACGAAGGTAAATGAAATTAAGGCAGTTAATTTATCTTTCCTTATGTTAGAAAACGAACAAAAGAATGGCGGTGGTGGCGAACTCGAATAGAGTAGGTATGTGCACTCACTTGTAAACACACTCTTTCCAAGAGCATTTGGAACAGCACTCTCTGACGTCATTACAAAGTGCGAGTGTACATTTCTTGCGATTTAGAACTGCCCTTATAGCACTCCCATAGGAGGCCTGCTACTCTAGCCTACATGCAACAGACTACGGGGCCTTATACGCCAGCTAACTTCCGCTGCAGGGTAGTCACCTTGAACAAATACGCACAGCGAGTAAAGGAAGTATCAGGACGCCTGACAAAAATAAAATACGCTTATAGGCTATTCACAGTAAAGTGAGCACTTTTGATAGCCTCATTTGGAATAATAGTCGATAAATATATTTTATTGTAGCCTTAGACGATAACTTAAAGTGCGGTGGAATATACACACGGTGTTATTTACTTGCATGGCAATGTTTATTAAAAAATGTAATTACAGGATAAAGGCTGAAAGGAGAAAGTAATTAGGGCCACAAAATTGCCCACTTTAACGTGAAAATCCTATATCAGACTGTGCAATATGCAGTTAGCGAGGTACGTAAAGTCTTTTTCATTCGCATACACATAGTGATAATATAGTATATTCAGAATATTACAAAAATAAATTAACGAGATAAGTATTCGGAGGCCAGGAATATACAGAAATAAAACACCCACAAAGAACGCAAAAGTCAAGTACTCTGTCTTGTGATACCCTTCGACTGCAAATTACGGCTTCGAGTTTTGGCATCGAATGTATATACGTCTGGCAAATGCTGATGTCCATTTGCACAGAGGTTTTTCGCCCATCAAAGACTTGTTTGCATTGGGCCAAACATATATTTTTTTTTGCCCCAACGAACTATTTAGTTGAGTAAGCAATACTTAAAAAAAGCAACAAAATTAATCTTGTTTATCTAACAAAATACTCTTCAATAAACTGAACCCCAATGTTGGGCCAAATGAAATTAGACTTTTAAGTTGAATCAACTGTATAGACGTGCCATTTGTTTGGCGACTTATTTGATTGCCTTCGTTTGAAAAGACCGCTCTAGTTTTTGTATATTTTGCAACACTTAGGGTAGTAACGGTTTTTGTTAGTTCATATGTTGATGCTTTGTAATGGTATATACATCCTAACAAAGCAAGTACAACGTGAAACTAGAACGCAAAGCTTTAAAAATTGTAATATTTATTTGCGCACGTTATTCAGTTTTTGAAATGTATAAGAGGAAGTGTCTGGTTCAGATGATGCACAAAAATAGTTTCGTAAATGCTTAGCTTCAATCACTTCACAAGATGCCGTGAAAAACAATGACAGTCGTGTGAAAGAGCGCCGTCGATTGTAAACGATACGTGGACTGAAGTATGTATCTCCGGAAAATAGTCGCATAATTGGCAGCAAGTGCGTATTTGAAGTTAAGCGCAACTAAGTGAGAAGTAACGCAACATAAGGCCCGACTGTTTCGAACAGAGCAATATTATAGAATCGGTAGAAATCTGTGCTGCGGCGGCAAAATTGGGGACCGAAAGAATTCTACTTTATCACTAGTTACGTTGGATCACGTTGCTAAGGCGTAGCGCTCGCACGCAAGTGATCTACGTCGAATCTCGGTCGGGATTGTTTTTATATATCAATCGAAACTTTTTAATGTACGCACAGCCGGAGAAATATGCAATTTCACCAACCAAACAACAAAGGTATTTGGTTTAAACGACAAAATATTTCGTTGCCCCTATACAAACGGCTATTTTGCTAGCAGAAATAAAACTTGTTCAGTGTGCGCCTCGTGTTAGATGTTCACGATCATTTCTGTATTGCTGGAGGGTTAGTGTGTCCGTAATTTTTTCTTCAGCTCATACCACGTGTTCTCTATCCAGTTTAGATCCGGGGATTGAGGTGGAGATTAAAGGTAGTAGAGTTTTTGATAAAGGATCCACCGTCAAACATAATATCCTCTGTTTGGGATAGTTATCTTGTTAGAACATCCGTCAACCTATCCACGGGTTTGTGAACTTCCTTCAGCTTGATCTTTCCTATAGTCCAGTCCATAAATCCGTAGGTAACATCAATGTTTTACCCACCCCATTAGAATCCACAAAACCCCAAACATTGTAAATAGTGTTTCATCCATGTTTCATAGATGAGCAACTTGTTTTTTGACAATTTAATTTTTTCTTTCTCCACATCGATATTCATCACTTCCATACATTTTTCCTTGGTCTCGTCTGATATTTTGCCGAAATTCCAAGGGTTCATTTTGGTACTTTTTAGCAAACTGTAAAAGTTTCCCCCTTTTGCTTAAGGTATTCTAGTTATACGTCTTGGGAATCCGAATTTATTTTTAAATTGTATTTCGGGCAGTTTGAAGTGTAAGTCATGGGCGAGTGAAGCAGCCAACTCCTTAGCAACTATTCTTTAGGATTTCTTCTCGGAACGGCGTTCCAAAACGTTACTCGGCGAATATACTTTTCTCTCTGGCTGTTTTGCTCGCTCTCGGCAGTGTCTCAATACTGCATCTTGCAAAAGTAAAACTTTTGCACGCACTATTTCAGAGAGTAAACTGAAAATGTCGAAGTTTAGTATAAATACACACATTTAAAGGAAATGCGAACAATCTGTTCACACATACGGGAAAATTACAAATGACTAGTGATAACTTTTAAATAAAAATACGAATTTTAACTGGTTATATTTTTAGACGTAATGTTTGATTAATTTATCGCAAGAAAAGCTGTTTATGTATAAATATTTTGAAAAAGAAAGAATTAGGGGGAAGGTATATCTTTCTGGAATTCACGTTCGCTGCTAAATCCATACATATTTGTAAACACAGAATGGTAGTTCTAAAACCACGTATACTTTTGCGTTCCTCACCTGTTACCGCTACTTTACTCTGAGTAACGTTTTGGAACGCCGTCCAGATGGAAGAACGTAGCGGTCATCGCGGGTATACATCTTCCTTGGCCGGCCTGATCGTCGCATATTTCCAAATAAACGTTCTGTCGTATGCGACTTTATTGTGTACCCAAAAAGTAGAAAGCATCTTCGTGACAAAGATGGCAATTTATATGTAACTTACATTAATTGGGCAATTTCACGAATACTGTTCTTTCTTAGTGTAGTTTCTATCCCCTCTCCTTTCAATGAGTTAGAGCGGTGTGTACTAATTCTTTACACTTGGCGTACTGCCCTCAGCGGCTCGTGTAAAGCCTCTGTATCCTAAGATAACACTTTCGTAAAAGGTCTACGAGACCTGCTACCCGAGCCTGCATGCAAGCAGTTATGGTAGGTCTTTGGAATAACACATAGCCTCACAAGACGAGTGGATTTTCTATGATTTTAATTAGGCAACTGTAGTTCAGAAACATTCTTTACTCAAGACTTCAACATTATGCATTTAGCGTAATTGTTTTGTTACAACTGGAAATATTGTTCTCATTAAACAAGAATGTTTACCATAAGTTTTACAAAATAATGTTTTAGGATCAGTAAATATTTTCATGGTTAATTTACTCTGTATATTTTTTCAATTGATTTATTGCATATTTTAAAAAGATAATTTTTTTATTTTATCATCAATACCGTACTGCACCACCCTCTCTGTAATCGGCTAAAATGTCAATGAAAATGGCCAGCATTATGGCCAAATATTCCACGGAACCAACCGTATGAGCGGCGATGCAATTTCGCATGGAATCTTCCAGGGAACTACCATCGTGGCATGTGTGCTTTACACACTGCATCTAGTATTACAAGCCTCTATGCGTTTCTAATAGAGTATAACTGTTAAAGATCGCCGCCTAGCCGGCACTTGAACTGTGTTGCTGTGTGTTTACCCACAAACATTGCCACACGTGCGTCGAGTGCGCTGATCTACAAACGCAGACGTTAAAGAAGTCACGCACGTAAGGAAAACCATTCCAGAGTATTCTAGAAAGGCCAAGAAAAAAGCATTTTAATAGCACTATATAGGCAGTTCACGGTAAAGTGAACACTTTTGAAGCCCTAGTTCCTTTTTTCTTTCAGCAAATTTATATCCTTCCACCACTTGTTAGCGTAAACCGCTACAATGTGATTAATACACAGTTTATACACACCCTATACCCAAAAGTCAGAGGCCGAAATGAAATGTATTTATTGGTTATTATGGCTGATGAAACAGTTTCAAAAAGGGCTCACTCTACCGTAAACGGCCTCTAGATCAAAATATACGCCTAGGTACGTGATAAAAACTTCCCCAGCATCTATCCTTGTAATGTGGAGTGGAGAGATTTGCGGCAGTCCTTAACATCGCGGTCTTGAGAGCCGATGAGGTGAGTATGGAGCAGCGCCGGAATGAAGAGGCGCGAGAAACGGGAGATCCCAGAGAAAACTTTCGGACTAGCGGTATCGTCCGGCACGATTCTCGCATGCGAAAATCGGGAACGACCCCGCCAGGAATCGAACCAGTTTCTCGTATTTGGGAGTCGAGTAGTCTAGCCACTCCACCGCCGTGGCCCCCTTGCCACAGACTTTCCTCCAATAAAATTGTCGGGCCACCAATTACTCCCATGTGTAGAGGCAGCACAACGAGGACACTAAGACTGCTGCACACCAGTTCAAAATGCTGTGCGTAGCGGCTATGGTGCGCTTGATGCCCCCCTAAGGGCCCTTTCATGCATCAGATTTGTGTCGCACGACTAGAAGTCGTACGTATTGTAAGTGCCTTGAGATAAATGGTTCATTTTATGCATGCGATTTGAAAACGGCCTATTTTTTTTGTCGTCCGTTTTGTAAGCCACATCGTCCTCTCCTAGTAAACGCACGACTGCTATAAACGTGTAAGTACATGGCGTACAATGGATCGGTTTATGAAAACGGACAAGTTGGCGAGTCTTCCGGACTGTAGTGAACAGTGCTGCCAACCGTGTCTGCCGTCGTGCAAGCCTTACCTCGCCCACTGTGGCGTGATTCAATTGAGCCTGCTGTGCGGCACCGTTGCTGCTGTTTTTGTCACGCGTTTGTCTGTGAACCCGTTTAGTCTGAGACATGGACGTCTTCAGCACCCTTTAACTCTTTTAATATTTATTTTTATATAAAAGTGTTCACCCACGTAGCGAATATTAAAACAAACTTTTTTCTTAATGTATAGAGAGTTTCAATGAATACGCAGATATTTTATAAAATCTACGGAAAATTCTTGTTTAAAAAGCAGACTGTCTGTAATTTACGAAAATTCCTAGAAAAAATTGTTACCGGTACTTCAATTTTACGGAGTTTTATCAATATATATATTTTGAGTATTCAGCAGTGTTTGAAATATTTTATAAATTTTAATTAACTACTACGGATGTGAAAAATGGACATTTGCTTAAGTTATTTTTTATGACTTGTGTATGTTTGCGTGTGGTATGTTAGCTATATCCAAATTATTAAAATATCTACTTTCCATGTAAAAGTACAGGTTCTCAGCATGCTCAGATATAAATTCGTAATAAGTAGATAATTCAGAGAACTATAAATTAATTAGCAAACTTGAAATGAAGACCGCTGCTTTTCTTTTCACCAATTTTAAATAATTCCCGTCAATTACTTATATTTTGTCTACAATTAGAACGTAACATGTATAACTAAAACGATAGAAAATATAAGAAAAATAGGCGTTTTGATAATGGCCCATATGCAATAGTTTTCATGCAAAATGTTAGTTGAATGCGGCGTGTTGTCACTTTGTTGTAGTCTTGGTTAATGCTCTCGCATACCTGGCGCTGAAGCAGTGAAGTACTAGTTTCCCCACGAAACTATTTAACTTGCGTCCAAGTTGCTGATCTACGAAAAGAGCACACACTTCTGACGAGGGCTGTCGAGTGGTTTCAAGACGTCACGCACATGTGAAAGTACTCCACGATGGCCAAAAACGGCGATTTGAAAGTCTTGGTATCTCAAAATACTTAGAGCTCCTAGGGCCCTGCATTGAGAACCTGTTTATACTTTCCACCAATAAAGAATAGGGTGGCCGCTGAATGTCCCGTGGTTACACGCTGTGCGACGAGAGCACTGCACGCCAGTCCAGAGCCTTCCACCGTCTACATGTCGCGCGAAATCTAATTGGATGCACATCCCATCTTCTTCGCCTTTTTCTCTCTATGCGATAATAGGCACACACCACGCACGGATCCATTTGTACGAACCGCGTACTTCCGTGCAGTGGATCATGTTGGTAATGCTAAAAACGGGCTCTTTGAAATCGGACGACATTTGTTGTTGAATATGGGGTTTATGAAACGCACGACAAAAAACGGACGCATTCCGTTCACTCGCGTGCTTGTTGGAATCGAAATCGCAATAAGTCGGAAAACAGGTCGAGCGAGGTATGAAATATAAAATATACTTCTAATGCAACAGTAAGTCAGGGAAATGCCAACTGTGCTAGGGATATGTGGCTGGTTGAGGTTTCTTAAAGCCGGATTTTAAAATCCTTCCTGAACTGCGAAAAAAGGTTGTCTTCTACTACTAGTAAATATGAATAAATACTAGATAAACTGGTTGGACACAAATTTATGCGTGATAACATAGATGGCTTCAAGTAGCGAAACACTTTTTTTTAGTATAAAATTCGAATGTTAGGTGAATATTTTAACTTGCGAGTTCTTTAAACTCTGTGTTTTCGAAAAATTATTGTAAAAGAAAATACAGAATGTGTTTTGGTTCGTTGCGAGGTACAGTTATTTGACATTAGTATAATGCTTTTGCATTACCCAATGCTGTTGGGTTTTGAGTCCATAAGAAACGTTTGATTTTACACAATCTTACTACAGCGTGATGTGGATGAATATTTGTCTTGTAAGTTCCATAACTGACAGTTAAACGCTTGGTGCGGGTAACATTTAATTAGAGAATCCTGGTTACGAGCATGTCTCTCACCAGGTGGAAAAAGATGCATAGGGAGGGATACAAGAGTAGTAGAGCAGAAATTACTAATCCGACATCCGCTAATCTGTATTACCGGTTTATCCGACTCAAGAGTTAGTTATGGGCCTACACTATTTTGACATTTATATTGTTAAGAAATTCTCATTGTCCCGAAGATGTTGGTAGACTATTAAGAAAATGCGACCCGAAATGACTAGTGAAACGCCTGCACAACCCAATCGGCTGGTATCAGTCATTTCAAATATTTCTGTGGACAAACTTTTCAATTACGTCCCGAAGGTCGACTTGGCCAACTTGAAAAGGGCGGAGATGGTCCTGACGGATTACTGACAGATGGGGCAACCAATAACTACAGCACGTTCAAAGTCGCTGAGATCACTTGTTCCGCCCATTTTGCTGCTATCGCATAGCACTGACCAATGTAGTCCGCTGTCCAGAGTGGACACCGAATAGGGCCGACTGGGCCACTTATTTGGGGGCCATCGTTCACAGAAATTATATACGAAACATTGTACACTAGTACGAGGTTAATGTCAACATTCCAATGAAAATAGTGATGTGTAGTTATCTTGTTTTTTTAATAGCACAATACACAGGCATGACATACAACATAGCACCGTAGACAAACCAAAAACATAAGTTCTTAAATCCCGACTACCAAATTTATGTTAAACACGGCCTTAAGGATTGTGAACATAATTTAATCGGTTAAAACGGTAATTTAGGCAAACAGCAAGAGCACTTACCATGATTATACATATAACATAACCAATATCGGCAAGATTATTCATGGTAAACATGGCCTTAAGGGCAATGTACAGAATTGTAAAGAGAACCACATACAATTAAATGCAGTGCCATACACTAAACAAGCATAACAAATATACGTGAGGTTAGACATAGTCTTAAGGGGATTATAAGAATTTACATGGAATGCGTCAAAATGCGTATTTGTACTGTTAAGCCCTGTTAAATGACACAGCACTCGCAAGCGGTTCGACTAACAAGAAATATGTCAAAACCAGGTAAAACTGCAAACGTATTTCTGTGGCAGCCACAACGTGTACCATCACTCCATACCAGGACCTTTTAAATATAACATACTGAGACAATATTGCAGCCTGCGATTCTATAATTGTACGGGACAGTAAATAGTTGCAGTTGTCGGAAAGAAAAAATGCGACAAACGCAATCATGAAGTTTCTATTACAAAGCACCAAGAGGGAATTGCCCATATGCAGCCTCGACAAAGATTCAAATAATGACACTGCAGAATATTAAAGCCTAAATACCAAATGGCACACAAATTAAATAACATTACCAAACCGATTACCTAAATCTTAACCTAAAAATAGAGGCCACCGACAAAGATAGCTTCACTCCAACATTTCCAAAGAAATTCTTAGAATTAAACTCTAAGTTAGTCAAATTGGAAAAGAGAATTAGCCGAGGTACAATAACACATTTCAGGGCTAGAATCGGCGATAGCCACGGAACCAGCGGCTGCAAGCCTTGGAAGAGAAAATTTCCTAATCAACGTTACATTCAACAGGTTACGCCTTTGAAAAGTCATCCTCACACAGCGGCAGTAATTTACTGTCATGTCTCACACTCGCTGCATCATGGAAGCGAGGAGATCGGCGAACAAGCCTTAATCGAGAACCCCAAAAATAAATAAATCACTACTGAAGGTAGTGCCAAAACAGTTACAAGTGAAACAATTAGAAATGTTAGATGTTACTTGAAAATCCAACAGAATATCGACAGGCAGATCCGAAACATTGAATTTAAAACTTAGTCTGATCAGTCCGCCAGCCATCTCGGCCTGCCCTGATAAGATGGCACTCGCGACAACGAAACACTAACAGAAAGATGGGAACTACACGTCTCCTGTGCTGAGTCAAGAAATGGCCGATACACACAGACACCAACCTTCGTTGGCTCGACGAAGGGAGGGCGCACGCCGGGAGAAGGCATAGAGGTAGGAAAAACGGCATTTCTCAAAGCACCCCCCCCCCCCCCACCACGAAGACGGAGCGCTGCCGTGGCGATATGGCGGTATCGTAACTCCATAGAAGTCTGAAGAATATAACTCGAACACAGAAGAATGGTGTAAAATTTGTCGGAAAGTTATTGGTCTTCATTGTTTATAATAAATCACACAATGTATAAATAATATTCACTAGTGTAAAATATTAATTATAAGCCTTACTAACACACAGGTATGCTGTAGGCAATGACGGAAGACAATAAAGAAAAAATGGCTCTCTTTTTATATCGCGCTTCATTAATTGCAAAATTTTGGCTCTAATAAATAGCAAATCCCGTATATATGACGGTTCTACAATAAAACATTTTGATTGCTTTTATTTCTATGCAGAATGTGCTGTGAAAATGTTGACTAGATTAGTATAACGTGTGCGAGGTAATAAACTAGCAAACTATTTTGGCCTAAAATACTTTTTTACAAACGTTTATCAACCAAGTTTCGTAGATCATTTACCTTGCCTTTCGTTTAAACCTTCCTAGAAGTGATAGTTCCCCAAATGGAAACAGCACGACACCAATGCGCCTAGCAAGCAACGAGGTAAACAAGACAGTCGACTGCTCCGCTTCCTAGCGGATGACACTAAAAACAAAACTGCTGCATGGCGGTGTAACCAACTTGAACATTTCGGATTAATTATTGGCATGCATCCTGCCTTCGACGCCCCTATTTAGTGGCTCGTTGATTGACGCGAGTGTGTCAACTCTTGATATACCTTACTGTCTCTCTCTTCCATATTTCCTAGCGGCAGTGGTAGTCTGCGACTAGGCGCGAGTTCGTTCAGATGCGTGTCCGGAAACTTTATTAGATAGTGTGTGAATTATCACTAGCCATAAACTGTTTCAAAACACTTTGTAATAAAATTTATTGGTATCGTAGAACCGCATGCAGCATTAGAAGTAAACATGCTTATATACAAAGAAAAAGAACTTTGCGCAGTTAGGTATATGGTGGCCACATTTTAAAATGGGCAAAGCCAGGCTTCAGGACAAAGTGACCGTAAATACGTAAAGTAGAATATAAATATAAAATATCCAAAATCTCTGTCGCCGTATAAAAACCACCAGAAAATAACCAGATAGTAATTTTAATTTGTTCCTCGAATCTCTAAGCACGCTACACTTTTTGTAGAACGACTGGCTGCAGCCACTTATTTTCGTGTGTAGCGATAAAAAAAAAAAAAATCAAACTGTGCTGTGTGTGCAATGTGGTAGAGACGCAGCTCTACAAAGGCTATAAAACTTGATTATGATAGTAGTTTAATAGCAAATATTGTTTAATTTCATTTGCATCCTAATTCTGTCTGTACTTATGGCAAGGGATGTCGGTAATGACACATCACGATAATAAAATATTACATAAATATACTCCATATGCTATTTCTTGAACACATGGGTTCAAGAGTGAAAAATAAGTTATTTAATTGTTTATTTATTTAATTAATAATTAACTAAGTAAATTTACCCGTCAAAGATACCTGTATACGACACGTACACGTTGATAAATAACAATTTAGTGAAGTAAACTGTATCTTCTTCATTCTGTTAAAGTACACGTTAATTACCTAAAAGTGTGTCATTGTAAACAGACAATTTGTACTTGAACTGAGTAATTGCAGCAATTTTGGGAGAACTGCGTCCTTGTGTAGGCGTGCGCGTTTTCAAGGTCACCACTGCTACCAACCTAGTCTACGGTTCTCCTTTGTCTTCTTGTTACCCTCCAGTGAGTACGTGCCCGAGTACGAAGTTGGTAGCGTGAACTGAAGTGTCTTTCATTACCAGTTACTCTTCAGAATGCCCAGCTTCAAACATTTCACACTGTCAAATTTCGCTTCGGGCGACATGGAATTACAGTTTACTGTTCATTCAGTGGTACTTGGATGGCGTTGTCAATTGCAATTGATTCGCCCTTTGTTAGGCCTATTATAAGTTAGATTTTCCCTTGCGCGATATATTTTAAGTTTCACTTTTATAAACCACCAGTCAGAATTATTTTAGGGTTTAACTGGAGTTGTATGGATCCAATAGGACGACGGCAGCCGTAGTAATATATTTAACATTTCTAAAAAAAAAAAAAATTCTCCCCAGAAATGTTTGATGCATGTGTGAAGGTATGTGCTGATAAACTCCACTAGGGACTTCCTAGTCTCTAGTGCACGCGAGCTAGGTGCAGATATGTAGGTGCTTGGTCTACCTCTACCAACTCAGTCCATGCACGGCAAATAAAAAAATTTCTGATGTGCTTCTTAAGTTCTACTTTCAGGTACGGATGACAAGTCCTTCAGTCATACCTTAATAAAGTAACGTGGCGTATTTATTTTAACTGCCAAATGCTTTATTTACATTCTTCAACTTGAATTCAATAGTTAAAATACAAGCTCACAAGGTTTCCATAAACCAGTTTATTTTCAAACAATTACAATTGATCTTGTCAGTAAGGTTGCATCTAAAATTATTACAGCGTTGTTCAGAGTTTATATTCAGTATAAGGTATCTTTATTTTCAAAATAAAATGAAATGTGCACCAAAATGAAATAGTGAAAATACAACTGTTGATCAAAAAACTTTAATGATTTAAAACCAAACTGATAAACGACCCAAAGGTCGATATTGAAATGTTGCCAAAAATGATTACACTGGTTAACGCTCACGCAAATTGAGTGTATTTTACTCATTAACACTCACGCAACATATTACGTGATAAACGGCAAACTTCATTTTCGTTAATTAAATTGTCCTTCCTGAGTGTCAAAAATGTGGTATACATAAAGGTACTTGTACACTAAGCAGGATAACAAAATTATTTGATATTTTTACGTGCTCGGTGAAACCAGAAAATGCTAAGGCTGATTCACACCTCACCCAAGAGTCTTCAAAATATTGGCCTCCTTTAAAAACAAGATATACTACTACACTAATCACAACCTCCATAGGATTATAAAATTATTTACAATATTATCAAAGGCTGCAACAAGACTTAGTACCGTCATAAATTAACCAATTGTGGTGTGCTCGTGAACCCACCTTAGCACGTTTTTTGCTTCGTCGCGGAACGCCGCGTCGGCAACACTTAGCTCGCTATGCATTCGTAAAATGCGTATTCAATGCAAAGAAACTTTTGCTAATATTAGGTACACCTCGATCATACATTTGTACGTCGTGGCAATCGTATGAGATTACAAACAGCACGGCGCTCGTAAAATAAGCTAACGCGCAACACGTTAAAATATTATTTTAAAAACCCGAAATCGATAGTACGGAAACTAGCTAACCATAAATGCTATACCCTCAAAGCGGACTATTGTAAAAACATTTAAACTAATAAACAATAAAAAAAATTCAATATCAAAAGGAGCGAGTGGTAGGGTTGCATCATCCAATGTTGTGCTCAAACGGGGCAAAACACAACAGGGCTGCAGTACCTATCACTAAGACTGCCTACCACGAAAAAAAAAAACATTTCAAAATCCAATGCAGAAAAGCGTCTACACGTACTTCAAAACCGCGGAAGCCGACGCAATATTTAAAATGGATTGAACTCTGCAAAGCCTGCTACAGATTACACTCAAATACAATTCAGAATAAAATAGCTGAACTACTTGCCCAAAATGCCTTAAAATAATAGCACTCTTCATTTCGTCTACCCTCATGTCGCCGGGACCAATTTACACTGGAATATATATGCACCCACAATATTTGCTGCCTAACTGTATTTTGTATTGGTGAGCTGCCCCCAGATGCTGTCAACACACACCACCTCGTTCAGGGCAAGTAGACCCGCAGTCGTAAGCATGGTCAAACGCGTAGTGTGGTCAGCAGGCGACATCACTGAATAAAAGACATAGCACGACGGCGTCTGCAGAGCCGCTGGAGAAATGAAGAGCGGCGAGTGTTGCTTGAGCTTGACGAAGGCCATGACCCCAACACACCCCAGACTGGTCATTCCTCGCTCTGAACAGGCGACGCCAAAGGAGGGGAAAGAGGAGAGGGGATGAGCAACCATAGTGTCTTCGTGGTAGGTACTATGAAACAGGAAGCGTCAGTGTTGTAGGCGCTCCACATATGGTAATGTGCATTTGTCCATTCACGGATACTTCCAATTTTTTGAAGCCCTGCTTAAGTTCTACTTCCGGCATATTCCTCCGCCACCTGCGAATTAAGCCAAAAGAAGTAAAAAAAAACATTACACTGAACAGAAAAATGACGTATTTAGGAAACAAGGAAGCACGTCATACATGGGATGAATTTCCAAAGGATGATGAAGACAAGTGTTAAAGGGTGTACAGTGGTTGGACAAGGGGTTTGCTCGGCGAGGGTCGAGGGCGGCGATAAGAAGTGTCGCAAGGACGCTGGAGGCGGGCGGCCGGCCGGCGCTGTGGCGATCCAAAAATGGCATCCGTAGCTCGGCGACGCGCATCGCGGAACACGCGGCGGCGAAAATAGACGGCGGCGGTCGCGCGCTAGCGGAAGTACTACTGGGCCCGCAGCTGCGTCCCTCGAGTGCGCTGTACCCCGCGTTTTTGTGGCCCTCGCTACCGCACGAGCCACAGAGCGCCTTCTCAGACATGCACCAACTGCAGTAACACGGAGCACATGTAGATTGCACTGTCCAGTCTCGGCCGCGGAGGGGCCGAGACTGGACACGATAACCGGCCTCTACATCGCCAGGCCGGCGTGGCGTGGGTAGTTACTGACAGCTGACCTGCACTGACGTCACTGCTCCACCCTCCTGGAGGAGTCTAGCATGTGCAAGAACTCGGCCAACACCTGCCTCGGCGTGTCCCGAGGTGCGAAGAAGGCTCTGGCTCAGGGCACCTACGATATAAATACAGCTGCAGCCGGAGTGTGATAGCCACCTGGCTTGAGTGCAACAAGTGCCTAGCGTAGATCGGGACATTAACGGACTTAGTCTGCTGTTTACACGCACGCCTGGCTGTGTAGATTGGCGATATCGGAACTGATAAGTTGACTGAATGGACGACTTCTTTAAGAATGGGATCGACCCCCGCGTTTTTTGCGCGAATAAGTGTATCTCGGCAATTAAATGTTCTGCAAATAAGACTTTTTGTCAGAAAAGATACACAATTATTTTTGCCCCTTTTTTATACTTCTGTCATATTAAGCGTATTCTCGGAGAAAAATATTCATGAAAATGTTCTAATTTCGCATTTTTAAAGCTTGCCTATGCAGTTTTCTTAAGTGGCAAGGAAAAAAAGTAAAAATATACGGGTGTAGTTTAATCTGTGGGCTTTCATAGCGTTAAGACTGGAAACGCTGCACGCCTTGCGCGTAGGAGCGATGAAGTGCTAGATGTACGTGTTAATCGCCCGTATCGCTCCCTCGCTTCTTGACCTTGGACGCGCAGCTCAATCCCACTCTAAATACTGGAACTGTCTTGTACCTAATATATAAATATTAATAGTAGTTACATAGGTGTTACACTATTTATAGAAATTGATTTCAACTATTATATTAATTTATGTTAGCTGGCTGACGGCAATTGATACCCGTTGATATAAAGATATTAAATTGCATGTAAATAAATTACGGAATTATTATTAGGCCTTTAATGTAAGTAATACCTCCACCCTTTATAGAACCTAGCTACGTACATAAACTTGCAAAAATTGTTAAAATATTGTTGCGAGCCTTCTCCCCCGCTATTTAAACAGAATAAAATTTAGTTACACAGTAGACTAGTTAGTCACAAAAGATTCTAACATAGTGAATGATAGTGCATTGTGGAATAAATAACTGTAGTGTGTTTTTGGAGCACTGTACATATATTGGGAAATTACATAACCTACAGCTCACATCTGAACATAGGTGGCTGTGAAAGACGCACGCAGCGAGTCAACAAGATGAATCTTTTTGCTGCATCGTAAAAATTTGGTTACCAAGATTCTAGTCGTACTTCTGCCACAGAATTTTGTGACTGAAAATCCATAGCATCTGGAGTACAGAATCACGTACAAAAATCATAGTGCATACCTGGTTTAATTTGGCGAAAGATGTATTCGGCGCGTACACATGGCCCGCCTGGTTTTTTTTTTTTAGGAAGTATTTAACGTAATTAAATAAGTCCCCTGTACAAAAGCACAGTTATCGTCACCGAACATCAGCGAAGAGATTATCTTAAACATATTAAATAATTCGTTTTTGTATAACGTTACCCAGTAATGCCGTTATGATTTAGCGAAAGCAAGATGATCACAACAACCACCTACCATTTTTAAGTCGCGCAGTACGCTTGCGAAAGCGAGGTGACCACGGCAAGCTCCAATCAGTGTCGTTATCTCGCGGAGTTCGTGACCAAGGTAAAAGCAGACAGATTTTTATCCGTTTTCATTGGGAATATAACTGGATATTTTTAAAGAGCGCATTCTCTTCAAAACAGTATTTTCTTAATCTATAACATTCTTAGTTTCAGCGGTATAGGCGTGATATTCCAAGAAAACAAATAATTTTGCTCTTCATATTATTTGCGGAATTAACTTGCCAATCACTACTGCACTATTTAAGCCGTCTTATTCTGCCCCCCTTCCTTTTCCACCAGTACCTCGCATAAATGAACAATATTTAAAATGAGTAAACTATGGAATTTATTTTTATCAAAGGTTTGTGACCTCACCGGAAAAACTTGGATTTGGTATACCTGTTCATAAGAGAAACAAAATCGTATACCATAATATAATGCAATTGCGTACCTGAAATTCTCCTTTAAAGAATTGTGAGTATTTTAAAACAAACCAGGACATTTTCCAGCGTAAGTTACAAATGCTGTAAACTGCATTTATATCGTGTTTGAAATACAAGAGAAATGTGTCGGTAGTAGTTTGTTTTCGATGGACCACTGCGCCCAACTGTAAAACTAAACGCAGAAGTACGCAAACTAGGAAGTTGTCTGAAAAGTATGCTTTTTGTTGCATATGAAAATAAAAATGCATAAATTGTGTACCGCTGCAGAATATTTTATTGCTAGAATTTACTCGCTAATTTGCAGAAAAATCTACGAAAAGACTATTGTAGTTTCCCTGTGTGTAATAAAACTTAGTTTAAATTTATACGTCTTAGTAATAAAATTTTATTCATAGGCATATACATTTCAGTAATAGAAGGAACTCGCTCTTCTGAAATGGCAGTATAGAAAACCACTTATTAAAAACGTTTAAAAATGACCAATTTTAACAACATAGAACCAGAGTAATTATTAGAATGGTCTGTTTAATGAAAGTATGTTTTTCTTTGGAAAATGTGTTTTCTGAAGCATCCAGAATGGAAATATACTTATGTTTTAATTTAAAATATCCTCGCCTATTTTTGTTAATTTATCTGACGTGTATATTTTGAGCGAGTGAAGAGATTTGGTTGGCTCTTAACATCGTGGTCGTGAAAACCGACGAGGGCGAAGTGAGGTGTGTGTGGAGCAGCGCCGGAATGAAAGGGCCGGGAAACGGGATATCCCCGAGTAAACCAGCTGATCAGTGGCATTGTCAGTCACGAATACCACATGCGAAAATCCGGGAGCGACCCCGCCGGGAATCTAACCCGGTTCGCCTAGGTGGGAGGCGAGTAGCCTAACCACTACACAACCCGCGGTTCCGTGCGTACTTAGAGATGATACTCTTTTGAACAAGCAATTTTTTTATTAGTTTATTTTAGAGATTTGTGAAATGTAGTTTTTAATATGGCTGACGTCTTGAAAACACTGGAGGTCTCGTTTGAAGTGTGCTATTTTCGTATATGAGCGTTATTTTCGTATAGGAGCACCTGGGACTCGCGTTTAATAGTTTCGTAGCAACTTGTGTTTCAAAAACTCTTAGAGCAGCACAGTAAAGCACAGGTTGCAGTATAAGTTGTGTGTGGAGCAGCAGGGCGAGGCGGCCAGTCATCTGACTGCGCTAATTATAGCCGGCCATTCATCCAGGCACGCCATGCGGCGCAACTAGCAGTCCCTACGCTCTCTCGCCTTTCACTTGTTTTCATCTGCATTACCTACTCGCAGTATCAAAACATACCGTCAACTGGGGTTACTATGGTCGGGACAAACAAATTTACAACTTTCTCATATCGTAGAATAGGTTAGCCGTTTATTTTACTTACAATAAACTGTTCCCTTTATATGAAAATGTGATATTTAAGAACAGACTGTTTTTAATAACCTACAGCTATTTCTTTAGTTGGCCATAGTTACCCATGCGACCATAGTAACCCTATTTGACGTTATGGGGGTTGTACAAAATGTGAACTACGTGATGTAAGCACCTAATTTCCAGAGTTTGTCTGGCTTATGTGTGGCGCACAGACGTTCTTTGTTTTCCCCTTGTACTTATAACCTCTCTAGAAATATGTGTGTGATCTGTATGGTGGTGTGTTGATCTACAGTAATGTCTGACTTGCAGACTTCCAGCTAGGGCAAATAATTGGTGCCTGATTGGCTGCATTCGTAATAACTGTCGCAATTCTACTAGGGGGTGTCGAGAGCAACTGTAACTCTGTATGCGGTCACATCTGCTAACACAATAGTGGAAGAAACCGAAACTTACAGCAAGACAGGATTGCCAAACCTCTCGTAAGCCAGGTGCAAGGAACCCGCAACCTGGACTGCCGACGAATGGAAAAATTTCGTGTGGTCATACTAGTCTTAAGTTTACGTACGGAAAATACCAGGAGAAACTTACAATCCAGACTGTCTTCCTTCCAACCGTGAAGCCTGAGGGAGGTTTTGTCATGGTTTGGGTAGTTTTACCGTGTTCTGTAGTCGCAGCGAAAGGAAAGTTACGGCAATGAGCAGAGATATACCTAGAGCGGACTTCCCCAGGTTGAATTTTCTGACAACTCCAGCTGTAGTTCGAGGGATGAACACCACGCCGCGCTAGTGTCCAGTTTCGTGGCGTGTGCGTGGGGAATGTCAGCGGCGTTGCCACATTAACATCTACCCTCTCTCTCACCCACACTCCATCTCTGTCCCCTCAGTCCTAACGCCGCAACAGTAGAAAGTGTTCTGATGTCTGCTATACAGACAAGATGGCGGACATCCAGGTTCCTTTCTCACGTCGTATGTATCCGTTTACGAAAAGATTACAAGTTTTGTAAAACATATGAATGAACAAAAAATTAAACATGATGTACGCATAAGCAATGGGAAACGTTGCATATTACTCATAGTCATAATAAAATAATAAACCACTTTATAAAATACGCGAGAACTGTGGATTTATGTTCTATATTATAGTATCACACCTGTGCATTGTAAGTGGTTTGTGTATGTCGGCGAGAAACCCTACCTCCATAGCTCAGGGGTAGGGTGGCCGACCTGTAGTCGGAGGGTCGCACCCCCGCGACTCCGATGCGGCAGACCCCCAGCTCGCTCGGCACACTGGGAACTCGCCAATAGGTCGGTCGGTCTCACTTGAGTTCAACAACAACTACAAACAACTGAACGAGAACTACAACGGCAAAAAAAAGTGTTAGTGCGCAGGTCAGTGCCATGCAATTGTAGGCCTTATAGTTGGAATCTCCGACGGATATAGTTTGTGACGTATGTCTGTTTATAACTTAATTTATTGTTTATTTCCAGAATATTTTTGTCTAAAAGTAATAATACGCAAGTACCAGCACAGTACAATCGACAAGCAGTGGTGGATAGCTAATCACATAGCGTTTACTCACGCTATACATATAGAATTATCTACTTTAGTAATGTTAACCGGCACACATAAAAACCTTAAGTTTAATATTGTAACAGTTGTCTTCTTTTGGCCGTATACCCGTAAAATCGTGTTTAATTACGGAGAGCACAATATTGATTATTATACTCATTAGATACACATTTAAAAACAGGGGCGTAGCCAGGACGTGTGTGATATATTGGGACAATCCCCCCCCCCCCCTGAAATATAATTTGAAAACAAAATTAATTTTTATTTTATTTTACTTCAAGGAATATGTGATCTTCCGTGAACATGAATAATGTTTATAGTATTTTGTGGTTCTGTATCTGTACATGAACCCATTGATAGTAAATTATGTAAATATGATTTTGTATTTTGTTCAAAAATATAAGTATTAAATCCCCCCCCCCCCTTTTTTTCTCAATACATTCATAGCTACGCCCTTGTTTAAATAATACGCCAGTGTTTTCATGAGTGGCGTAAATGTCCGTCGTACATACATTTAAATACAGTACCTTGCTTTCCATACATAAGCAGTGCCGTTACTCGTATCATTTTCCATGCATTAATAGTACTCTTACGTTAAAACCAAAACCAATGCAGTCTTCAGGGGAATAAATAAATAATCGTCGTACCTTTTGGCTGCACCACAAATCACCTATATATAAAATTTTGTTGAATTTGTACCCCTGTCCCCTGCGAGTTATATTGCCTACCATTTAAAAGTTTCTATTAGCACTTTAGATAACACGTGGGTATGAACGGATGCGTTCTTTCTTCCTTTCTGCTATAGAAAGTTGTATGCCTTCTGTTGTGCCCATAAGTATAAAAGAAAGGTAGCAGAAATTGGGCATCGTGCAAGTTCGGCTTAAACGACTCACGCCTCTCGCAGAATTTAGGCACCAGAAACTACTTACAGCCTTTTTAAATATCGGAAGAAAAACTGTTTTGAAAATATAACACTACATACTTCTAGTATTATACTAACGTATTAAAATTAACATTAAGTGACAGGGGAATGCTAGTAAAAAGAAGAAAATACCCATGATAAACTAATGGAATCTACTCTTGCTGTATGAATTAACACTCCTTGTTATGAAGATGATCTATGAAGATGATCGTACATGTTAAAAATATATTTCGTTAGTATAGTATAATCTTGCAAACAAAATGAGTGGTCGTTAACGAAAAAAGTATTTATTCATTCAACAAAACATGGGGCGCACAGAACATAACTACTTTAGGAAAAGTAAATTATAATGATGTAAATATGCCACAAAGTTAACACATAAGAATACCCTACTGTCACAAATCATTCCAATATGTACATAGTGTTCGTAAATTGTTGTCATTATCCATTTGTAGGCTAGGAGACGACACACATTCCAGAATACACTAAAAAACGTTTGACAGTCAAGATATTAAATAATATTTCTGTTAGTCTTGGTAACAACTGTACAATATGAACAAAGAAATGTATTGATTAGACTGTGTTTATGCTCTCCTGCACACCTAATGCAGGGTAAGCGGAGACGTCTGAAGTAAAGCTGGATTTACAATATAAATATTTAAGCATTATATTATGCGTTAAGATGTGTGCAGAAAAAACTAATGTGTGTTCTCTTATGTTTTGGTTCCCAGTGGAACCTTACCAGGTCGTGTGTGTTGGTGGGATTTCTTTAGGAATTGAAATAAATAGGTGTATTTTATATCTTTAGAAAAAATGTTGAAGCTACGACCAATCAGTACAGAGCAGTCGGTGTTGGCGGGTAACTGTTATTTACAGTAATGTAAGTATGGAACAATACGATAAAGGCGTGTATGTGCACATGTCGACGATTATACTTGTTCACAAATAATAAACCTTCACTAATGGCAAATGTCGCTTTGAAGTACGATCTGCTTCAATATGGTTATTTCTTACGAGATGGTGTTAGGAACAAAGGTAAATATGACAGGCTTGCTGACGTTTAAATTCACTGGAATTAAGAATTAAATCACAAATAGAAAACTGCAAATACAGAAGACGTGTTTCTGTATGACAGAAGCACCTACTGCGTTATTCTAAAATGCATTAAGTTTTGTATTGTAAACGTAGGCCGTGTCCGAAATGGCAGATTGTATAAAATATCGGGTCACGTGATAATTTTGTCAACACAAACATTGTGACGTTTTTGATAAATTGACATTTTGTATCTTGTATACAGCGGATGTTAGCAGAAATACAAAATGACGAAATCAGCGCCACGTTGGCTTTAACATTCAAAACACATGCGCGAATGAGTACTTAAAACGTTTTTTTAAAAACAAATGACTGATTATAAAATACACTAGACATGTTTTAAAAAGCTAGTAAGTGTTGTGCTTTGTTTATATATTTCGCAATACATGTTTTATTTTAAGTCGTTATTGAATATTATATTATTGTCTTATTTATTAACATATTCTCAGCATTCCAGTAATGATCGTAGACATATTACGTCCATTTTAAACATTTAATTTATATAAAACACATTTTCACTGTTATGTAAGACTGTTGCTAGGAGTGCTAAATAAGTGACTGTCGACAACATCCGGATTGAAACGTACGAAATGACAAATTACAAAATTACGAATTTGTCCTTATGGACACGGCTTTAGCTTAACTGTTAATGACCAACCGATGTTTTCTGCAGAAATAGTTATATTTTGTAATGTACGTAGTCTGAAGTAGAATATTGCGACTCTCTTTATGTCTATTTCTCATGCGTTTCGTTAGTGTTATTACTGATACACTACAGTTTCAACGTTTTTTGCATTATGTGTCAGAGGTTTCAGTGTACAATATACAATGGTGTGCTATGTTACACTTGTATAAATATACACACACAGCTGCCAACTTTTCAGACAATATCCACTTATGCACATCATTATTGTAAATGTGAATCCTAGAGACGACTGTTGTATTGTCGCTTTAAAACAAACGTCTGTTTGATGATGCCGTTTAAGGCTCAACTATGTCCTTTTCACGCACTGTGCCAAAGGTTCTCTACTCATACAGCGTTCACATTCGTTTACGTACTTAAATGTTTTACATGTCTCGGGAAATGACATACGCACGTACAAGGGGAAACGAATGTGTGTACGTCTCGCGTCCTTACAGCACATACTACTATTTTGAAAATCTATTTATTTGCAGTTCATAATTGTTATTCCTAATATGTCTTTTCATAAAGAGTGGAATGGAGGCATTACCTTTTGAAAAAAGCCACTCAGCAACGTTCTTAACATTGTGTACTCTCTAACCTTTAATTACCTAGAAGAGGCGGGATAATTATAATCAGTTTTCGTCGTGATTTGTTATAAACCGGGCGTGTCATTGAATTTATCCTCCTATATAATGACTATCTCTGTATCAGTCTTTAATACCTTTAAGTCCCTTGAAACTCAACAGAAGTTCTTCAGATATTGCAGAGCGAATCCTCAGGATCAAGTGCAGGTAAAGTTCGAATTTCAGCTGTATCAGTTTATGCAACCATGACTTTTGACCCTAAAAACGTTTTCTTTCCAATGAAAATTTTGTATTAATGCATAGAGATATGAAGGTAATGTTTACTCTAAATGTATGGCTTTTAAGTTGAGTTAATCTAGATATGCTTTTTCTCTATGCCGGTGGGGGGGAGGGGGGGGGGTGGAAGGGGGATTGGTATGTATGAAAAATTTTTCCCCCAGTCTTTGTATGATAACTAAGTTTTTTAACATGGTAACTGTTCTAGGCACGTGACAATACTAAAAACATGGTCACGGGCTGGGTCCCCTAGTAGTTAATATGCAGAGCAATGAGAACACTGCCAATGTTTTTGCAAGGCATGCATGAGTGAAAACGTTATATCAATATTGGACATTTAATTTTTATTCATACCAATATTAGTGTTAAAAGGACATTTACCTATAATTGTTACCAGTTTTAATGATACATTATCGACAACTGCGTTTACTGACTCAAATATACACTCCTTTCTTGTAAAAAGTCGATGATTGGTTAATAGGAACACTTTCATTGTCATGTGCTTTCCAGCTACAGCTTCTAATGGATTGATATTTCTAAAGCTATGCGCCTACGTTCCAGCACATATCCAGCAAGTGCTTCCATCTATCGGAATTGATCACGTAACGAGCCGAGTGGAGTATGCCTATATACATAAGTGTATTCCAAGGTTTGGACACAGCCTTAATGACACTCGAATCGACATACTGAACGTACTGATAAATTGTACGAACAGTCACCTATGTAGTAGATCACAACCCCAAACTGTAAACATTGTGTTCAATTGTAGACCGTCGTAGGTCTAACATATATTTCTCCATTATTGAACAATTATTTCCTGTCCATTAATTTTCACTCAAAAACGGAACGAAAAGTTTACTACGATGTATGGCATCATTCACGATATGACGTTTGCAATTGTAAGTGCTAACAGTACTCGTATTTTATCGTGAACACCTAAACTACAGTTAAATAATAGATTGTAATTAAAAACGGTGACCGTTTATATTTCTAGTTTTTTTTCGCAGTGGTAAATAAAACCAAACTGTAGTTGATATCACTGCATATTTCTGCAAACACGTAATTCTACGACAGAAACGAAACACGTGCAATGGCCACCACTAGTAAATCATGAATTGGGTATTCACAGCTGCAACGAATGTTGGTAACTCGTGTGTGACAGGCTCGCCTCTGGCAGAACTTGAACGAACACGTGGGTGAGCCGAGACCAGGGATAACATACTTTTACCGGCTGCGGAATTGACAACACCGCGCGGACGATTTCGTCGAGAACACTAGCGTTCCTCTGGATCAACAGCGGAACTAGCACACAAAACTGGCGAGGCTTTTTCCTATCCCATGGCCACTCTAGTGTATGCCTTTACTCAATGGTTATGGGTAGGCCACCTAACGGTGTACAGAGCTCCAGATTTATATAAAACCTCCCGACGTGTGTGTGACGTGTGCTTACGAATAGTATTTAAGAAACGTTACGCGTCTGTATACGTATTTCAGTTCCTCCATTTCTTGCTAAAGCATGTTTTTGTGTTCATGAAAACACCCGTTTGAGGCATTTTCACTGTCATGAACATTCCGGTACAAAACACACAAGAAAACCACAGGGACGTGCATTAAACCATTACTTTATTTACGCCATAAAATTGTAGGGTTTTTTACCGAAAGTCTCGTAGAGGCGATGGGATAGTTGATGCGCAAGTCTCTGTCGCCCTTACCACTACCATTCTTTAAGGTCTCAGACGTGCAAAATTTCTTCAACCTGGCTGCTACCTTAAATGGTAAGGTCTATGAAACCATTTAAAGAGTTCATGTTCATTCGATGACGCAGGTATTGTTCCTAGCAGGGGGTGGCATCTTTCAAGACGATTATGCCACAACTCACACTGTTGTAAATGTCAAAGAGCGGTTTTATGAACATGAGAATGCAATAACAAGTTTCACCTGGCCTCCACGATCGCTTGATTGTGCGAGGGGTCGTTACCCACGGTCAGCATCTCGTAGAATTGGAGCAGTTTGTTTCTTTTCGAGGAGTGATATGAAGTCCATGGTCCACCATTCAGGATTTATATGAATCGATCCCCAGGAGACCTTGGGCTGTTTCGGATGCTAAAATGACCTTTCACCATATTATGCGAGTGGTCATATTTGGGCCAATTTGTGTACTTTAACTTTTCCAAACAGCCTGACAAATAGCTGTTCTGAGCGAGATGTTCTCCAGTAGGAGGTTATTTCGTCCTTTTGAAGAATTATTTTGCGCATGGCCGGAATTATCTTGATCAAAAATGTCAGGCTTTTACATTCTTTATTGGGACCGATTTTAGTTATGATTACGTTAATTTCTTTGAGGCGATTGTGACCTGTATTGATTAAATTATTTGCAAATAGCGAGTGATAGCCATTTATTTGCATGTTTCATAAATAAATTATGAAATTATTATTAACCGTTTATTTAAATAAGACCCCCGTTCCTTAGATAACCTAGCTAATCTCACAGACTTTGTTTTTTGTTGGTCACCTGATACGATTGTACATGACCGTTATTTGCTAGACCTTGCTTGTAAACAAATCTTGGCAAAACAGCTATCTACTTGAGAATTGCTCTTCTCAATGTAATACAGGCGTTAAGTAATTGATGTGTGCTCACAAGTGTGGTTCTTGCATGTTTACCGTAGAGGTTATGATAGGTCTGAACATACATGTGCGGAGGACCAGAATAACTCGAGGAAATGCTGTAGACGAAATCATTTATAAATTTTTCTTGTTTATTTTTAGCTCTTGCGTGGTACCAATTTCTCGCTTCCGGCGTATTTGTTTTTCAATCTTGAATTTTATTTTGTTCTAGTCATTTTTAACAAACGAGGAAGTGCTAAAATACACAGGGTTAGGCGATAACACTAACTTCACAGTCGCAACAACAAAAATCCGCACCCACACTGCGATGTCTTCGTCACACGAAGCCACGTGTCGCTTAACCATTGGGTTCAGAACATCGCCAGAGTGCGGTAACGTTGTTGCTTCATTCACGCTATTATGCACGTGCTGTAAGCAAATTTATTTTCCTATCTTTATTTTTAGTATTGACTGTACAAAATGCTGCAGTGTTGGTTGAATCTTTCAGGTCACATGAAATACTGTGGGACCCGGAAAACACTAATTATAAATATGGAATTGCTAGGTACGATGAATTTGCAGTACTAAAAATGCCCTAGCTTTAAGTGCATAGAAGAATAAGTTTTAGTTCCGTTCACCACTTTTGGGCCGACTTTGCCCGGTAAGAGATTATAAATTACTACTTCACATCCGAAAAGTTTCCGGACATCACTGCACCGATATTTTAGGTTTAAATATAAAAGGTTAACGCGTATTAGGTACACCATTAGAATGCTACCTTTGCAAGAATTCGTACTGTATCGGGCGTCTTTTGTAATGCACTTGGTTCTTTTCCCGGCACCCTTAGCTGCTCGTTCAGCTGTAGGTAATGTTTCACTTGTCGTTTTGATCTAAAATAAAACAATCCAAATCGACTTCTTGTCGCCTTGGAATAGGTGGAAAGTTTCGCCCAGTGTGTTGTAGCTAGACCCAACAGTTAATTTGACCTCCTCTCACTACTGACCGATTCAATTAGCAAAGCTAATTAGTAATTGTATCAGTAGGATGGGCCTTCCCTGGCAACTCTCTGGAGGCGTGGCTAGTTCATTCCTCGTCACTTGTTCCCTGAGCTTTCACCGCGAAGCAGTGTTTTTGCCTGCCCCTTTTCCTTATTTAGCCATGGTTCATCGCTTTTGACTTATCCTTATTTTAAATTGCCACATCAAAATTTATTTGCATATGATTACTTAAACTAACTTATCTCGTAACATTATGTGGAGTACAGACAAATTCGAATCGCATTCCTACGACTGTTAGAACTCCAGACACATTTATGTTCCCATTTATGTATTTAAATTAGTGCCAATTTCATGAATAGTGTACTACAGTAATCTTGAAAGATCGGCGTACTCAAAATCACCTCACATCTTGAAAATAACCGCAGTTACTAAGTGTTGACCATGTGCAGTCGGAGAGTATTCGAGGCGTGCGAACTTGCCCAATGACTATCGGTGTTTACCTTAAGCTATTTCCCACGTCCTGAGGTCGAGAAGTGTTGCGGCGATAAGGACAATACTGTCTCATGCGCCATCGCCGCTACGCGCAAGATTCAAAACTGCTGCACGTACCGATGGGACTGCGAAAGTCTGTAGCAAAGTTCAATGCAACTCCCTATAGTAGTAGTAGTAGTTAACATTAAGTCAACCATAGTATCTTAAGCTCTGAACACGTACTTTTTGGCCATGTTGAGTGGCTTCAAAATAGTATTTGCAATAATGGAGATGTGTTGAAAGTTGTACTCCGCCATGGTGTGAAATGTTATTTCTTTTAGTATGCCAGCAAATTGTGCATGCGTGGAAATTGTATTAGAAACGTGTCTTGCAACACTGTGCAACGTCTGTTCGCGTGCGTGGTAGACGGGTACTGTTTTCAGACATTGTCGCGTGGCTAAGTCGCGCCAGTGCAGACGCGGCTCGTGTCTGAATTCACGTGCCAAGGGCCCTTAACTGGTTTCGTGCCCTAGAAAAGTGCATCTAGGGCGCGACGTCATAGTCGCTGTCCGAATTCACGGCTTGGGCACGAATGGATCCTAAAATATCCCCTTCAGACAAAGGCACGTGTCTCTTGCCCTAGATCTTTTTTAAATCCTCTACTGTTCGTTGCTCTTTGTCCATTGTTTATCTTCGCGCCGTAAATATGGGTGACGAACGGCATTCGAAGAAACTGAAAACTAGTATGTAAGTAGATGTATATTATCTGTTTTCTCGCCGTTTAACCCGGCTCTCTCTCATTTGTGGTAGGATCGGCGGATGAAACTGTTTGCTTGCAAATTAAATCTTAAACAACCACGCGGAATTCCCGCCGTGGTTTCAGGTGTAAACACACTCATCGATCGGTCAGTAGATACAAGCGAACCAGTGTGTCCGAATTCGGTGCTGCACACATCTTCACAAAGGGTATAATGACTTATATCATCTTGGGAAGGGCGCAAGGTGGTGAGTTCACACACAGCCTTAGTCTACTTTAGTTGTTGCATTAGACGCTCGAAGTTAGCGTGCTGCGAACTGCGAAAACGTTGTTTGATTCTGGCGAAACTTGGTGCTTAAAGTTCGCGTAGGCACTGCAAGCAACGTGTGTTTTTCCACAGTGCACGTCCAGCTGAATTTTTGTGACACTCAATGTTGAGCACGAGAACACGAAACTGAGAAAGCCAACGAAGTACTTGTTCGCATAGGGCCAAATATGTGTTTCAGTATCTCCAACAGAATATATTGTTGAGTAAACAAGCAAAACTTGAAAAGCTACAAAATTGATTTTGTTCATCTAACAACATAAACGAGTGAATAAACAAAACTGTTTTGGATCAAAAAAAAGTACTGCTACCAAAATGATTAGTTGAAGCTACTGCACGTGTTTGCTTGTCCACGCATTTGATTGCCTTGGTTAGAAAATGAAACTCGAGTGTTTCCAATGTTTGATTTTCGTTATAATTTATTTAAATAAAATGCATTTATTAATAATTGTATAAAAACACAGTGAAACGAGTTTAATAGGAAACTGAAAAGTAAATGTGTAAAACTTCAAATATTTACCTACGTTGTCCAGTGTTAGAATCGTGTATATTTAAAAACATCCATACTTAATAATTTGTCGCTTTATTTGAAGTTGCTAGGACGTAGTGATCGGGCGCAAATTATGTGGGTTCGAAATTAGATCGTGCTTGCAATCTTTTTATAACCTAAACTGTCCAATGTAAGTTGTCGCACATTAGCTTGGGACAACCGAAATAGCAAAATATTTCATTGCCTCTGCGAAATATTTGGTTGCGCCAAACGAACTTATTTAACTATACCTTTTGTTCAGTGTGTCGCCGCACGTTAATCATACTGTTTAGTTTTGATTTGTTTGAATGAGGTTTTTGTAATATTCTGTGACCGAGGTCTGCTTTCCAAATTTTTCGCGAGGTTAGTTCACGAATTTCTAGGGGAAATATATTTTACGTGGGCGCGCAGGCATAAGGACGGTGGACCGGAAAGCATCGCGCAGGCCACGAGCTTAGACTCTCGCAGAAAAGTCGAATGTTCTTGCAACGAAAAAAATTCATATTGAGGCGTTTCTTTTAAACATTTATGTCGTAAATTTAATAATGTTGTCACGGTTAATCTAGACGATTTACAAATGCATATGTTACTATAATGCAAATATACTGTTGAAGTGTAAATATTAATAAAGCCTTCAAGTAATATTGTCACAACCAAAAGTTGCTACGCTAATAACAAGAACAAAAGTCCAGCCAACACAAGCATGCACTGACTTGGCGTTGTAAGATGGCGGGAAGTAGTGAATAGAGTAACCACGTAAAATGAAGTCACTGTATTTACATTTTAAAGCATATTATCAGAACTGAATGTAGCTTAGACAAGCTCAAGCCTTGCAAAGCCGTTTCCGTGTGCTGCATATCTTGATATAGCATAAAGTATTTCTACGTAACGAAAGAGGTGGGGTTTGTAGTCATTATGTACCGAATACCCCACAATATGAAACGCAGACATGTTCAGATAGAGCAGTTCTGTAAAATGTAGAGTCAATCACTCAAAGCGCTAATTAGATTACTCTCCCTGCTGGTTTTTTTTTATTGTTGTGACAATTATTGCACTTTATTAATTTTACTTTAGAATTTTTTTTTTTCAAGCCAAAGGAAATACACATTTTTTTTGAACGCACATGTTAAATTCAACACATTTTATTGTCTTAACATAAACACAAACTTAATGTTGAAAGAACAGTAAATAAGTAGGCCTAACGTTACAAAAAGTACTTAAGGTTACATTTACTTTAATATCTTTGCACCAAATCAGGTGCAATTAGCAAACACACACTATAGTAAAGAATTTTGGCAGGATCTCAAAGCTAGCAAATAAAAACCAGCTCGCACACAGTTTCAGCGACACGCATTTTTAAAATAAAATATTCGTCAAATCGTAATTGTGACAATAATTGCTTGAAAAACACAGCCCAGCCTTTAATAATATCTATTTTCCAAAATTAACATGTAAAAAATTACGACGGGTGCTCTTAAAATATTTCAGGTACAGAAAGGTCTGATTCTCACCAACGAATGAATTAAAATTACAATTGCTTTGATACTAAACAGAACAGGTAATCCTCGACTATATTACAATTCAATAACACCCAAACCGTGCCTAAAGCAAGTAAACATAGATTTATACTTGACCACAATATTGAGAAAAGTGCTAAGGCGCGTTCACGTCTGAACTAATGGCAGCTTTAAAAGTGCAATGCTAGCCTAAAACCATGATCTCAAGCGCTGTAAATGCTTTTGAACACTCAAATATTAAACGGGCGTCTACATAAAACCCTAACAAAGTAATTAAAATACAAATTACATTTATAGGTTGAAGTATGTGTGAACCCTGCTGTTCACTTATAATGTGAGAGTCGCACGAACAGACTGGGCACGCCACCGGCTTTCACGCCGCCGAAAAATAATTGCTCAACTCAGGAGCACAAGCACCATGTATGGCACTAGAATTGACATTGACTAAGCTCGCTAAAATTTCCACAATGACATATAAAAAAAATCGTCCAGAAGAATTGCCCAAAATATTAAGTGTTCAAGGCTCAGACACCGCAAAATTGTAAAAGGCACTAAAATTCGTGTGCACTAATATTCCAACTAATACTCAACAAGTTGAAATCCTTAAAAAAACAACACGATCATTACTATAAGCGGAAAAGGCGGCGGCGTGCAGCCCTACCAAAGCGCCTAATCCGCATGACACGTTAAAATTTAACTTGAAAAGCCGTAGCTGATACAACCTCGCTAGGGGGCGCCTGACTAAAATGAAAATATACCAGCAGGCCGAACAAAGCCCTAGAAAATAACAGGTACACTAAACAAAATATCTAGACTTCTGTGCTGCAGAACAGTGAGCTGACGACGCAGAGCGAATAGGAACTAGGCTCGTGGCAAATGGGGCTAAATGTTAAACGAACCATTTCATTTCTCAAACCAACAAATGTACGTTCGAAACACACTTAAGAAATAATAAATCGATCTACAAAGCTCCAAGAGGAGTGACCCACCCAAAATATTTAAGACAAACTAACAGTCTACTAAAAATGACTACAATGCAAAATCACTAAGGGCCACACTAAGCACTACGCCCTCAACTCGCTACAAATATTTACGCCTCTCGCCCGGCATTACAAGACGATTACCTACGCTGAATATTAAATACGAATCAAATATTACTGATTGAGGTGCGTCGCAGAAGCGCTCTCTCTCTCGTAGAATTGCGCACCATATCGGTCTATCGGAGTAGCATTATGAAGACCAGCGGATTGCTACTTGCACGGGCAAGAGACAGACAAGAAGTGCCCGCCGAATATTCGCTTACAAAACTCTAAGCTTTAACATTTGACTCAAGCAGTTTGGGGTAGAGGGAGAAGCAAGGAGAAGAGAAGGGGAACGAGAGCATTACAAAGAGGTTGGCTCAGGCGCTGTCCACGTGCCAGAAACTACGTAGAGGCGCTACTAATATCGGAGCCAAGAGAACTAAAACTGAACACGATTCCAATTAACGCACGGAAACGCTCAGGCGTTGCAACTTAACAGTTTATTACAGTAAGAGCAACATTTGGTACTGACTTTTCAGATAAAAAAGAATACTGTTGTAGTAATATTAATACTGTTTGCCTTTCTTCTGTGCTGCTGCGTACTGTGCCGCTAGCTCTTAGGCTGTTGCCTAGTTTGAAAGCGGTGAGTATTTGGTATAGGTATACATGTTAATGCTATTTGGTTTGTAAAGTTAATTTTGAAGATATGAACTTGAAACAAATACCTAACCGTGATAAAATACTCCCAAGCTCTGTATTAAGGCAGATTTAACAATTTGTCTTCAGGAATTTTTTATTTAATTATTAAGTCCTGATCTTTCCAGGAAACAGGCTGTACAATGTTCGATAGCAAAGAAGCACGTAATTGTATGCTTGTAAAGTCCCGGGTCGTATGTATCTAGCTCTGACAGGAACTCCAAAAAGCCGAATTATAGCAGCAGCAAGTCATCCGCCTATCTGGAGCAGTTTTCGCTTGTCAGGTCGAGAAGCGCGAGAAGGTAAGGGCGTGTCTGCCACGCTAATCTAGTGCGTAATCGCCACTAAGCTGTTGTGTAGCGTTATCGTCGTGCTGCATGTACCTATAGGACTTGGCGGTGATTCTATCATTTTATTGATAAGTCTGTCGGAAGGTTCAGTGCAGGCTCGTATTGCAGTTTTGTTAACGTCCTGGCGGTGATGTTTTTATGATAGAGCCGTCTCAAAAGTCTGTTGTCTTTAAGGTCTCAAAAATAATATTTGCAGAACGCACGATATCTTGAAAATGCCAATCATTACTCGTCTGTAGTAAGTTTTGTAAACGGCATTTCCGTATTTTTTGGTCATTTTCGGCCTCCAGGTAACCGTAATGTTAACTAACGTTAGTTTTAATCGTTAACCAGACATGTTAATAATTAAACGTTTAAAGTTAGTCAGTTTTAATATCGTGTATCGCCCACCTTTTAACGGCTAAATTTAATAATTATTTTTTCTAATCGTTTATCTCCAGTATGGTTAGCAACATATCGAGACGAGTGCACAGTAAATGGGGCAGAACTATTCAGTTTAATGACTCTATTAGAAAAGCATTTAAATCATGCAACTGGATTGGTCTGTTTTACACATTCAGGTGTAAACACAAATGTTTAATCACTGCTGACCACGTGACTGGCATAGCGCACGTGACTACAGTCCAGCTGCAACTCAAAAAGTCTACTGCCTAGCAGCTCGCCGGGACCAGCTGCGTGCGTGTTCGCCACTGCATTCCCAATACTCTGAACGTGTCCTGATGCAGCGTGCACTCTATACTCGGTGCTTCGTAGGCTGTGTATTCTAGGTGCAGTGTGACACACACACACCTACTGATGCCATCGTCCAGATATTTTAAAACGTCTTGCCGAAATGTTAACCATAAATTATTTATTACTTAATTATTTATAATTTTACTCTGTACGTACAGTTGTAGCTGTATTTTCTCCACTTGAGAGTTACAAAGCAGTATAGTAACTCAAATGGACAATACACAAAACATAGCCTATTAATTTTACATTATAAAAATGTTTCCTACAAAGACTGCTGCAACTAATATAGTGCGAATAGTTCAAAGTGTTTAAACACAATCTAATATGATTTTATTAGTCTATTTCTTATTCTATTTGCTTGCGGCGCTTACTTTCAGCTCTCTGCGGACAGACGTGTTAGTCTGAATAGCGCACAACGGTTGAAATGTTGGCCACACAAAACTTAGGTTCGCACTCGCACCTTGCGAATACCATAGCTGCGACGTCCTAAAACTCAAAACTCTCTTGTTGGAACAATAACTACACACACGATGCGCATTCTCGGCTCGCTTCACTTCTCGACGAACCAAATATGTGATGATGTTTGCAATCTGTTCGCAAACTGCAGCGGTTACACACATTAACAACCAAACAGTTAAATGCCCCTTAAACAATGATGTGCTTATATGTCGAGTGTATAAACATTGTATACTGTAATTTGAGCGGCCGCGGTGTCTGAATGGTTAGCTTGCTCGCCTCCCACGAAGGCGATCCGTGTTCAATGACCGGCCAGGCCACTCCGGGATCTTCGCATGTGGGAATCGTGCCGGACGATGCCGCTGGTCGGCAGTTTCATTCCGGCGCCGCTCCATACTCAACACCAAGGTCTTGAGAGCCGATAAGGATGATTGAGATAAGAGCCGTCCATGTATCCTCACTCACCGTAATTTGACTTGTCCAATATCTTTGTACTGCTATGTATTGAAAAAAGGTCTCGCGGACGTAATAGAACAAACAATCCAAACGAACTTTGTTTTATTCAACGGTTCATTTTACGCAGTCTAATCACCGCACGTTAAACAAACAGATTAGTTTTACTTTGTCACAGATTGAAAAAAATATTCTTAAGATTTCTGCTTTCAAAATGTTTTTTACAAGCTTTTATTTAACTTGCAAGAGTTCACCCGAACGTACAAACAAACAAGTCGATTTTGAACCACTTCCCGTTATCCAATCGAGCTAAAATTGCGCATACATGTGTAGTTACCATGACAATACAATGTGCAGGTACCACACTAAGCTAATATGATGGAGTCGGAAGGTGGCCATAGGAACTCTACAACTACACGTCGTATCGGGTTTGTTTTACGGAATCGAGTAACAGTAAAATGGACATCAGAAGTGTCACTCTTGTTGTGTACGTGCCTTTCTTTGTAGCGGCTAATGGTTCTGAAAACTATTATTATAGTTTGTGCCTACAGTATGTCCCGTATCGGAATGAAAGCGAACTACTGGTAGATCACGGTACATCATGGGGATCTTTCTTAGAAAGGGAAAGCCATATTCGTGATACAATCACATGGTTGGAGATTAAAAAATGAAAAATAAAATAAATATGAAAACTTTTGAAAACCAACCTTTTATTTATAAATGCACTAAAAAGAGAGAATAATTATAACAGTTACACAATTTGTAGTACTTGTAAGAGGTGTTCGAACAGTCATAATAAACTTTACTACAAATTAATATGTTTGTATAAATTTATATTTCTTATATAAAAGCTTGGCGCTAATAGTCAAGAGCCTTACGCACGATATGTCCTTATGCTTACGCAAATGTGATATACGTTCTATATTGTGAATAGTTAAGAGCCTTACGCACGATGTGTGCGTACTACGCTTACGCAAATGAGTTATACGTTCTACATTGCGCCAAGCTTTTATATACTAAATATAAATTGATACACACGTATATTAATTTGTAGTAAAGTTTATTACTGCTTTTCGACCACAGCTTAAAAGTTCTACAAATTGTGTAACTATTATAATTATTTTTCTCTTTTAGTGCATTTATAAATAAATGGCAGGTTTTAACACTTTTTTACATTTATTTTATGTAAGATTAGTTTACCAATTTCTGGGGAAAAATATACATTTTAGCTGGGCGCGCGGGCAGAAGGTCGGAGGCACGGAAAGCTACGCAAGTCAAAAGCTTAAACTCGCAGAAAAATTACTAATGTTCTTGCAACAAAAATTTACAAGTGAGGCATTTGTTTTAAGTTAACATTGTAGTAAAATTAATAATGTTATGGCAAAGTCTTCTATTACTATGCCAGTACGCTCTTGACGGGTTAATACCAATAAAATTTTTAATGTGGCTGCATCCAAAAGTTGTATTACGCTAAAAATACCACGAAGAACAAATATTTTGTATTACTGCAACATTAAAGAAATGGGCTTCCAACACATGTTTTCACCGACTTGGCGAAAATGGGGGAAAGTATTGAACAGCGATAACTTCGGAAAATGAAACCACTGTACTAAAATTTTAAAACATAGTATGAGAACTAAATGTAGCTCAGGTCAGCTCTCAATCTCATGCCTTGCAAATCAGTTAACGTGTGCCTATTGTGCATATATTTCTATAGCAGTGAGTATTTCCACGTAACGGAAGAGAGCTAGCTGCAGTTAGACATGTAGAGATGGAGCCCGCAGGCGTGATGAGTGCAGAGGCGTGGTCAACGTGAGCCAGCCGCGGCGGGGAGTTGCCGACGTAGTTAATTAGGCAGGTCAAGAGGCGGTCGTCGCTAATGAACGGCGTGTCCGTCCTAGAAAGTACACTACCAGGCTGCCAAGTACACTAGACTGAAAGGCGGCGATGCAATCACTTTCTAACACTGGACGGCCCTTCGTACAAGCTCGCTGACCCCCACCTGCACATATTTTATCTGCCATAGTGACTGCCACGTGTCCGCTTAAGTTCGCAACAACGGAGGGAAGGTAGTAAATGTCTAGACGTATAGTACGAAGTTTTGGTTAACATTTGAAAATACTGAAATTATTATTATTGTATTCTTTCTTTCTTCCTTTCTTTTATTTATTTACAATGTATGTAAAGGTGGTTTTCAATAACAGCGTGCAAACCTGAAACTGGATATAGGGGCCACACCACGGAAGGTTTTGTTATCGGCAACGTGTGGTCCGCGAACCCAGCGAAAGTAGATATGGGCGTAAACATGTCTTAACACGAATACAGGTCTCCGTAGTGGTGTTACGTGGACTATACATATTGCGTGAGTACATGGTTTACAGGAGGTACTGTACAGGATCACTCCATTTACGGATCGGTGTTAACGTTGTAGTTCCCAAGAGTTGCTCAAAGTGACAGCCACCAACCTCGTAGCAAGCATGATATCGGCGTTGGAGATAATGCCGCACCTGTTCAAATATCCCTTGCGTGTTGGGTCTGTTGTTGATTAAACCACTCGCACATCATGGGCCGCCCACATCTCTAACCCCGTATCTCCTTCAGCTGGCCTCGCGGACCACATGTTCTGTCTCAAAAGTTCCGTGGTGCGGCCCCTATTCCTAGTTTCGATTTTTTTTTTTTAAAAGCTTCTACTTAAACATTTTGTATAAGTATACGAATTTTCAAATTTGTAAAATATTTACTTTCGTAACCATCTCACGGTCACACGTGTTCGACGCATGGTTAAAGGGAAGTATCTTGGCACTTTTTGAACCCAATATTTGCAAAATAACCCCATGTATGACTTATTTTGCTGCATCCTAAATATGGGTTGTATCGCAAGCGTTTTATACTTGTGTTAACATAAAAATATTTTATGTTTGGATAAATTAAACTTTTACATTGTATCTTTAAGTTGTAATACTACATTTATATTTTACATAAGTTTTAAAAGCAACCAATCCAAACAAAAAAAAATACAATGCAACTTTCACAGATTACTACCACGTGCCAAAAATGTAATTTTTTTGTTAAAATGTAAATGTGTTAAATTTAAGAAAAATAAATAAATAAAAATGTACAATTTTTTTATGTGCCAGTATTAGTAAATATCAGTGTTTTGTTTGAGGTGGTTATCTTTAGAATAAATGAACTGAGAGAGAATTTCTTTAACATGGATTCTCCATTAAAATTCTGTGGCTACAGGAATCTTAGGCAGCGCTCTTAAGTGGCTCGCCAACCTGAGGCTGTTTTACATTGTTAGAGGCTAAAAAGCGCGGAGCGATAAGGGCGACACGACGGGGGTCATCGCCGCGAAGCGCAAGACTGAGCCAGCGTGCAGTGTACATGTCGTGCTACTGCCTATACCTATTGGACATAATGCGGTGACGCGATTGATTTATTGGTGGATGCCGCTAAGTTCAAAACTAAGCAGGAATCCATCCAGAATATCTTGAGATACCACAATTTGAATGTGTTTTTTGGTCATGTTTAAGAACTTCAAAAAGCGTTTACAATTAAGCACAATGTATTAACAGTTGTATTCCGGCCTGGCCCGAAGTGTTGCGTATTTTTCGTATGCCAAGAAATTGTGCACACGTGGAATAGTTTGTTTTAAAAACCCGTATTACAAACACCTGCAACATATTTCGCGCGCCTGGAAACGAGCATCGCTACACTCTGCAACATAGTTCGCGCGCCCGGTAGACGAGCATCGCTACACACACTCTGCAACATAGTTCGCGCGCCCGGTAGACGAGCATCGCTACACTCTGCAACATAGTTCGCGCGCCTGGAAACGAGCATCGCTACACTCACTCTGCAACATAGTTCGCGCGCCTGGTAGACGAGCATCGCTACACACACTCTGAAACATAGTTCGCGCGCCCGGTAGACGAGCATCGCTACACACACTCTGCAACATAGTTCGCGCGCCCGGTAGACGAGCATCGCTACACACACTCTGCAACATAGTTCGCGCGCCCGGTCGAAGAGCATCGCTACACACACTCTTCAACATAGTTCGCGCGCCTGGTAGACGAGCATCGCTACACTCTGCAACATAGTTCGCGCGCCTGGAAACGAGCATCGCTACACTCACTCTGCAACATAGTTCGCGCGCCTGGTAGACGAGCATCGCTACACACACTCTGCAACATAGTTCGCGCGCCCGGTCGAAGAGCATCGCTACACACACTCTTCAACATAGTTCGCGCGCCTGGTAGACGAGCATCGCTACACACACTCTGCAACATAGTTCGCGCGCCTGGTAGACGAGCATCGCTACACACACTCTGCAACATAGTTCGCGCGCCTGGTAGACCAGCATCGCCACACACACTCTGCAACATAGTTCGCGCGCCCGGTAGACGAGCATCGCTACACTCTGCAACATAGTTCGCGCGCCCGGTAGACGAGCATCGCTACACACACTCTGCAACATAGTTCGCGCGCCTGGTAGACGAGCATCGCTACACACACTCTGCAACATAGTTCGCGCGCCTGGTAGACGAGCATCGCTACACACACTCTGCAACGTAGTTCGCGCGCCCGGTAGACCAGCATCGCTTGGGGCGCGCAGCCTGGCACGCGGGCTGCGTTGCAGTGTTTCCAATACTTGTTTTTTATCCACGAGTATTAAAGTGGCGTCCAATATGCTGATCTGCGAAAAGAACACCACTTCATAGGAATGTTGAGTGCTTTCAAGAAGTCACACGTATCAAACACTATTTATTGCACAGCACTCAATCATATATAACCATTGCGTTTTCAAAGTTCTGCATCTCGAAATAATTGCAGCAGATACGTACAGAAATACCTGCAGGCTTTGCGCTGAACCTTCTTACAGATTCTGCACCAAAAACTTAGTGTCGCCTCTGAAAGTGTGGTAGGTACACGCAGTGCTACATGGACCCTATGGGCTGTTCACGGTAAAGTGAGCACTATTTAAGGTCCTTTCAACAGGCATTAACCACTAATGAAGATGATTTATTGCAGCTCCAGACGTTAACTTTGAGTGGTAAAATGTGTACATTGTGTTTAGTCACATGGCAGTGTTTATATTAAAAAGTGACCGACAGAAATCTGATAAAAAGAATGCAGCAGGACTTTAAAGTGCTCACTTTACCGTGAATCGCCTATACATGCCAGTTTATAGCCTTGCTCTTAGCGGCTATAGCGCACTTGATGCGAATAACAGCGTAGCCCTTTTCGAATGGATGAGTAGTGACCGTGTGGCTCTAATGTGTGTATGTACCTGAGCAGCATGACTGTCCTTGTTGCAGGTTGCCTGAGTCTCGCCGCCATGATGCAGAACGGCATGGACAGCGTACCCCAACAGAATGGCACGTTGCACACAAACTCCTCCTCGTCGTCGTCAAACTCGCACAACTCGTCGTCGCAGACGAACACCGCCGGCCAGCAGGAGGAGAGCAAGACGAACCTTATCGTCAACTACCTGCCGCAGACGATGACACAGGAGGAGATTCGCTCGCTCTTCTCCTCCATCGGCGAGGTCGAGAGCTGCAAGCTCATCAGGGACAAGGTTACAGGTACGTGCAGACTGTTTTTCTTCTCTTTCTCTCTCTCGCTATCTGATATCTCACGAGTTCGCGGAGGATTCATCATCGCTCACCCGCATTTCCATATTTTAAGTAAACCCACTTTTCAGGGAGCCTCTCCCGTTTGGAGATGTTGAGCGCGTTAGAGGCACAGAAGTAAGGGAGCGGTAAGGAAGAAATTTTTTGTCATCTGCGAGTCTCTGAACTGGCGTTCACTGTGCTCATAGTGTTGCGCGTGCCTACAGGACTTTCAGCTCTCGCCTTCGCCCCACAATTTTATTGGTGGAAAGTCTATATCAAATTTCAATGCAGGTCTCTAAAATGGTTTTGCACGTTTCAAGCCAAATGCAGCTGTGTGAAAAAGCTGTTTTTAACGTGTTTTGAGGTTTCGGAAACAGCATTTCTAATGCGCGTTATGTGTTAATTGTGTTATTGGTCCTTCATATTCTGTGTTATTTCGCATATCGCTACGTGAGAACATGTTTAGTGCTTTCATGAAAAAAAAACCTGAATTTCAGATATATTGAAACGCAATTCAAGGGCCTTGGTAGGCGAGAGCCGTAAGGAAAGATTTGGCTTTGATTATGCAAGCTGTGGTCGTATATTTCTTTAACCTTATTCTTTTGCAGCGGTCCCACATTAATAATATCATTCATGCTTTTAAAATCTTTGTTAGAAAAAGGAAACTTATAAGTGGTACTGCACATGTTACTAGAAGATTAGAGAAGCGCCTGTGACGCGGGAGAAAACAAATTGGCCGCGGGACAACGAAGGGAGGAAACAGTCCGATAACTACAGTGGAAACATGAGCGTGTGATGAATCCTCTTAAGAAATATATTTTCTTATTAGATTCATTTGTTTTTTTATCAAACTAGTTAAACTGTAGTCCATCCTTTATCTTGGGAAACCAACATTGTTTTGTACCCAGGGATGGGCATAGCTTAAGCTGCTGTTATGGGTTATCACTTTTTTCGCGGTGTTGGTTTCTTCCTTTCTTTCTTTCTTTAATCCAGACGCATTGTCATGTTCTAGTGTAAACTAGATTAATTTTCGATTTCTTTTTAGAAACCGACTCTGAGCCGTACTCCAGTTTGCTTGGTCGTGAGTACAGATTATATTTTTTATTCATTGGATGATGATCGATTCCATTTTTTTTTTGGCAGACAATCTCGTTATTTCCTGTTAATGAGAGATGCCCATCCCTAACACGTAACAGTTGCCACGGCGTTAGAGGGCCGTCACTGCTTGTCTCAGGGTTGCTTGCCATGTCCACTGCACTAACGGGGTTTCCCAGCGCATGTGGCACTAACACTAGCACATCGCCTCCTTGCACGCCCCTACCTACAGCCTCTTCCACCCAGCGCAGTAACTTATCCTTGCCACTTTACACAATCGTGTCATCTATGCCAGTTATTTTATTGCAACTGTCAACAGCGCATACTAACCAAAGCCAAAAGCCAGTAATGAATTTTTGCCATTTGAAATTTAATTATAATCTTAAATTTTTCTCCCATTTTTCATTATGATAAAAGAAAAGTACTACCATAGATTTGTGTGCCATTTGATAATTACAGGAAATAGTTTTTCATTAAATGTGCTGTGAAAGTTTTATGTACACACACTAATGCACTTACAATTAATAAACTAGTAGCTAAACTTTTAAAAAATATGTTTGTTTTACATACTGAGTTTATTGTTTTTGCATGCTTTGTTGGAATGGTTGGGGAAGTGTGTTTGTTTTACAGGTAACAACTGTGATCTGCGAATTACATCTGGTCTTAAGTTTCTCAAATGTGTAGGTTAGACAAACATTACCGGATCACGGTTAATTTAGCAATTCTTAAAAAAAAAAAAAAGTGTCAGAGCGGGAGCATCCGCAGCAAACCCCACTACTCCATGACTTTGACCTTCCTTTCATTCTACTAATATAACCAAAATGAGTCTTGCCAAAAAGCCTCAAGCACCGGAATTTAAATAGTAGAGTACAAATAAATAATGTCGAAATAAATTGCGAAAATTCAACCATCCCCTGATATGAATTGGAAAAGAAATTAACCCCCAAAATTTAGAGAATTATTCAACAAACTGTTAGTTTACTTTATCTGCGGGCTTATTTTTTGATATTTTTTATAAACTGCTGATATCAAAATTACAAGCATTATAAAAATTCAAACTGGCTTTAGAATGTTTTTTAATTATGTTTGATACGAAAATTACAGGAAGTTAAATTTAATAATTGGCTTCTATAGCAATACAAACATAGCCCAAATAATATAATATTGCAAAATGACACTATATAAAACACTAGAGTTAAAAATTTTCTCTATACATGCCCTGCCCTCATCAAACATGGCAGAATAAGCCTCCTGACAAGTTATAATGTTCACATCGTGAGGTTCCTATCCTTTCTCTCCCCAACCCATTTTATATTCGGGGAAATACGTTGTCATGGGTGTTGAACATCCCAGATGGTTCCGTTGTGGTTAGTCCAGTAACATTCAAATCTGGACGACGTCGAAGGTAGCGTCGGACGGTTGCTACTGTCCACGCGCCGCCTCCGAAACCCTGGGAGGAATGCGACCTTGGAACGATAAGCCGTACTATCGTACAAGGAAAACATTCTCACCTCTTGCCTACGGGTATCGCTAATGGTGAACCCAGATTTGCTTGTTCGCTGCACGCGCCTGATGCAGTACTGTCGTCAAGACGTATAACGATACTGTAAATTACATCTGATACAACACTGTCCCTTCCCCAGTATTCAGTCTCAAGCTTCTGTACGTGGCCACAGTATCCTTCCCAGTCGGTGTTGGTTACACTGTCTATCGCTTTACTGGTAATCTCTCGGAGCTTCTGAGGAGATAAATCTCCGGTTACATTTCCGTCGCGCACTATCCGCTTCACCGTCCCCCAAGCGAGCTCGATAGCGTTCAGGTCGCACATGTATGGGGGAAGCCGGGCTACGGTATGTCCCAATGATGTCAGATGCGTGTCGAATTTGTACACTTTCTCTTTAGGTTTCGCGTGTTCCACCAGTTTGTAAAGCTCCTCTTTCCGCATCGACGTGCGACAAGTTATTCCTTTGTTCGTTGGCTGTTCACTGTAAAGTGAACACTTTCGAGGCCCTAGTTACTTTTTCCTTTCATCCATTTATTACCTAACAATCTTTTCCAATAAATAATTCCATGTAAGTAATACACAGGTGTATATATTACATCGCACTTGGAAGTTAACCTCTGAGGTTAAAATAAAAAATATTTGACTAGTTATTTTAACTAGAGGGCTTTCAAAAGTGCTCACTTTACCGTGAATAGCCTTTAACCATGTTAACATATCTGCTTTCACATAGTACTTTGTAGGTGCTTGTCAATCTGTGCGCAATGATACGGTGCATTATCTAACCCTACTACAGATGACTGCGGGAGGTTAGGAGAAAGCTTCTCGGTAACCCACTTAATGGAATTAACACTTAATTTGGCCGTGATAGTCGCCACTGGCAGTGCCGGCTTTATAGACAAGGAGAGCATTTTCTATCAATCCGTTAATACCCCCAGCGTGCACTACAACTAATCGGTTACCCGAATTCACATTAGCTTGTGTGCCGAACACTTTTTCATGTTGCCAACATTTACCAAACGTTAGATTACGGTCTATCCAGGTCACGTCTATGTAGCTAATTTGTTTCCCACCTTGTCAGTGCTGTTTCTTTGCAAACTAGATAGTCGTGGCGCAAAGGTACGATGTGAGGTCTCTCAATTAGTATCTTCCTGTGGCTTTGAGATTTTTTCCACCGAAAACCTAGTTGCTTTACCACCTTACGCAACAAAGTATGCGACCACGGAAAGTCTATTTTCTCCTTTCCCTACCAATCCAAAATTACTGCCAGTGGTACACGTTTTTCCTGAATGTAAAAATCCTGAATCGTCTACCGAGTTATACATCGATCAGTCATCAATATTCACGACAGTGTCTTCCAGCGTAGTTTTCCGTCGTATACCCGGCGTGTGCAAACTACCGCCCTCCCCGCTGTTATCTAGTTATTTCTGTATCTTCCATACCTTTTTAACTAACGTCTGCGACACTCCAGCGTAGTCTGCAGCTCTTGCTGTCGCCTGGTTTACTGTGAAAGCATAACGTTTTTGTTTCGCCTCTTCATCACACTTTGCAATTATATTACTTAAGATTCTCCGGCCCTCAGAATGCACAGCGGTGTTTTTCTCCCGGACAGACATAACACTGGCAGCGGCGATGTTCACGACACTTCGGAGCTAAATGTGTTGCTGTGGATAGTACATGCGTGACCACGCTTCCCACTCGCCGCTGTCACTCACTGTCTTGCCTTCCCCTCTCATCAATCCCTGCGGTTTCAGAGGTGGCGCGCGGACAGACGCCATCCATACACGTTGCAAGGAGGATGGCATCGGTGGAGTGAGGAATGGGGGTAGCCTCGAGCCTCCACGTTGACAGTCAGCGCTCGCCTGTCAAGCCACACACCCGCATCGCTACCAACGTCCATGACGACTTAAATCTAACGGGTCACAAACTAGGTATAGGTAGGGACCCTGAAAAAAGGTAAATAAAAACTACAAATATCGGTGCAAAAAAATGGTTGAAGCGGTGCAAAAACTGAAATTTTTTACCGATTTATTGATAATCCTGAACACTTTACACATAGTAAATTTGTGAAACTAAGCAAATAAATGCAGGGAAATATAATGCTCGCCCTCCTCGCTTTGGTACATAATATAGGATGTTCCAGGTAAACGTATAGTGGGGTTTAAAATATGTTTGTGGTGAAAATTATTGATAGATTTAGTAAATTTTTTGGCCCATTTCGATTAATCTTACGTCAAAGTTTTATTCATTTCATCAATAATTTAGCCGAGGAAAAAAATGGTTTAGCAATAGCACAAAAAGAAAATTGTATATATTTGGTCAAAAATGCAAGCACTCTCACATTTCTCATTGCAACAAAACCTGGCTACACAAAAATAAAGTAGCATACACTTAGTAATTGACAGTGCTTGCATATTCCGATTATCACATTACTTGGCTTTTTGTTTGTTCTTTTGTCAGTCGTTATATTCTGACACTGAGAAACTCTTCAGTGTCTACATTACTGACTGGAATACATACTAATTTTAGTGTAGTTTATAAAAAATCCCAACAATTTTCAACTTTAATGAAATTGTTTGTGTAATTGCCGAACTGGTACGAATAAAAGCGTCATATTTATTACGTTTTGTTCTTTCGGTGACGTTACAACTTTTGAATCGTAGTAATTCGAATGTTATTTCCGTACGAGCAAAATTTTCCACTGCATCATCAAAACAATCAGCAGTTATAATTTCTTATTTCTCGTAAGAGGCGCAAAACAACCTCGCCTCGCGAGAAAGGATGATAAACGTGACAAGCCAAAGTTCTACGCCCCACCAATAAAATAAATAGAACTTAACTAATATATTACTTCGACAAAAAAAATAAAATTGCGCCAGCTACAATTCGCCCTCACATAACCTGGATAATTTTAAAAACATGTTCACAGGAAAAACTTAACCGAAAAAAAAATCTCGTAATACCATATACGAATCTATGGAGCGTACAGTGTGACTTCGCCGCATAAACGTGCGGCCAGTAATTAAAGATGGAAAATTTTATTACAATTTTAAAATAAGAATTCGGTAATTTTTCTATTTATCACATTTGTATACTACCAATGAGGTTACATTAATAATGCAAGTGAAAAAGAACGAAATGTAAACACAAGTTTATTTTAGAAAGTTGCAGAGATCAGTTTATTTCCGAAACATAGCGATGTACCGTAGGAATAGATGCTCGTTGGCGATATCGCTTCGGCGATACATCGATTGTGTCGACTTCCCGATCCCGACTACATATTGAAACGGTTAATGAATTTGCGCCGTAAACATTAGGATTCACAACACACAAATGAGAGTGAAGTGTTTATTATAATGACCCGGTTTTCAAAAACCACAGGCATTAAAACCGGATGGAATTTATATTAACCAAACAGGGACGTGAAAATATTCTCGTGCTGTAAAACTGCCTTGTTTTCTGTGGAGTTTCGCCTTGAACTTGAGAGATCTCGTGCAACTATTAAAAATAATGATTGAAAATGTGATATTTCGTGCGAAATGACGCGAAAAAACACTTTTGGGCAATTTCGTGTAAAACAAATAAAATGACCAATTTCGTGACATTTCACGAAGCAAAAACGGTAATTGACACAACCAAAATAACCCCAATTGTCCAGAAATAGGCCCTATTTGCTTATATAAAAATTTCGTGGAAAAATCATTCGCGAAATTAAAGGGTCAATAGGGTTGTTCGCGGTAAAATGATCACTTTGAGGCCCTAGTTACTTTTTTTATTTAAGCCATATTTAATCCTTAAACCACTTTTAAAATAAATACTGGCACATTCACTGCACTCGAAAGTTAACGTCTAAGGCTAAAATAAAATAAATTTATTGACTGTTATTCCAAATGAGAGGGCTTTCAAAAGTGCTCACTTTACCATGAATAGCGTATAAGCATCAGCACCCTCATTGATCTATCCCCGTGCTGGATGTACGGTGTTCCAGCACCGTCACAAAGTCTTTGAAAGGAATGCTTGCCTGAAGTTACATAAATATTGATATCAATTCACTCTGTGATAAACTTAAGATAACTTTGGCACTAAGGAAAGTAGTTGCACGTGTTAATGTTATCATTGCAGTTACGGGATTTCTGTTCTTTATAAATGTTTCTTTTCGTTATGTACTCGAGTAAGGCTTGTCGCAATAAAAATTTATTTGCTTATAAAAGAAATGCAACGTGGAAACGTAGTAAATATGCATAAGATTACAGGAACTATTTTTTTTGTTATACAGATGGAAGTCAACATGGTGTATGTAGTTTCTGTACAAAAATTACCATATTTAAAAGGCTGCATTTACTTAAAGAACTTTCGCCGCCATAATCACGAGAGTACAGAATGCTTTCTCGTTGATGTGAAGTAATATCATTTCCCATCCTCGCTCAAGACTAAGAACTGTAAGCTGTTGAAAATGGTTGGTATTCAGAATAAGAGCTTTTAATACAAGGCTTGTTGCAGCCTACGTTGTATCGAGGCCTTCACTGAATGCATTTACGTTCTTCTACAAGTTATCTGTAAAGTAAGACCGATGCCTGGTTTTGTCCTCTCACACTCAACGTGGCGAATAAGCATAGCTGTTTCTTGCTATGCAGGTTTTCTTCAGAGAATGAAGAAGTTAATATGGCTTAATATTAGTTTCCAAACACTGATGTCTGCACGAAGGCTGTGAATGACAATCGGTATGAATCTTCAGTCAATAAAGTATCAAGCAAGAGAAACGGTCACATTAAACAGTTATTAAAGTAATCTAAAATGTGGGAATTGATGGAGATTCAGCTGGTTAGGATGCATATCCCGTAAATCGCTCTTCCTGTGTTCAAATCCAGGTGGGTGCAGCGATTCATACTTTTTAACCTTGTGGCTATAAATGAGATGCTTTATAAGTCACACTGGAAATGTAGTGTGATAGACTTTTGAAATTTGAAATTCCAGTACAATCTGACACCTTGATAAATAGCTGCCAAATATACTGGAAACACACCAGTGGTATGTCAATCAAAACGTACACACTTCAGGGAAAGTGGTCTACCGCGACGAATTGTCATACAGAGAGTGTGTGTACTCGTGTTCTGTGGTGGATTGCGAATTGATAGACATTCTCCTGCAGACGTCACTATTAAGGGCGGCAACTCTACAGCACCTCTTTTCTCTCGTGTAGCACCTGCATTGTATAACCTAATTGAAGGCTGTCCATGTGAAATAAATCAACACAACTACAAACACGTATCGACATGTAGACTGTCAATCAAGTTGGCAGTGAACTGACGAAACTAGTCCCAAGACTGGACGTTATTGCATTGTAATGTTCAAATGTTTGGCAAATGAAGTTAGCGTTACTCGTTGTACATACATTTAGAGTACGGATCTACGTATTTGTAAGAGTTACTTTGGCAATAAATCTGATGGCGCTCTAAGATAGTGGCCAGACTCGTAGCAATGTAAGCTTCCCGTATGGCAGAAAATTACAAATTCGAGAAGAAAATTACATCATAAGCAGGGCTTTCAAAAATGCTTAATTTACAGTGAGCCTGCTTTCTTCTGTAAGGTTTGCAGTAGCTTTCGCAATAATAAGTTATTTTGTCTCCAAAAAATTTCAGGAAACAATGCAATTTTAATGCGGGAAAATCTTTTATTTAGATCGTTAGATGGAGCTAACCAATTTTCCAAAATCGATGCAAGTAGCTTAAAAGAAAGACGTTTATGGCGGAAAAAAATGTTGCGTTTTTATTGGCCGTTAGAAAAGATCCCGCATGAATTATTAAAGACGCCATTGTACGAGGTGCAAGTGCCTCGCCGTGTACCTACAATTTTAGCAGCTCCTATGGTCCCGCCTCTGAAAGTGCGGTCAATTCTGCTGTCAGTATCCTGTGCTGTTTATTTCTTAGTTATGTGGTGCAAGCAAACAGTGGTTACGGAAGCAGAGAAAAAAAAGGGGGTATCTTGCCTTCCCTCAGTTTCGCTAAGGGGCTTCTGGAGGTATATGCTTTTAGTATATTTAATACTAACTTATCACTAATGTTGTGACTGCTGAGACACCATATAGCATATTAAATTATTCTTCGCCCCAATTTATACGTCTTACATGGGATTATCGAAGAGGAAGCTGAGGCTACGTAGTGGATGACCCGTTAGACGTTGCCAGCGAGAATTTTACAGCCGACGCGTGTGCGCGGCTTAGCAGGCGAGCGAAGACAAGGTACGAGGCTCGAGGCTCCCCCATCCGCCTTCCAACGTGTCTGGCTGGCGTCTGATGCTACGATCTAAGTCATTAAATTTGAATTTACCGGACTTGAACCACTTGGAAAACCACCTGTGATGTTAGACACGCGTTAATACATTTTTGGACTGTAAAAGGGGTTGTATTTCGTCTTGGAAGGACAAAAGATAGGGAGCTCAACATAAGATGTTAACTTGGCAGAAGGCTTATCCTGCCATGTTTTATAAGAGCTTTATTATGGGGCATTTATAGGGAAAATATTTTAAAGATAAGTGTGTTTTATATTCAGTAAATGTGTGAAACTTTGCAATATTTGGGCTAAGTTTATGCTTTGTCACCCCCATAATTAATCTAACTTATATAATTTAATCGTTATAAACATTTTCAGTGTAAAATCTTTTAAAGTCTTTTTTGTATGTTTATTTATTTTATTATTCTTGTATTTTTTATGTTGGGAATTTTATATGAAAAATGAGTAAGTCCACATATACACGGAATGAAACAAGCTGTCTGTTGATAATTTCTCATAATTCTGGGGGTTAAATACTAGATATTCCAATCTGTATCGGGAGACAGTTGACTTTGTTTGCAATATTTTGCAGCTGCGTTATTTACTTGCACTCTGAAATGGAAACACTGCTGATTGAAAGATTCTGGTAAGATTCATTTGTGATCGATCAAGTTAGTGGTATGGAAGGAAAGGGAGTAAAACGTCACTGTCATTGTGTATGGGTTTCCTGCGGGTGCTCCCACTCTGACCATGTTAAGCAGTATTTCGTTTTACTGGTAGGGTTCTTGTGTGAAATGTATGGATAGGACGCAACGTACGTAATGTAAAGAACTGGCGTGATTGGTTTAAATACTAAATTTGACCAAGGGTCGCTCGTCCAGCACCAGGAACTAAAAATTCTCTATGGGACTCCCCCCCCCCCTCACTCAAAAAAATGCTTTCACTGGATAACTGCGCTCGTCGGTAGCCTACAGCAAGCAGATCTCGCTTGAAACCAGCCCACACGCTACCGAAATTATGACAAGAGTACCATGTTTCATATATAAAAAAGGATGCATATATTTTGCAATATTGTTAAATCATTTCTTATGATTTACTTATTTTAATTATTGAAACTAATTAGTGATTTTTAATTTAAATTTAAGGGCATTTCCTTTCTGAATGATTCGAAAAGCTTATGTTGCATTTAAAAACAACGCATAAGACATGATTATCTTACTAATTACTCTAGCTGAATATAATCAAAATTAGTAATAACATTAACATATATATGTTAAATTTATTCATGCACAAGCTTGGCGCGAAGAGTCTAGAGCCTTACGCAAGATATGCGTTTACTACGCTTAATGCAACTTAGGTATACGTTCTATATTGCGCCAAGCTTTCATATACCAAATGTAAATTTATGCAAACATACTAGTTTGTAGTAAAGGTCGACCACATCTTGAAAGTTCTACAAATTGTGTAACTACTATAATTATTTTTCTTTTTAGTGTATTTATAAATAAAATCTTAGTTTTAAAAGGTTTTTTTAGTCATTTTAGGTTTTAATAAACATGTGAACATGGTTTGGCAGTACTATACAAGATGTTCGGAAACTACCTGTCGAAATTCAAACCACAGCATCTGTAGACGAACAGAAACAAAATTAGTCACAAAATATTCGTAAAGGCCACTTAGTATGTTTAAATTAAAGTTGAATGTAGGTAAAATACACCGGGTGTCCACAGTCGTATGTACCCGCGTGCACAAGAGGTTGCGTGACACGAAGGCGAACGGCGGTGGCGCGACATGCAGCGAGCGCCTGTACATAGGCAACCATGAACTACACACACGCTACCAGCTACTGCGGTGACGCCTGTGTGTGTGGGACAGCGGCAACACCATCGGACCTACAGGCGGCGCAAGTGTGGTGCCGCGCAACTAGTTATGCACGCAGGTACATACGGCTGCGGGCGGACACCCGGCGTCGTTTGCCCAAATTCAAATTCTATTCAAACATGTTAAATGGCTCTTCCGAACATTTCGACTAGATTCTGGTTTCTGACCGTCCACAGATGCTTTGGTTTGAATTTCGACAGGTAGTTTCCGAACATTTTGTATACGTAGTGCTAAACACTGTAAAAACTGAAGTATGCACATTATAAAAGTTACATAGGTAATTTGCAACAGATGAATATTTTTAATTCGTAAGTTGCAGAACTAAAAGTTTCCTTGTATGCCAATAGCTAGAATTCGCTGCTATTAATCCGCTCGTCCGTTTACATGTTCCGGGTCTGTTTTCTCACGAATCCGTGTCACTAGAACGGGCCTAAGAGTGCTTGGTCTCGACTTAAAACTCGATTCTCGTATTAAGGTATTACACTCATCGTATTCACTGTAAAGTGTGCACTTTTTCGGATGTGCTCTTCATTTGGAATAATCGTCAATAAATATTTTATTGTAGCCTTAGACGTAACTTCAGTGTGTAGTGAAATATATACTGTGTGTTTATTACTTACGCGGTAGTACTTCTTAAAGGCGGTGGAAGAATAAAAATGGGTGATATGAAAAAAAGTAACTACGGTCTCAAAAGTTTTCACTTTACCGTTAACAGCTTATAGTTGTCAGTATAGAATGTAGTAGTAAGCAGCGTGTTGGCTCGGCAACGTACGGCGCCGGCCACAGACAGTGTCGTAGGTGGCGCGCCGAAGGAAGGAAGATGGCGCTTGGGTGGCAGCCAGCACGGCGTCATATCGACCCGCGACAAGCCGAGGCGGGTCGCACTCTGCGTTGTCCGCAGCGGGCAGCGCCGGCCGCACACACACACCTGCCGGGCGCCTTGCACGCTCATGTACACATGGTTAGCAAAATAATGGAAACTCTTATGTTATGGAACACCGCGTCTATGTAAGGAGGTTACACTGATCATTCGTGCACTGCGACTGTAGTTTTTTTTGTTGCAGTGAAGGAAGTTAATACGAATACGCTAGGATTTGTAGTAATATTCGTGCGTGCAGTCTGCCAGACGTGGGCGAGGCAGACATCTGACTTTCAAGGACATGATGTTGGAGAGCGATTAGGTAGAGCAAGTATATCGGAAGACTGCCGGTGTGTTAACTGCACCGAGAGAAACAGTATCAAAGGCGATGACATACTCAACAAAGGGCAAGTCATAATGAAAAAAAAATAGTGGACGGAAACCAATCCTCTGTGATAAAGATAGTCTAATATTGAAGATTGTCGCATAACTGTAGATCTAATGCGACTCAAGTTGCATCAGAACTCTAAGCAACGCTTGTTTCTGCATTCACAGATGCGAGGTGGACACTGTTTTTCAACACCATATTACTCATATTCGTTCAGGCGTTTCCATCGTGATAATCTGCATATTGTTACCTGCGCCTGAGCATTGCCAGTTTCCTGGGCGATGGATGATTTAATGGAATTAAAAATTACCTAAGTTGTAATTTATAATTTATTAAAAACACCATAAAAACTTATAGTTGTAGCTTCCACAGTGTACTCTAATTCACTTAGTTAATTATTTTGTCCAACTACTAACGTACTACTACCACCACCCAATATTCAATTATAATAAACAAATGATATGCTATTCACAATAAATAACGTACTTCTCAACTCGACCACAACACCGCCGAACCCGTCCACAAGAATGCAGATGTTTCCCTGCGGTCACTCCGACCCTCAAATCGCCGCTGGAATACTCGCCATGCACCGCCCTACACACATGCAAGAACTAGGGGAGGGTCATATTTCCGGTCACGGCGACTGTCACTGCTCCAGGGCTGTCACTTTCACGTGTAGTGACAGAAGAGTCTGTCAGCGACAGCGACCCTGGAGACTGGTTCACGGTAATCTGCAAACATTACCAGAGATTATCCGTGTGCCGCGTCGCTTGTCGCTGTTATCTTGTCACGGCCGCTCTGTTACGGTCGCTGTGCTGCATGAATGTGTACAGTTCCTGCCGTGCCACGTCGCTGCCACTGGCCAAAATTACGGGATACGCAGTCGGCCAGGCCTAGCTTGCTACGAAAAGGCAGTTCAGTAGGTGTGGCATTACTGCCTCGTAAAAAATAAGTGGCTATTTTTTTCTTGATACATCTAGCTGTCTTATTTGTAGTTGTAAGATATTTATTACGATGTTTGTATTTTCATGGTACTTAAGTAATATATTTGTTTATAATGTAGTGCTCTTCAGTGTTCTGAATTTCGAACTTCATTTTTCTAACGACTCCGATATATTGCGACAAAAAAAATCTCATGAAGTTGAAACAGTCAAAACATCCGCAAATAGTGTGAAATAACGGACATTTACACACACTCGACACATTTAACACCAAACAAATGACTTTTAATACACACCGATGTGCCAGTAAAGTAAAAACATCTGAAATTTTAAAATTCCATTTACATAGGAAAAAAGTATCTCTAAAAAAAAAATCGCTTAAAATTAGAAATTATGTTTAGGACAATTTATAATATTATAAATTAATTCTTTCTTTAAATTAGTTACATAAATTATGTTTGTGCAAATTGTGAACATCTCTAACCATAGTGCATAAGTGTTGCATAATACTGTGCCGTACACCACAAAATTGTGCGGTGGTTTAGTAAATCATATTTGGACAATTATATCGTACACTAAATTCTACAAAGATACAATAGAGGCTGTTCATGGTAAAGTGAGCACTTTTGAGGCCTTAGTTACTTTTTCCTTTCAGCCATTTTTTATACACTTTTACCGCCTTTTAAAATAAATATTGCCTTGCAAGTAGCGAACACTGTGTGTGTGTTTTTGTGTGTGTGTGTGTTTGTTTGTGCGTGTGTGTGTGTGTTTGTTTGTGCGTGTTTGTGTTTTTTTTCCACCTCACTGGGAAGTTAACATCTAATGCTAAAATAAAATATATTTATTGACTATTATTAGAAATGAGACGGCTTTCGAGAGTGCTCACTTTACCGTGAATAGCGTATATAAAGTTTGAAATGTGTTTTAAATGCTACCCAAAACTCTTATTATCGTGATTACAAAGAAAGGGTCCACAGAGGGTACAATGACAAGCGGTGACAGTCACTGCTATTTATCACTGGCGACTTGTCACTGTTGCTGGTTGTCACAGTTCCAGGAATGTTGTCACAGTTCCCCTCTAGCAAGAACAGCCGTGGGCGGGGTTAAGGTTGTGTTTATACTTACTCGTGCCTATCTTTTATGGATAATTCCACACATGCGCATGCTACGGATGACACAATCCAGTGTCGAGAGGATTTTTGACTGGAGTAGGCACTCGCCGACTTTGTGGAAGGTTCTGGTAGCCGCCAGGTGCGAGATGTCAATCACAGGCACGTCGTATCCTCCCCTCCCTGCCAAGTAATATAAAGAAGGGACTCTTACCTCATTGAGGCATGAATCACACAAGATACAGCTGACGTTCCAAAACGTTACTCAGAGTAACGTAATAGAGTAACATCTGAGGAAGGCAAGAGCTAACGTGGTTTTGGAACGAGCACAATATTGCATTCTTTGTTTACAAACTTGTACTGATAAAGCAACAAATATAAATTCTAAAATAAATTTGTTATGTTCCCCAAATTCTTTCTTTCAAAAAATTACCCATAAACATTTACTTACCATAAGTTAATCATAAACACTACGTCTAAAAATGCAAAATTTTAAAAGGTTAACTTCTTGAATAAAAATACGTATTTTATCACATTTGTAATTTTTCTCTTGTCTGTAACCAGAACGTCTAAGTTTCCTTTAAGTTTGTTTAATTCTACTAAACTTCCAGCAATTTTCAATTTAGCCTTCGTTGCTCAATGTAAGTGCTTGTAAAAGTTTTACTATGGCAATATGCCCAGAGTAGTTATTCTGCAGTTTTGGAATGCTGCCAATAGCGGGTAAGACATTTACTCAAGTTTATTGGGGCAGCCAAAGAGAAAAGTTTACTCGTCAAGTAACATTTTGGATCGCCGCGGAGCTTAGAACAAAACTTTTTTTTTTAACTGCCAGTTTTGCCCTTTACCTGATTTACATGTGGTTTTGTATAACTGTAGTTTTCGGCAAGGTAACACAGCTCTGCATTTGTTTATGCCTGCAGTGTTCGTTTACCTGTAGGCTATTCACGGTAAAGTGAGCATATTTAAGTATTCTCATTTGGAGTAATAGTAAGTAAATAAATAAATTATATTTTTACCTTAGACGTTAACTTCAGAGTGCAGTGGAATACACAGTGTTTATTATTTCATTATATTTATTTAAAAAGGTGGGTTAAATAATTAAAAAATTGGCTGAAAGGAAAAGTAACTAGGGCCTCAAAAGTGCTCACCAATGTGAACAGCCTATACAAAACCCCTATTGAAGGAATTATCCAGAGAACAAATTATGCAGAGATAAGTTGCTTTGGTCTTTCTTCGCAATATTTTTTTTTGCAAATTTTCTTTTACGTTTTACACGGGACTGCTATTTATAGTTACGTTGTTACTTTCGTCAATTTTGCATGTAATGGGTACACAGGGGTTTTCTAGTAATAGAGGAATAGTACGCATAGTTTGCAAAATGGCAGATGGTAGGCGTTAATTATGGTAACCAATTTTTCAAATCCCTTATCTCAAAGGAGAGTATTTTGTATTGAAGGTTACAGTTTTCGTCTGTTTAATATGCCACAATAAGTGACAGTGTACAAAAAATGATTTTGTTACTTGATGTACTGGAACGAATGTTCCACACTAAGCTAAATCTGACAGCACATCGCAACACATGTCTGTATAAGGGGTGTCGAACTCGCGACGCAGACACTTATTTGTGAAATATAAAAGAGTATTCCTCCTTTTAAAGAACACTAATGTGATATTGTCATATTGAGTGTTAGCTCAGCCAGCTGCGACTGTCGCAGCGAGATAGCAAAACTGTAGCTGCTGGGGAAGTGCCAATCAAAGCTTTCACCACGGTGAGTTGGACAGGACGTTACACTTGCTGCTGTTCAGTCTTATCTATGGGTTGCGGCCCGTTGCAGAAATTTTTAAACGCCACTGTCCAATATTACAGTATGTGCCCATAAATGAGTCTTGTGTTTCAGAAACTCAATAGTGTAATGGAATGCTTTATATAATGTGTTTGTATTTGTTCTTTTTTGGTCATACCATTAAATAGCTTTATGCGTCTTGGAAATTGCAGTATGACACCAAAAATGTCAACGACATTAAAGATTTTTGCCAAATCGCTTAATCATTTATATATATAATTAAAACTATTAATGCTTTAAATATATTTTAGGAGCTTGCTGACTGAAAGCTATAGGGTACTTAACTTTCCTATCCTTCTGCTTGCCTTTTTATCCCTTGCTGTGTAGGCTTGAGTCTCCAAAATTTTTGAAAATATAGACAAATTGAATATTTGTGCACCGAAACGTTCTCGAAACATAGCACTCTCTTGTTCAGGTATTTTATAAAAACCTAGCATAGCTTAGTTTGTTTTTTTTTTGTCACTGTCTAAAATGTGGTTTGTCCTGCGGCAATTTCCTGGGAATTTTCATACCTATTAAAGGTTTTAATATTAAATTCCATAAATGTCATTGCTGGCATCCGGCCAACTCTTTCCCTTATGCAACACCATAATTGCGCGAACTCTAAACCTTGGAGCTACAGACATCACTTTTTGAGATAAATCTTCCCCAGATTCAACTCTTCATACTGGTAACTTTAATCGCGCAATATTACCATCCTTATTTTGCCACGATCTCCCGTAATTTTTAAATGCATTAAAAAAATATATTACCCCTCATTAGTACCTCTTAAACTGCCACACAACTTCTTTCGCTAATATTTTCGCCTTACGATTCGTACTTACGAATTCCTTTGGGAATTTGTGTGTGCTGCAAATTATTCCCCCTCTTGTGCACTGCCACAAAAATGGTCGTTTCTATTAAAAGTATCACTGGATTCTACATCATTTTTTCGTAACCTTGCGTATACATCATTTAGTTTTCGTTATTAATTGTTGTCCTCCATAACTCTTCCACATATTTTAAAATTAGTTTGTCATTCCTAAACATATCTCAGCCGCATAGTTAGTATTTTGTATTCATAAAACATACGGTTTTAAGATACGTCTTATCCAATATTATGCAGATCGTTTATTATAAACATTTAGTTTACATTACTTGCTTCTTAAAATTCAAGATTGTTACAGCTGTAATTTCTGTAGTGTTACAAAACTAATCTTGGCAACTAGTTGCCAAATAACGGCAGTAATACACAAGTGTGTGGTGTCTCTGAATGCCAGGGTTCGAAGAGCAAGTGCTGCAAACAATCCCAGTATCAACATACATAGGGTAGCGCATATGCTGGACGCTGCTCGGTGTATCGCTGGGAAAGTGTCGCAAGAAGGCTTTCTGCATAATTTCCATCGTAGAGTACATTTTGGTGATTAGTTTCTGCGGCGACAAGTAGAAATACATGGTTTTGAGACGCATTTTATTGACCGACCAGGTAAACATCGGACGTGATGATGGTACATTAAATTACGGCCACAGTCATGTTTGGGCTGATGGAATCGTCACGCCTCACTTTCACGGGGGTTTGGTATGACCTTGGGCGGGTAGCTTTGGTTAGCCCTCGCTTGCTCAAGTACAAACTCAAAAGAAACATTGACTGTGTGTTTACATGGCAAACACTTCCTGATTTATTAGATAAGGATTCAGCACGACGTTGCCTTAGCCAGTAGTTCATGTTGGCATTCGCGGCCACAACACCTTCCATGGCCGATGAATTGCTCAGAGGTCCCGTTGTCAAACCTTCACTCTAATAACCTCGACCCATAGGCATTTTGCTTAGAGGGGGTTGATGCGTAGCTTCGTTTAGGAGACCCTATTGGAGACGCAAGGTGATCTCGTTGCACCGGCTGACGAAAATTGCAGATACTCTAGGTGTGTTTAGATGTGTCCGCAAAGTTATCGGTGCGTCGCTATAGATTTCGTATCGCACATCGAGCCTTTTCTGTAGGCGTATAATAGAATATATATCCCCATAATGAAATAGTTTAACGGCTCACTTTAAATATGTCGCCTTACCGTAATAACGATGGAACTACTCAATCCAACGTGTGGCATTTGTGCCAAAGTGATGCCTGCTCCCGCTAGTCAAAATTCGACCTTTTTTTCCTCGAACTGTTTGGCTCTTAAGTGTTTAATCCAGGCTTTTGAAATATGTCTACTAATATATAACCGACCAAAGAAGACAAAAGGGCAATCACGAAAAATAAGAATAAGGGGTTTTCCGAAAAATTCAAAAATTCAAAAAATGGCATTGCAGACTAGAAACCATTCTGAATCTATTCGCATAGGTGCATTGTTATATTCGAAATCGATATTATGTATATCGACAGTGGAAATTGCTCTGAAGATAAATCAAATTGTGCGGAAAGAATACGACGAGAAAAGCAGAAAGACACGAAACATGTTAAATGCCCCTAAAAGGCTCAGAATATTAAATTCACGCAAAATCTGCACCACTCTTTTCGTGGAGCGCAAGCGGCAGTGAGTGCATGCTAAAAATTCCGTCATTGCTTCACGACATCGCGTATCCTTCAGATGCTTTTATCATTCGTGCTTATCGATGGAAAATCTAGCACTTGTGTAAAACTTCTGGAATTTTTTAAATTCCAGATCGGCAACATTTTGTAGTCTAATGCTTTTCCATCACCATAGTCAGTTTATGAATTGAAGTTTCCCTTAGTGTTAACATTCTGGAAGAAAACCTAATTTTAACTTGGACACTTCAGATACACCAATTTTTAATAATTAAATAGTCCTCCTATATGAAAATTGCCACATTTATTGTGTTTAGTTCCGTACATCCTAAAGTACAGGTCTCGCTTATTCCGCAAAATATCATGTTTTCAGTAATCTAATTTAATTTATTTAATTAATAATCGCTAGTTTTTCCTTATTGAGGTTAAAATAAAAACATTTTATGCATTCTTAACATTATTTTTTACTGAGTTTTGGGTGGTTTGAGGAAATGGAGGTATGCACCCATATTAAAAATTTCACAAAAATTGCGACATGTCTGTATTACAGGGATACTGTCAGATTAATCAGGAAAATGTCGGGGAGATTGAAAACTGTCGGGAAAATTGGGGAATTGTCGGGGATTTGAAAACTGTCGGGGAAATGCCAGGGGATTTTGAACACAGCAGATAAGTGTCAAGGGATTCTGTGATACGTAAGCTATATGGCAGTTCTGTCGCAAACTGTATGTCACTAAAGGAACACTACATTCTAAATTTGAATCGGTGGAAAACCACTGATTCGCAGTGAAAATGGTTCCACTTAGAATCAGTGAAATTTTTCGCATCACTAAATCAATCGGCGTAATTTTTCCACTGAAACAATGTTTTTTTTTTCACCGATTCCAAGTGGGGCCATTTTCACTACGAATCAGTGGTTTTCCGCTGATTCGAATTTAGTGTATCTAATGGTTTTGACTGTATACTAAATTCTGAAGCATTTTATTTGCAATACATATATGCAGTAATTATGTTAGATCAGGGTTTGGTGAATGGAAAAAAAAAAAAATGACAACCCTGATATTCTCATTTTACCAAATGTTTCTCGTCAACCTTAATTGGCAACAACTTGCTGAGGAATGGTTTCTAGATCCACAAAACTATAAAAAATGTGCACCACTGGGTTGGGACGAAAAACCTTTATATCAAAGATGTCAACATACAGCATTCTTGGGAAATTTTCGCTATCCATTCAGTTTACGTAATAGAAGTCTGTTCGGAACATTTACACACGAAACATATTTTGTTCACTATGAAAGTAATTTCTTTATGTTCAGCCAATCACAAAAGACTAAAGTAACGTCATTTTTTAAAGGTAATGTTTTTTAAGTAAATATAGCCCAGGAAAATTTTTTATTTGTGCAAACGAAAATTAAGTTGAATTTTTGTAGCAACATAAAGATAGAAAAAAATTTATCTTGCAGTTGCAGTTCGCTATTTGAAGGCCTTATGCACATGATGCAAAATAAAATGTGGGCAATATTTGAACTTTAATCACTCAAGACTGCTTCGTGCGCATGTGCGACGTATGAGACTTCTATGAACAGATAATGTAGGAATGTACACACTTCTGTTCTTGCGTATACAAGTCTTATGTATGAAGGTTTGTCATGAAATGAACTTTAGGCTTTGCTTGACCACTTTGCAGAATTTATTTATTTTTTGTCATTTCAGTTTGAGGTATTACTGAAAATGTTAGATTATATAACGTTTACAATTTACTTATTTTTTAATACTATTGTATTTAATTTGCGCTGTGTGTTTTTCCTGCATGCAAAAAAAGCGAGAACTTGTAAAATTTTTCGAGAACATATATTTTTATCTAGCAGATAACATACAAATCTCAGCACAGATATAGAAAAAATCTCTCAAAATATTTGTTCTATAATCGTACGTTGTCGGTACTTACTATGAATCGGAGAGTATGACACGAAAGCTCGGTCTCGTTCAGGGAAGGATGATCCATGTAGGCGGGCACCTTAGTCGCGTCACGAGAAGCCAGCGCAGGTGAGCAGGCGACGATGTGCAGCGACATCTCGGCAGGCGGACCTCGCAGCAGCGGCGCGGCAAGGCTCAAGCTGCCCCCTAGCTTAGCTGCTATTTTCATCCGCGAGTGAACTCCGTTGCGTGTCCAAGATGCCCGACACTCCTGCAGTGAGCGGCCAGACTGCTCGCCTCCCACCACCGTGGATGTTGTTGACTGGGGGTTTCTCTAGGTACTGCTATCCTCCACCACTGTTTCATCACTACCCCTATTAGGTATTCTTTCCCCCCGGCGGTAACCCTTTTCTCCCCCCTCCCGGCGGTAACCCTTTTCTCCCCCTCCCGGCGGTAACCCTTTTCTCCCCCTCCCGGCGGTAACCCTTTTCTCCCCCCTCCCGGCGGTAACCCTTTTCTCCCCCTCCCGGCGGTAACCCTTTTCTCCCCCTCCCGGCGGTAACCCTTTTCTCCCCCCTCCCGGCGGTAACCCTTTTCTCCCCCCTCCCGGCGGTAACCCTTTTCTCCCCCCTCCCGGCGGTAACCCTTTTCTCCCCCCCTCCCGGCGGTAACCCTTTTCTCCCCCCCTCCCGGCGGCAACCCTTTTCTCCCCCCCTCCCGGCGGCAACCCTTTTCTCCCGTTGCGGTTAATTTTTCCTTCCCCCAAGCAGGGCCGAGGTGGCTGAGCAGTTGGTCTACTCGCCTCCCACCAACGAGAACCGGCTTCAATCCCTGCCTGGGTCACCGGATTTCCGTATGTGGGTATAGTGCCGGACGATGCCGTTGGTCGGCGGGTTTTCTGGGGGATCTCCCATTTTCCCCCGCCCTTTCATTCTGGCGCTGCTCCATACTCACCTCAATCACACTCATCGGCTCTCAAGACCACGCTGTTAAGAGCCGCCCAACTCTCCTCACTCACCCCCCCCCCCAGATGTTACATTTTCCTTTCCCCTCAACCCCGGCCGTTTTTTTTGTGGTTAGCCAAATGCCGGTAACACACTTTTCTTATCACCACGTGCTTTTGCCTTTTCTGGGTGATACAGGGATATAAGATGTTCCCTTTTTATTTTTTCTTTTCTTTTATTTGATACTTTATTTTCCCATTACAGCTTTTATGGGTTACATTTTAATATAATATTGCAAATTATCTACACCAAGTTGCCTGGAAGGTGAAAGTGGGGTGGTTTTCCTACATTCTACCTTTATTCCCCTAGCAGCTTGACGGTCAATTTCATGACATACTATTCTTTTGACGATTGTTATGCCTATATTGCGGCATTAAACTACTACTACTACTTAAATCTTATATATTTATTTAAATTCAAGCCATCAGTTTGGAACTGCCAGCTTGGACGGGGGCCTGTGGACTCATTTTCAATCCCCTCCCCCGTAGTCCTGTCCTTTAGTCTGGAAACTTATAATACCATTACTCTTTGTCCTTATACATTGCCGAAGTCTTCAGCATCCGGATTAGTTTCCCGTTTGCTTGCCTTGGTCATTGATATTACGATTTCTCGTGTCCTTTATAAGATAATGAATATCAAATCAAAGATCAGAGTTATTCAGAGTTGGCCCCTCAACTCATTAGTCGCCGTCTGTTGTTTCCTTTACAAGTTTTAGTCTATGTGCATTAGGAACACCCAAGCTCTGAGGTGGGGCCACTCCCACCACAATGTTTTGATATAGGTTTTACAGTGTCACTTCAGTATAACTATTTTTTTTTAAAATCTAGTAATGGAAGCCTCTATGTATGGAGGAGTATAATTCACGAACTCGTGTGGATTTTCTCGAATCCACCCTTCAAATTATTCCTGACGTTTGCTTATTTTTTTTTGCAAATTCTTCTATTGTCTTGGCAGTTTTTCTATTTGCCACGATATTTATAAGATATTTTTAATTTTCTTCTATTTCAAGCTTCCTACGAAGTTCTATTCGTATATATTCTACGTTTGGACATTCTAGAAGATCATCCGCGGCAGTATCTTCTACCAGACAGATTCGTCAGAAGGGAGTCAACTAAATTAAATGCATGTAATTTTGCATTATAGTTTCAATGTCCAGTTAGTAACTCTGAGAGATAATCTGCAACAGTCCAATGCTGGCTATCTCTTTCCATTATGTCTGGAAAGATTCTAAAAGTGACTCTGTCGTTCTTCGAATTGCCCCACCTTTCCTGCCAGAGGGATAGTGCAACTCTTCTGGCTTCTTTCTTAATGATCTTCGTTGCAGATCTTCCTAAAGTTTCTTGCTTTAGCTGTCTTTCTTCAAGAAAATCGAATGGGATTGCTCCAGCGATCACCTGTAGTGCTTCATATATGTCGTCTTGCAAGCCGTTGTTATGGGTAGTAGTGCAGTTCTTCGTGTCATTAGCAATAATGTGTGTACCAGTTTTGCTTTTTTACACCACACTCCAGCTCTATAAAGGGCGATTCCTACGAACACACTCTTGTACAGTGTCATGGTTCTGAACCCAAGCCCTCACGATGCCGAGACTGCCTTCATTTCAGTGAATAGAGATTCATTGCCTTATCCATCAAATACCTGATGTGTTCATAGAAGCAAAGTTTGCTGTCCAAGATCACACCTAGGTACTTCACTTTGCTCTGTAGACGTAGTGGTCTATCCTTGAAACGGACCACCGGCGATCATTAAGTTTGTCTTCTCCATTGAAAATTGTAACTATACACCTCTGTCTCAACTCTTATTTTTTTCAGTATTTCATCAGCTTTGGTCTCCATTTCAGCGCGCTCAAGGCTGGAATTAAGAGCAACGAATCATCTGCTTACGCAAAGATCTTGCAGTCTTCTGGTAGCTGCAGCCAAATAAGTGTGTCAAACGGAATGTTCCCTAGGATCGGTCCAAAGACCAATCCCTGGGGACATTCCTTACCTGAGTTGCCAGAGGACCTCCAGCTACCATGCATTGTCGAATGCACCACTGATATTCAGAAAAAGTCCTAATACAAAGGTCTGTCTGCTAGAGTTCAGTTTTTCAACCACATTTCCTGCCTTCTTGGATCGTCGTCCTTTTCTAAACCCCTATTGTTTTGCGTGTAACACCTTGGGTAGCTTCAAGGAAGCTTATCAGTCTCATATTGAGTTTTTCTAACATATTCCATTTGATTGGCAACGGGATCAAAAGACCGTAGGACGTAGCTAAAGTTGGATCTTTGTCTCCCTTATAGAGAATTCTCAACATTCCTTATTTCCAAGTCTTCAGGCAGTCATTCATTAACTGCAACAGATTGCTGAATATAATGAGGAGAGTTTATCCTATGATAAAACAGTGTTTCCATCATATCCTGGAGCTTTCTTGTTTTTAAACTCCGTAATAACCTTATCCAGTTCTTTTGTATTACATTAAGGGCGGGGGAGTGTCTGTCGATATAGGCATCTTCTCTTTCGTCATTTGATGAATTTAGTCTTAATATTTCTCACTATCCTCTGGCAGTAGTGCATGTAAAAGTTCCTTTGCCTTCTCCTGCTGATCGATAACGATCCTGTTCTAGATTTTAAGCCTTTTCAGGACTTGGTTATGCTTGAAATTGTTTGAAGGATCATGTATATGACCCCCCGTGGGTCTTAATTTCCTTTTCCTGTTACATACCTTCTCTAGGATGTCGTGCTTCTTTTTCAATATTATTGCATAGTTCTTTTGTTGGACTTTATATTCTTCCAACACTTCTACTCTTCGTCGCGGATCTTTTTTCAGTTTTTCCTCCGAATTCTTCGAATCTGCTCTCGTACTTTCCAGTTCATCATCCCGCCATAGTAAGTGGGATGCTATGTTCTGATATCCTTAATGTTTCCTTACATACATTCTGGATCAGCTTTGTAATTGCATTTGCACATTGGTTTGCATCTTTCAAGTGTTCTCGGTCCTGATGAAGTTTATTCATTAGCACTTCGTCGAATCTCTTCCAGTCAGCCACTTGGTGAACAAATCTTGTTACACATTTTTTTTTTTTTTTTTTTTTTTCCCCCCCAGTGTTTTATCCTGTTGTAATTTTCATCTCATAAACACTTAGTCTATGGTCACTGGTTGAGTCGTGCGTGACACACCAAATTGTAACAAGTCTGGCTGCCTTTCTAGTTACAACCAACACATCCAGGTAGGATTTAGTATCGTGAGCAGGAGAGACGGAAGGGTCACTGGTACATTAACGACATGGAGATAGTTCTACAAATGGTGATAGTGCCAAGCCTTTTTCATCTGTCACAGGCGAGAGCCACATTTCAGACTTGTCATTTACATAATCTCCTATTACTAGTCGTTTCCTTCCAAGTACCTGCAATTCCTTCCCTCTTCTCCAGATGCACTCAAAGTTCATCCGAGTACTAGAAGTGGTATTCTGTTGCATTCTAATTTGAATACAGATTTGATAGCTGTTTGACACATCCATAGTCATGGTTCTTAACAGTTTGATTTAATCCATATAGCTGCCATTGGATTACCAGGGTCAGTTTTCTCAATAAGTTACAGTCCAATTATCTTCCCATGTAGGACGTATGGTTCATGCATTAGGACTATGTCGATGCCTCTTTCTTTAGTCGCGATCACTATTTCCGTTGTAGCCACTGCAGATCTTTGCAGGTTTATTTGCCCAATAGTGATTTTAGATCTTATTCGTGCATCTCCATAACCGATCCTTTTCAGCTCCGCAGTAAATGCTCGTTCATAATGCGGACATTTTTTCGAATCAACTCTGTGATTATGGTCCTTTTATCCTTTAAACAATTTGCATAGGCAGGATTTTCTTTGTTGCCTTTGCATTTATCCTTTTCAGAGTACTTATGTCCTTCCTGACTGCACGTTGAACATCTTTCTTGTCCTTTACAGCATTTAATTTTATGTCCGTATTGTTGGCATTTGTAGCATCTGAGTGGAACCAGAAAGTCTCGCACTTTATAACCCGCTTATTCAATATACGCAGTATTGAACAGAATAATTTTCTAATGGCACAAGAAACTATCACCACATTCACTGTTTCTTTATTTCTTCCAGTTGGTAGTCGGACTGAAGCTCTTCTCAGAAATTCCTCACTCTTTATACCTTTGTCTTCAAGAATTTGTTTCCACACCTTTGTCAACAATTCTTCATTATCCTCTTTCCTTGGGATATCCTTAAGTTTTCCTTCCCCCACCCCTGGCAGTTACATTTACCTTTCCGCAAACCACCGGCCATTGCATGGCATTTTGATTCGTGTTCAAATCTCTTCAGAACAAAATTTGTGTGTAAGAAAAGGTTATTGATGTACATTAAAACACTTGCGTGACAAGAATTGAAAATAATGCCCGTAATGATTTAAAATCCTGAAGTAGCATACAAAACTAAATTTTCTGAGATGTTCGAATTCTCAGATGGTACTGTGAAATTTACAGAAAGACGGTTGCTTAGAATCTATCCGCAATCTTATGGAGTGTCTGTGAGAATTTTTACCATATTTTCTATAAAATGATGTGGCTACCAGACAGTGTTCGGCTTGTCTTTGTCCCCAGCCGTGCACACTTATTTTTATGTCGAGGATGTGTTCCATTGTGGGGGTAAATATAGGAACAAATCTTGTCATTGGATTCGGGAACAATGTGGAGAGATTGAAACTCTGGCTGCAATACTTTGGGGAAACATTCTTCGCATCTGGAGGATGAAAAAAAAAGTTATATGAACATAGGCCCGCAAATGCTTCGTTTCGTCTCTACAGCCCTTAATACATAACGTACGGTACAGTGTATGGCCCGCCGGCTGGTTCGTGTTACTGTGGAATACCATCGCAGCGTTAGTTTGCACGACAAGACACTACTCCTAGAACAGTAGGCACTGCACAGGAATTTATCACACATGTGTGAAAGCTTATCGCCGGCACTAAAGTAAATGTTCGAAATGCTCTTCGTCAGTACGAACCCATCCATAAACTCGCCGTTGCATGGACACCCGGATGCGTTAATGAATCCCTGGAAAATTTCGGATTGTTTCGCACCCCGCCACAATACGGTTACGGAGGTTGCCCACATCGTCCACTGGGGTTGCCTTTAAATGTGCCCACAAAATAAAAATCTAGTGGATTCAAATCAGGGCTCCTCGGGGGCTGGTATGGGGCGGCCGTCTATAAAGCTGCGATGGCATTCCACAGTAACATGATACAGCTCGCGGGCCATACATTGTACGTTGTGTATTACGGTTGTAGTAAAGAAACGAAGCGTTTGCGGACCTGTGTTAATATAATATTTCTATATCCTCCAGATGTGAGGAATTTTTTCCTAAGTATTGACACGCAGTTTTGCAACATGCTGTATGATTAGGCTGTTCGTGTTAGGTTGAGCAGTTTTAAGGCAATCTTTGAAATACACAATTGCTCTTACCTGCATATACTTAAACGGGCGCATTGACTGGCGTGCGCACAGTAAAGTAGGGAACGACTTAGGCGGAAGTAGTTCCTTGTCTTGAACGTTGAATTTTGTTAAGTAAAAATCTGGTAATACAGAAATGATATATTTAGCTTTTTTTTATGGGCAGTGAAAGAATGACCAAATTTGTGAAGTAATTACTTTTTTTCGCAGTTTCACGCGCCCGACGCATGAACAAAGTGGTGAGCCCCATGGAGGGTCGGCGGAAGGTGTTGGTCATTAGGGGGCCATGGAACTTAAAACTATTTTTTAACATTTTTGCGTATTTTATGTTGATTTTTATATTAACACTAGCAAATATCGCAATATGACAGAAAAAAATGTTACTACGTTTTTAATATATACTTTCTTATAAGAAACAGAACTATATACTTATTTTAACGCAATAACTGATTATTCGTAAACAAATATCATAGCATATAAAACTTGAAACACTGCATCATTACACTAGAAACCTTTAAAATGTAGAAGAAATTATATTTGAAAGTTGTACTGAAATGTTTATTAACAACAAATGTAAATGTTTTAGTGCGGGTTTATTTTTTCTTGTATGAAACAGTTCCAGCAGATGATAAAGGGGTATCGTGACACCCCCTGACCCCTGGTTCCGCCACCCTAATGCGAACACGTTACGGCTCGGCATCGCCTATTATTGCAGAAATACTTAGTTTTCGTTTCAGTTTCGAATGTGTTATCGGAAATGTTTGATTATAGAAAAGTTACAATTTACTAGTTTGTTTTTTATTTTCTGCTTGCAAAATAAGTATGTTCACGACTAACTAGCAGATAACACACTTATGAGACACAAAAATACTAAACTCCTCGTAGAATGTAAATCTTTTATAATGGTTTAGTGTCGGCAACCACCGAGAATCCGAAATTATGATGCGAAAACGAAGAATTTCGGCAAAGGGACGAAGCAGACTCTTAAATGGTTTCATAAAACCAACTTCTGATGGAGATTTTTGGACATTCGCCATTGCGATGCAGATGTCTGTCGTGGGAAAAACAGGACTGAGTACGAAAAATACGTAAAAGACAAGTAACGTATATTTGATATTTGATAGAAACTGAAACCATCCAAATTTCTCAAACAAATATCGTGACGTTTATTAAGTTTACTCGTCATAACTATCCAACTTTATTTAACCAAACTTACTGCACAATCCTCGGTTAGGTAGCATTTTGTCACTAAGTCATAAAAATAGTCATAAATAATTTTATAAGCGTAAAGTGATTTTGCAGGAAGAGGATTGACGCTAAACTTTCGTGCAGTTTCTCATTATAAAAACAAATTATGTGAACATATTTACATGAAACTTGCATAGAGTAATAAATATCATCGTGGAAGTATGTTGTACAAATTTAGATACTTTCGATTCAGCATCAGTGTTTTTTTTTTTACGCATTTCGTAACGTTCATAACAGTAATGCCTGTTGTTCGTCGTTGTTCACAAACTCTCTTTATTTACTGAAATGAACGTATATGTGTTCATAGTGTTCACTAAAATGTAACTTTTGTGTTTTTATGATCTGAATAAATATGGCAGATTTTTGTTTCTGGTGAATCCTCCAGTACACAGAGTTGAATAAGTAGCCGCCTGAAAATTTTAGTGTTAAGTTTTTTTTTGTCATTGCTTATCTTTTGTCATTCTCCTTGGCAGCCAGGATTTTTTTTTTCAAGAATGTGTAGCATGTTTCAGATTGACAGATATGCTTAATTTGCGTTTACTGCTTGTCACCAGTTTCATAAGCGGCGAGATTTGGCTCCATAGTGTTACTCTGCTGAAACGCCCTACCTCGGTGTCCCAGATATTCAAACGTGTGGTAAAGAACCAGTAGTAGAAATCTTATATTTTGTTTTGCTTCCAAGGATTAAGATTTGTAAAATACTAACATTTGAATAAAGAACAAAGTGAATTTTCTTGACGGGTAAGTAGCGTTTGCCTGTTCGGTTATGTGCTTCCGTTACATTTTTTTTGGCCATCGTGGTCTGGAATTTGAAAAACCGGTTTTATAGTTTTTCTATTGTCTTAAGGGTCGATTCACGGGTATTTAAACCACCGTTTTCTCTATCGCATGCAATACCTTTAAAATCCACGGAAAGTTCGCTTTCAAACATCTCTCAAGCACTCATTTCTTAATATTAAAAGATAAGTCAACAAACCAACCAGGAACTATTATTTTGAGCTTCTCTCATGTAGTGTACTGGTATTTGAAAATAGATATGGAAGTAGCGTCTGTATCACGGACGAGCTAGATTATCTTGCCTGTTTTATTATATACGTCACGCGATGAGTGAAAGGAAGGCCATAATTTGTTGACGTAACTTCCGGATGAAAATAGTTTAGCAGCGTGGAAGCGATTGGCCGTCGCCGGGGGCTCATGACGTGCCTCGCCGCCAAATTCAGTTTCCGCTCCGTCGCTAACTCTCAACTTCATATGAACCATACTCCACGTGTGGTTCAAATGCGAGCCAGCTCGCGCATGGCGCTAATATTAGTCGGCTACCCTGCCCGAGATATACCGGCGCAGTCGCCCGCGCCTACTTTACCGTATCTATGCAACCCGCACACAATACTACCCGTTCAACAAAAAATCAGTCGCAGCAGAACATCACGTGCGTGTCGATTCGTACTCGGTACAGTAAGCGGTGAACGGATAGTGTTATGTCAGCAATGCGTTGAGAAGCAGTGTATTTTCAAAGAATGCGCATCCGTTTGTGTTTAAACAAATTGTTGCGACGTCTACCTAATACATTGGTACGCGAAGATTCCCTTCTTCATAATGCACATCTGCCTCGCTGCAAGCAATTGTTTCTTCAGGTGACATAAAATGACAGTCATCGCTTATTGTCTTGATGGAAAGGAATCAACACGCACGTGCTGTGTTGTAGTGATTCTCTATTTTTGCTCCGCTGATTGGCGCAGGCTGACAACGGTGTCGAATGTTCAGATAACAGACGAGGCGCGGTAACGAGAACCTACAATGTAACATATTCTTTGATCCTTTGGCAATCTAGTTGTGTAATTGAATTTTGAATGTAGACGATAGATTCGGAGCTGCAATGACAAACTGTATCCCCCAATTTTATCGAATTTTCTGGATTGCCTCCCACCATGGTTGCAAATTTAAAGACTTGTTCACGTCAAAATAGACACTGGCGACTCACCCGGTATATCAGTGTGTCCACTCATGCATGTACAAAAGTTTAATCCTTTCAGTCCCCGTGTTCATGATCGGAGACATGTTGTAGATTAACGATATTTATGGTCAGCACTGTACACACAAAGCAATCTGTTGACTGTGTTACCCACGTATAGCGCACATAATAAAATCTAATTAATGCAACATTTGAGCTCTGAAATTAATTCGGGGCTTAACGGATTAAATAAGTGGGAGTTATCATGGATAATAAGATGAGCTTCCTTAAACATATAGAATGTTTGTCACGGAAAGCTGTGGTGGTGTTCCAGAAACTTAAAAGAATCGGGAACACGTGTTGTGGCCTCGATTACAGCACATTAAGAACAATCTATAAAGCAGTATTTGAGGCATTAATTACATATAAAGCTGTGATGTGGTACCACAGAGCTTAATTGTCATGGCACACGAGGAAGCTCATCAGCGCTCAAAGGGCGACACTGCTGACTGTTACTCGAGCATATAAAACAGCACCTAATGTATCACTCTCAGTGCTTGCGGGTGTATTGCCCATCGATCTATTGGTATCGGACTTCGATAAGAGCGTGATTGTGGGCTGCCATGTCGGTGGGCTGTCTAGCCGGGCGATTGCACGGAAGGTAAACAGGCCCAAATCAACGGTCGCATTCGTCCTGTGTAAGTGGAAGATCGATGGGCATTGTGCCAACGCTGAAAGTTCTGGGCGACCACCAATCTTGACCGACAGAAATCGCAGAACTCTGAAAAGATCGTCAAAAATAGGGCACAACCCATGGTTACCATCAGACAGGAGTTTCATGCAGCAACTGCAGTATGTTTACATTTGAGAATTGTGTGCAGAGGCCCACAGACTTGGATATTTCGGAAGAACAGCTGCACATAAGCCCCATATCACGAGCAATAAAGCTCGGCGACTTAGGTGGTGTTCGTACCGCCGTAGCTGGAGACTGGAGCAGTGGAAATCTGTTCTGTGTAGTGAGGAGTCGAGTTTTACATTATTCCGGTCCGATGGACGTGTGTGGGTGTGGTGTCTGCCTGAGTGTATAGTGCCAACTAGGAAATTAGGTGGTGGTGGAGTGATGGTTTGGGGCTGTTTCATGGTCTTAGGCGTAGGACCGCTGGTGTTTCTGTGGTAGCATGAACACAGAGGCCTATTGTAACATTCTGGATAGTGAAATGCTCCCAACATTGTGGCGTTTTTTACGGAATGGATCCGTGTTACTTCCAGGATAACAATGCCAGGTGCCATGTTTCAAGGGCTACTATGCAGCGATACACCAACAACAATGTTCGCCGATTGGACTGGCCCCCCAGAGCCCCGACCTCAAACCTATAGACCATCTTTGGGACGAATTGGATCGCCGGGTGAGGGCTCGTCAGGCGCGGCCAAAATCCGTTGCTCAACTCGTGGAATGGTTGCAAGAGCAATGGCGACGAATCCTCGTGGATGTCCTGCACACACTCGTAGAGAGCATTCTAGACAGGGTGACTGCTGTTATCTCCGCAAGAGGTGGCCCTAAGAGATTCTAACGGGGTGACGGTACCTGTCCACTATATTTGCTCGGTGGTTAATTACTTTTGGTAGATAGTGTATTACTACCAACAGTTATAGCACGCAGCTCTATACAGGCCATGGGAACTTCAATGCGAAGCTTCACAGTATGTGGTTAGTGCAATCTTATTTATGTGATGTATGTGGAATAGACGATACTGTAAAAACATGTGATCTCAGAATGTCTCGAGACCGAAGGCATAAGGAAATGGCTGAAAGAGATCGGTGAAGCTAAGGCTATCCACTTAATATCGGAAAATGTAAAGACAGATTAAGCTCTTCACAAGATCTGGAATAAGTTCGACTAAAATTGGTAGAAAATTGGAGGAATACGATAAGTGGCAAGACAAGCAAATCTCTGATGACCCATGAGGGGGTATTCGGGCTGAGAGGCTTCTAAATCAGGAGTCGGAATATCTCTGAATGGCGAGAAGGGCTGGTTTTGCCGAGAAAACCGGTAGAATACAGAGTAAAGGCACTAAGAAAAGTGAATGGCCCGAAGAGAGAGGAGGTGAAAGTGCCGTGCACGGTCTTGCTCATCCAAGTATATTTGCACTGCGGGTGGAAGGAGGGTGTGCCGGCTTTCGGGCCGTAAAACCTGTCCACCCACAGAGAGAAGTGAGGGAATTTTATGTGACAAGGAAAAGTCGCGAAATTTCACCTGGGTAAGGGAAAACGTTAATGATTGCTACTCTCCAAAAACTGTTAGTTGTGTGAATACAGCATAATGTAGTTGTGGGCATATGCTTTGCAAAATTTAAATTTTTATGTTGGTTAACTGGTAATAATTAGTGACACCCGAATTTTGCGAAAAAATTTCACGACCAGTTTTATTTCGTAACACTTTAGCTCAGATGCACTTTCGTGATTGGGCGATTTCCGTGTTATGAGTCTTAGGTGTTTGCTCACGAATCACATACGTACAGTATTGATGTTGCGTAATTTTGATTGGCCAGTCAGGTAGGAAAATGTACACAAGACACACACCACCAATAAGTAATAGGAAACTGCTCGTACGCACATTGGGTATTGAAATCTAGCATGTGCGAAAGCTTTTCACAAAATTAGTTTGTCCGCAGCAATAATACATTTTTGCCTTGTAACATAGGATCTATCCGTTCAAATTAAGTATTTGTGTATTTATAGTGGGCACTCGTGTGAATTCAATAATGTGTATCGCGAGAAATATCGATAGACTGAGAATAACATTTCGATCCGGTTGTCTCGTTTTGTTGCGGTGTAATTTAATTCAACTTTGCTGACAGCCAATTTGTTCTGTCAGCGATGTAAAAATATGGTATTGGAAGCTTTTGATCCTGAAACTAGGGCAGAGAAAATGTAAGATTCTATCTGGAAAACTGGGAAAAGTCGGGGAGTTCCATGAGACATAAAGATTTTTTTTAACCTTTCTGGAGCCCTGATTAACTACTTCCAAGGATTCCTCATGCAAACGAAGCTTAACAAAGTCCAGGCATTACACCAAAGATACGAATACACCGAATTCGTGCGCATACTGAAGTAATTTTTTGCATAAGAACTATTTCATACAATGTATTATAGACTCCTATTTTCTGTTTAATTCATATTAATTATGAATGAAATGTATTTCATGGAATGTAAATTAAATTGTAATTTAACCAAATATAAATTACTTTTTTGCTAACAAGTTTAAAACGCTTGTCCTATGTGGCACGCTTAGGAAACGGCAAACACGCAAAGGCTTGATTCTGAAAGTGTGGGAAACCGCGAATAGATTATAGAAGTGTCGCTCTAGCCAACCCGAAGTCTGAATGAGATGAGTTGGGGGTGTAGACATAGAGGAATGAAGAAGGGGAAGGAAACTAGAGAACCGCGATAAAACACACACACACTACGCCAGTGTTTGCCACAATCCCCACAAGACAATTTCCTGTGTGAAAGTTTCCATTCCGGCGGGGACTGGTGTCAAGCCGGGGACCTCAGACGTGAGAGACCAGTCACTAACAGAGCCCACTGTGTTTTTTCTCGTGAAAAAAAAACTTAAATTACGTAGCCATACCGTACTATGCTATTTTCCTTCACCATAATTGGGTATTGGTCTTTGCACCGGAGGCACAGTTGAGTTTTTCTCGCCTTTCTATTTGATAAAATTTTATGTTTTAAAAGTTATTTGTATTACCAACTGTACGGTTTGAGGTCCCAAGAAGGGGGGTGGGGGGGGGATATACGAAAATTTTAGAAATTCAATGGGATTGATGATAATCAAATAAATGCCAATAAAGAGAAGTATAATAATACCGAATGTTCGTAAACTCAAGTTAAAACGCCAGGTGTAGTTTATTTGGATCAATAGTAACACGAAAGACCTACACACTTATATCTGGAATAGTATTTTTATATCGACTAACTAGCAGCCCGCCATAGCTTCACTCAAATTTGTGAAGTTATTGAAATACATACCTAACTACCCACTGCTTAAAAAAAAAATTAAACGTAGCCTATGTCCATCTGGAAGAATGTAGCTTCCTAAAAGTGAACGAATTATTAGAATCGGCCTTGTGGTTTCCTATTTTCCGAGATTAGCCGTTACATATAAACAAACACGTTCTTCTTTATTATATTAGTATAAATTGTGCTCAAAGTTGCCGCTTAAGACGCCTAAACAAGGCGTGTAGGACAAGTTGCATAGGAAGTAGGAATTATTTCATCCGCAGATAAAACTGTAACCCGAGATAAGTATTACCGTGTTTACAAGGCAGCAGAGTTAATCTGGTAGTTTCATTTGGAACTTTGACGTAAATTTTTTAATGCTTCGCACAACTTAAAAGGCAATCGTAAGTTTCATGGACAGCAGTCTCTCTTGTTTTACGATTTTAAAATGTAGTGTTTTCAATTCACGAGTTTAATGATGTTCACTATTACATGCCGCTTAACACCGAGACAGTGCGACTTCGTAGAGATGTATTCCCATACTTTAGGTCATGGAACAGTTTTAGAGTTCTAAAGTATTGATGGAGCAGTGTAAAAATGGTCTCAAGACAAACAATACTCTCTTCGCGAAGAAACTATCGCAATCATTTGCTTGATATCGGGTTGTGAAAGTGAACTTGCGAAATACTATCGAAACTCCTTCAGCGAGTTAGCGTCCAAAATATAAGTACGATTAACGCCCGTATTGACATTCATTTATTTTATGCACGCAGGCCTACTAGGTCTCGAAAGGTTCGTATTAATCCAGTCACTTTTTGCATTTGCGTTTTGAACTACAGCGAAATACTCACTTGTACCTTCAGAAATTTTGTAGGCTAGTTAGAATTTATGTTGCAATTATAAAACAAAAATTTTCCATAATTTTTGATAGAGGTGTGTAAGAGCCACATATCTAATGTTTCAAGCTGCACACACGCTCATCCAACGTGCCAAGTTGATAGCAAGTCACGTTGCCATAAACGCAGTGCTCCACTGCGAAGTAGCAGAGAATCACGCACCTTGCCATTACACAGCCACTGCTGGTGAAGTGTTGAAGCCGATGTGAGCACACGCCTGATACCGTGCTTGATCTCGTACAGGCTTCTACAATGCCCCTTTCACGAGCCGGCATGGAAGGTGGGTGTGCGGCGTATGGTTCATAACATATATGATCCACACTCTTCGAACCACTGCTAGCCTGTTTTATGTAAGCATTTTAAGAAACTAGCTAACACATCTAGATTATTTCCTTATTACTGTAGGTCGTTACATCAATGCTTATCGATTAAATCAATCAAAATTTAAAAATAACATAGTCACTGGAGTACGAGTATGATAGATATATATATATATATATATTTTAATATCGAGGAAAAATTTAAACTGCTCACAAAATGTAGTTTTTTTCTTAACTTAAGAGTTATTATCCGCATTCAGCATTTTAGAAAAGAGAAGTATCTGATGGAGTTTATAACTCGCGTCCAATATTGATTCTTTGATGTACAGACCCTGCACAACCTTTTACGGAATCCGGTAACATGCAGTATGGCTTGGAGGCACACGTTGTCGAGGTAACACTCGCCTGCGATACCTGGGAGGGGAATCAACATCTGACAAGTCAGCAGAAGCAGTGATGACGCGTGGTGCTAACGCACGTAGTGGCAATACAGCCAAACTATATCGCATACCTAGAGCGCAGTCGCTGGTATTCACTATAGTAGAAATGGGGAAACCACACTCTAGCAGCTGTCTAGTGCGAAACTCGCGAACTCTAGAATACAACCTTGTGTCCCCACACTCGCACATTCTATGCCCCTTTGTGTGTGTAATATATATCTATATATATATATATAATACATATAATACATATATATCCTCTCTTTGCATCTTTTTGCATATGTTACGCTTTTGCCTAGTTTGAAAGCAGTGAGAAATTGGTATAGGGAAACATGTTAACGGAGCTCAGTATTTTTGAAGCCGATTGAGATGATCTAAACTCGGAAAAAAAAAAAAAAAACAGGGAGAAATGTTACTCTTAAATCTCTGTATTGAGGAAAATATAAGAATTTGTTTTTCCGTAGTTTTTTTATTTAATTAAGGTTTAGTTAGCAAAGAAGCACGTACTTTTCTGCTGAAAAAAAGTTCCTGGTGTTATAAAGCTTGCCTTTAAGAGAAACATAAAAATTCATTAACGTGTAATTACCTATACCAAATTCTCACTGCTTTGTAACCAGGCAACAGCATTACGGCGGTCGCCTGTTGAGCGGCATGTGCGAGTGAAGCAAAAATCAAAGCACTACGAGCGACGCCAACCGGCATATGTAAAGAGTATCGCCTCTACACGCAAGGCGCTCAACCGGCGTGGAGTCTATTCGTCGGCGACTTGTCGGAACGTGACTTTTAATTGGGCGAGTCTGTAATTTGATTGGACGTGACTTTGTAGCAAAGTCCATTGCATGTCTTTATCGTAGTTTCGTATGTGTCCGGTCAGTATGTTTATATATAAAACGGTGTAAAAAAGCAGTTTTTACCTATGTCGGAGGGCGTGAAAATAATGTTTACAAAGTGTGTGATGTCTAAAATACTGTTCAGTCATCGTCTGGATTGTAGTTTCTTTTAGTAGGTAAACACATTGGAGAATGTTTAATAGGATCAAAAACGTATTTATCGGCGACGTATCAACGCACTCGGAACACCAGGTAGGAGACTGCCTTACTGGTAGTGAGAGATTGCTGTACGATGTTGCAAGAGTATCTTGTATCGTCCAGGCGGCCTCGCTGGCCGGTTGTTGTCTTCACAAGTTTATTGCGGTGATGGCACACCATCGTGTGTTGGATGTGCCCGAACAAAATTGCTGAGCAGTGTGCCCAGTGCGGCTGTGAAGATAAGGCGCCATAAATTTCTTTTGTGAAATTTTTAATGTCCTGAACATTTTTGGTAAAATGATGTATGCTTTCATCAAAAACATACTTATTAAAATAACTCGTATTTTCTCTCTTGCAGTGTTTTTGTTTGAAAGCAGTATTGTTAAATATAGCTGAGAAACGCGTTAAAATTCATTTAACATTAAAATCCTAACCTTTCGCTCTGCCGGTCCCACATTGGCCAGCATCCTTAACAGATATCCATCTCGATACTCGATTGTCGCAGAATGAGAAAGTGTGGAAGGAACGCAGCCATACGACTGGCAAGATAAGTTATCTCTGGAATCTCTTCAATTCGTCTTCTGTAGTGCCATCGTGTGGTGAACCAAATGACTTGTAGTAATGGCTACTCTTTCTTGTCTCGTGCTCATCTTATGGCCATGTCACACGGTATCAGATTCCAAAAAATGCTAGAGCAGTGTCTACCATAGCAGCTGTCACACTAGCTAGTAAGACACCAGTCATGGAATTTGCCTTCTACAACCAGATTTCATACCAGGCTTGGTAGTAGGACGTATCCTATTTTCCATGGCATGTTCCATACCAACTTTCCTACCTGGCCAATGTTTTCGCAGTTTGAGCGTAGAGCGTTCCCCGTGGTTACTACTTGAAACAAGTTGCTAAATAAACCGAAAATGATGCTTCCATCTCGAAAATAGTTTTAACGTGCGACACTACACCTCCGTGCCCTCCCAGAGGCACGCGCAGGACAGTACTCCTAGGACATCTCCGGTACCCGGAGGAGGGGAAAGGGAGCCACATTGCGGGCCTAGGCAACTCTAACGGCACTGGTTTCACGTCTCTAGAAGAACGAATTACTTGAGAGGCATTGTGCGAACTTTACGATCACCTTCCTCGGCGCAACTCGAGGTGCGAAGAAATTTCTCGGGCAGGTCACTTCAGCTACACAAGCCCTGGCGTGCCATTGTTGGTAAAGGCTATTGACGTATAGTGAGCACTTTGAAATCAACCGTAGAAAAATGTCACTGCCCCTGCCTGCATATATTTAAACTGAGGGACTGACTGTCCATTACCCCGGTAAAGTTGGTAACAAATGATGGAAAGTAGTAAGTTGTTCCCCATCTTAACATCGAATAAAAAGTGTTTGGTGTCCATTTGTGATATCTTGAGTTTTTTTTTTTCGCTTTTTGTTTAATGCACAAGAGTTTAAAAATTACTAGATTTGTAAAATATTTACTTTTTAAATTTTGCGGTTTCGCCTGATAGACGCAAGAATAGTGACGAGGCCCATGGAAATGTTAATTTTTAAATTTTACATAAAGCTGAAAAATACATAACGTGCATAAAATTAGATCTTAAGCAGGGATTCCAAAAGTGCTCACATTTTACCGTGAACAGCGTATAGCAACGAATGGCCATAATTGCTGGGTGTTTAATCATCGGGACGACGGTTGGCGGCGCAGTAAACAGCGAGTGCAGCGGGAGAGAAGAGACTGGGACTGACCGGTTCTACTATTGTCAAATGGGACTTGTGAGAGTGGCGTACATTTGGAATGATTTCAATACATGACAGTGGACAGTGCAATCGTTAGGAATAAAAAGTGTTAATAGAAGGGGCAGGATTTTATATTTTGTAAATGTTAGCCATGGGTGTGTTATAAAATTGTAAATAAATAAAGAACATTAAGTTAATGATGTACGTGCATGTAATTAGAAGATCTATGCCCTTTTTTCTGGATGCGAGTTGAAATCTCCATTAAATATTGCAGTGATTTGAGAAAGAACAAGATGTTCCGTGCATCTGATCCTTGCCAGATCGTTAGGGCCAGACGTATGGGCGCTCAAGAAAATCGTGGGCGCGGTAAACGCCATTGCACACTCTACGCATGGAAAACTATCGCCTGGATGAATAAGACGAGGTACACGTCGATGACAGGGCACGCGTTCGTCGCCAAGCACCTGAAGAGATGCTTCCCTGGTGTCAGTAGGCTACTTTTTAGGCCGGTGGTGGTATTCACGTATGGATACTAAAGACTGTTCACGATAAAGTGAGCACTTTTAAAATGAACCTAAGAAAAAAGTCACTGCCCCGAACACTTACATTTGCCGAGTAAAGTTGGTAACGATGGATGGAAAATAGTTCAATATTTTAACGTCAAATAGTGTTAGGTAACCATTTGTGATAACTTATATCGATTATTTCGCTTTCGGTTTTCTTAATGCATCGAAGTGTGAAAATGAGCAGATTTGTACAAGATTTACTTTCCTAGAAATTTCAGTTTTACTTGACTGACGCGTGAATAAAGTGATGTCCATGGCAATGTTAATTTTACATAAGGTGGAAGAATACATAACGTACATACAATTAGATCTTGAGCAAGGCTTTCAAAATTGCTCATTTTACAGTTAACTGCCTATATATGTGGGGTGAAATTGGCCCCCTGGTACACGTGCCATCTTCCCTTACCGGCGAACGATGCATAGACCTGCTGGCAGATCACGTGAACCCATTTCTGCACCTACAGCACCCTGCCGGAGACATGTACCTATAGCAAGATAATGCACCTTCCCATTGCTCCTCAAATGCAACAGAGTAATTGGATTAACCATTCCACGGACTTCGGTTGCTTGCTTGTCCACCGATGTTGCCCGACAATTCAGTCGAATACATATAGGTTGCTGACGAGAGAGATGTGCAAGCTGTGGATCCTATTCTGATCCTATTCCGTGTATTTTCGAGGCTGTGCAGCAGTACTAATGGAACAGTATCACTCCCGATCTCTTCTGGTGCCTTGTGGAGTACTAGCCATCAGGACGAAAAAGGGTGGCTGCTATTGGGCATGTGCCTCATTCACCTGTTCTTAGTGTAGTTCTTGTGCAAAATATCAAATTTGTTTCACGTTAGTCAAAATGTATTTTCTCCTATGTTCAGATTTTCAAAAATGCAATTTCTGAAACACTTATTTTTGTGTACTGTTTCAGACTGTAAAACATTCAGAACTCGTTAACCAATATACTACCAAAATGGTTAAAATAGTACAATTAATCAGTATAAAAATATTACAGTATATTCCTAGAAATGTTAAATAAAATAAATTAGTATATTTTAAATAATAAATTAAACATATTTCCGTTTTGGTTAGTTCAGAAAGCTTATTTTTACAAGAAAAACTTTGTCAAGTAGTGCAGTCATTCACTGCGATTGTACGAAAGAAAATATTGGTACTGATGACAAATATTTGCGACGATAATTGCTGAAGTTGTATGCTGTGGCCAAAAAAATGGTTAATCATGTCTTTTAAGAGAGCTGACTGGTGACTTTTACGTAAAGAAACAGTCCTACATGGAAGTAGTTAATGATCTTTGTTGGAACTGCCAGTAGTGTACAGAGATGTTTATAAATAATTTCGCAGACTTTTCATGACATAGAACAAGAATAATTACTGTGATACGCTTTTTTGAAAATGTGCTTTCTACGGCATAAATAATGGACATACGCGTAAATTTTGATTTAAAATACCCGTACTATTTTTTGGACACATGTCTATTCTAGCAAAATATTTAACGTTTAACAAATACGTGCTTTCTTCTTTTACATGCAAAATAATTAGTTCTTTTCATACATGGTTGTTAGTGTGTGTAGTAGTTTTTAACGAGTTGTCTATGTAGTAAAATTGGGTGCAGTGCTCTATTGGAAGCCACGATCCTTCTGCCTTAAGGTAGAAAGTGTATCACTTGTGCTAGGCGAGTGACGTGAGTAGTGCCACTTCCCTTAATCTATGCCAACACTAACTACAGTGAACTGTATTTCTCTGGCATCGCACACATTCAGCTTCCCGTCCAGTTAGGTGTGCTGCTGCGCATTATTGATAGTTTCTCTCAACGAGAGCAGTTGTTACCAAGGTTTCCCTAATGAAACTAACTAAACAAATTTACGAAATATGAAAGGGACTAAAACTAAGGTTAACATAAATGTTATTTATTATAAAACTATTTGGTTGGCGACAAAAATTGAGTGCTTGCCACAGTTCTACAGCAATACGGTGGAACTATGAGATGACGTAATAGTATTGGCTATCACTTGGAGAACATGTCGCTGTACCACAGTATACGCGGCGGAATATGGTGGCGACCACCTGGAGGCAGTGTCGCGATTCTACAGTGCATGCGGCAAGGTGGTAGCGACCACTTGGAGAACATGTCGTTGACGGACTCTCTGGAGCGATGTGAAGCGGCAGATGGGCTGAGAGTTGGCAATGTGCCTGTCTCAAGTGGGTCATGATGTATTCCTCGGGCCTTCATCGCCGCGATGAAGCGGCTAATATTCCAGATATCATCTCTCCCTGACAATCGCGTTTATTGAGAGTTCTGCCAGTTGGCACCGTAGTAATCCTTTGGTCCGCTGTTGCTTTCCTAATTAAGATGCTTGCTTGTGACGTTTCATTTTATTAAGTTTTTGCAGGTCAGCTCTGTTAGTTTTGATAAATTTACTTATTGTGTAGTGAAGTTATGCATTGGCATTTGGAGATGAATAACAAGTCAGGTTCGTCATTGTTTTGATTTTAAAATTGTCAATATTATAATGTCCTTTATTAATCAAATATTCAGTGGTAATCCAAAATGTAATAAAAGCGTAGTGCACTGGTGTATATGCGAGCTATTATAATTATTCATTACCGGAATAAAGTGGTGCTGTTGGGTCCCATAAATGTGTACAATCATCCGAAAACACTGGCTTTTACAACTGCACAGACATTAATACTAGGTATTAGAAAATTAGGGTGAATTTCATACTAAAAATAATTGGTTTCTGCGGAAATTCGTGAAATAGCCGCAAAATTACGAAATTACTGGAAACGCCACATTAAAATGAAAAAGCCCCTTCTAAAATTTTAGTGTTAATAGTGTCGTAGAAAAGTTAAAATCTCTTAATATAGGTTGTATGTAAAATGTTAGTTTCTACTGTAATTCCACGTTCTTAGGGTGGCAATGTATTTGTTACCTGTTAACGTGTTTTGTATTTGAATAACGGCTCGGCCCAATGCATGGGAATATCGCCTTTATACTTCGTTGCTCGTTAACTGGAGACTTGTAAGAAAAGTTTTCATGACAATTGAGAAATTGCCTGGTTTTCAAAAGCTAAACTAGAACAATTAATGCGAAAATGAAGGGGTGGGGGGTGGGTGCCCCCTTTACTGCCACCCCTCCCTCCACTCCGGAACATCATCACTGGCGGAATATATTTGAAGTTCGTGTTGCAAATCAACTTAAGTTGTAGAGCAGTCGCAGTAGTTAAAACTAGGCATCTGTGGTAGGGCTCACGTCCGCAAGAGCTTGTAGATACTAGCATTGAAGGACAGACTTCGCATAAACTTGCCACCTAAGCAGTAATTAAGTATTTAGCAAGTTCACATGCAATGCCAGCTTTTGTCTTGAGCGCAACATACAGTGGCAGTTTTCTTCTGAGAAAAGTTTTTGTTTCGTCCAGTAGCCATGGGCCAGTAAGTGTGGCACGTGCTGCAAATTTAATTGCGAAAATAAAACTGTTAAGACGTTAAAACAACGAAGCAGAAAGAAAAATGCACCGGTCACAAACTTAGTGGCAAGTTTGTAAAAGTATATTTCATTAAGGAAATAAACTAAAGTAATATTTAAAGAAGTTATTAGTAAACACGAGATGATAAGAATGTTATAGGAGATTCATAATTTGATGTGTTTACAAGTTCGGCGACATCTGGCTGCTAATCTGTTTCCTCTGAACTTTGGGCACGATGCATATTGCATTTTTGCCTGGTAGTGTACAGTGTGTGTGGTAGGTTATTAAACAGTTGTTCAAAAGCATTGCTTTCAGAAGTTTTCTTTGTATTAAAACAATGTATAATGTAACGGTATATAATCAGGCTATATAAAATGAATTAAACGCGAGGAATTAAATTAGGCTCTTAATCTAATGATTGAGGAAGTGGGAAGGTGAGCGTTTAACTGCACCGGAATTCACCTGGGGAAGCAAAACAGTTAAGAGTCAATCTTCAAGTGGTGTCACCTGTTATCGAACACAACCACGATTTATTCTATTCAAATGTGAAAGCTCACTGCTCATAGTTTGCAAATAAAATATTTAGCCGCTAGATAGCACTATTGTTGCTAACGATATTTTGAATTTTTTTCATAATTCGAATTGCACTAGAGCTACTTAAACAATTAACTTTCTTTGCACTAAGAGTGGAAATTTAACCAAATGTGACCAAATTAATTTCACTCTTCTGCCGTATAATACTTTTATTTTGCTCTACTGTAATTAAATTTGACGACAGAATGGATGAATTACTTTGGTGCCAGCGATCATTACTTCGCCCTTAATTTCGTAAATTTTTATAGCCAAGATAAGTGTGTTTACGAGCCAGGTTGCAAGCGGGCGTCGCTCCCATATTTTCATGCGTGGGGAATAGTGCCGGACGATGCCGCTTGTCGGCGGGATTTCTCGGGGTCCTCCCGTTTCCCCTCCCTTAACATTCCGGCGCCATATCCACCTCGCTTCACCCTAATCGGCTCTTAAGGCCTCGCTGTTAAGAGCCGTCCAAAAATCCTCCCTCTTCTGGCCACACCACTCGGAAGGGAGGTGACACATAACGGGAGACTTGACACAGCCGTGCTACTGTACTGATTTATAGAATTAGACTACGTTTTTTGTGTTAGCACGACTAATTATTCATTATGGGCTGTACGCCGTTAAATGAATACTTTTTAAAGCTCTGCTTGAGATCTACTTGTATGCACACTGTGTATCAATCCACCATATGTAAAATTTACATTGCTATGGGCACCTAAAGTGAATCTTTAAAATTATCAGAAAAGTATATATTTGACAAATTTGTTAAACTTCACTAAATATTAATTGAAAACGCAAAAGAAATAATTTAATTATTCACACGTTTATGTAACGCTTTCATTCCAACAATAAGATAAGGAACTACTTTACCCTCCGTATCAACTACTGGACCAATGCCAGTCGGTGTGCCAGTTAAAATATGTGCGGGTAGGGACAGTGGCATTTTCCATAAGTTGATCTCGAAAAGACTCTATTAACAATGAACATAATCTTATGTAACTAGATACTCGGCAATGATGTATTATTTTTAAGAGGATTGTAACTTAGTGATTTGCAGTAGGTTTTGAAGGAATAAACTGTGAACAATTTTCTTTGATAAGATTATAAATAAACACGTTAACTTTTGTTCTTATTTCATTAAGACTTCATCCACCAAGAATGTGGCACCACAAAGGGTTATACAACGGTATTTTTTTTTTCGTGCCAAAGGCCAGACACGCAAGTTTAAAGTAGTTCCTTTAACTGATCATTGCTTTTTCTGTCATTACTTTCCATCATTTGGCTAAGTCGGGCCATATCACTTTTACTTTTGCTTTTATTACTTTGCATACAATCACACTTTGTTTATTGTTATATATGATTGCAAACTTTATTCTATTTCACTGCCACGCTGCTCGGAAGGCGTGTGTGGCGCGGCTGATCATGTAATTCACCCTGATTCTCCTAGCAACCTGGGGGTTATTCTCTACTCTAATGTATATGTTTCTACTATTCTTCTCTAGGTCATTGTATGGCGGATCTACAACACACTAACTATATCTATCCCTTCGTTTGGCAGCAGCCAGGAGGGGGCTGCTGCCTCACACCCGCATAAGCTTTCCTTCGGTCTGGATTATTTTAATTTAATTCTCATGTTCCAGTGCCAAGTACGTATATTTCCAGTCTCTCTTATCCTGGTTCATTGCTTTAGGCCATTGTTCCTCCGTTCATATTCCTTGAACGTTGCCAGGTCTGCATCATGTCTTCTAATTTCTTCAGTGTGTTGGCAACTCGTCAGTTGCCTTCTCACGAATCCTTTGAAAGTTACACCTATTTGCACTGAGATTACCCAGGCTGTGTAGTAGGTTCGCTCCTAGTACATAATTTATATAGTGGGTTTATATTTGTTCAATTTAGTTGAGTGGGTCAGCTCCCAGCATCAACTTTTTTTTGTAACTTTTTAAATCATCAATACTAGGGTATAGTCCATTCACGGTATCTTAGGGTGTTTCGGAAGCCCTATTAAATTTCTACTTTTGGTTACCGATTACGTATCCTTCCGCTACACGTAATCATAAACACTGCCATGTGACTTTTACTTTTATAACTGTCAAATGCGTTGTTTACCTTTTACAGCTGTTCAAATAATTTTTTCATATTTTAAAAACCATTACGTACGAATATTCGTATTTTAGGCCTATAACAATATTTAGGTCAGCTGTGACTTTTAAAAAATGCCTGTATTGACGATAGTTTTTACGGTTATTATTTTACCTACATTAACATATGTTACACATGATATAGCACATTACACATAATACACATGAATATTTTGCTGCGACTGTGTTTAACCCTGTTACAACTGTAGCGGAAAGAACAGTAGTATTAAACCTCTTATTGATGTGTGTTGGGTTTTCTCCTTAAAGGACGGCCTTAGTTGGAATAAATATTAACGATGCAACCAATCCAACGAAAAAGACAGCAAATTCACACACACACAACTCGTGTAGCTTTTTATTTGTCCGTAGCAGCGACAAACTTCACAGATAGAGGTGAACATGCAGACAAATAGTCTTACCGTAACTTTTATTCAGTTCATATGTATTTGCATAGGTACGTGATTTTTACTAGGTTTATTTAATTATTTACTTAGTTTTTTTTTTTTTTTTGGCTGGGCTTTGTAATTAATTGGGATTGTGGCAACATTTATATCACAGGAATGTAAGCACGTTACACAACTGTTTCAAACGCCTAGGGCAAAGGTACAACGTTGTGATAAACAGACGTGACTTTAAAATAATGAACTTTGTCTCCTAAATACAGTTAACGGTTAAAACTTATAAATTTTCGCCCGTCCAATATTTGCAATTACTCACACTGGGCCAGCTTAACGGCTAAGGCGCAGTCACACGCTTTCACACGCAGCGATCACAACACATGTTACAGTATATTTGTTCCTGCCATGGAAATGCAGATTTATCACAACATCGTAACTTGCCTAGGTAGGTTTAAAATAACTTGTACACACTTGATGTGGTAATTTGAAGTATTTTTCGGAGCAGGAAAAATTAACTCTTCGTTGCTAAACAGAAACGCGCCATGTCATGTCGCCACTTGCCACTTCTGCCAAAATCAGATATGTAACCCTCCCACCATCACACACAAATATATCAAAATAGGTATTAAAACATAATCTCTTTTCAGTTGTGAATTACAAATTAAAACATTATTTCGCTGTAACAAGTATGAAATATGCTAGAATTGAAAACTTGTATAATTTTTTTGCGACTACTAGCGATGCGTGAGTTCCCGAGGGGGAAAGAGAGCGAGCGAGATCGACAATCTCCGCTCAGCCGACAGTTTCTTCCTCGGCCGAAAAAAGAAATGCTACGTAACTAGGGCTTGCGCACCATATTTTGCGCTGTTTTAAACTTTAACAATGAAATATGTTTCATTCGGGCTTCCTAAATATTTAAATATTTCAATAGGTAACGTTTAATGTAAATATATCATACAAAAAACCTTTTAATTGTGAACTACGTATTTCTTACTAGACGTTGCCAAAACATCGCTGCTCCGTATTTTTAATCCGTATTGAATACATAATAAAAATTACAATTTATGGAAGATACTATGGTAAAGTATAATTTATTCAAATATATAATCAGTGTTATATACTTCTGGCATGCCATTTATTAAAAAAAAACAGGTTAACGTATTACTCATAGGGTGATTTTTCAAAGGTTTGTTTCAAAACATCCGTAGAAACCGTGATTGAACTATATGGTATAATTTTAGGGAGGAGTATCTTCCAATTATTGTGGATTATTTTGTGTCCTAATTTAAACTCCTGTAATCTTGGAGATTTTCCTTGCATATTAAGGGGCCGCAGTGGTGTAGTGGCTAGACTTCTCCCCTCTCAACAAGACGAACCAGGTTCGATTCCTGGCGGTGTTGCACCCGGATTTTCACATGTGGGAATCGTGCCGGACGATGCCGCCGGGGGTTTTCTCGGGGATTTGCCGTTCCCCCCTCCCTTCCATTCCGGCGCTGCTCCATACTGACCTAACTGCACCCTCATCGGCTCTCAAGACCTTGATGTTAAGAGCCACCAAAATCTCTTCACTCCAGTTTGCATATTCCTTTATTTTTGCCTTTTCCTTTTTAGACACCTCACTTCAGTCGCATAAATTTTCTTCTATATTAAGTCTTCTACAGTATTAAATTACTTGGTCCTCGATGTAAGTACAGTCTTGTAGTACAAGAAACGTCTATTCAGTGTTTCATGTCTTGCAGAGGGGAGTCTACCAAACTAAATCTTTATAAATTTGCTTAGTAATTCCCTTGTCCTGTTAACATCTGCGACATACAGTCGTGGTCCAGTGATGCAGTCTATCCCTTATGTCCGGGAATATTCTGTACGTTCTCCCCTTCTCAGAGGCATCTCGGCTCTCCTTACCAGAGGACAATATTCTCTCTTCTGACTTCATTCTTCTTCGCCGCAGATGCAAATCTTTCGTCAGTTTCATTCATTAAATTTTCTTGTTTTATTACTATCACTTGCAATGCTTCAGTAGATGTCCTGTATGCTTTAGTAATCGAAAGCAATGCAGCTCTTTGCGTCTTCAGGAGAAGTGCCTATGTGTGCACTAATCTTTCTTTTTCGTACCACTGCAGATCCGTAGGTATTGTCTGTTTGCAGTACCTCAACACTTTTGGAGCAAACCTTTGAAAAACCACCCCACTTATGTTTGGTTGTTTCATAGATATGCCGTGTATCACACGCATTACACCTCCGTTAACGTAAAAGTGAATTTATTTTTCGGGAAATTGAATTTTTACCTATATTTGAAAATGCTTGAAGTGTAATATTTCATTTATAATAAATACGTATAAAACAGTGAGAGATGAGGTGTGCTGGTAATTCCTAGTAAGAAGTAGTTCTCTTGCAAAATGTTACTAAACTGAATGCGCACGAACGCGTTGCGTCGTCCTTTGGTGAAATGTTTCATGCTTTAAGCTTTAACATGATGGCGGAGGAATAGCCAGAAAGTAGAACTTCAGCAGGGCTTTGTAAAAGTTGGAAGTAACCCAGAATGGGCTATTCAATGACATTCCCAGGAAGATGCTTTTGGAAATTGTTATAATGGTTTCAAATAAAAGTCCCTACATTGATGTAACCACCACTCGCATCTATGTGAAAAGGCTTACAGCCTTATCCGTTATGTAACTTATGTTATCCTGGAAGCGTAGCTTGCTATCTAATACCACCAAGATGTTTACGTGTTCTTTATTTTCTGGCCTTCCTTTAAACCATATGAATGCCTATCTCTGTAGTCTTCCCATCAGTACCATTGCATTTGTTTTCTAAAGAGAGGATTCCAACCTGACTAAGTTTCCCCGTCGTAAGTAACTGTATAAATACACTAGTGCTGGCTGGGGCGTGGTTGGCATAGCGGCTACGGCGCTCGCCTCCCATTTAGAAGTATCGGGTTACATTTCCAGAAGTTCACTGTAAAATATCATGGTAAAATTACTTGACAAGTGTAAGGTATTATTCGCAAACTTGTAGGGGAAACATAGTCCTCCTTACATGTAAGGTAAAATTATCGCACTCGGGAATAAAATTCACGTACACAGCGATGGGAAATCCCATAAATGGATGAGAAATTGCATTACGAAGCGTGCATTTCTTCAGCATTGTCTCAACAGCTAAGTGGAAGGACGGGTGGAAGAAAGTCCTCTTAACACATTAATATTCACTCGTGCTGTCATATTGTCATGGTGCACTGGGTAGCGCATAGGCCTATCGTGATAGAGGTCCATGGTTCGCGTCCACCCACCAGCAAATGTCGAGTTTATTAGAGTTGAGGATTCGGTTACTCTTCGTTAAAGGTTGTAGGTAATAAAGAACTTAACAGTACTAGTAGATAGTGTAATTTTAAATATAAATTGATTGTACAGTATAATTAATATTACTTAACTCGTATGGGATTTTCCCCCACATTCGCACGTAATGGTGGTGGACGATGGCGCTCGTCGGCGTGTTTTCTCGGGAGTCTCGCGCCTCCCCCGGACATGCATCCAGGTGCTGCTGCTCCACATGTTGAAGAGCTCGTAGTTCAGACTCGCCTGTGGTTGGTGGAGGAGACGCTCGCTCGCCACAGGCAGACTCGCTCGGCGGCTGCTGCGTCGTCGCTTCCAAAATAGACTGTTCCCTGCAGCGTGTTTACAGCAGGAAGTGCATTCCTCCCTCTCCGCGGCTCTGTCGCCCGCAAGAAGCGAGACTCGGGCTGCTCATCACACCGCACTCAAACTTGCAGCTTTTTTTAGTGCGTTTGAGGCTCTGAAACAAGGGCGCAATTACGACACTGTCACGCCTATCCTAGTGTCCCATCACTAGCTATAGGAACATTTCGCGAGTTCAGCACTTGTATGTAAGACTTCACAATCCCTTATGTAGTAGAATCGTAGATGTTTGTTCATGGACTGCTGCTTTAGATTAAGAGCGACGTGAAGGTAAACTTTCTACACGAGAAGCAACCCCAACTTAAAAAAAAAATAAATCATACCGTAAAGTTAACTTAGTTTCGGCCAGTCAGTTTCAAGGGAAGAGTCTCTTAGATTGTTTTCTGTTGCGCTACGATTTCAACACACGTTGAAGTTACAATTTCGCACGTGTCTATTTGAGCGATACACAAAAAATTGATGTGAAAAACGCTAATGAAAGAACCTTTCTATGCAAATAGTCGTCAGTTAAGATGACAATACTTTTGCCTCTGTGTGGCAGTGTCTGCTATCACAATAGCTTACACACATTTTTAATATAAATATGTAGTCCCAAATAAGTATTGGCACGCGCATATTTTAGAGGTTGGTTATGAAAAAGATGTGTGTGGGTAAACAAAACCTGCAAAGCTAAGTTGCACAACATTAGTCACTGCTGTACAAATTTCCCCTTCCTCAACAAGTAAAAATTCTCTTATCTGAAAAACTAACTACTGGCACAATAACGGTTTCTTTGTACATCACACCAAGACAATACCTATGGGAGGTGGTTTACGGAATATTTACTAGTATCATGCAGTATTTTGCTGCAGTAGTCGCGTTAAATGAAGTAGAATGAATATATTCGCAATGGAAAAGCTCTCGCAAGATTGGAGACAAACATTGTCAGCTGCACTACAGTTACCAAATACTAGGAGACGTTGAAATAGAAAATAAACGTAGATTGGCTTCTCAGTGTATTTACAACCCGAGAGCGTAAACGAATCGTCAATCTTGCGCAAGGAACCCCTTAAACCGGCGAAATTAATTCCTTGTTTGAAATTTCCTGGATGTCTCAAGAAAGCGTGTGTTCAGATTGTATTAAATTATTTGAATGGGGCTAATATTCATGTTAGAGCTCCCAGGAAGAAGCCACGCCTTTCATAAAATACAGCAATAAACACTGCAATCGTCAAAGTAATACATATAGATATTGCAGATAGTTTTGGAACACTCGTATGTTCGGATGTGTCGAAGCTCGCATTTTTCGAATCTAAGGAAAAGAAGACACAGGTGCATTCCAAACACAGTCTTCCAACCATTAAACGAGGAAGAAGAGCAGTTATGGTTTAGGGAGATGTATAGCGGCTTCTGGACTTGAAATCTAGCATCAATCCAACGTACAATGAACCATATGAAATACTTTAGGTGCTATATTGTAATTGACACGATATTGTGTAGAGGTAGTGACTTGATAAGGTTATTAATTTCCAGCATCACAAATTATCCGAAACACACAGCCATGTCATCGCTTCTCGTTATTTCCCTCCAGCACCCCTCTAATGTAATGTTAAAAATGGGTCTTTCACTCAATTACTTGTAAATCCGTTATGGTGGGGATCGAGATATTCTTTAGCGTGTTTTATACTTGGATAATAGCTCCTTAACTATGGTCTCTAAATTAATCTTTCTAATATTAATAATTTGAGTTATTAAATTAAAAACGTAATAGTTTTTTTGAGTCGTAAAATATTTTCTTTCTGCAGTCTTTTAATAATAGTAATACGGGAAAACTCTTCAAATGAAAGCTGTAGCAGGCATTATAAGCTTCGAAACGACGTACATCTTGCATTGGGGAGTGCGTTGGCTATGGCTTGGGAGATGTGCGAGTGCGTGCTCAAACCTCGTCCATCTAGCATAGGCGTCGCAAGGGGGTGCAGGAGATGCAGATACATTCCCTGTTGCATCATGTCATTAGGAAAATAAGAAGTTACCAATATAACTAAATCAGCCTACTTTCCTCTATATGGGTGCAAATAATTTTTTTAGTTATTAAAAGGTTAAATGGTAGGCGTATCTTGATGTCTCTTGAATAGCGGTATGATAAGACACACAACCAGAAGCAGATGCAATACTAGTGAGACAATTACTAATAAACATGTCTTACCTGGGACCCGAACACAGAGCGCCTCGTACCGCAAGGTGCCGTGCAACCAACTGGTTATTACAGAATTTGATGTTCCGAATCTCACCCTCGTGACAGTCTAAAGCTTTGGTAGACTAAGAGTGTCAACTTTAAATATTTACGGGACATCATTTTGGAAACAAGTGTGCGAGTCACTTAAATAAACTAGGTTTCCATGGCCCTCAGTAACATTTTGTCTGCAGAATTAGGTGGAAATGGCTTGACCGGTTCCCGAGTTATGACAAAAGCTTTAGTTACTCATTTGGCGTTATCATAAAAACGACCCTAAAACAGGCTCTGTATAGGCATATATGTTCCAAATACGTACTGAACATGTCAAATTATTGAATACATATGACAAACTTGTCAAAATTATTTGTATTGCAGTCATAGTGTAAATAAAGCCACACACACTTTAAACATGGCCTACTGTAGCACTACTAATGTGAAAAGTTAGGTGGGAATCGGTTTGATTGGCCCTGAACAGGTGACAAAAAAATTCGATTTTTTTTTTTTGTGGTGGCATCTTAATCACTGAAGAATAAAAATTATATTTATTTTTACATTCTATGTTTGTCATAAATACTGCTACATATTTAGTTGGTTGAAATAGTTGGACACATGTGGTATATTGGCAAAATATTTATATTGCTGTGATTTCGAAAATGTGACAATTTACGTAAGTAGATTTAGATAGACTACAAATGTCGCCTCAATCTGATGGGCATTATTTAATCGTTTCCTACGAAAGGCCACGGAAACTTTCGTGTTCTGGCCCATCGTGGCTGCAGGATCGGACAGACAATATAAATATTCTGTTTGCTAGTACTGGCGTTTCAGACTATGCGATATGAACCTGTTAAGAACGAGCAGGCTTAACTAAGACGGGTTTCTCCTTAATCGTCTTTATTTAAAACTCTTAACTCACAAGAGTACAACACTTTACAGTCGTTATGTTGTATAAAACGTGGGAAATAATAATGTTTACTGCTATTCATTTATACAAAAGCCGTGTTGTTAATATCAAGCTGTCTCTCAGACATAAACATTTGGAACCAGTTCACCTTAATCCTTGCTGCCGAATGTTGCGTCTCTTAACGTATCGACAGCGGTGGTCCCCTGTACACCCCTCTCGTGGCCCTTCTTGAAAGATCGGCCACTGGCTGACGTCTCGATGGCGTCTGGCTAGAGTCTGGCCCCCTCCACGAAACTTGCGCTGGCCTATATCGGCGCGTTGTTTGATGTTTCGCCATACTGTTACTGGCTACCGTTTGTCGCAATCAGTGGCGTCCTGATTCCCCGCTGAATGTGTTGCTAGGTTCACGCGAGCCTCAAGTAATGGCTCGCTCACACCACAACATTGTGGTGCTATCTTTCGAAATGGCTAACAGATTAGTTTAATGTTTTTGCTCATTTGATGCTTGGATAGATGTCCGCATACAAAGTTTGGTTTAAATATTTTTACATTATTCCGTGAATGTACGTACAGAAAGACCTCTAGGTCATTCTACTTTTGTATTTTATCGCAGCGCTCTTAGCCGTTAGGCCTTACCGCGCTTTGGCCTCCAATAGGCGGGGAAGAGGAATCACGTCCGTGGATGCAGCATGACATGCTAAAGTGTTTATATGGACTATATTTTGAAAATAAGCGTCTGATCCTCTTAAAATATAACCCAACAATTTATATGGCCTAAAACAGTATTAGCCAAATTTGGAAGGAATTCGTTGATTATTTTCCAGGATATACAAAAATTTACTTATTCGTGTGGCAGTACCATTCAAAATTGGGATAAAACAAATTCTGGGTAGACAAATTTCATGATTGAAATAGGTACTGCTAGCATACAAAGTTAAGTTGAAATTTGATGAATGGTTTCGCAGATATAGCATAGTATTTTAATTGTTTATACGACCGCTATTTAAAAAAAAAAACTATGACCCACTAAAACATGTTAGTTTTCATGATCTACCATTGTATTGAGAGCCATATTTGGTAGGGTGATTGTTCCCTGATATATAACATTAAAATTACTGTCTCGTGTGATGCTGTCTTACAAAATGGCGTACAAGATAATGTACCGACACATTTGATGATTGTAAAAGATAATTGCAGTGCAGCAAGTTTGGTAAGAATTGGACAAACCTAAAATATTTCTAAGGTTGCCATTTAAAAAATAAGCGCTTTACCTATTTAAATTGCTTATATGAACACGGCTTTCAATATTATTACTTATACCATATGTAAAATTGAGCAGGAATCGGTCGTGTAATTGCCGAGATATAACATGGTTTCTGTAAAACTACAAGAAACGAGACATAGATGGTAATCTGTGGTAAAGGTAGTAGGTTTTGTTGGAAAATGTCTGCCGCCATGCTGGGTTATTGATTCTTTTAAATTCAGGGTTCTCGAAGAAAATATAGAACAGCAAACTACACGCTGCAGATGAGATGCTATTGTGCTTTAGTAGTTTGTTGTCTAAGAAACTTGTTTTTAAAATGTTAGTTTTCTTTTATGCCCCAAAAATATTTGTCTCGTGCCCAGTAGGGTCATTTCCGAAATTCACTTCTTTGATAAATATGCAGGGTAATATTAGTTTTAAGATTAATAAGTTTCGTTAGCAAATGCATATATTTAAACATCGGAGACGGTTGCGCTTACATACATTGATAGCATCCACGGAATCTTTGATGTAAAAGTTATAGGCTGTTCACTGTAAAGTGAGCACTTTCGAAAGCCCTCTCATTTTGAATAATAGTCAATTGCCGTTGTAAAATTTCCTAAAATTTTGCTGTAAAATACTTAACAGATTTTACTTAATTTCATACATTCAGGTTATATTTCGTCTACCCAAAATAGTGATGCAATTAATTAAAGTTTATGCCATTGTTGATTTAGTCCAGTTTTAGGGCAGTTGGGAATATTTTAGAACTTTATTTCAGTAATTTATTTGTGAACTAAGAGTTGGTACAGAGTTATCCACGCTGCCAAGCTTGGCAGGAAGCTGGTAGCTTGCTGCACACAGCTTAGGTGTGCGACTCTCGGATGCATGCCTTGAGTAAGCGGTAGGCGGCAGTAGTACGCCGTGCTCCCGTCTACGATTCTGTTTGTCGCATTCTCGGATACGAATTTAAAGCCACGGGCTGGAGTTCGCCGATCACGCTTAAATATCGTAAATTTCTAGGCACCGCAGACGGAAGGCTATGTTCGCAGACAGTAATGGTATAGGCTGTTCACGGTAAAATGAGCACTTTTGAATGCCCTGCTTAAGATATACTTGTAATCGCGCTGCGTATTCTTCCGCCTTATGTAAACTTAACATTGCCGTCGGCCTCGTCACTTTATTTGAGCTTCGGCCATGTGAAACTGTGAATTTAAAACTGAAATTATTAGAAAAGTAAATATTCTACAAATATGCTAATTTTTGCACTTCGATGAATCAAAAATATGAGAAGGCGAAAGAAAATTTGTAGTATCACAAATAGTTACCGAACACTTTTTATTCGATGTTACGATATAGAACTACTTTTCGTCCACCGTTACCAACTTAACCGGGCGCATGTCATTCAGTGCGCCTGTTGACGTATTTGCAGACATGGGCAGTGACATTTTTCTAAGGTTGATTTCAAAAGTGCTCACTTTATCGTGAACAGCCTTAAGTGTAGGACTTCTGGACTACTAGTGTGACATAAGGTTGGGTGCATTTGTTTTACCCGTGAGTGTCGGAGGCGAGGATAGAGACTACAGGCACTCCGCACCCCTTCAGCCAGTCCCCCCGGTCATCTACTACCGATGCTTGTCGCATCACAAACCTCCCTCCCCCCTGCATCATCCGAGATATGCTGATATTAGTTATAGAGTTGCTTGCTAGGCAGTGATAGTCTCTCTCTTTCTCTCTCTCTCTCGGCCGCTATCTTAGTTCTAGAGTTGGTTGCTAGGAGACACTAGTGTCGCTTGATATCTGCTGGTAGGAGTGCTGGTGTCGGCTGGAGGCTAAGGCGATGTTAAACATGCTATATGCAGAAGTGATATGGTTTAATACAGTAGAAAAAAACTATGGAGTTGATGAGCGGCTAACTGCCGGACCTTGAATCGGCAGACAGATGTCCCAGTCACTGAGCCACCAAGACATGGATAAAACTACAGGTTTAAATGATTTATATAGAAAAAGAGCAAAGTGTATATGAACTCGTGTATTCAAGATGGTTTTTTACTATATAGCACAAACGTCTATTATGAACAATAATAATTTATAAATAAAGTTACGTATTTATTGTAATACTATTTGTTTCACTTTTATAATAAGTATATCGACCAATATGTCCACGGAACCATATGTTAAGAAGAATGAAGCCACAAAAATAGTTCACGAGTAAGCATAATTTTTATAAATAGTTATGTGTTTAAATTTAATATATATTTATTTAATTTTTACAAACATGTGTATCCAGTGACGCATCTTAAGATTCTTATTTTTTAGACAGAAAAGCATATGCCGTCAGATATTGGGACTATGGCCATTGCCATATTGGATTTATAAGCATATAAATGTAAGAGTAAATATACCAAGACTGGTGTTTTCAAATCGAATGCTAAATTAACATAATGAACGTTTAGTATTCGCACTATTTCGACGCCATATTGAATTTACTATGCATAGAAGCAATATTTTTTTTGTTAGTTTTAAATGAATTATTTAACCAGTCTAATCATCAAATGCAACACAGCGCTTACCTGACCACAGGTCAGATTTTAAGTGTTTTATGTCTGTATCAGACCTACATGAACTTAAAAGCATAGCCTTTGAACAGTACCTGGGTCTTCGTTGTGGGAATTCGGATGATAGGATTGACAGGGAATCTAATATTTAATTTTGGAATTTAACATAATTGCATTTTTGGGTGGTATTCCTGCTTAGAGAAATTGATGTAATGTTATTTTTTGTTTTCTGGGTTCGATTCCCGTGCGAGTCACTTTTTATTTATGCATTGACTGATCCAAGTGAGATAGGGATGGGGAATTGCATTTACTTCAGCTACTGCTCCGTAGATGTTACATGCTAGACGTCCCACGCTCGGATGACACTCAGACTGTTGCATTCGCTGGCCTCGACTAGTCTGTGTGGAGGGGGTTAATGCACTTGTATGACTATGACGTAATCGTGCAATGTATCCATGCCTGTCCATACTTGCGTAACCATGTAATAAGCAACGAATAAAAGCATAATTACAGAGTTAGACTACTGGGCAAAACACTTAATCATTTTTGGAATGAGTAAAGTTTAATTCTTGGAGACTACTAGTTTCGACTCCCGGTCGGAGTATTTATGCAATTTTCGACATAGAAATTTTTGGAAATTTACAGGAAATGCAGGTGCGTAATCTCTCACAGACTACAGGTTCAAAACTAAGGACGAATTTTCTTTTCCGGGAGAAAACGGGAATCTCATTAACTTACGCAATCGCGCATATAGTATCGTCGGAGAGAAAGTGAGATGTCGCACAGCCACACGTGTTGACGTCCCGATAGTTGGGCAGCAATTGTCGTCTTGACCAGTCAGCCGGTGCTTCACAAGGTGTAGAGGGGGTAATGCGCCTGCACACACACACTTTCACCAATCCCCCCCCCCCCCCCAAATTCCCTTACATCCTGCACGCTTACTGGAGATCTCGGGAGTTTTGTTGCTGGGCATTGAGGCTCTGAGCCGACAGGAAGGGAACGTTAACAGGTAGGTGGTTGACACTATTGGTCCCGTTAAAGAAAATTACTTATTTGAGCAATGATACCATTTACACATCACCATATGAAAACCAGCGCTCTACTAACATTGTTGACATATACCGAAGTGTGTTTGTTTCTAATCTGCTTTTGAATAGTAATTTGTTTCTCTCGAATTCATTCGACCAGTTACATGGTTGCGATCCATTAACTCGCTTTGTTTCGATCCATTGTTTTCTCATTGTTTATTTACTATGTCAATGCTTCTCATTGGCTACATACTGCATGAATGCTAGTTATTGGCTAATTAATGCATGAATGCTCGCCATTGGCTAATTAATGCATGAATGCTCGCCATTGGCTAATTACTGCGTCAATGCTTCTCGTCAGTCAATTACTCTCTTCGTTCAACTATCAGCAAATCTCCAAAACCTACATTCGACTGCCATATTGTATTCCAAAAGTATAACAAATTAAAGAAAATATATTTAATTAGAATAATTATTAGTGCACTCACACTTGTCTTATCACACATAACTAAGTAATTAATGAATATTTCCTAAATATACACCTATGCACGTACGCACTTGCGTAGCCATAACCATAATTACCATTAAGTAAAAATGCACATTTGCACATTAATAATTACAAAATGCTCATTACACACATTTACCTAGAACTACACAAATGTGCAGGTATGCACATGAATAATTAACTACTACTCATAAGTAACAGACTATGTCCACTCAACAGAAACCTAGCACTTGACTGAAGGTCGTTCGCATATATGAAACATTGTTTCTTAACTGCGCAAGTCTACCACCAGCTTGCTTTGACTTTGCATTTAAAAGGACGAGAGTTAATTTAAAAAAAGATTCACTTCAAGGTAGGAAACCGTCGACATCGCTACGCAGGCACATGTTACCACCTGGGAACAACTGTAGGCAAGTTTCGAACCCGACTACACAATGAGCGACACACACATCCATGCAGTGGAGAATGAGTTGTTTACTATGTAGCCGTCACGTAACACAGCACGATGACCCTTCGTGACCGAGATACACACCATGCCCCAAGGCTAACCATAGAAAGTGCAAGTAACACTTTTCCTCCACTGTTCAACCCGGGAACCATGGAGCCGGGATACCATGGTAACGAAACATTTTCTAAAGAAGTGATCATGTTGTCGAATCATACGCAGTCAACAACATGCATAATATAAAACCCCAGCACTTGCTACGAATACAGGCGTGAAGGCCTACATTGTGTGCAATATGGCATTACCTTTATAGTGAGTGTAAAAAAAATTACAGATCAATATATTTTGAAACTTGTAATGAGAAAATTCGTCTCCGTATCCAGTGGAAAGAATTTTCACTTTACGAAATTGTCAGACTAGTATCCAGCTTCGTGTGCCACATGTGTGTTCCGAAGCTACCACCAACCTATGCCATGAATGGAGATCCCGAGGACATAAACTACAGTGAATTTGCGATGGTAAACATTATTTTAGAAGTTTTAAGAAATACATACTTAGCCATTTACCGACAATTGCATGCATCATGTACAACAATTTTGTGTTCCTTATATATACAAAATTTGCTTCTAGAAGCTAGATATTGTCCAAAATCATTCATGCTAATTTAAGCCAGACTAGCTAAATGATACAGATAGGTTTATTCATACACTTAGAATAACAGCATATGTACTCTCAGCGGGTATGATAGTGATTCCGTCACCAAGGACTCGTCCTCCAGCATCTAAAACAGCATTTCCACCACCTAGGTCCGCCATGTTTATCTACACAGACGATGATGCTCTTCCCTTCAAAACATTAAGAGACCCTGATATGTGAACTTTAGATTTATGAATAAAAAAGTAAAAAATACATTTGTAACTGATGTCGTAATCTGTGATGTTAGACTATGGGTTACTTAATAGACTTACATCGATTTGAACACTCGCCCTTAAAGAGTATAATATATGTATCAAATGAGTTTTTTTTAGAGCATATTTACACACAAGTAGTATGTATGTAGCGATTCAGAATCCATAGAGGTTGTCGATTTTTTTGCCTCATTTGTCGAGTAAAGTAATCAGTATTGATGTAATTAATATCCAAATCCAAGTAGAATGTATGTAACGAGCTGAAACCAACTATCCACCGACTAATGGAACACAATGAACAAGAATAGAATAAAACTATAGGTCTGAGAATGTACTACTTGCTTTATATCCTGTCAAGGTCACTTATAGTATATGCATATAAACATTAATTGCACTCTATGTACACATCTTACCATAACCAAAGCTAACTTCTGCCTAACATGTGTTTGATATTATGCATAACTTATATGCATATAATCTGTAATGCACTACACAACAAACCCATTGAACAATATACCATTCCATTTTTTATTTCACTCTGTCTACATTGTGTTTCTACCAAGCTATCACAGGTCGCCGAACATCAAAGAATTACCTACAAATCTCTCAATCAGTTTGCCATCTCTGGAACAGAGAACAACGAATTCGCGGAAAAGATGCAGGTGATTGATTTAACTAGGAAGGCTACACACATTCACAAACCGCATAACAGCTATATTTAATTAAAGCATACCGATATAATTTCAAAAATTCAAATACTTTCTAAATGGCAAGTTCCACACACTACATACCATAGAAAAACATAACTGTCAGAACATGTCTTCTACCTCAAAAACATATCTTATGACTCAAACTTATCTAATACCTTAATAAACATGCCTTATGCTTTAAAAAAGTCATTATTGAATTATGTTAAACAAGTAAATAATTGTTAACGTTAACCTAATTTCCCATACATTTACCATTCATACTAGATAGTTAACTTCAATAGGTAATTTCTTAACAAAGATATAAAACCTTGCTTCAACTCCCATCGACACCAATTTTTTGTATTGTTTAGAAACCCGACAAAGTTATATATATAATATATATGTCCGATTTTGGCAATTGCATTTTAGTATAGTATGCTTCAAATCACGATGCAGGTGATTATACGTATGTTTAACTAAATGTGTGTGTTAATATTAATTCAAGGTCATATAAAAATACCTACGTCATCATATAGACTAGTTAAAAAGAAACAAGAAATACCATGCACACATGTCTAGCAAACGTCCTGAGTGTCTAGATTTCTCGAATGGCAGACGCGAGTATGGTCAACCAACTTGCAAAGGAGATGGAGGCGAAGGCGACACTACTACCAAAATTGTCGCCAAGGATGAGTGTTGGCTAGAAGATATTTGTTCCCCACCGCCCGAACAGCTCACGAACACCGTACACAACAGCCAACGAGGGTGAACATAGAACCCATGCAATTAGCAACTTTACCGTTCACTATATAGAACATATATAATAAGCTATCTGAATACAACAAAACATACATAGATCTCTTCCGCCATACATACATGCACCCATCCACAATCACATACACATGCACACTCTCATACATACACGCACCCCACCATTACATACTCATGTGCACGCACGCGCACACACACAGACTGAAGTAAATACCTAAACATTAATTTCTTTATGCTCAGTCTGGGCTACCTAAACACACTAACCATGTACACTTTTCGTGAACATGGTAACATACAGGGACAAAAATATTATACTTTGAAACCATCCCAGGGTATTTAAGCATATCATAAGAGTTATAATCCATTACTGTTTAAAAATGATTTATGCAAAACTCAAACTATCTCCATATACACTTCACATACAATAAACAATGTTTATAAATTAGTCGTGTACCATGCGCAGACAAACGCGTGTATTCGGAAGGATGTAGGTTCGAACATTCTACCATGCCATACCTATACACACATGAAATTCCATTTAGTAGAGAACATTTGTTATAAGAAATAGTTATGTCATCCCATTTCCTACACCGTTCACTTATAAATTTCACTTTAAAATTCACGTTGTGAAAATATTCTCACTAAAAAATTCATTATTTGGTACATATATTATACTCTTAATGGGAGTGTGTTTAACTTTCCAGATGTAATTATATAACGCAACCCATAGCTTAACATCGTATATTATTACATCAGTTAATTAATTAGTTTTTTACTTTTTTCCCCATAAATGTAAGTTATATCAGGGTCTCTTAATGTTTTTTTGGAGGGAAGAACGTCGTTGTCTAAGTAGATAAACATAGCTGACATCGGGTGGAAGTGCTGCTGTTGTAGATGCTGGAGGAAGAGTCCTTGGAGACGGAATCACTATGATCATATCTGCTGGCAGAGTACATATGCTGTAATTCTTAGTTTATGAATATACACATCTGTATTATTTAGCTGGTACAGCTTGAATTGATGCGAATGATTTTGGAGAAAATCTATATTTTTGAAGCAATTTTTTGTCAATATATGGAACACAAAATTGTTGGCCTTCACGCACATATTCGTAGCTAGTGCTCAGGTTGTACATTATGCATGGTGTTGACTCGTGTGTTAATATGATTTGACAACATGATCACTTCTTTAGAAAATGTTTCTTTACCCTGGTAGCCAGGCTCAATGGTGTCTTTGTTGGAAGGTGTCAGGGAAAGTGTTGCTTGCACTTTCAATGATTAGCCTCGGGGCATGCATGTTGTTCTGTCATGCAGGGTTATCCCGCTGTGTTACATGATGGCTGCATTTTAAACAACTCATTCTCCACTGCATGGATGTCTCTCCGTATCGCGCATTTTGTAGTCTGGTTCGAAACTTGCCTACAGTAGTTCCCAAGTGGCAGTGACATACGTATCTTGCATCAAAGGCTGCCTGCAAAGTGATGTCAATGGTTTCCGACCTTGAAGTGAATACTTTTTAAAATTAACTCTCGTCAAAGCAAGATGGCGGTAGTTGAATGCAGTTGAACAAATGAAGTTTAATATGCGAACCATCTTCAGTCATGTGCTGTGTTTCATGTTGAGTGAACGTAGTCTCTCAGTATCTTACGTGTTGCTAATTATTCATGTGCATGCCTGTGTAATTGTTGGTAGATGTGTAATGAGTATGTGGTAACTATTCATGTGCATATGTGCGTATTTGTGTAATGGTAGCTATAGTCATGGTTACGCAAGTGCGTACATGCATAAGTGTATATTTATGAAATATTCATTAATTACTTAGTTCTGTGTGATTAGGCAAGTGTGAGAACACTAATAATAAGTCTAATTAAATATAATTTCTTTAATTTGTAATACTTTTGGAATCCAGTATGGCAGTCGAATGCAGGTTTTGGAGGTTTGCTGATAGTTGAACGAAACTGAGTAATTGACCAACGAGAATTGTTGACATAGTTATTAGTAGAGACCTGCAAAATTCGCGTTATTATTTGAAGACATGTTAAACTTAACACTTTTCCTTTGCAGTGTTCGTCATTGGACCAGTTTTTATTTGATACACCACTGATAACTCTTCGCCAATAAATAAACTCCACAACCGTGTGCCCTAATCACGTGAAGTTCTCTCAGAAAGGGAGCGACTTAACGTCAAGGCAGCAGCTAATGGAGAAACGACGCCGGCAGGAGTATATACAGTACTGTGCATTTTAGCTTGATGCAAAAAATAACTAATTTTGCCAATGAGAGTTATTGATGTAGTAATTAGCCAGTGAGTAAAGTGTATCGAAGGAAAATGAGTAAATGGATCGCATGCATGTAATCGGTCGATTGAAGTGAGAGAGAGAGAAATGAAGGTATTAAAATGCAGATGAGAAACTAAATTATTAATAATACCCTTCGGTTTTCATATGGTTATGATGTGTAAATAGTCTCATTGCGCAAATAGAGCAAGTTTCTTGAGCAGGATTCGAATTCAGTATCAATCCACCTATCTGTTGTTAAAATTCCTGTCCTGTCGCCTCTGAGAGCCTCAATGCCCAGCAACACAATTCCCGAGATCTCTAGTAAGCCTGCAGGATGTAGGGGAATCGGGTGATATAGGTGAAAGTGAGTTTGCAGTTGCATTACCCCCTTCACACCTACTAGAAGCACCGGTTGACGGTTCAAGACAGCAGTTGCTTCCCAGCTATCGGTGCGTAAACATGTTTGGCTGTTCATCTCACTCTCTTTCTGACAAGACTTTGTGAGATTGCTTAAGTAAATGCAATTCCAGTTTTCTCCTGGAAAAGAACACTTTTCCTTAGTTGTGAAACTTTAGTCGATGTGTGATTATACACCTGTATTTCTTGGAAATTTCCAAAAAATTTCTATCTCGAAACTTACATAAATACACCGACCGGGAGGCGAACCCAGTAGTCTCAATTAGGTAATTATGCTTGTACTCGATCCTAAATTACACGGTTATGAAGGTATGTACTGGCATGGTTATGCCATTGCACGGTTGAGTCATACACATGCATTAACTCGCCACACAGAGTCGAGATCAGTAAATGCAACAGTCTTAGTGTGTCATCGAGTGATGGATGTCGAGCATGTAATATACGGAGCAGTAGCTTTGAGTAAAATTTCCCCTTCCCCCTCACACTAGCTTTGAGTAAAATTTCCCCTTCCCTCTCACACTTGTCATTCAAAGCACAAATTATAAGTGACTCGCCCGTGAATCGAACCCGGTAAACCAAAAATATCACATTAATTATCCTTAACAGGAAGAAAAATCGTCAAATTAATTTTTATTAAAATCAAAAATAAAATATTAAAATAAGTAGCTTGTTAGAGAAATATCGTTACAATAATTACCATTACCAGGGACACAAGCCAAAAATAAATTTTTGTTAAATTAAACAAAATAACTTTTCTGTCAATTCTATCGTCCGAAACTCAACAACGAAACCTCAGGAAGTTGCCAAAGTGTTGTGTTCAAAGGGCTGTGTTCAAAGGCTATGCTTAAAAGTTTGTGTATGTAATACAGAAATGGTACACTTAAACATGACCTATGATAAGGTAAGTACTGTGATGGTCGGGCAGGTTATATAATTAATTTTAAAAAAAGATTGCTTCTAGGACTAGTTATTTCAATATGTCGTCGAAAAAGTGCGAATAATCAACGTTCATAATGTTAATTTAGCATTCGATTTGAAAACACGTGTCTGAAAATATATCACTCTTGGTATATTTAATAAAACATTTATTTGCTTATAAATCCAATATAGCGATGGTCATAGTCACATAATCATTTCCTGATGCATGTTACTAAAAAACACGAATATTTAGATACACAACTTGTTACACGTGTTTGTAAAACCGGAAAGAGAGGAACTGGGGAAAATAAACCAAAAACCCCGGTCGAAAAGGAACCTTAGGGCCGGTTTCACTACACAAGAGTTACTTACTAAGCAAAGTTTAAGAACGAATTAACCAGTATTACTGGTAGACTGCATTTCATTGCCAAAACGCGATTAACTTTAGCTTACCCGAGATTACGTTTTAACGCCCATTTCTGCCGTTCTACTTAAACTCCACTTACGATAGAAATAGGGCGGCCGAAACATATATGATACTTTGAAGGTTATGAGAAAAAGTCTGCAGACGCCTTCGTTGAGATCACAGCATTTTCATTTCCTGCAATGTCGATTTCTTTGATATTTGTTATGAGTACAAATGAAAAATATGTTATATTGGCTATGTAAAATATGCCACAAACATTTTTAACATTAAGTTAATGACGAATATTCTGTATGTTATGGAAAACTGTTCAGACTACATTTAAATGATTGTATTTTATCGGCTGTGTAAGCCATGTACAGTGAGTTTGACAGTGAAGTCTAATTCTAGCGTTGCTGTGATTTGCTAGTGCATCCCCATATTACAGTTATAACAAGTTGTTTCACAAGGACAATGAAAACATTATAGGCGACCTCGAAGAATTCACAAAAAGCATGTCATGTCGCTAATTTGGATCTTATTGCATTTTATAGTTCATAAAGAAATGTAATATGTTGGCTGAATGAAAATCCGCAGCAATTATTAATATTAAAACTTGCGAATTCCCATTCGCTGACATTACTTGTCCTGTTATATTTTACATCGAAGTGTCCGCATGCTGTTTCAATCACTGTTTAATATTTTATAAAATTTACGTATTTTCTTCTAGAGTTCCAAAGACAACACAACTCGGATTCAATAGGTTATTGAGAAAAATCCTTACCACCGACTTTAGATGCACAGTATTCTTCAAATGTCGCTCCTTAAACTTTGATTTACGACACGGGTTTAGTTATCTGCTAGATGTGAGTTGTGAAATTCACCGACCTTAAACGCCGGTAAATGAATAGTTAAAATTTTACCTTGGTTTAATTAAGCAGAGTTAAATCTTAGTTGTGAATCTGGCCCTTAACCCTAACGGGACTGCTGATAAGCACATTTATTAATTTTATTTATCTATTTATTGCTTGGTATTTGACCGGTTACAACCAGATTTACTGCGTAAAAACATAATTTAAGTCGTTAAAATATAAGGTAAACCACATTAACAACACATTAAAACGATGTAATGTCACAAGGTAAAACAAATTAAAAATATATCGGCATAAAGTTGTAACACCAACACGTAAAATGTATCCCATGTAACACATTAATAGAATAACATTTAACAAAATAAGAGACATAAAAATGAACATAGCACAAAACTAATGCATATCCATAATTTAAAATGATATAAATACACGATATTATTAAAAAGAATATTTTTAACCGTAGTTACCATCCCAGAGACGCTCTGCATTGAGTTCACTTAAAGAATATAGTGGCATATTTAAGTTTTTTTTTGGAGAGTATTACGATATAACTTTAGATTCATTTGCCTTACTTCTTGAAGTAGTGAATTATAAGTTTTTAAGGCTAATATAGGATATGTGTGTCTAGTTCGACCAAGTTTAGTTCGGGCATCTTCAGTTCATTAACCTGTAGAGTATTGTGCTCATGGACCACTTCCCTACCAGAAAATATCATTTTCCTTCAAATTTACTAAAACATTAAAAACATATTAACAATTGCATAATACCTAATTGAATAAATAGTCTTACAATGATCCAAATAGCATGTGGAAGTTATTATTCTTACAGCCTTTTTCTGTAAAAGTAGAGCATATGCAACATTAGGCGAATGACCCCAAAGTATCGAGCCATAATTTATGTGGCTATGAAACAAGGCATGATAAACCATTACTAAGTAGGACTTGGTCATCATTCTTTTTAAGTTTTCTTAAAAGGTATAGAACCCTAGATAACTTGGCACACACTTTATCTAAATGATTAATCCAAGACAACTTGGGATCCATCCAGAAACCTAACAGTTTCACCTCATCCATATTACCAGCACTAATCTGTCGACCTAATGTGCAGATTAATCTGAGTTTTACCTTTATTTAGTTGTAAATTATTTGTTAGAAACCAGATTTGGGTCTAGTCTAAAATGTCCTCTTTATGAAATACAGTATCTCTATCACTACCTTTTGCTATTCAAGTAGTGTCATCAGCAAAATGTAAGGCACGTCCATTATAGTTGTAAATCATTAACAAGATTAAGAAATAACGATGTTCCAAGTACTGAACCTTGCTGTACGCCATGATCCAAACTTAAGGCCTCAGAAAATGCACCCATGATTGAAAACTATTTGTTTTCTATCTTGAAGGTAAGATTTCAAAGTAGTAAAAATAATTCCACTTACACCATAGCAAGCAAGTTTATCCAAAAGCATTTCATGTGAAACGCAATCAAAGGCCTTAGTAAGGTCACAAAGCGTAAGAACTGTCTCTATTTTCAAAAGCATGAGTTATCTTATCTAGAGCCAGCAGGGCAGTAGTTTTACTATTACCCTTTCTGAACCCATACAGCATCTTCATAAAAATATAATTGTTTTCGAAATAATTAACAAGCTGAAACTTCATAATTGTTTCCCTTATTTTATCTAATATAGGTATTATAGAAATTGGTCGATAGTTCATTAGATCATCCAGATGCCCCTTCTTAAAATTTGGTACAGTCCTTGCCATCTTCAGTGCCCTGGGAAAAATTCCTTGACTGATGCAACGATTAATCACTTCAGCAACTACAGGAGCAATAATATTAATTACTTGCTTTAAAATACAAGCTGGTACGCCATTCGAGGAGGACAGGAAGTAGGGACTGAAAGGAAGAAAGAACGACCTGAAATTGTAGGAGAAGGGAAGACAAAAGGGCAAAGAAATCCGGAGGAAGAGAGGAAATGGGCCGCAACGGGATTATTTGAGGAAGCTTGGAAAAGGGGAGGGAGGTACAACGTCGGAGTTTGGCGCCGTATCACAACAGGACGGCCGAGGAAGCGGCGGAGAGAGCTGCGGAGGTGGAGGATCAGCAGCGGACGGTGCAATCACTGGAGACGTAAACCTCTCCAGACATGAGAAAGCAACTTAATCTTTAAAATTATCTTCTTTTGGCTATTAAAAAACATCGATTCATTTCTTACTATTACTAGTTCCCTTCAGGGACTAGTAAGTGATTAGAAGTCCTGCAATTGTCAAAATCCCGGACTGGAATAATTTTTACTGGGTGGGAGTTTGTTACTCCCCCTCCCTCTTTCTCTCCACTTACCGTGTTGGCAGGGGATCGGGGAGGTAAACATTGAACACCAGCTCGCCTGAAAATCTAGGCGAGCTAAACGTTGCAGTCTCTTGGAGAGCTGTAGCTGGGGAGGGAAACTTCTTCGGTAAACAGCGATAAGTGACGATGACGCAACCGCCTGGGTGGTAAAGGGCCCAGACTACCCCCGCTCTGAGCTTCGGCATTGATAGAAAAGGCAGCAGGACTGGGGACATGACAGACTAGCACAGAGCATCCACTGGCGGCGGCTAGGACAAGCCACATCGCCAGCCCCGCAACTGTATTTTGTATCTGGCAGATGTTGACAAAAATACTAAATTAGCTCCATTTTGGTTTTGACCTTCAAAACACATACGCAAAAGCAAGTAAGTGTTGTGCTTTGTTTATATATTTCGCAACAAAAATTTTCAAGTCATTAATAAATAAGAAAATAATAAATTATTTAATAACATATTCGCAACATCCCAGTGATTGTAGATATATTACGTCCGTTTTAAGCATTAAATTTAGATAACAAATATTTTCACTGTTAATGTAAAAAATGCAGTGCCGCGAGTGCTAAATAAGTGACTGTCAACGACGTCAGTTGAAATTTATGAAATTACGAATTAAAAAATAACGAATTTGTCATTTCGGACACGACCTAACTTAAAATCATAACCTGATATTTTATAATTAACCTACAATAATAAAATATATTAAAACAAACCTACAATCATAACCTAAACTAACTTATATTAAAACTTAACGTTTTAATCAACAATAGGTCATCATTACCTCGGTTAAAGCGGCCTACATATAACTATTGCCCACATAACTTTTGTAATCATTGCAGAGCCTACTACGTTTCTTACTGAACTATTGCAATTAAAGCTCGATCCCCAATAATGCATTTTTAATAAGTTACATTTACCGCTGCTAGTATTATATTCCTCTTCTAGGCAACCCCGAGATATAATTTATTGAATGAACTGAAAAATTCAACATTCTTGTTGCTGTATGCTAGAGAGATAATTTAATGATTATATCTAATGCGAAGAATGAATTTTTTGAGGGGCTCGTGATAACTGAAAAAATATTGCGGAGCCTAATGCTCAATGTAAACACGACAGATATACACTTAGCAAATGCAAGTATGCACATTTTCAATTGTGAAGCATGTCATATTTTCCAAATGTTCACTGTGTTCTAAAACATAATCTCTTTGTCGGAAGTATTTGCTTGCTTTAACTCGGCATAACCTCATGTCTCACTATTCTATCTACAACAAAAGCTAGCTTTTTTATAAAACACTGCTAAAATTTCATCTGAAATCTTTAACACAAACAAAACATTATTATAATACTTACTTCAAAGATAAGCACAGAAACAGAGGGTACACCCAAACGGTCTTCATCAACATTAAATTAATATCAGCGATAACCAGTACCACAACAATATGGCGCGAACGAATCCGAGTGTTTTTTTGTCCCAGCATTCGCCACTAGGCGTCGCGCCTGGAAGCTACGACAAGCAGGCGATAGACGTGTTCACGCCTACCCGTGTTTCTGGAGTCTCACAATACAGATTTCAATGGACGGCTAGTAGTGTCGGAAGCCGTGAGTCACGCCAAGGAGAAACTAGCCATCTGAGAATAGCGCCCTAGCTTACAACAGGAAGCTAGCTGCTACAATAGCATTCCTGAAGGCGTGGGACGCCTTGCGCTGTACCTTGTAGAGCTACTGCCCAGAGGTGAAACACGTGTAATTATGACTATAGAACAGTTGGGTGTAGTTGTGGACAGTTTTCGGTATCCCCAGTGCTCTAGGAAGAGCTTTTGAACTAAATTTTGTCACTTTTGTGCCCATGCGCAGCGCACAATTTTGTGTCCTTCTGCCTCAGCAAACAGTTTTTTGCCTGATTCTGCACATACGCGATCGCGGAATAACGTGTTCCCCGTGTGCGCCCATTTTCGGGGAGGTTGCTGCAGGCGGATGATTCCCCCTGCAGCAGTTTATTTAGTTTTAGAAAAGTCCTGTAGAATAGTGCAGAGTTAGTGGTAATGTACGATATTTAATTTTTGTGATTTGTCTTCAATCATTCTACGCATTTTCACACCTTCTCTGAGATTGATGTACTCGCCCATCTCCTCTTTCTCCGGTAGTACGTGCTATGTTTCATTGACTCGGAAACAATTAATTAATTTTCCGCGAACTTCCTTGTTCGTGCGAGTTATCGTGTTTTGTATTCCATTCCAAATTTAATTTGAAGTTCCACTCGAAGTATTATTTAAACTATTCATCTCCTAAACATTCCGGTACTACTTTCGTACCAGTCCGCCAAATTCGGATTATTCTCAAGCTTCTTGTGTTCGCCTGGAGAAGCATCGGTTAAGTGCTAGCTTTATGGAACACTTTTTGTTAATATTGTTATCTGGGACATGTTACTATGCCACTACGTAACTAAGTCATAATTGCTTGTACTCCTTTATAATAACGTTTGTGACGTAAAATTAAAGTTATATAGATTGTACGGGGTAAACTCCAGGGTTTTCAAGGCTTCCAGGGCCATAAGCATTTCATTTCACCATTGTGATTTAATTCACTTACGAATATCGGGATTATTAATTGAAAATTTAATCCTGGAGTCAATTGTTTTATCAACACATTCAATTTGTTTAAGAGCTATGTTGAAACATCAATTTTATACTCTCTTCATTAGATATGTCTCCCTCTGGACATTAAATAAAAAGTGATAAATATAAATTATTACAAGAATCAGTTTCTAGGCAATAATGTAAGTGGTGTCCCATTTGCTTAGTCAAACTTCCTAACACGTCACATATTATTTATTATACAAAGTGTCGTAATAGTGTGTGGCATTATGGCAGCACAAGAACGTAATCAATTACGTAAGTGTCCATAGCATGTTTAGTTGTTCCAGTAATAACTGATTTTATAATATATTTTATGGCCATTGTATTCTTTTGTTTAATTACTAGACACGTAGGTAATTTCTGCCACTTTTGAGCATTGTTGATTAAAGCTTCACTATATTTTTTAGCAATAAATAACCATGCCACACACCATGGTACACAAAAAATATTTTATTGTAGCCATAGACGTTAGAGTGCGGTGGAATATACGCACTGTGTTTATTACTTACATGGCAATATTTATTTAAAATGGTAGTTAAATTATAAAAAAATGGCTAAAAGGAAAAAGTAACTAGGGCCTTAAAAGTGATCAAGTTACCGTGAACGGCCTGTAAATAGTTGACATCTGGGAAACATCGGCTCTTTCCGCGAGAAGATATTTCGGCGTGGGTTCAACTTTTCGGCTTGGCTCCAGGCCCGATTTTGACGTAAACACTGGCCTCTGCAGGCTATGAGCAAGCAAGCTTCCCCTCTTCTATGTACCGAGATCAGATGTACCCACATTCGCTCTCGCTGCTATTACGAATAACGTGCTTATACAAATGAAGGGTCTACTTCGCAGCTTTACTTTATTACTATATTCATGATTCTGTATTGAACTTTTCTCTTTTCTAATGGTTTCTAGCTCGGACGTTGCGCCCCTGTTCCTGCTTGGCTCTCGAGGACAGAGGACGAATACTTATTTGTTGTTCCAGTTTGTTCGCTGTGTATTCGGCCTGATCGGCGTACATGCCAACGAGGCATAAGACTAATATTCCCACCAACCACATGTTGGTGCACCCAGTTATTGAGATTGGAATGTGCCACGAAGACATAAGCAGAGAGATGCCAACTTACAATATCATGTTTTATTCGTAAACAAATTTTTTTTTGTCGAGATTAATTTGCCAAAAATATTTCACACTGAATTGAAAATTAGGTAATAAAACTTTCAGAATACTGTCACGTTTAAAAAATGAAAAGTGTAAAAATGTAAATTTTAACATAATATTTTAGGGGGAGGGGGGACATTAAACACAATTTCGCAAGATTTATTAATGGTGCTAGTAATCCGTAAGAAATGTCACATGGATTAATTTTTGTTTGAAACTGTTATCTTTCAAACTGATGTATTGAGAAGCAATTTAAACTGTGGTTTCAGGCTTGGTAGGCGGTGTCCTTAAAATTTATAAACAAATAAAATTGTCACATTTTGGCGTGTACAGATATGGAAGTTTCCTTGGGGGTGCGAAAAGCGGGTATCGCTAACCTTTCAAGACAGTGTCGAGACATGTTTAGGTAGGTGTCTTGTGATTCTCACTCTCTCCTATCGTCAGTTGGTCTGTCCGGACTAGTATCGTGCTATCGGCAGTTGGACTTTCGTTATATTAGTTAAACAGGATGTCGATTAATGTGTGAAGTAAGCGAGGAGCGGTCAGTACACCTCAAAACGAGAAGTGCATATTAATATATGCCCTAGGTTCGAACATTCCCGAGGTTTTCCTATGTTCCTACACTTAGGCTTCTCGAAAGGTGTGCAGTGTTGCCGTTGTACTGCTGCAATTATGGCACCTGAAGTAGTGACACTAACGCATGCCTATACTAGTGTTAGTGTTTCCGAACACTACATTTTGAGACACGCAAGTATGAAAAGGCAGTTTTAAATCGGCTATGTTGGAGAGTGTGGAAATAGTGTTTAATGTGTGTGGTGTCTTGAAAGTAGTCTTCATACATTGTCTGATGTTTATTTTAGTTTGTTTAGTCAGTACATATGTTGCACGTCAAGTAGTTTCACAATGAACGTATACTTAACTCTCTGCAATGCAGTTCAGGGCTCCAAGTAAATTAGTCACTCTAATGTGTTTAATGATTCTGCTGGAATTGTTAATAGCCGTACTTAATACACCTGTGCTTGTCACTGCATCTATGCCTGTGTATCAGTAGTTCAATTTTATGTGATTTGCTTTAAATGTCCACCTTGCCACTCAATATACGCTCTCACATCGCATCAGTGGCTGACTGACATGTTCAGACACTTAAAATGTGCCAAGGATTTGCTGACGACCTTGTTCCAAACACTGGCGAATCAGTACAATGTAAGTAACTGGTTTTGTGTCAACAGTGTTCTCGAGATATTCCCAAAAGGTAATAATCCACTTGATTTAGGTGTGAGGAACGTGCAGGACAGTCGATTGGTCCAGCGTGGGAACCACATTAAAGTCTCTGACCACTACTGAAATGTAGTGACGCTGTATTATGCATGGACCACATACAGTGTAGCACACACCCTCGTAGCAGTTGCAGAAATATACAGGAGGATTGGCCTGTCAAACACTTGTTGTCAGGCGTCTGTTGGATGTCAGCACGCGTGTCTGGAAAATTTGGAGGGCTTCAGTTCCCTAAAACATTGTGTATTGGCGAGTTACTAGCCAGAACCATGCACATCGAGTACACAGTAAACATTTTCTGTATTTGTTACACACAATATTTTTTGGAAACTAGTTGCCAAAGATTCTTGTAACTCTGTTGTAAATTGACAATATTTCAACTGCAGATTATTTTGGGAAATATACGAAACTGTTTATGTAGTTAATACTTGTAATAAAGTTAGTCTATAACATTTGCTTGTTAAAATTCAGCTATTAATTTTACAGATTCTACACAAATGTTTTGCGAAGTTTACTCAAATTAATTTGTAGTGTTACAAAATTTATTTGGTAACTAGTTTCCAAACAATTCCTTGTACAAATAAACATTTGTTACAGTGCATGGTTATTTTCGAGAGTTGAGTGAGCACAAGAGCTGTGGCTTAAAGCATAAAAGTAGCACAAGGGACATTTAATAAATTACGTGATGGGGTACCCTCATCCCCACCCTTCTCTGCCCAGTAAGTGTGCTGCGATTGGCTGATGGTCCCCTCTCCAACCCTTTCCCCCTGAGAGGTGTGCTTTGATTGGCTTTTGACTGATGGGATACCCTTTTAGTTGACAGAACACCCAAGCGACATTTATGGGCCTTTGTACCACCGGAGCTGTAAGGACCCAGTTTTCTGGTGTGTTGTAGGATGAACTACCGCCCGATTGGGAGCTGTAGCTACCGGTGTCTGGAGTGGGTCAGTGTACAAAAGTTCACTCTTCGGCTGCCGGACCGCAAGTGAGGAGGATTGAAGGAAAGCCTTAGACACTCGACGAGGGCAAATACGTGTAATTAGATTTTTAAATCTTGTAATCAGTAATTGGATATAAGTATGTGCAATGAAGAAGTACAGCGAGTAACTGCACAATGTCAAAGGACACACTTGCATAATTAGTACCATGTACACGTCCGTTCCTAGGACTCTACACTCGTGACTGAACGGAGATTCGTAAAATATTTAATTATATCCCACCCGCCATATTGGAATGCACCAAGGGCCACACCGCAGCAGAAGCACCCTGCGCACTGCCGTGTATCTCCGGGCAGCAAGTAACACCACTTCCTCCAGTCTCGAGCCACTCCACAGTCATGGATTGAGCAACTCGCTACACAGCCGCTTGATTGCGTCACAGCGTAGCACATATAACTCCTGCTTCCAGGCGAGCGCGACTCCAACCGCCCGTGTTGGCGGACAGAGTATCTCGCCATGCTTTCGCTACGAGGCAGCATCATATGGAAAGCTCTGACTCTTTCTCCGCTGCAGACTGCGCACGTCTCGTGACGGCGGACTGAATATGTCTCCACGCGCTTGTGTGAGCGCTGCCTTGCTTCATTCTCATCTCAATGGGCAGATGTGAAGTATTAGCTCACCCTCGGTGAATGCACGCCAGAAGTGTAAACTGTCAATACAAATAAATCTGGCATTATGTGCTATCATTTACTCACATAATCTTTATATTTGGTTTTTTTTTCACTGCCTTTTTTCCTTTCACGCGTAACCCCCTGTTAATTATACCAAATATTTTCATTCCACAACTCATGTTATCACCAGTATTACAAATTTAAAAAAATTATTTTATAACCAGAGGTTTGTGGAAGAAGTGTCGAACACAATAGTGTAGCATATGTATTATACAAAAACTTTCATTTCATTCTAAATCTTCTTAATACGTTAAAAAAATATTAAAATAATAGTTCAAGTGACACACTTATTCTTTTTTCCATCACATTTAATCTCCCACTTTGTAATATCTTGTTCGCTAGTGGAGAGCCCTAAGGGGTGGATGTATACATAGTGTTTGTAATTACGTAATATAATTGTGCGTACTTAGACATTGTGCAGTTGCTAATTGTGCAAGTGCATCCTTAGAAGTTGTGCAGTCACTCTGTGCTTATTCCTTGCACGTACTTATATATAATTACTTATTACTCGATTAAAAATAATAATTACTCGTATTTACCCTCATTGGGTGTCGAACCCCCCCCCCCCCTCTTCAAACCACCTCACTCGCTGTTCGGCAGCCGAAGGGTGAACATGTGTACTTACTCTCATTACATGCGAGGGCTGACCTACACCAAGCACCAGTCGCTACAGCTCCCAATCTGGCGGCAAATCATCATAGAACACGCAGGTAAACAGGGTCCTTAAAAATCTGTTGATATAAAAGCCCACATGTCGCTTGGGCGTTTTGCCAACTAAAATGGTACCACATCAGCCAAAAGCCAATCGCAGCACACCTCTCATGGGAGGGAGGCTGTAGGAGGGGGGAACCCACCAGCCAATCACAGCAAACAGAAGGGCAGATGGAGGGGTACCCCCACGAAATTGATATTTCCCTTGTGACACTTTTGTGCTTCTTAAGCCAGAACTCTTGCGCACACACTACTCCTAGTCTCCATAAAACTATAAAATGGTTACTAACTAGAAACTGAAGATTTAGGAGATGACTAATTTAGTATGTCGAGGTAAGAATGCTGCCGGAAGTGCACATTAAACGATAGTAAAAAAATCAAATGCACTAAATATAGCATGCAGCAAGTATTAATGGGAAATAATGTTTTAACTTCGTATATAAAAAAAAAGTAAAATGTATTTAATATGCCTTCCTGTAGTGGGCTGTATGGTAACACAGGAATAGTATCTCGCATTGAAAATTAAATTTAAAGAAATCATACTAGGGCCGGTAAATAAATTAGGAAAGTGACAGTTTTCCAAATATGTTAGGTAGGAGGGTGTCTTACAATGGAGCAGTACACACGACTGTACAATATACAGAACTCGCCACTCGCTATACTCTCGCCTGAGGTCCTTGTTGCTGTGATCGCAGTGATGTCACATCCGTGGTTAGTGCTTGCAGCGCAATCAGCTTCATTTTGACCTGCATATCTGATACCGTTACAGCGATGATCTCCTGCGGCGAAGAACTTCTAACCCACTTTGAACTCTTACTGTATTATCGTCATATAAAAGTGTAAAAGGAAAGTAAATAAACAAGTGGTTTATACCGGATTGTATCCAGATTGTATCCGGATCATTTCCAGATGTGTTTTCGCGAAGAGTAAAGCTTAATTTATTACATAACTGTGGTTGAATGTTGACTATAATCTTCACAGTAAGTGAGCAATTTTGAGAAACCCTGTAGTTTGGAATAATAGTCTATAAATATATTTTAATTTAGCATTAGACGTTAATTTCCCAGTGCGAGGAATATACACACTGTGTTTATTACTTACATTGCGATATTTATTGAAAAAGTTAGTTAAATAATAAATAATGACCGAAAAAAAGTAACTAGGGCCTCAAAAGTGCTGACTTTACCGTGAACTGCCTACAGTAAAAAAACAGCTTACCACATTTATTGTAAATGATGCTCCAATACGATGTGACAGTTTTATAACCTATAGAGAGACGGTAGGTTGCATGAAAGACGAAAATATAATATAAAGCTGATCACTTAACATTTAGTGTATCGATGTTACGTCTCAAAATGACCTTTTAATTGGCGTGAGGCCACGATGGGTGAGAGGTTAGGCTGTTTGCCTCCCACGAAAGCGAAACGGGTTTAATCCCCGGTTGGTTCACTCCGGATTTTGCAAAAGGGAATAGTGCTGGACGATGCCTCTGGTCGGCGGGTTTTCTCTGGGATCTCCCGTTTACCTTGCCCCCTTATTCCGGTACTCTTCCCCACTCTCCTCACTTCTCATCCGCTCTCGAGACCACGGTGTTAAAAGCTGCCAAAATTTCTTCACTCACTTCACATATAATGAAGCTTATTTATTTAATAAAATAATTTGGCATTTGTTTATATATTCGTATTATATAAATTTGGCGTCATCTGTTATAAAACTGTTTTTACATGTAATATGAGGGTAAACAAGTTTTCCTTTCGCGTAAGTTAATTTGTACTTCCAATAACAAAATGGTGTCGGTTATTTCATTTCTAAATCCTGTTTGTGCAAGTGATAATAGTCTTGTAAAAATAAATGGTACATCCCAGCACTTCATTAACAGCCTCCACTAAATAAAGATTACTTATCAATAGCAAACTTTTTCCTATTTATCGTCTGTAGTATTTTGAATGCTACTAGTTTTATCATCTTGAAAAGAATTAGAGGAAAAATTTAACATTTCACAACGGTTGTAATTACCATATTTGTTTGTTAACTCTAAAATACTGTTCCGTTAACTTTGGAAAAAACTAGACGACTTCTACAGAACGTGTATGTTGCGAATACCGAACAGCAATTTTTTGATTATAATACTGTTACACGTTCTCTCTCGAAATTAAGTGGGCTAAAACCAAGTTCGTTAAAGTATGGAGGTCTTAATTAAACAAAAGGACTTATTATTTTCTAATTTTATTAACATTAACTACAAACAATTCTCTCGACTTAACATCTCACAATAAATTGATATCACCCACTGTTTACAATCAATGAATTCAGTTAATACAATTTATAATTGCCTCAAATAAATCGTTGAAGTTAAAGAATTAATGATCATTCCCAATTGGCAGTGTATCAACCTATTCAATTATTTCATAAATTATGTCCCCATATTTGACAGTTGAAATATTTACACTAAAATCCGTATTACATGTCCACTCAGTCCCACCTCAATTTAGTCGTCCCGCCAGTCCGCAAGGTTCTAGAGTCCGAGCACCCTCACGCACAGTAGTCTTCACTCGCCGGGTTTCACGCCCTCTCGTCCATCCACACAAAGAACTTTTTTCGGCCGCCGTCTCGCAACTAACTTCGCTCGCGCACTGCCAGTTGGCCTTCGCCAAAGACTGCTGGCCGCTGGACCGCGGCAGTATTTATAGGATCTTAGGCAGTTACCCAGAATTATCTGTAACTCGCGCTCTGCGCCGAGCGTTCTAATTCCCTGAAGACTCGTGCGCCTCCCACGGGTGTCGGTTTATTCAGCGGGGGAAGGTGGAGGGCTGTGGCGCCGGCTAGTCTCACCAGAATATTCTTGTGTCTTCGGTGCATCCGTCGGCATCTCCAGCAAGGGAAAATGGGGCGGCTGTGACGCCAGCCAGGCGCCAAGCGGCGCGACAGCTTGAACGCCGCTGTCAAATCATCCACGAAGAATGGGGCAACAAATCAGTGAGCGTGTCAACCCGGTGGAGGGGAGGAGCAAGGTGGGACATCCCAGGCCACGTATAACGGGAGCCGGTGGCCGATTCAAGCTGCAGTCCGCAACTATACTATGCTCTGTTATCGTTATAACCCTGTGTGATTGTATTCATAACTATATTTATAGTAGATACATACTAGAGAGCACTTCGTTACTGCTACAGAAATGATTCCTACAACAGACAAACGTTTAACAATATTTAGTTTGTTCTCCGTACAAGTTAGGATTGTTTTGTACATAACATAACATTTTGTTGCTAGTACTAAAGTTTGGTTGTCGCTACCCTAAAAGTCTGTTAATTGTTTTGTAAAATCTCCTCTGCTGATTTCTTTCCGTGAACCAAGCCGTTTCGAACGGCCACATTTTAAAAGTGTGAATAGCTGAAATGCTCGCCAGTTATATGCATCATACTCGTAAGGAAGGCACGCTTTTAGAGAATACGGTGTATTTATTGCTTCATACCGTTACGCGTGGACCCCGTGTCGGGCACGTGGCGCATGGGGGCGGTGAGCCACCACTTCCCCATTGCCCTTAGTAGTATGTTTTGGTATGGTTGGGCATAAGGGATTGGGTAATAAGATTCGGGGGATCCGCCATCTTGTTACCCGACCGCCATCTTGGATGTCATTGACCTTTTACACCTGACCTGTGTGACCCTTGATCTTGAACCCGAGAACTTTTTGACTTCAAAAAACACACAAAAACCGTAAAAAAAATCTACACTTAACACTTAAAAACACTTAAAAATTCTAAAAAAAAACCCGGAAAAATTTATTAACAATTAAAAAAATACGTTAAAAATTATTTAAAAAGAAGTATTTCCAGAACCCATTTTTTTCCCCTGTAGAAATGCTGAAAGGATCAGAGACCCAGGGTCAGACGGGGATCAGTAAATTTTACCTTAATCTTTGGCCTTAAATGCAAAAGTTAAAATTTTTTTTTAAAGTCACAAAAATTAATATAATCGATTAAAAAATTACAAAATTATAAAATGTTGATGTTAATAATCGTTCAAAAAAATTATAAAAAAAATTCTTAAATTTATACTTATAAAATTACTTAATTAAAAAGTCTTTAACCCCTGCGGCCATTTTACCCCCCTTTCCCCTCGAAATCTCTTTTTCCCTAAAATATTTCCCTTAAGAATAATTTATGAAAAATTCAATTAAAAATCTTAAATTTCCTGAGGTCTCCCCCCACACCACCAGTCACTCACCACTGTTACACTATCAGGCGACTGACTCGTTCGCCTCCACTCACCTCGCCTATAATCAGTCCGTCATCTTGATTTTTCGTTCATTTGTTTACATGCTACTGGATGCAACTATTTTTGTTTGTGTGTTACTAGAGGCAGCCGTCTTTGTTACTGGAGGCAATCGTCTTTCCTTGCATGTTACTGGAGGCCGACGTATTGGTTTTTTCGTTCATTTGTTTACATGTTACTGGAGGACCAACATCTTTGTAGGATACCACCATCTTGGTAGGCATCATCCATCCTCGATATCGAAAGACGATTACCATGACCTTGAATGATCTTGATAACAAAAGCTCTAGAAAAAAATTCGCAAAAGTAAACATGCTGTATGCCAAGCAAGCTGTCGGCCATCATATTTTAGGCATAAGAATTACTTGAAAATTTCCACCCTATTTAAAGAGATGTTTCCAATCGGCAGTATACCTACAAGCATAATGAGAGACTTTTGATGACATGCCTAATTTATTAAATACATAATTAGTATTTAAAATTTAAAGCTATTTCATTTCAACAACTTTAATTATATAATTGTACAGATAATACAATACTTTTTAATAAAATGTATTTCTTTACCCTTTTAATTTTTTACTATATTCCGACAAAGTAGGGAAACACGAAATAAAACACAATTTTATTCACAGGTATTTCTTTATTCAATTAAATTATTACAGTCGCTAACACCCTCAAAAGAATTACAATGTTTTTTATTTACATATGTCTAAGTAAACAGTCACCAAGGCTGATCTGCTTGTCGCACCTATCACAAAAATATGGCATGCAACAGAGATTTTTAATACAATTAGAGCGCTCACGTCGTCGAGCATTGCTACTGTGCGTGAAGGTCTTTTCACAGAAGCGACACTTATGTCGGAATGGTTCAGCAGATGCTGCTGGAACAGCGGCCGATGGTCTAGTTGACGATGCCAATGTAGCTGCCATAGGTAGTCCGCTTACGGAAGTGTTTGGCACTGTCAACGTCGTGTCTGAAGACGTCGATGGCTGAACTGCTGTAGGTGACCCACCCGAAGAAGTTTACGGTACTGTCAGCACCATCCCTGAAGGAGTCTATGGTACTGCACTGGTGGAAGTAGATGCTGCTAGTGACGTAGCCATCGCAGCTGAAGAAGTCGGTGGTGAGAAACCATTGGTGGGCAATATCCACTTAACTTTAACGTAACTAGTCATGAATAAACTGGCGTATAAGCTAGCCGAGACGATCCGCCTTTCACGACAGCCGCTGTCAAGCTAAGAGAGACTGCTTACCTCCCTACTGCTTATATACGAGTAAGCAAGCCCATGCCGTCATATTGGCGTTGAACCAATCGTGTTGCGAAAACCAACCAGTCAATCGCCAACTGGCCAATCACTTATAAGCACTTAGACATCACGTGCATGAGTCAGTGTCTAGGTCCGGAGGAGGAAATGGTTCCAAAAATCTGATATAAGCTTGAAACAAACCTGCTTTGTTCCATCTATTTGCTGTGTATTATTCAGTGTGCCTCTCCTGTCATCTTTAGTCTATCAATAAGTTTATTCGGGTTTTCGGTAAACATGTAGCCGGTGGTCGACATCTTTTACCTTCATGACACCACTTGTCTAAGGAAACTCGTTGGTAAAATGTGGGGGAACGTCAAGAGAATCATCATAGTCTTCAACACTATCACTGTCGTCAGTCATCATCAGTGCTGTCTTTATGATCGGCTTCACTTCCTGCTGCATCCTCAATATCTATTTTACTTTTCTGTGTAGCAGGAGTTTTATGTTCGTTAGTATTTAAAGCCGATGACCCTTTATTTTGAAGTTTTTCGACTTCATACGAACATCTTGCAAGTGTACGTTCCACACGAACCGACTGGGCTGCACTCATCCCGACTAACATTACCTGTGACGTCTTTATCGTCTGAGTAAACTGTACCCATGGATGTAGCAGGAGGTATTGATGAAATAACTTTCTGGTTCCCAGTAGATGAATCCTTGCAGATCTCTGTATGTTCCTTCATTGTATCACCTTGCACGAACCGCATGAGACGAATATCTTAATGCTTCATCGTTCGAAAAGGACTCTTCGTACAGGTCGTTCTCTCATGCCGGCGAGTATTTTTACCATTGGCGAAAACTCGATCGCAATATCGGCACTGACGGCATCCAGGTAGCGGCTGAAGGCAGCCCTTCATATTTGCAATTCATCTTCGTGGTGGGCGAGCACTGAGAAAACCCAAATACTCGTTCACCCCGGAAGAAAACACCTAGGTCCTATTATATAAACATAGGACTGTACATAAATATGTATAAATATATAAATATAAAATTATTTTCAATTTATTTTATGTATATAGTTGTATTCATATAGGTATATAAATAATTTTCTAATTAATGTATATGTTTAGGTATAGATATTTAAATTGAAAGAATTTTATCTTAATAATTTGTATGTATAGGTATATAACTATGTAAAAATAAAATTACTTCAATTTTTACACAATTGTGTATATGTATATACGTATGCCTACAAGCATATTAACATAACATAGTTATGTAAGTACCTTCGTGTTTTCTTCCGGGGACGAACGAGTATTTAAGTTTTCTCAGTGCTCCCATACCGCGAAGGTTATTTGCGAATATGAAGGGCTGCCTTTCGAAATCTAAGAGCATGGAGCCGCGACCTACATCACCGCTACCTGGTTGCCGTCTGTGAAAATCCACACAATTCGCAATGCAGAATGGAACAAAGCAGGTTTGTTTCAAGCTTATATCAGATTTTTGGAACCATTTCCTCCTCCGGACCTAGACACTGACTCGTGCACGTGATGTCTAGGTGCTTATAAGTGATTGGCCAGTTGGTGATTGAGTGGTTGGTTTTCGCAACACGATTGGTTCAACGCCAATATGACGGCATGGGCTTGCTTACTCGTATATAAGCAGTAGGGAGGTAAGCAGTCTCTCTTAGTTTGACAGCGGCTGTCGTGAAAGGCGGATCGTCTCGGCTAGCTTATACGCCAGTTTATTCATGACTAGTTACGTTAAAGTTAAGTGGATATTGCCCACCAATGGTTTCTCACCACCGACTTCTTCAGCTGCGATGGCTACGTCACTAGCAGCATCTACTTCCACCAGTGCAGTACCATAGACTCCTTCAGGCATGGTGCTGACAGTACCGTAAACTTCTTCGGGTGGGTCACCTACAGCAGTTCAGCCATCGACGTCTTCAGACACGACGTTGACAGTGCCAAACACTTCCGTAAGCGGACTACCTATGGCAGCTACATTGGCATCGTCAACTAGACCATCGGTCGCTGTTCCAGCAGCATCTGCTGAACCATTCCGACATAAGTGTCGCTTCTGTGAAAAGACCTTCACGCACAGTAGCAATGCTCGACGACGTGAGCGCTCTAATTGTACTAAAAATCTCTGTTGCATGCCATATTTTTGTGATAGGTGCGACAAGCAGATCAGCCTTGGTGACTGTTTACTTAGACATATGTAAATAAAAAACATTGTAATTCTTTTGAGGGTGTTAGCGACTGTAATAATTTAATTGAATAAAGAAATACCTGTGAATAAAATTGTGTTTTATTTCGTGTTTCCCTACTTTGTCGGAATATAGTAAAAAATTAAAAGGGTAAAGAAATACATTTTATTAAAAAGTATTGTATTATCTGTACAATTATATAATTAAAGTTGATGAAATGAAATAGCTTTAAATTTTAAATACTAATTATGTATTTAATAAATTAGGCATGTCATCAAAAGTCTCGCATTATGCTTGTAGGTATACTGCTGATTGGAAACATCTGTTTTAAATAGGGTGGAAATTCTCAAGTAATTTTTATGTCTAAAATATAAGGGCCGACAGCTTGCTTGGTATCCAGCATGTTTTCTTGTGCGAATTTATTCTAGAGCTTTTGTTTTCAAGATCATTCAAGGTCATGATAATTGTCTTTCAACATTATGACTGGATTATTCCTACCAATATGGGGGTATCCAGTACTGTATAAACAAATGACGAACGAAAAACCAATATTTCGGCCTCCAGTAACATACAAGCAAAGATGGCTGCCTCCAGTAGCATGTATAAAACTGAACGTAAAATCAAAAGGGCGGACTGAGTATAGGTGAGGTGAGTGGAGCCGAGGGAGTCGGTCGCCTGCCGGAGTCGAATAGAAGTGAGTAATTTTTGGTGTGGGGGCGAGACCTCAGGAATTGCAAGTTTTTTAATTACATTTTTTATAAACTTGTTCTAAGGGGAATTTTTTAGGGAAGGGGAAATTTTTTAAGGGGAAAGAAAGGGAAAAGTGTCCGCTGGGGTTAGACTTTTTAATTAAGAAAATTTCAAAATGAAATATGAAAATAATTTATAACTTTTTAAAATACATTTTTAGAAGATTTTTAAATTAAAATTTTAAATAATTTTTAAATTTTTCTAAGAAATTTTAAATCAATTTTTTTAATTTTTGTGATTTTTTTAATTTTTTTATTTTTGCATTTTCAAGGTGATCGGTCATAGGTACTGATTCTTGTCTCCTGGGTCTGACCCTGGGCCGCTGATCCTTCAGCATACATGGAAAAAATGCGCCATATCTGAGGATTCATTTAATAATTTGTGTAAATTTTAAAATTATTAATTTTATTTTTTCGTTTTTTAGAATTTTTTGAAGCGTTTTTGGAATTTTTGAAGGTTGTTTAAGTGTTTTTTGAGGTCAAATTCCTCGGGATCAAGGTCAAGGGTCACACGGGTCAGGGATAAAAGGTCAATTACATCCAAGATGGCGGTCGGGCGACGTAACAAGATGGCGGCTCCCTCGAATCCGGATCAGATTCCCCAATCACTTATACCCAAACATACCAAATCATACTACTGCCTTTGTCACCTGGTGAGTTGGATGATTGAAAACAACCTAGACTGGCGTCACCACCCACTCCCTTCCACCTTCTCCATCCTGGTGAGAAGTCGTCGGCGGGCTGTTGAATGAACCTTCCGGTAATCTATCTCGGCGCAACCTGGCATTACAGAAGTTTCTGGGCTAGGACCGACGACACTATAAATCCCTCTGCAGCTCGAGAGCAGGCAGTTTTTGTCGTAGCCATCTGGTGGAAGTGTGCGACATCAGCGGAGAGGACTGACGAGAGGGCATGATGGCCGACGAGTAGTGCACTAATTTGCATTAGGGTGCTCGGATTACTCTAGAACATTCTGGACGGGTGGACTGTTGACTGCATTAGGTGGACCTGTACGGATGTGTGTTACGGAACTTTATTGTAAATATTGGAACTCTTGGTGTGGATATATCATTTTAAAAATATTTCAATAGACGTTTATACACAGTTTGTTGGGACTGATTAGTTATTTGATAGGATGCGTCACTGGCCGATTATGTAAATATTAGTTGTAAATAATTTATCGTAAAATGTTAAGTAGAGAATGTTTCATTTGTAGTGATTGTAAGTAATTCAAGAAAGTATTATTATAAAAAAATTATTTAGACCTCCATTCCTTAAAGAATTAGGGAAATCAGTCTGCTTGTTTAAAAAAAAAAAAAAGCGTCCGTATTTTTCTTTTCGCTAGAATAGTACTCTGTATGCATATATTGTCAACATATTTGCATACCAGATGTTTCGAAGTTCCTTAGGACATTTGCTACCATTCATTTAATAAATACTTGACAAATCAATATTTTTATACAAAATTGTGCTCAAAGAAATGACGGGCGCTGCTATTATATTTCGTACTAAGAAAATAGTTGTCGTGAAACTCAATAGCTGAACCGAATTGATCCAACATTTTACAACATATTTCCGTGATAGTATTTATCACTCAACGCAAGTTCGTGAAATTCGTCCATCGAATAACGCCAACATTTTGTTAAACCTGTTGCTTATGGAAATAATCACATTGGCGCATTAAACATTTCAAATAATATGGATCTAGAGTCACCAATATACTAACTACACAATACCTAGATTATGACAATTTAATGCGGAATATCCCCCCCCCCCCCCATGTTCCTTTAAGGTTGGCCGCCGTGGAGGCCAGTACACGTAGGTAAATAAATTAAATTGGCTCATGCAAATTAAACCGTTTGGACACACGTTAGAGCACTGTTTTAATATATTCCTAATATTCGAGAAATATTTCACGTGCAGTATAAAACATTATAATGGAGTAGTGTTTCAAAACAAGCGACGTAGTTGCTGAGGTACACACTCGTAAATTTACATCTGGGAAATCGCATAAATACTAAATAACACACACATTTATTAATGCTGTCAGAATTGCAACGGTTGCCAATATCACAAAACGCACTCGTCCTGTCTCCAAGTTAATTCTAAGCTTAACATTTATACCGACTACAGTTGAATGTGAACAGAACATTTTCCAAGTGGTCATACTGTGTGAAATTGCAATAACTTCAAGGACGAGGAAGTAAGTTGAAATACAGCTTGAATACATAAACAATGGCACTTAACTCAGAACAAATACAAACATGTTTTAAGTTATTTAATACTCTAACGTTAGGAGTTATGAAACTGCCACTTAATCACGCTAGTCGTGAAACGCTGTTCTGTTGACACGGGAGCGCGGACAAATGAAAACAAAACCAAATAATGAACCTGGTAACTTGAAAGTTGCGTCAGGCAAGGGATGGTGTGAAAGAGTAACACAACGGTCATTGACTCGCGTTGAAATATATGCAGTTAGGGGTAGTGATTTTATTCAAAGGTTTATTTCAAAAGTGTTCTTTGTATCGTGGGCCATTTCCTTAATGGCGCATGAATAAAATGAAAGGGTCGGCAACAATGCTACTACGCTGGCGGGAGAGTATTTTACAGCGGCACTTCGAAATGCATCTCGTAAACTATGCATTGGTTACGATTGCTAGAGGATCCCGCTGTTCGTGCTTAATGGAACACCGCTGAAAGCTCTGCTCAGTTTTACCAACTCGTGGCGTGTTGTCATGCAGCCACTCGTAAAGGGTTTTAGAACTAAAAATTTATTTAGTTTTTAATGTTTCTTCCTTTTCCCTTGTGACATGAAACACTATTCTGAACAAAAAAGACTGAGGAAAATGACACCTAAAATAAATTAAATGTATTATATATATATATATAAATTTTTTTCGCACGTATTTGAAAAGTGAACAAAATTATATTGATAGGATACAGCTAAAAATAATTATAGTAGTAGAATCCCATGAAATGTATCTGCTGGAAATTTGCTGAAGGGGTTCTCTTGTATTTCTATTTCAACGTCAGGGATTAAGTTTGAAGGAAAAATAAAACCCAAAAGTCAAACTTTACCACATGTGAGCGTGTTTTTGCAGCGAAGAAATCGAAGAATTAGCAACACGCCACTCCTGTGATGTACTTCAGCCTAAACCAAACTTCGCAATAAAGTTAATTTTTGAAATTTGTATCAAGGAAGATTTTACGTTAAAGTTTTTAATGGTTACGTTAAACACCATTATAAATGCCACTTCAAATTATTTTGTATTTTAGTTAGTATTGATATCGTGCCACGAAACCATAAAATATTCTCAAAATCTAAGGAAAAATAAATTTTTTTTTGAACAGCTGTAAGTGAAGATCTCTGTGGACGTCATAACATGGCAAAGTGATAGTGTTGAATTTGCGGACACCGAATGTGCAGTAATTATTGACAGTTGTTCGCGGCGTTTCTCACTTCGTATCTTTCCGCCATGTGTAAAAATATCAGTGCCATGGACCGTCTTGCAGTGTTAATACGTCATTCGGGTGCAAACATTTTCTTAAAGTGAATATGTTTAAAGGGAGCTTGCGAATGAGGTATATCTAGTTGGTGGCGCCCCTGGCGGAGACGGTGCTAGAAACTGAGCGAGAGAGAACGATGTGCAGGCATATTACGGAGAACGTAACAATTACGCTACTGGGAGAAACGTGTAATATAACTTAAGCTATTCAGAAAATAAAATTTTACACTAATTTTCGAAAGTCTGCTTTAAGCAGAGGTCGAAATAAAATGAAAGTAAGAACATATTCGACGAAGAGAGGATGTTAAGGCGTGAAATACATGGCATGTACTAGAGAGAAGCTTCTCCACAAGCCGTTTTATAACGTCGAAATTCAGGTAATTAAATGATTTTTTACACGGTTTTGCGATCTATCAAGCAAATGTGGTTTTATGACACTTAATAAAACTTATTTCCTTTCAGTTCTCGGTACAAATATTGCATTATTTAAAGTGAAAATAATGTAGTGAAACTTTCAGCCCTGTGTGTGTATACACGGTCGAATCATATGACTATACGCTAGTTGCCAAAGTAACCTCCCTTCGCAGCACTGACAGCAGCTAGACAAGCTGGCAGAGACTCAGTCAGGTGCTGATAGTTCTCCATGGGTATCTGGAGCCATGCTGTCTGGAGTGCGTCCCACGACTGTTGAAGGGTGCGTGGCGGAGACAGACGGCGAACACGACGATCGAGGTGGTTCTACAAATGTTCAATTGTATTGAGATCGAGGCTGTTTGGGCCAGGGAAGAACTTCGAAGTCGTGATCGTGCTCTTACAGCCTAGTGCGGACACTTCTAGCCGTGTAGCAAGGCGCATTATCGTGCTGGAAGATCCCATCCTCCCGAGGAAAGACAATCATGTACGGGTGGACGTGATCACAGAGGATAGATTCATAAACAAATCGATCAAGAGTGCCTTCCTCACGGATGATGGCGGCCTAGAGAATACCACGAGAACATTCCCCAGACCATAACACAGCCCCCACCACCGCCTTGTTTGTTCCAGCAATGGATGCAGGGTGTCTGTTCTCGAGACATTTTTCGCCGGATACGCTGACGTCCATCCGTTCTATGCAGTTGAAATCGTGACTTTTCGGAGAAGGCTACCCGTCGCCAGTCAGCAGCGGTCCAGTCGCCATACTGTTCAGCAAATTCCAGCCATTTCCGTAGCTGCACCTGTGTTAGCATGGTTGCAGTTACCCTCCGTCTACTCCGGGGCCCCAGTCGTAGAAGGGATCGCTGAACTGTTGCGGTAGGCACGTGCATTAATGCCCTTTGGTTCATTTGGGCAGTTAGCTGCTCCACTGTAGCCTGTCTGTTGGCCTTCACGCGCCGTCATAGCCGACGTTCACCTCGGACATCAATGGCGCTTGGAGCTCCGCAGTTTCCACAATGGTTATTCCCAACAGTGCCATTTGTCCACCCACGATACACCTTTACTACCACAGAGGCACGTGAACAGTTTCCAAACTTCTCTGTTTCCGAAATACCGACCCTTGGCCCGAAAGTGGATGATCATCCATTTTTGGAACTCTGTTAAATCGCTTCCCTCTCCCATGACAGCAGGAAGTTCGCTGTGTACAGCCAACTTGTCGGTCGCTTTGTGTATCTGCTTCACCAGCCCACGTCATGGGCCATATGTCATGGGCTACACGCGGCAGCTGACATTTCCAGCATGTGTTAATAATGTGAGTCGACTGTGTATATTATATAAGTATATTAATTTAATTGTATAGTGGCGTAAATAGTAACATTGTTACAGGCGACTGTGAATGCAGAGCATGTGGATGGCGGTGTATACACGTGTCAGTCGGTGTCGCAAATATATTGCTGTACTGTTTTTCTTTATTTGCGAAAGCTACACTTCCGAGGCAACCATAGTAAAACAATGATGTAAACCATAGTGTTTCGCAAAAATTTGTATTCGAAGGGAGCGATTGTTGAGAAAATGTTCAAATTTTAGTTTGCAATTGCCGAAAATAATTAGATTTGGGCAGTTACATTGTATAAACAAATATGTTGACCTAACTTTTTGTCTTATAGTTATTCAGTAATGTTATTAATGCGATTAATACTTACGTTCAACACGCTACAAATCATATGTTAGTCTTGCATAATGTCATAATTTAGACACGTGGGCAAGTCCGGTAAATGTTGCCGTATTCTCTTTGTCTTCGTGAGCTGAGGCGCACAACGTTTTTTACCTGTTGTAACAGACAGTCTTTACCCAGTAATTAGACATACTGGACAGTATCAGAAGTTCGAGTAGAGTGGAGACTACTTCTATTCCGCATTGTTTATATTACGGTAATGCCACTGCACACGCTTTCAGCATAGAATCGCATCCGAATAGTTACTTTAATAAAACACTGTCAAATGACAAAAGTCGAGATAGCTCACGTGGTACGCTAAAATCTAAGTGACGTTTCACTAGTGGCGGAAGTTTAAGCGCACACATTCCACAGCTGGTAGACCTCGAATAAGGCGTGCGTGCCAAACAACCGCTGCACAAGACCAGTGTATCCGTATAGGAGAAACCTTAGTCAGTGCAACCACCTTGCGTAGGGAGTTGGGATGATCTACAGGAGTCGGTGTTTGGAATAGACTCCACGATGTAGGGTTACGTTGGCGTAGACCACACAGGCGTGTCCACTTTGCTCATCACGGAGCACAGCGTGTACGATAGGCAAGAAAGTATGCAAACAGCACCCGGGACCGCACAAACGTTAACAGGTGTAGTGCACATTGCATCCATACGACAACAGGGGTTACTGAAGGGCAAATTATCAGCGTTTTGAATTAAACATTCGTCATTGAATGCTACTAGCAAGGATGTGGCTGAGCGCCCTTCTGGGACGGAATGATGATAGGTGTTTACACACTACTCTACATCCAGGGGAATATGAACGTACAGCCAGATTATAGTCAACCCCATTTTTCTTGGATCTAGAGCAGCCATTGGAGCAGGGTTTTCTCTTCAATGGACGATAATGCTCGTGGTCACTACACCAAATCTGTGAATCGGTACTTCGAACAAAGCGATATGCGAAAGAAGACGTGGCCAGCTGCATGAAGGGGTGGGGTTTGTTCTCAGACAGCTTCCGTGTAAGGTTAGGCTAGGGCTGCACCCCGTATTATACTTAAGGGGAGTATAGTTTATGCAGTTAGGGAACGGAAGTTGGGGGACAATTAATTAAGCCAAACGAATTAATTCAGGAGGATCTTTAAACCCAACCCAATTACATCGTGATGTGGTTGGTGGGGTTGGGGATCTAGGTAGGTGTGAAGTGCAATCTGTTATGGGAGGACAAATATATGAGCCCCGGGTTCGCTCTTTCACCCTAGCGTAATACACTTACACCCAATCGCTGCTCGGAGACCGCCCGCCGTTCAGGGAGGACTGACGCAGATTGACACCCCGGCCCTTAGCCGCCGTGTCCACCACACTTCTCGTTCACGCCCACCTTCTCGGATATTCTTGCTTCCTATTGGCTCTCTTTTGTAGCCTGGGCAGGGTTACTGCCGTTAGATGTTGGCAAAATAGCTGCAACCCCATTGTCTCATCCAGACGGTAGATATTCTACGAACTTCTGCAGATTCCTGCATTTTTAGCCATTGCGTTACAGTCACTGATGTTAGTGAGCATTGTTTTAAATACAGTCGTTGGCGACATTAGTGCCGTATCCGACCTTGCTTCCTGTGCTCTAATCGCAACAGTGTGCATATTACCTGTCGAGAATACGCAAGTTGCGCAGCGCGGAATTTAACAGTGCGGTAGTAGATAGCAAGGTTAAGTTTGGTGTGTACAGCACCAGCAGTGTCACGTGGTTTCTCTCCAGCGGCGAGTACCCGGGAGAGCCCTCCACTACCTTCCCTCCGGAGTATTGCACCAAGGTTATTTTCTCATTTGAACTTTACTATAGCAATTGCTAACTGTCGTCAAGCACCGTAAGCCCCACGGAATCTTGTAGCCGCTGCCAAGCAGGAATAGGACTACAGTCCACAAGATGTACTTGTTAACCTGGGACAATAATCTGTAAAGTTTTACTTTCTTTGTACCGACACTTGCCGTGAAACTACCTTTACGAGGCGAAATGTCTGTGTAACTGACAAATGTCGCCACGACTGTCTTTCGAATGCCTTGCGACTATCTTTGTATACACACGTCAACAAGGAATCTTCGTGCGCAGCAATAAAAAGAAAATGGCTGGCATATTGAGGTTAATTCTAGTAGATACTCCTCATAGAAAAGTTTAAAATGCTGCAAAAGAGGATGCACGTTATATTCTGTTATATTTTCGCACAAATAAACGTATCTAGAACATACTTGAGTATCATTTATTGTTCACTAGCCATACTCAACTATTTGCTCTAGCATTACCACGAAGTGACTAGACTTGGCGTCGGTTTAGTGCTGCGCTCTCGTGATTCTCAAAGTGGACTAGGCCCATCAGAAATCAGAGACGTAAATTTATTTGAAGTGTTAGTGAGGGGGAATAAATTAATAGATAATTAACATTTATTACTAAAAATTCAATAGATTGACGAAATATGTGAATATACATCTTGTATTAACAAAGAAAATATAATTCAATAAGCAGGTTTTGTTGATTTCTCAACACAGCCCACAGCATTGCCAAACGTACGTCATTGTGCAAAGATATATCAGAATACCACATAAAGATGGCTACGAGAAACAATGTTCAAGGTTCTATTTACTTTAAAGATAATCTCGGTTATTGTCTTTAAGCAAGCTCAAGTTAGTGACACTTGAACATTAATGTAAATCCCGCCGTTCGAAATTTAGCGGCCCCTTTTGTGGACCACTAGTTGGGCTCTTATGCTTTTATAGGCCATGCGTGGTAAAGAGAGAACCATTTGAAAGTCCTCCTATTGGGAACAATAGATAAATATATTTTATTTTAGCCCTAGACGCAAACTTCAGAGTGCGGTGGAACATACAGGATGGTCTGCCTAACATGGACACCCCCAAAATTTCCGGAACGGTTGCAGACCACGAAATGCGTTTTCGCTAAATGAAATTACGTATGGGGGCAAGTAATTTGCCGCAACGTGACTATTCGTAACACATGTATGGACAGAAATAATTAAACCACATATAGCATATGCAGTGGTAAGTAACACAAACTCCAGGAAATAATGCGCAAATATGATTAAGTGGGCCGGTAGCATGGGGCAGTGAACCTGTACTCACAGCTGTAAGCAAGTAACATGCGCTGTGATTCACTCAGGCGGGACCGCTTCCTTATAGCAGCATAGCGCTTACATTGTGTTAAGGAGCAAGGAATGCGATTTTGGACAAGAGTGCAACGCAGCCGTGGGAAGACGGACAATGAGAGTTCGTCTGATATAAATACATTTTATTCAGATACCAGCGTAATTGAGATTTGTTGCAAAGTAAATAACTGTATATATTAACGAGTGCGTACAGATGCACAACAAAAATAGAACAAACCCACCTAAGGAGAAATGCAATCGCATCTGTGTGCATAGTACAAAAGAGCACATTTATGGTTGAAATGCTTCGCATTAATGTTTTTTACAGCATGTGCTCTATGCGTTTACCATAGACAGCAATACACATCTCTAAACATGCATGTAGCGAGCAACGAGCGTCCCGAAGTGTTTATGGCGTAATGTCTATGCAAGCTGCCACAATGCGTACATGTCTTCTGGCGTCGTAGGAACCGTGTTGTACACCCACCCCCCTCAGGAAAAAATCGATGTGTGCGAGGTCGGGGGAGCCAGCTGGACGCCACCACACCCTTATCACCGGCTTGGAAAAGTTTCATTTAAGGGTCCTATGTACTGAAATGTTTTCTGTGAAATTGTTTGCACGTAAACACTTTCTCGGCAAATAAATGTTCTGGGGATACGAAGTTTTGCCAGAAAGGATTAAAAAAAACTATAGTCTCTTTCGCTGTCTTTTTACTTTTGTCATATTAATTGAAAGGGGTCAAATATCGCATTTTTAAAGCTAACCTATGAAGTTTCTTTAAGGCCAGGCTTCACCATGCATGGGCGTATAGGGAATAAAAGGCTAAATTCGAACAAAGATCTCTGTCCTTTATTGTGGTAGTATTTTCAACTAGAGATTTTTGTTAGAGATTGAACTCCTATATTTTTAAACCTTTCAAATTTTAATTTTTTTAGTTTCAAATGTAAGTTTTCATTATTTACAAAATTGTGACTTTTATAAATAATTAAAGTGTATTTAAAATTATAAATTTTGAAGTTTACAAATGTAGATGCGTTCCATCTTAAACAAAAAAAAAACCTTAGTTGAAAATACTATCACAAAAAATGACAGATCTTTGTCCGAATTTAGCCTTTGATTCCCTATACGCCCATGCATGGTAAAGCCTGGCTTTAAGCGGTAAGAGAAGTACGATAATATGCAGGTATTTTGATCTGTGTACTTTCATCGCGTGTAATAAAACCCCACAGTTACAGATCTAGTTTACACAGTAAAGCGTTGGGACGGAAACGCTGCACGCCATGCGCGTAGGAGCGACGAGGCACTAGGCGTGCGCGTTAGTGTCGCCCGTATCGCTCCCTCGCTGCTTGACTTCGGACGCGCAGCTACATAGTCCTCTTAGGAGGCCATGTCAGTAAAACGTGTTTTGAAATATTCTACCGAAGTGGGCCCCCTTTCTTGCAGTGAGTTATAATGGCTTGTTCATTTGAAAGAGAAAGGTGGGACCTGCAGGTACGTGGTTGGGAAATACATACCTCGCTTCAGTGGTTTACAAGGCGCAAGAAAGGTACTTCACACGATTTTGCGGGCTGGCTGTTGACAGCACAGTTTCAGTATCAAAGGAGAAAGAAATGAAATCGACCACGAAACTGCTCTATTGTCATTTGATGTAGAGCACCTCACTACTGCTATAGGCGGTTCATGGTAAAATGAGCACTTTTGAGGTCCTAGTTGCTTTTCCTTTCAGCCATTTATTTTATCCTTTAATAACCTCTTTTTAAACTAATTATTGCCATAAATAATAATCAGTTTGTATATTCCACCGCGCTTTGAAGTTAACGTCTAACGCTAAAATAAAATAAATTTGACTATTATTCCAATTGAGAGGGCTTTCAAAAGTTCTCACTTTAACAATAACCTATAAACACAGGAACTAAGTCACGTCGTCAGGCGCACATACAGCACATAAGAAATATCCAAAATAAATTCTTAATTTTCAATAATTAATTCTGGAATACTGTCCAGGGGAACGATTCCGTATTTCTAGGGCAGGCAGAATAAATGGGATTGATTAAATTGATGTAGAAGTTGCATAACCAAAGTACGTGTATGTTTAAACAAGATATGCCTTTACACACTGATTATTTTTACAACCTATTCCAGGTTTTTTTTTTTAAAGAAAGCACTTCTAGTATTGTATTCTACTGCAGTACTTAAAGGCTTATTATCCTGTCAGTTTACTTGCTCTGTCTAACACACTAAATGAATTTTTACGACAAAATTCGTAGATAAGCTTTATTTTGCAGTTATTGTAACTTTGCTTACAAAGTAAATAACATGAATAATTTCGACACCTCTTGCTATTATTCCAACAATACCTCACTTAACATGTACAGTTAAATAAACAAATTATTTAACATTCGGCTACTTTCTAACCAAACTAAATTACGTTATTGCTATGGCCCATATAATTTACCATGACAAAATTTAAAAAAATATATGTCGGACATTAATAATATTGTACACCCACAATTAATATATTGTACACTCCTGAAGACTTTGAATCAGTATCGTATTAAGCATGGTTCGAAGAAATGTCAAAACAAGTGCCAAATAAAAAAAACAGATTTCAACAAATGTAAACAAATAGTCGTGTGTATGTATATATATATATATATATATATAATATATATATATATATATATATATATATATATATATATATATATATATATATAATCTATACACACAAACCACACACATGGCTTGTTTTCATTACACCTAAGCTGCATGTGAAATTTAAATTTCGAGCGAATGGGTTCTCAGCTGCTCTTTTTGGTATTTAGCTGTTAAACTGACACGCTGGCATTAATAAATAGAGCGGCGAAGTGGGACAGAAATTTTGTCTGATCTGCGTACCATCCAGCTTTAAATGTCGGATGAGTTTACGGACGAGTTCCTTGAACAGCACGTGACAAACTTGTTTTCCATCACCCACCATCCCTTTAAAGTAGATCACATCTTCCTAATTCTTCTGGCTGCCCTGTGGTTGAAGGAAGGTAGTTTTTGTACGAACTCACTATTTGCTTCTTCGTACTCTTCAGTGAACAAATCAGGCTCGGCTCCTGGCTGTGAATATGGCCTGTATGGTGCTAATCTTTGAGACTACACTGGCGAATAGTTAGGTTTTCTCCTTTTTGCATTACTTCGGGGTATTTGGAGAGCTAGAACACATTTTATCTAACTGGTATTTATGCTTTCTTCGAAGTGGAAATAAAGCCACTTCATTATTCCTGGTCCCATTTCAAAAATATTCACAGGATTCTCGCCTGATATGCACTCAAGGCTTTCTTCAGAGTAAAAATTTCCAGAGAACTCTTGCTTGTGATGTATTTCAGTTTTTTTGCGGCAATTTCTTAAAATAGGGTTGAGAGACACTGTTTTGTTGACTGATATTTTCGTAAGGTGGTATACACTGTAAATTTATTTTATTTATTTTTTTACGTTTACAAGAAAATGTTACAACCCAATTGTCAAGAAAATAATTTGTATAACTACCAAGTTTTTTTTGTAAAATCTGCAAAACATAAAGTATGCTTACATTATTGTGAGATGGACATAACATTTATTATTTTTCTTGTAATGAATTAACCGAGATTAGGGGAAAAAAAAATGAAAATATGATTTAATAAAAACTCGCGCTTTGCCAGCACGGGCACTAGAACCCACTTCCCTTGTGTTACTATCCCACAAGCTAATGCAAAAGACTAAACTGACTTAAGAGCTTTACAATTATTTTTGTACTCAATATAGCAGTAAATACCGACAAAATATTAGTGAAGTTATTGTGTTACGCATTTATTGAATTTTAATAGTTCTGTGTAGAAATGAAACATTGACATTTACAGTTAATGAGTAATAACGTCAAGTGTTTTTAAAATTCTAGTAGTTTTATTATGATTATTTGAGTTGAAAAGATTTTTTACGTTCAAACTTGCAATACATTTATTGTTGCATGCAACTATACTTTACGCGGCCCTCATTTTTTTTACACTAACATCTGTATACGGTTTTACGTAGTGTGTCCCATTTTACTTGAGCTCGTGGATACGGGCCAGTACAGTACAAACATTTCTCTAGATCTATTGCAAATAGAGAGTTGGTAGTTTTAAAAAGAGTAATTTTACGAGATAAATTTTTATGCTGTTATAAACATTTGTAAAAATACAATTTCTCAGTAATATTACAAATAAAATGTTACAATGTGCATATCGCAATTGCCATCTGCGGCGAATGTACCATATTTTATTCCGTGCATTTACATGATTAATTAAAAACCTCTTTACAATATCTGCTTCCGTACTGCTGGGGCTTCCGGACCAGTTTTTGTAGCATTTGTGATCTTTTACAACCTTTCCCGTAGCATCTGCTTGTGTGCACATTGTACAATATCTATTTGGGTGTGAAATCTGATGATTGCTGAAACTCTTGACAATGAGCTGAAATTGCAATTCTTATAAGACCTTTTAGACCACTGCCCATTTGAAACGACTGTCGCATTAAGTTTTCTTTTTCGTCTATATCGCCTCGTTCCAGATGTAGCTGTGCTTAGTTCGCCTGCGATTATCATCTCCTATACAGTGATTCCTTCCCAGCCATCACCCACTCTGCCATAGTATTTAGAATATTTTTGTGGACGCTGTTGGTACGTTTATGACAGCAGCTAGTTTTTCTAACTGCCTGTATCCGATCGCAGTGCAAACTGCTGCCATTAAGCAGCTGTATTTATTTCCATATCCCTACTTTTCAGGCCATTTGTGTGTAAAGTATCCGGGATGTTACACTGCACACTGAGAATTGACTTGAGACATCTATTTGCTTCACTTTTCTTTGTTAAATTGGGTATGCCACATCCAAATGGTTCATGATGACAAAACTTTTAGCATATTTAGGAACTAATTCTCATCAGTTATCATTCTTTCAAACACTTCACACACAGGCACACTTATCCTCATTGCTAAGACATCTGTTACTATGCTGTTCATGTTGCTCACCAGAGGAACACTGTATAGGCGTATCTAAGTCGTCTGTGTTGCTGGAGCTCCACTCGAAATACAGTTATCTGCTGACGATTTTTTGGCGTATTCTTTGACAGATCAACGAAGGGAGTATCGGTGCAGTCTCTCTGGTATTCTAAAAATAATAATTTATTTTCTCCAAAAACATATTAATTGCAGTGCCAATAAAAAGAGAGAGAGAGAGAGAGAGAGACACTTAAATACGTAACTAATGTAAATTGTCATGTAAAACACAGATGTCAGAAAATTTCATAAGAACATACATGACTTTAAAATATACCATGTTTTGAACGTTTAAAACTGTCAAGACAACTTGTATTTTTTCTTTTGATGGGGCATATACTTAATTCGTGCGTACTTGCTCCAAATAATTGGCTATTTTGCCTTTCCATACAGTGTTTCCCAAAGTTTTTCTGTGTCCCGGTTATTGTAAGGATTCATTTTCGTGACCCACTAAAATATTATTGCCTATTCCTCCCGCGCCACCCCGCATCGCTTTGCGAGTTATGGTGTTCTGACGCGAAGGTGAGACATCCGGAATTTTTTTTTGACCCGGTACCGGGTCGCGACCCACCATTTGGGAAACACTGAATTGTCACTTTCTTTCGTATCTATTTTATGTGCCCGCTGTGAGTATAAATACTTTCAAAGATAAATATACTTTCTTCGCTTATTATTAGAGCTCACGTATAGTAATATTATCCACAGTAACGTTAATCCATGTGTGCAGGCCGCAGTATCCGTATGCAAAAAAATTCCATATATCCATTTACAAAAGAACTCCCGAAAACAGCAAGAGTTAAGGGAGTTGAACCAATCTTTTTTGTTGATTTGTATCCTCTTTCATATTCTATCAGCAACTGATAGTACTTCGTTTGGCGCATTTGTTTACACAATCAAGGTTGCACAGCCCTATTTCTTACAATAATAAGGTGGGCACTATGTACATTGCCTTCGTTTTATCGAATATCGGGTTAAAATTTTTGTTGCTCTAACTAGCGTTCTTTTCATAACCCACGTATTAAACTTTTCGTTCTTCACTTTCCGGTGTTCTACGGTCCTTAACATTTAAAACCTACCATGGGTATTCTGCAACTATTTTTTTTTATTATGAAGAATAACCTGCCCAAGTTTGTACAAGTCTTTCTTAATCGCGCGCGCGTGTGACACACATACACACACAAAATTGAATATGGTTTCTTACAGTGAATAAAAAATTGTGACTTTTTTTTTACAATCGGTACACACATAATGCGACCACTCGTTAAAATTACTTTAACTCGTACGATATAATAAATGTTCATAACTTTTACTAAAAAAAAAAAAATATATTAACGCGTGTTAAAGCATATGGATTTCATTTATTAAACTCTTTACAATAATAGTGATAATCACATAGATGTAAGATAGGGGAGAAAAATGCGGAGACAAGGAAAGCTTAGAAAAATGAGGGAATTTTATTATGCTTATGCAGTCATGTAACACAAATCGATGCCTAACCTAGGATCCAAATTAAAGTCTACCACAGTTGCTGCGACGCTGTTGTCACTTTGCATAGCACCGAAGACTTGTGTGGGGGTTAGAAAGTCTCAAGGTAGAGTACCCCTGGGTTGACAGTGAGGATGGACGGCCTGGCCGGACAGCTGACTCCAGAGGTTTAGAAACTCTCTATCTCCGTAATAGCAGTTGCTCAAGTTGCTGTGTAAATTTATCACTGATAACATACGTAAAAATGAACCCAAAATTTATTATTAGATGGTAGTAGTGATAACAGTTTCATCCTGTTATGATATTCTCATATCTTTTTTATAAATTCTTGCGTTAGTTTTAAATTATGCCGATGGATCCTGAAATTGACATAATTTTTGCTATACCAAGAAGATGCCGAATAATAAAATAAAATTAAAATAAGTAGCATGTATATTATAAACGTTCATTGTTTATCATTTCATACCATTGCCGCTTATAGTTTTCGAGACAATTCAGTTTGAAAATTAACATGCAAAAGATAGGGAAACAGGTTTATGAGAGGTTCGCGCTGTCAGGGACCCCTGGGGTGTAACTGAGAAGTGTGTGAAGAGCTAGGAGGGAGGGTGGTCTCATTGAATTGGGACGCTACCATTTCGTAGGGGGACTCGGGATGAGAAACGCCTATCTCCACAACAGTGGCGAAAGTTTTCATGTGATAATTTGGGTTGTAATAATATGCACCGTAATTCACCCAGCATGTTCACAGTAGTATTGAGTGGAAGGTAATATATATAATATTAATTCCCCTTTTAATTTTTGTGTATTTTTTATAAATACTTGGCTTAATGTTAACTTGTGTAGTTGTATCCAAAATTGCTGACGTAATTTTAATCATAGAATGGAAATACTGGAAGATAAATCAATTTTAAGTGACCAGAGCCGACGAGTTTATAATAAACTTTCACTATGTAGAGTTTCGTATCTTCACAGTTAATTTTCGGGGGAAAAAAAAACATTCGTAAAATGTAACCTGGAACAGACATGGAATTGAATTTGTAACACTGCCTCTTAACATTTCCCACGCCACCAAAGCAGAATGTGTAGGACACCAATCATGCTGAAACCACACATCGCGACATATGTCGAGCGATATGTCTTCCAGAAGTGCCGTTAAGGTCTCCCTGAGAAAATAGAGTACATGTAGCTGGTCATTGTCCCTGGAATGACGTATTGCCCTATGTTGTTGTTTCGTATTTTTTCACATCACACATTAGTTTTCCACTGTCGCTGGTGCTCCACATGCAGGAACCAACGCGCACTTTACAGTGAACACCCTATTTTGAAACAGTGGTGTGTATTAACGTGTACTGTATCTAAAAGATGTCTAGTATGTGGAATATTACAAAGCGCAATTTACTGCCTTCATTACAGCACTTTTATGTAGCTGGTGTGGGTACCCAATACATATCGTAACAGTAGATTCATGGGGCCGCCGATATCTAACGGTAATCGATAATAATGACCCGTATATTTTTGTTTCATTTTACACCTCTACCCAGCCCCATTATTTTTGCTCAGCATGTGTGTTTGTGTGTGCATACAGGTAACACGGTTGTCAATTTCCCAAACGTTATTTATCGAAAGCTAGTCCGCCCACTGCAAGTGCATACTGGGTCAATAAAACTAGCTGCAATTAACATTGTTCATCCAATTGACAGTTCTGCATCGCCTGGAGATAGTAGCAGATACCACCTCTAGAAACATTGTTCAGATTGCTAATTTTGTTGCTTTTCCTGTGCTTGTTCATACTATTCGTCGTATGATGTATTCGTGTCGTCTTAGCATGACTTTTATTTGATTGGGTCATTTGTCTTAAATCTAAATTATTTCGCTTTCCGATTTTTAAAAATCTTTTGTTACTATTGTTTCACTTAATTAAATACTGTGTTGGGCGGCAGTGCCTTGAAGTAGCGTAGGCCAGTGCACCAAGAACTACCAGACGTCTCTAGCCCATTCATGGTTACTTCCAACTTTTCATACTCCGTGCTCAAGTCCTACTTTCGAGTCTTCTACCATATAGAAAAGTACATATCCATGTGACTTCCACATTCTCTTACAGTGTCAGTTTCCAACACTGCTGGTATGTATTTAAAAATTGTAGGTATTTTGATTTTTAACAATGTATGCAGTAGGGTGTTATTTATTGTGAATGTGTTGCCAGTTAATAAAATATTTGCATAATTTAAAATAGCGACTGTAGATTTGACGTAAATAAGAAACTCACTGAAACTTATCGGCGGAAGGAAGAGTAAAGAGGTGTGTAAATTAAAAAAGATATACTACATTTAAACGCAGCTTTTGTCACACAATTGTGTTTTACAGATAAAAAACATTAGAGTTGCGAAACTGTGTTTCATGGACAGGCTCTTTATTTTGCAAATAGTAAACCAAAAGTTTGCCAAATCTTTCCGACTAAGTAAATTTCACATTCAATACTGTCATATTTCTCCTATACGTAAACACTGTGGATTTTTTTCAACATTTTGGTTTGAGAGGATTTGATCTGCCTAGAAGTAGAATGCATTGCGATTTGTTAAGCATAAGTTCTTGCCGAAGAAAGTAAAAAAGTTCCAACTTAGCGTAATAATTGCAGCAAGCAAAAGCAATAGAGTAACTCCAACAAACGAATTCACGTGGAGCCGCGAAACGTCTCCTAAATGTAATAACAGCGTGGACTGAAACTCTGTTAACAAAGTAGCACACCTGGATGTGTGTACCAATTTTCTAATGTGGCCCGATTTTGGCCTGGAAGTAGTGTTTCCACAAAACACGCTCTTGGCAGCAAACTACAGCTTTCCGATACCAATCCCGGACTGGGACAGCTGCGATTGGCTAAAGTCATTGAGGGGACGCGTTGCTTCGCCACAACCGACCAAGAAATGTGACCACCATTCCACATCTTGTTACGGTAAACACGTAAGAAAATATAAAACTGAAGTAAAGTTAGAGGATTTTTATAATAATTATTTAAATAAAATTGTTTACCAATTCACTCCACACTCTTGTGTATACTGAGAAAGAGAGAGGTTTGTTCCAGTCTATCAAATATTTGCTTTTATAAGGCCAAAAATATTTAGTTGCCCCAACAATATGTTTTGTGGAGTAAACAAAACTTGAAAAGAGCAAAATTAATGTTTTTCTTATAACAATATACACGCTAGGATAAACAAAACCCTTGTTGGGCCAAAATAAATTATAGTAAAAAAATATTTAGTTTACTCAAGTGTGTACAGAAGAGGCAGACAAATGTTGGAAAAGGGGTAGGTCACTCTTCAGTCAAGCATATACTTATTACAGAGTGGGGGGTTTATAGGGGTGTTTGAATTGTAATTATGTATCTACTGGTCATCCTATGCAATAATTAAGACACTTACTCGAAACGTTGCTTACTATAAGACACGAATAGCCTGTTGTTAATTACTGTTCCTTGTCAGGATAAAAGTATTGGAACACGCGTGAATTGGGGAATGAAGTTAGATGGATGTCTGTCACTTGTTTGTTCTCTGCGCACTCTCCTCTCGTTACCCTTCACATTGAGACATATATTATACACTGCCATCACGCGAGCAGCGCAAGCAGTAAATATGTGCTGCACAGGTGCACATCGCACTGAATATGCGAGTAACATCGTTGATAATTTGTTCAAACCAGGCAAAACCTATGCCGAGATCGCAGCTACATTTATCGAAAGCCTGACAACGGTATTTAACATTGTTCAGCGATTTAAGAAGTTCTGTACGGTGCTCAATCGCCCCAGGACTGGCCACAGAAACTTGGTGAAAGGGAACAGGAAAATATTACTCCAGGTGAAGAAAACTCCCTCCCGTGGTTACTGCAGTAGAGGTAACAGCACCGCTACAAGAAGACCTACATTAGCACGTGTACATTAGGACCATTGAGAGGGTCCTTAACAGAGCTGGGTATAATGCCAGAGTTCCTAGAAGGAAACCATTCATAAGTAAGGTTAATGAGAAGAAACTTTTTCAGCTTACAGAACAGTATGATTCTAAACATGCTGACTTATGGGTTGAAGCATTCTGGTCAGATGAAATTAAGTTCAACACATATCGCAGTGATAGGCGATTATCAGTGTGGAGAAAGGCTAATACCAAATGGGACCCAAAAACATGTTAGGCATAGTCAAACATGCGGGTTGAGGGTTATTGGTTTGGGGTTTACACAATTAGTGCTTTCAAATTTCAATTCAATGTTGCAAAAACCAACTTTTCCACAGTATTCGTAACGATAGTGAAAATAATTTTGTAGATGTATAGCTACTGAAATATTATATGCAATAAACTAATTGACATTAATACTTCTAAAATATTTTCCATGCACGTGCATGCTGATAATGGAAAATCACTAAGTTAAAACACGGAAGCTCTGTCGAATAGCTCCAATTTGACTATACACTTTAAAGTTAGTTTGTAACAATCGATATACTGAAAGTTTCTCGAAAATCTATTGACACAAATAGTCCGTACAAGATATAACATCACAATTTCTGCCTACCCATTTATCAGGAGAAAATTAACTTTGTTGTACATTTTAAGCCTGTGAGCAAGTGGGTGAAGAGATTTGGGTGGCTCTTAACAGCGAGGTCCTAAGAGCCGATGAGGGTGATTGAGGTGAATATGGAGCAACGCCGTACCCAGCAAGATTCCCACTTGCGGAAATCTGGCGACCACTTCTAAGTCTTGAAATCTGTATTTCTCCATATCTGCTCTTATACGATAAAGGGCTAAAACATGCGTGAAGCTGTCGTTTTAACAACACTTGTAAGTATGTTCACATTAAATATCAAGAAATATAATGAAATTATTGTTCAAAACGAGATATTCGGATTTCATTACTTGTAGTAAACAATATTCTGGGTTATCGTCGCTGAATTCCTTTGTACATGGACACAACAGGCGAAAGTAAGTTTCCAAAATATTTTGGTTTGATAGAAAGCGAGCATGGCTAACCTACAGCAGTGGCAGGTAGATGCAGCGCATATTATTGTCCGAAGTCCCGTTCGTGGTAAGGTCCGGCCCTTAGGAAGCAACCCACACTGTGTGGGGCACTTTCCACTGTGCGTCCTTTCCCACTCCGAACAAAGGTTGCTCTGTTGACATCCTTCATATATACGCACAGCTATCTGGAGGATTGTCTCTAGACGGATTCTCCCGCACAAGCCCGATGCACAGCAAATACGTCTTTTCCACTGGTGCGTGTCCGCGTGAGCAAGGTGATGTCACGTGCTCGTGGGTCCCCCGAGACGACGTCCTTCTCACGACGAGACCTTTTCCACTGCAGGTCAAACTGTGTGCGCGAAGGTCCGCTCATGGTCGTGGCGGAGGAGCATTTCTACCGGAGTGTTGCATGGAGGGGGTTTCCACTTTGCGTGGATCCGAGTTCTGCAGACACTGCAGTGCAGGCATGTATCCTTGTCAGTCGGCGTCATGGTTCGGAAGGTGGAAATATCTGCAGGCGTTACAGCAGCTTATGTTTTATTAGCTGGAAACAAACTTCTAGAGCAAAAAAAGGATAGGGTGGAAATCTTCGAAAACTTAATCCGCTGTATCTACGTTCAGAAAAGTTTATGTAGGTAGTAACTGCACAGTAGGGTATTGCTATATGCTCACTCCACTGAAATGACATGTTATAAAAGAAACTACTGTTATGAATCATTGGAATTCACAACTGTGGCCCAGTCGCCGCAGTTCCTGGGACACGACTTGACCTACCCGACCCGCCTTTCTATCTAATTTCAAAGAATTAGGACAGGAAGGGTTAACTGAACCATGTCGGCAAAAAAATTGTGTATTATGTTGACAATTCATCCGTAAACAATGTTCACACACACTTTTTGGAAAGGAGGGAAAGTACTACCACCACTAATTCCTTAAAATTCTATTTAATAAATTTTACTTTTAATTATTTTATTTTTAAGATTTTTTCCCCCACATGGATTGGAGAAATCACAAATTCTCCATTTAGATGCACTTCCAGAATCATAAAATGCACCTTCAAACTCTAATTCCATCACCTTGGGCATTGAATTTAAAACTCTTATCATGAAACACTGTAAAACTCTGCTTGAATCATACTCAACTTGCCTTAACCTTGCAGGATTAACATACTTAAATTTTAAAGAATTAAAACTAACATAAAAATAAATTAAAACACCGAACTTTACATGGATCACAAAAAAAAAAATCTTGATTGTGCTAACACCAAAAATACTTTACTCCTTCACATTAGGGAGTTTAAGTAAAAAAAAAAAAAATTTGGATTTCTGCTATGTCTGGAGTTTACTATTTCACACATTGAGGAGGACCACCATACTTAAAATGGTCCCTTTGAATTATGTCTCAAACTTTTACAAACTTTGGTAAAACGAAACCTTTTTTATTTCCATTTTCTGGGGTGCTCGTGCAAACCCACTCTGCTTCTAACCGAGGGATAAATTAAAAATAACAAAACACAATTTAAATTATTCTCCTCACTTTCCTCACCTCGCAGGGTGATTACAATAAAATTTTCGTTTAAACACACTCGTGCAAAATATAAATGTTCCACTGAGGTACTGGTCTCATGGCAAATTCCATTCTTTTGTTACTCTTTCCCGCCCTTGAACACCCAAGAACACACACATTTAATTTCCCATAAAAATGTTCAATACACTGACATTCGTCAATATCTAGATTCCTCAGGCTGGGATTCTCTCCCCACCGAACACTTGTGTGGTGTCTTGCTCAGGAACCTTCTCTCAAGACACACTCTCCACACGACCAAAGAAGACAGGGGATAGTGTCCCCACCGACAATTTCGTGCAGGTTGCCCGCTTGGACCCAACACTACACCATTCACCCAGCCAAAGAGTGCAAGGTATATAGTCCCCACAGGCACTTTCGTGCAAGTTGCCCATTTCGGTACGAACTGCTCTCAAAGCACACCACACTTGTGAAAGAAAGAGAAGGGATACTCTCTCTACAACTGAGGTTCTCTCCTTCCACCCATACAATACCATGAATCCCACACAAACCATCAGTCACTCCGTTCGCTCTCCCTCCCCGATGTTCCAAATCCAGTTCGTTATTTTACAAAGTCTCTTCTCCACAATAATTATTCAAATTTTTCAGCTACACTGCTAACGTTCGCTCCTAAAGATCGCGACAAGAAAACCATCACTGAGTTCAATGCTGGTCTGGAAGTTAACTTCCAGCAAAACCCATATACTTTCGGGAAACACTCGGAGAACACTAACGTTAACCTCCAAGCGCCCTTCTTCAAAAAGGCTATTCAAATGCATAACCATTTAGCATGGCTAAACTCAAAAAGGCAACTTACCACACGGCCGACACAGGGGACCTAGAAGAAGTCAAAAGTTAATATGCCAACACAAATAACAGTCTTTATTCTTACTCTTAGAGAAAAAAAAAAAACAAAATTCAACCTGAGGTCTGATACTCACCCCTCTCCCCTTCCTACACCCCCTTCTCGTCGTCCTCAAATATGGTTAAAACTATCTCCAGACCTCCTCCTGCTGGCCTGTGATTAACACCTCCCCAAAACTCTCTCCCAAACACTCCTTTCCCAGCGAGCTAGGATATATTCAGTTCCAAACTTGACAGATAAGCAGCACTGCTGTTATCATAGGCCGCCATATTAGTTTGAGTTTACCACCAGGAGCGCTGATGTCTCTTGATGCCGCCATCGACCGGTAGGTAGTGCACAAGTTCTCGCAATACCTGCCAGAGAGCGGGCGAGTCGCTCGCGCTCAAAGAGCCAATCTTGGCAACGCTATTAAATGTTATTATGAACTCGGAGATCAGCTGGAAGCTTAAGACCATTCTCTCGTATATGTAATGCATTAGTACGTATTAAACTTTGCTTTTGGATGGTTTTGAATTGGGGAACTCCAGTTACATTGCACGACACCTTTACTCTTGACCACGAGAGCTTATATCCCAATGGTAGTTTAAATTGTCGTATTAAAAAAAAAAGAATCACACAGACTAACTCGCACATTCAAGAGTCGAAATAAAATAATAAATCGTAATGCTATAAATAAACTTAAGAATTTATATTCGTATATGTATATTAATTTTTAAAACTTTCAAACATGCATGTATAACGCGATATATTCACGAACTGTTATTTTTAAGGAGATTTAGTAGAGATTCACGAAAGCCAAATATTTAAAATGTAAGTAAAAAAAAGTTGTCAATTAAACATTTTTTTTTTTTTACAAAACAATCATAACCGAGCGACACATCAAAATGTTCGTATTTATTACACACTTAGATAGACATAATACCCAGTATGCAACATAATAGTAAGGTCATTTACCCCCTAACCCCTTTCTGACTAAAGTTTAATTTGAGTTAAACCCTTTTATAAGCATACTTCTTTATAATTTCCGAACACTTAATGATGCAGTCATCAAATTTATAACTCTCACGTGCATCAAGCCCAACAACAAAGAAGCCTTAAAAGGTCAAATGCAACTAAAAACCTTTTGTAAGCTACTTAAGCATAAACTTATCAAATGCATACTCATCAGACATATTTACCCATGTGATGTTTATTTTATTTTCGATTTAAACAGATTTTATTTAGGAATTGGATACCTGCTTATATCAAGTAATGTAATGTTAGTTTTGGATTATCAAGTTAAGAGTCTAGGTAATTTCTGCAAATGTCCGTTAGGATGAGCAGTTGAAGGTGCTAGATTTAAGACCTGCTTCACTGTATGGGAGCATTGGTTAGTTCCAAACCTGTTAAATAATTTTGAATGGTATATATTAAGATGGTGTAATTATTGACGCTTTCTCTGACCGAGTTTGAGTGATACACAACAATTTTTCTGTTTTGAAAACAGTATATAATCGTGTTTTGTGTATGAATGTTTTCACTTCTTCGACAGTTGTGATGGAATTTAGATGGTTATGAGTGGAATCCTATAGTGATATTGTACATTTTTCTAATAAGAATATGATAACAGTGGTTGAAGACTTACCATCTGTAACACCTTCAGCAATGGGTTAGGAGTCTCTAGAAGCAATACAGAAACAATATTGTTATTGTGGCAAATACCTTTAATATAAGTTGTCATGTCTGTTGACATGAATGTATTTATAGTTTGTCCAGTTTAGCATACTAGTCTTTCCACTGTGATAAGTGTGATACGGTGTTTACTCGTAGTGATATCCTATATAAACATAAGAAGTGTAAAGGTAATGATTGTCGACCATCGGGAAGTGAATGCAAGTATTGCAATAAGATATTTGCGATTACGTTTAGCGCTAGAGAACATGAAGATAACTGTCAGTTTGTAATTAGTTATAAGACCTATACGTGTGTTAACTGTAATGTTGTAAATGTAATAGGGAAACCTAGCGTGGTTACTGCAGGAAATGTTGGATCAATTTAGAGTAGAGCATATATACTTTGGTTGAAATGAGAATAATTGAGTGTAAGTATTACTACGTATTGTTTTATAATTGTGTGAAATAAAAATAAAGTTTATGAATGTAATATTTTTATTTAATTTATTCCTTCCAACTTTTAAGTGTTGCTATGAGCAAACGTTTATAAAAGTTGAGAGAATGATAACAAGGACTTCAATATAAAAATGTATGGCTAGTTGAATGTTTATATAGACATTCATTCTACAGATATGTATAAATTTTTGGGAATAGGTGAAACATTTTTCTTGTATGCATTGATAGAGGGGGCTTATAAACCCTTGTATTGGTAAATATTATTTTATATTGTTTGAAAGATTGTTAATGATTGGTAAAAATTGATGGCAAGTTTGGTGTGCGTGCGTGCGTTTGTGGATTAATGATAAGTTCTCCGTTTCTGTAAATGAAGCTTTGACAACAGGATATGTAAAATGAAAGAAATTATAATAAATATAAGTCTGAACAAATAACTGAGGGTTATCAAACAATTACAATGCAATGTGAACTTTAAATTTTAAATTTATAAGTGAATATTGTGTAGGAGATGAGGTGAGTGTAACATAAGTATTTATTATAGAAAATGTGCTCTACTAAGTGGAATATCGTGTGTGTGTGTGTGTGTGTGTGTGTTGGAATATATCTATGTACGTTTTGTTGAATTGTGTTAGCTTGTTAGAAGTGTTCTTTGGAGTATAAGGAACGATTTTGAGGAGTGAGGAATGATATGTATAGTAGTAATTTCATACACGATGGCGTGAATTTTGAAGGAAAAAAAAACTTTTATAAAGCCATGCTTTAATTGCATATATATGTAATGCAGTTTGTGGTTGCGTGTCCTTCCTAGATAAAGCACTCACTTGCATCTTTTCCGCGAGTCCGTTGTTCTCCTACATGAGACGACGTTTGACTGATGGAGACCTGTGCGAGTGTGTATATGTTGTTCTTTGTTGTCGATGAGCTGTGATAGATTGGTGTAGAGATATGCTGTATGGGAGTTGAATTATAGATTGAGAAAGTTAATGGAAAGGCATATTGTTTAAGTGTTTTATGTGTAGTGTGTTGCAAACTGTCGTGTATATAACATATGCATAATATCACACACATCTTAGTCGTGTTTATTTTCATTCTAAGTATACATATTACTATAATCATTTTAGTTTATATGTATGTATATATATAATACACACACACTTTTACTAAAAAGTGAGTTTGACTTGCAATGAAGAAAGGAGTATGTTCTCAAACCTATAGTTCCAGCCCTTTCTTATTTTTTTCCAACGGTCAATGGGTATTTGGTTGCAACTCGTTACATCAATTCTACTTGCAGTTGGATATTCATTACGTTAATCCTTTGGTTAATTTACTTGATACTATATTAAAATAAACATCTATTTACCCTGTATGGTTCTTGAATCACTATGTATATACTACTTATATCTAAAAATTCTCACGAAATATGTATTTTTGTTATGCGAATATACGTAATTTACCCGTGATGATTGATAATGTGTGTGTGTGTGTGTGTTTGGCGAGGGGGTGGGGGATGGGAAGGGGGGTGGGGGGTCAACTCTCCCAGTCTAAGCCTTACATAACGTAACAGATACAATTTTTTAGAGCTTCTCATTATGTTAAGCTGTATAGATAGCAATTAAACATGGTGTTTTTCGGGAGGTTGCGATAATTTATTAGCCTTTCAGAAACATTCTTCCTAGAATAATTAAAAATACTAAAATGTTGTTGGTTATAATAGGGTATGTAAGGTAATGCATCGACTTTCACTATGTAAAATTGATGTTTGTTGCGAAATGAGTAGTTAGCATTTTTGTTACATTATATTAAAATAGCATGTCTTAAGGCAGATAAAATGAACGATAATTTTAAAGGATTATTTAATATGAGTGGGTTTAAACTAATATCGCGTAAAGTAATTCATGTATGCGTGTTTACCTCTTTGGAAATTGAAATAAAAAAGTTGTTTAACTATAGATGCCTGCATTTAGGTTGAAGTATTGACTAAATCAGTCTGTATGGACGATTTTAATGCTTTTCGCAGTAAATAAATATAGTTACATGTAAACAAAATTTAAGCTGCTTGTGAGATAAAAGGTTTAATTGTGTAAATACTTGTTACGCAGATAAGTGCCAAGTATCCTAGAAGGATTGAATAAAGTGTTAAAAAGAGCCCCTAAATAATAATAATTATTAGTATAACAATACTGATTGCAAAATTTGCAACAAATGAAATGTTACATGACAGTTGAAGTATGGCTGTTTTTCCTGAGATGATATATTACTTTGGTGAATGTTTAGTTGTTAATTATTCATGTGTGTATGTGTATCCCTAGTAAATAGTCATTGCATGTCTGCAAGTATGGATTTTCACTATTATGTTAATTAAACATATAACTGCATTCCCTCCACCATTCTCAACCTTCAACAGTTGACATCGAACATGTAATACATTAGTTGAGCAGTATACACTGATCAGGTATTATGATAAGAAATCGAGCATATATGAATTGTTAAGATTAAATTTCACAGGAATTTTTTATAACTATTAAGTGAGTCGATTGGGGATCGATCTCGGTAATCCAAAACTAGCAGTACATTAATTACTATAAGCAGGAATACAAAGAAAGCTTAAATTTTTAAGTTCGGATATAAAATAGTATTAGGTTTCCTGACCTAGACTCTTACTTGATAATCTATAACTAACATTACACTACTTGATCTTACCAGGTATCCAACTCGCAAATAAAATCAGTTTAATTCGAAAATAAAATAAATATTACATGGGTAAATATGTCTGAGTATGCATTTGATAAGTTTATGCTTAAGTAGCTTACAAAAGGTTTTAAGTTGCTTTTGACCTTTTAGTCTTTGTTGTTGGGCTTGGTGCGCGTGTGTGTTATGAATTTGATTACTGTATCATTAAGTGTTCGGAAATTGTAATGATAGTATGCTTATAAAAGGGCCTAACTAAAATTAAACTTTTGTCAAAGTGTTTAGGGGGTAAATGACCTTACTATTGTGTTGCATGCCGAGTATTATGTCTATGTAAGTGTCTAATAAATACGAATAATTTTATATGTCATTAGGTTATGATTGATTTGTAAAAAAATTAATTAATTTTTAATCGCCAACTTTTTTTTATTTACATCTTGAATATTTGGCTTTTGTGAGTCTCTAAACTAAATCTCATTAAAAATAAGTTAGTGAATATATTGCTTCATACGTGTATGTTTGAAATTTTAAAATTTAATATACATATATTAATTCCTACGTGTATGTTTGAAAGGTCAAGGTAAAAAAAAAAAAAAAAAGTGGGGTTTAAACCCGCCCGCACCACTTTCAAGTTAGCTTATAACAATCTATATATTGAAAGTTTCTAAAAAATCTGTTCGCGCAAATAATCCGTATAACATAAAACACAATTTCTGCCTACGCTTTTATTTGGAGAAAATTTACATTTTTAGTTATAAATTATAATCCTAGGATTCTCTTTCCCCACATCTGCTCGTATATAATAAAGGGCTATAACATGCGAAAACCTTTTGTTTTAACAACACTCGTATGCACGTTCGCATTAAGTCTCAAGTAATGTAATTAAATTATTGTTCAAAACGATATATTCGGATTTCGTTACTTGTAGTAAACACGATTCCGGGGTATCGTAGCCAAATTCCTTTGTACATGTTCACAACAGGCGAAAATAAGTTGCCATATTAAAGAAAATTTTGCTTTTCTGGAAAGAGTATGGTTAGCCTACAGCAGTGGCAGGTAGATGCATCGATTACCATGGTCTGAAGTCCCGTTGGGGGGAAGCCCGGCCCTTCTTGGTAGCAACCCACAATTTGCGTAAACTATTTCCACTGTGCGTCCTTTCCCACTCCGAACAAAGGTTTCTCCGTCCGCATATTTTATGTATACGTAAAATTACCTGTTAAGGTTCGCCTCTAGACGGATCCTCCCCCACAAGCTCGACGCACAGTAAATGCTGCTGTTTCACAGCCCGCTGTCCAGCACGCATCATACCCGTGACGTCAGAATTCACGTGGTCGGTGCAAAGGCCCGTTTATTGCGCGACGACTGAAACACACTAGTCAGTTGAGCATCTTCCGCGTAGGGGCGATGAGGTGCTGGGTTTGAGTGTTTGTGTCGCCTGTATTGCACCTCCACTTCTTGATCTTGTACGTGCAAAACAACTTCAGCCACATACGAGCCTTAATTAAGTTCTGCTAACGAGATTTAATAGTTTAAAACACCCATTCTCGGCCGGCCGTTTAACTTAAAACTATTGTACTTATAATTCATTAAATGCAAACATTGTTATTTTGGAGGTTATGGTTAACAAATTCAGAATGTGCCGCATAACGAGTATCGCACTGTAAAATATCTGTATAAAAGTAACATACTCCTTGATCCTTGATAAAATTTGACTTCTAAATCCCAATATACATTTACATTTTATGACAAAATAATTTGAAGGGAGATTTAATGGATGCTTAAAAGGTGGGATTGTTGTGATGACCGTGACGATGTATGTTTTGTTACTTATTTTAGTATTTTGATAAGGTCTGAACTTAGTTGTCGAAACAGCATTACAAAATGTCGCTAGTACTTTGGCTAACATTGCGTGTTGAACGTCCTTATAGAGTCTGCCTAGCTGGCGTCCAACCGTGTTAAAACACAATTCAGGCGAGGCCTACTGAGTGCTGTTATGACATCACGCTCATTAGGAACACAATTTTAGAGAAGTTGAACATAGTCACAAACAGCTTTTCAAAGCTGCATGGCTCAGAAAATGCGGGTCAGGTACATTATAAAATACTAAGAGGGCTCTGCATGCAACCTTGCTACAGTTGCCACAAGTAAACTGCTAGGATCACCGCTTAGTCCCATACGTACACGCAGCATGACAAGAAAGAACTCTGCGCTCTAGTTCAGAGCCTTGCGCTTAGTGGCGTTGGCGCACTTGATTTGCGTGTTGGAGTTGCCTTTATCGCTCCTGCGCCTTCTGCCTCAAACGAGTAAGATAGCGCTGCAGGGAGACGGGTAACTTAGTGACAGCTGTGCCTGTGTGTTTCTACTTCAGTAACACGCACACTGCGTGTTCAGCATGGCTAGCTACCATTACCTCGTACGAGTGAAGAGATTGGGTGGCTCTTCATAGCGATGTTTTGAGAGCAGATGAGGGTGAGTGAGACGAGTATGGAGCGGCGGGAGAATGGGAGATTCCAGAGATAACTCTCCCAACCAGCAGCATCGCCCGGCACGATTCCCACATGCGAAATTCTGGGAGTGACCCGGCCGAGGGTTAGTTCCGGTTCGTCTTTTTGGAAGGCGAGCAGACTAACCGCTCAGCCGTGGTCCTACCTCGTACCAGTTTGGGAAAGTGGAAACTCGTATTCCTTACTGTTTCTTACGGTACGGTCTCCTGATACATTAGCAATCGTATCATCTTTATTACTCGTTTTTACATTGCAGGTAAATCAGACCAGATGTATTTCTGAAGTTCCTTATGGCACCGAATAAACGTGGTTCCCATTTTGTCTATGCTGTATTATGTGCAGGGATGTAACCAGTGTTCATAGTGTTGATGTAAGGTACAGTGATGTTAGGTCCAGGGTCCATACACTGTAACGTTTTGCTGTCCTTACTATAAAACGTTAATGTGGTCTATTTGCGGTTTCTCCAAAAGTTTTGAATTAAAGAAACCTTTTAAAAAATCACCCAAATATGACTTGCTTAGCTGTTAACTAAATACGTCTAATATCACAACCATTTTATACTTTCCTTAAAATAAAAATACCATTTTTGGTTCTTTTGGCCTTCTACTTCGATTTAATCCATAAATTATATTTAATATATCATATGAATCAGTGAGAAGATAGGCGTATTGTATTGGTAATGCCTAGTAAGAAAGTGTTTGGTGTAATTGTTATACTCGGTTAAGCTTTGTTTGCACGAGGCGGAGGAAGAGCCTGAAAGGGGAACTTCAGCCGGGCTTGAGAAAAGTTGCAAGTCTCCTACTTCAGTCTACTTCCGGACAATCTCGCGCTCCAACGGCACATCTGGAGCACGATTGTTAGGTGCACATTTCGCGTTGGTGCGAGCTGTTGGCGGTAACTTGCTGCATGTCAGGTTAGGTAGATAACATGACTTCAGTAGCTGCCCTGAGGGGTCCGCTCCATCTGCTATCCAAGTTTTCCTTTTCGAAACTATTAAACGTGCGTCCTATGTGCTAGTCTACGAAAAGAACGCACGCTTAAGACTATGCCTATATGTTACTTCTAAGATGTCACGCACTTGGAAACAATTTCGGAGCACTCTTGCATTGCTAAAAACGGCTTTTTCAAAGCGCCTTATCGCAAAATATACGCGGTATATACACAAAGTAATCGAGGTACATATATCGAACCTTCCTACAGACTTTCCACCAATAAAATGTCACTGCTGAAAGTCCCATAGGTCCACGCAGCACGACGAGAACACTCACTGCACGCCAATTCAGAGCCCTGCGCGTAGAGGCGATGGCGCACTTGTAGCGCGTGGTAGTCTCGCCCTTATTGCTCCCATGCTTCTATGCCTCAAACGTGGAAAAAACTGCTGGCAGGCATGCGAGTAAAGGTTGTTCACAATAAAGTGAGCAGTTTTGAAATAAACCCTAGGAAAAAGTCTGTCCCTGCCTGCATATATTTTAATGGGTGCACTGAGTGACATGCGTCCAGTAAAGTTGGTAACGAAGGATGGAAAGTAGTTCGTCGAATAAAACGTGTTAGGTAACCATTTGTGATGACTTAATTATTTCTTTCCGCTTTTTCTGCTTTTGTTATGCATAAAAGTGAAATAATTAGCAGATTTATAAAATGTTTACTTTTCTAATAATTTCAGTTTCACTTGACCGACGCACGAATAAAGCGACGAGGCCCATGGTAATGTTAATTTTACGTAAAGTGGAAGAATACAGTACGTATTACACTGTAAAAAATTGTGTAATTTTACACGAATGTACGTTGCAGCACAATCTCCACACATGTTCGTGTATTTTTACACGTACATGTGTGCGTGTACTTTTACTACGTCTCCCATGTATATTTAGAAATACAATGCCAGTGTAATTTTACTATATTTGTTATTATTTTTATTAATCATTATGTTCAATTACACGTACTCTGTATGCGTCATTTTACTTTTTTTGGGTACCAATATCAATCCACATAATGTAAATATACAAAAACTTTGTTAGTGTAATTTTATCATACCTGTAAGTTTCTTTTACTAATCATCACATGTACTCTGTACATGTTATTTACTGTACTTGCTACTAATTTTCTACCACGCATTGTAAATTAACACAATCATTGTTATGGTAATTTTACTACACCAGTCTGTTACTGTTTAATGTTCGTCATACCTAATTACATGCACACTGTAAGTGTAATGTTACCAGTTTGTAATTTTAACTTATTATGATGTTAAATAATATGCACTCCGTGCATGCAATGTGACAATGTAAATTATAGATTTCCTGCCACATGCTGCAAGTTTACAGAAACATCACAAGTGTTATTTCATTACAGTGTGTGTTTTTTCTCACTAACAAAAAAGTAAAAACGCAAATTCACTGCAATTGTAATTACAAAATTTCTGTAAATTAACAGATAAATAGTTATCTCCAAAATGTAGATAACTATCGACTTCGGATAGAGAATAGGTAGTTACCTACAAAAGCGAGCATACACAGAGTAAGATTTCCTTTTGAACACAAAATGAGTTCGAAGTAGTTCTACTCCCTACCGCTAGATCATATGTGTTTAGCAGATAATTGTAGTTATATTTAAATTCACAGGAGCATTAGTGTAAAGTTACAAATAGTGTATTCCTTTTAGGAAATTACACATAAAAATGTAACGTTACCGTAAATTTGTATGTGTAAATTTTCGCTCGTATACTTTCGAATTTGTAATTTTACACTCTTGTTACTGTCAATATACCAGTACACTAGGGTTTTTTTTTTTTTTTACTGTAAGACGGTACTACGTTTTGAGTTGAAATAGGAATACGTGCACTTTTACACTTTTGTGCAAGAGTTTTTATAAAACATTGGCATGGTTTTAATAACACACAGACTTGGGTTTTTAGTATCATGGATTAGTCCAGTTTTACACATACTTTCACATTTGTAATTTCACGCACTTTTTAATGTCAATATACCAGTACATATGTCTATTTTACAGAAAGATTGTACTACCTAGTGAGTGAAATAGAAAAATATGTACTTTTATACCGATGTACATTTTTCAATACAACATTGGCGTAGTTGTAAAAATACACATTTGGGTTTTAATACTTCACGTCCGTGGATTTTTACACGTACTTTAAAAGTTGTAAATGTACACCCCTCTTATTGTTAATATACTAATGTATTTGTGTTTTTTTATAATATCAATGCACTATGTTATGAATAAAGCTGTAGATTGGTGTAAGAATACACGTATTGCACTTTTTTTACAAATTACACACAGAAAATGTAAAATTACCACCAGGCTATACATGTATTTTTACACTTTTTACAGTGTAGTTGAACAGTGCAACGGCTCGGATAGTTGTATTGTGGGCAGTCTTATATTATAATTGTTGAATCATACTAGCAAATCGGTGATTATTCTTGCAACACCAACATATTACGTTATTTGGCTGTTCACGGTAAAGCGAGCACTTTTGAAAACCCTCTCATTTGGAATGGTCAGTAAAAATAGTTTAAAATAAACTTAGATGTTAACTTCGGAGTGCGGTTGGAATATGCACTTTGCGTTTATTACTTATATGAAAATAAAAAAAAATGATTAAAGTATAAAAATTGGCTGAAAAGAAATAAAACTAGGGCCTCAAACGTGCTCACTCTATCATGAACAGACTATAACAGTAGTACACTGTTAGTTTCGTGGTAGTAACGGGTGACTAGTAATTGAAAATGTTTCTGTACAGCTGTAGACACGAAGGAAAATGTCATTAAAACTATACAAAAAGACTACAATTTCAAGACTATGCTGTGTTGCGTTGAAAATCTCACAAATTCTAACCAACTCGTGTGTATAAATCAAAATTCACTAGTTTGTAAGATGTTACACTGTAGAACTAGCACAGTAGCATTGCCGTTGTATTTCAGAGAACGGAGCTTGACATGCTCCCGACATAAATTCCGCTCAACAACCGCCTGCTGCGGGCAAGTGGAGTCGACGTTGTTACCTCCTTGTTCGTGGATAACAGTCCGTGATGCACCGCACAGTTGCCTCCTTGTCCGTGGATAACAGTCCGTGATGCACCGCACAGTTACCTCCTTGTCCGTGGATAACAGTCCGTGATGCACCGCACAGTTACCTCCTTGTCCGTGGATAACAGTCCGTGATGCACCGCACAGTTACCTCCTTGTCCGTGGATAACAGTCCGTGATGCACCGCACAGGGGTTCGAAATGTAGTTTTCCGCGCAAAAAATCAGAAAATCCTTGAAATATATTTAACAAGACATAAAAAACATAGATTATATAAGTCTAATTCAGTGCCAGGAAGTAACACTTTACTATGCTATAATGAAATTATATTAAGATAATGTTTCACAGCTTGTTAAACTGCACGATCCTTCAGTTAAATAAAATTTTGTAAAATGAAATGGTTGGCAGTCGAAAAATGCTAGAAAAAATTATATTTTAAAATTACACAAATGAACTTTCAAGTATTTTCAAAATCATCGAAGTTTAGGAAGGTTAAAAGATGTTAACCAAATTAGTGGCTGTCTCGGTGGAAAAAAAAATGGACATTGAAATTATTATTTTAATAAATTTATACTTACAAACTATCAATTTTAAACATTTTCTAAAAAGGAATTAATATTGAACTTTTTTTAACTCTCGTAACGTGACTTGTTTACGATACAATAGTTAGCATACACTTGTGCGCAAGTTTATTTCAATCATGTAAATGTTATTCCCAAATGGAATCATACACGTGCCAAATCACATAATTTTTGTAAAAGTGAAGTAAAAAATTTTGAAGTTATTAAATAATCATTGACAAGTAAAGACGGTTCACGGTAAATTGAGCAGTTTTGAAACCCCGCTAAAGATCTACTTGTATGCACAGTGTGCATTCTTCAACCATATGTGAAATCAATATTGTGGAGGACCGGATCACTTTATTTATGGGATGGTAAAGTGGAAATGTGAAATTATTGCAAAAGTGAATATTTTACAAATTTCCATTTTTTTCTTTTACTTTGATATGCAGTAAAAATGTAAAAGCAAAATTAATTCTAGTATTTAGAAATCTCTCCTTGACACTTTTACTGGGCGCTTGGCGGGTATTGAACCCAAAAAAATATACGCAGCTGAGGACAGGGACATTTTCCGAAGGTTCATTTGAAAAGTGCTTACTTCACGGTGAACATCCTTTACACAATAGTATACTGTTTACCGGTTACAAAACACTGTATATTCACCATGTAGCACGTTAAAAATAATAAACCACTGTGGTAAGTACCTTGTGGCGAGGTGGGGTGAAATAGATCAGAAGAGGTGAGTGTGAGCACATGAGAATGTTCTATAAATATCGTCAGATAAGGTACCTGACCTACACAAGTACAGAAAACTGGCTTGTGATCAGTGTCACCCTTGCCGATCAGTTTCACGCCACTTCAAGAGATTCAAGTTACAATGTTATGTGGAGGCAAGGTCTCGAAGGACCCCCCCCCCCCCCCCCCCGGAAAGTAGGCGAGCATGCATCCTGTGTACACATTTGAATAGGCTTTTCACGGTAAAATGAGCACTTTTGAAAGCCCTGCTTAAGATCTACTTGTATACACGTTATGTATTCTTCCGCCTTATGTAATGCTAAAATTGCCATGGGCCTCATCACTTTATTCATGTCTCTGTCAGATGAAACTGCGAAATTATTAGAAAAGTAAATATTTTACAAATGTGATAGTTTTTACACTCTGGTGCATTGAAAAACCAGAAAGATAAAAAAATAATTTAAGTTATCTATCACAAATGGACACCTAACACTTTAGATTCGATGTGAAGATATGGAACTACTTTCCATCCATCGTTACCAACTTTACTGGGCATATGTCACTCAGTGTGCCCATTGAAAGCAGCAGGCAGGGGCAGTGTCTCTTTTCTAAGGTTGATTTCAAAAGTGCTCACTTTATTGTGAACAGCCTTTAAACTTGCTGTGACTGCGGAGGCGGTGACAAGTGTGGACTTTTTTTTTTTTTCCCCCCGCGGGCTGGTGCTTGGCGCGCCTCCAACTCGATACTTTGCCCGCAGAGCACAAGGCAGCGACGTGCTCCAAGTGCGTACGTGCCACTGAAGCATGGCTGGCTTTCGGTACACCGTCCTTATGTTGTGCCATGCGATGTGGTCCGAGCGGCAGAACAGTCTGGAAGGTGCTCTCTTATCGCCTTATATCTGAACTGTAAAAACTATCCCTGTGGTTAGTTGCAAAGCGATGGACGGAGAAAGCAGGTATGCACTGATGACCACCTACAAACGAATGTGAAGTAACGTCGTCCTGGGAGTTCGATATACTGTTTTTAATAATAATGATAGTAGTAATACTAATAAGTTTTAATATTTTGTGACGAAGTTAAATGCAATGTCACAATGCAATGTTAAAGTGGCAAAGTGTACGAGACGTACACTTTGCCACTTTAAATAAAATTAAACGTAACACTTATTTTTATGAAAAACCAAACGTGCAGTCTACCGCAAAATTATAAAGTAGCTAATATGAAAGATATAAAATGCAATATACATAAAAATAAAAAGCTGAAGAATAAAATTTCACAATTTCCTTGCCCTTTTGATGTGCAAGTTATATTGCATGTTTCAATATTGCATGTCAATACTCCGGGAGAACATTTCTCACATCTGGAGGATGGTGTATGAACATAGGTCCGCAAAAGCTTCGTTTATTCGCTACAGCCCGTAATACATAACACACACTGTGTGGCTTGCGGGCTGGATCATGGAGCTGTGGAATGACATCGCAGCTGTAATTGGCAGCCCCATACCAGCCCCCGAGGAGCCCTGATTTGAATCCAGTAGACTTTTATTTGTGGGGACATTTGAAGGCACTAGTGTATGCAACCCCAGTGGACGATTTGTGGCGGGTTGCGAAACGGGAATTTTCCAGGGATTCGTCCGGATGTCCGTACAACGGTGGGTTGATGCATGTGTTCGTGCTGATGGAGGGTATTTTGAACATTTCTTTTAGTGCCGAAGATAAGCCTTCACACATGTGTAACTACTTCCTGTGCAGTTTCTACTGTTCTAGGAGCAGTGGCTTAGGGCCTGTATTACGATCTCTAGATAAATGTGTGGAATAGCTATTCCATAGATAAACTATTTTATGGTAACCTGTATGTATTATGAAAATTCCATTAGCTAAGTTATCCTTTTAGATAAGTAATCCAATGTTTTCGTTCGTTACTGTGTATGTTGGCAATAAACGTAACAGTATTTGTGGTATTATGGCTTATGTTCAGTTGTCGGTAATGAGTGCGAAATGTGGTTTGTATAGCAAAAGTGAATTAAATAGAAACTATGCACCTAATCCGGGCAAGCAACATATTTGTTCAAAATTATTACTGTCGCTGGTGATATCAATCCTCTCGCAGCGAGCTTAATCTCCGTACAATTTATCACAATGCACGAGACTCTGTTTCTTACCATTCAAGATTGAGGTTCGTGGCTGTGTTTCTTAATTATATTTTTTAATATTTTGAGAATGTAAGGTGGAAATATTTTATCTCACAAGTTTCAAGGAATTAGATTCCTCAAGATTGCGTTAAACCTAGTGCTAATATTTTATTTCAGATTTTTTTGTCATTACAAAATAATTTCCACAACTAAAAATAATAAAATTTCCAAAACTAATCTTCTCTGTCGTTATCGACATTCGCCGGGTTTACTTGCATGTTGCAGAACTACTCTACATAACTCACAATAGCAAAAAAAAAAAAAAAATCCACTCATATTTTATATTAACCTCCAAAACCAACATGTATATAAGCAAAACACCACCGTCTGATGTTTGACACGCCATTTTGAAGCTTATCTAAAGGTATAAATGCTTGTCTAGCACTGGAAGTCATGGATAGTTAAAACCCTTTATAACAGCTCTAGCAATACACTATTTTGCACGAGCTGATAGTTAACTTTTATCCTGATGTGTAACTAGAGGTCGTAATACAGGCGCTCAGTGAGAGGTGTCTTGTATCTTGCAAACGAAAGCTGCGATGGCATTCCATAGTAACATGATCCAGCCCGCGGGCCATACGCTGTAAGTTATGTATTACGGACTGTACCGACGAAACGAAGCGTTTGCGGACCTATGTTCATATAACTTATTTTCATCCTCCAGATGTGAGGAATGTTCTCCCGAAGTATTGACATGTAATATTCAGACATCCTGTTGATGTACATACATGCATATACATGTAGTTCCAGACACACCGTACCAGCCCTTTTTACTCGAAAACAGTGGGCCCAAGCTTTTTCGGGTAAAATACCCCGTACGCAAACCATAAAGGCCTAATTGAATGATGAACTTTACATTGCCCATAATATGCCGTAAACTAGGAAACAAAGGTAACATAAGAATTTCAAATAGGAAGAAAGTACAAAATTAGTATCGTTGAATAGGGCTCGTAAAACTGTGCCCCCGATACGATGCGATCAAAAATCTCCATAACGCTGACGAGATGATGTTCGTAAAAGTACATTTTTAAGATTGTTGGCCTAGTGAGGAAACAGTTTTGTTTACATTTCCAGTTTTAAATACACACACACACATGTGCAGTTTAGCAGTGCAAAAAATGCATGATTTTTAAAATTAGAAATAATATTTTTGTTTATATATTACAAAAGAACACATGCTTGTTTTCTGTCCACTCTAATAGGTGTTAGAAATGTTTTCCGCCCTGTTTTTAGCACATTCGTGCCCGTCTTCGTTCACTTTGGGTACCCTGAAGTATCTCTGCAGCTGGCAGCGGCCTGCATGCTACTCTAATTTGGTCTTTCATTTTATCTCGTAGTAGGACACTGTTGGTACAGTCTCTCTAATGCGTCCCCAAAACCTAATCAAGGGGCGTTAAGTCTGGCGACCGTGGTGGCCAAGTCGCTGCCCCCCCCCCCCTCTCCCAATCCATCGACCTGAAAAACTTAAGATTTAAAGTACCCCTGGACACCAAGGTAAAATGGGTTGGGCATCCATCTTGTTGCAGCCACATTAACAATCGTGTTGCTAGTATAACACCTAGCAACTCGATTAGTGCGTGTTGCAGAAATTCTGAACACAGCTCACCATTTAATTGTTCATCAAAACAATAAGGCCCAATAACTTGATCATGGGCGAGTCCACACCAGCTATATTTAGGCTCAACATGTTCTGGTTGTCTTGCTGATGCAACCAATGAGTTTTCTGCTGACCAATAGTGAGCATTGTGGATATTTAAATCGCTATTAGATTTGAAAGTAGCCTCGTCAGTCCACAGTAAGTTAGTCGAGAAGTCCAGACTTTGATTTAAAACCAGTTACAGGAGGAGATTCTTGTCTGGAAATAATCTTAGCTTAATGCCTGATGGACATGAATGTGGTAGGGATGTAAACCACCGTCGTGTAGGATTCTCCAGATGGCAATTCAGGTTCCCCCTCCCTCTCCCGGAATACCGCGTAATTCTTAGAGTAGAAAGACGTGAATCCAGATTTATTCCGGCAAGAATATCTGCACTTGTTTCGTCTCCAACGTCTTCTGACTTGATTGTTAAGACTCCGGGTCGGTTGCACCTGGCCGATATTGTGAATCCTCTTCTCTAATCGCTGAAAAACATGTTGTGACCGGCGTGGACGATCTTGATACCTCCCTGCATAAAAGTGCTGACTTGTCGGTAATTCCATACACATTCGCCGTCAAATGCCTCTTCGTTTGACTACGTCATTACTGCAGTAATAACATAACCACAGTGCACGTACCGTCAAAATGCCTCTTGTTCGACATGAGGAATGGCATAAATAGACAATTGCTGTACAGCGTCAACTGTTGTGCCAGACAGAGTAAAAAAATTAATATAGTTTAATATAGCTCGCTAAACTGAACATCTTACTATATGAAGTTGACTTAGTTTCCTCCAGTTTCCAGCACATTTGCACTCTTTGTACGGCACCATTAAATTCGTCCTTATAGGTTTGCTTAAAACACATTTTACCCGAAAAGTCTTGGACGCACCGTTTGCGAGAAAAACTGATGGTACGGTAGGTCTGGGACTGTGTACGCGTGTGTATATACACACGCGTACACATCCCCCCCCCCCACAAACACACACATTTATACAAGACCTATACTTCTCATACATATAATTGTACTATTTGTAAAAATAAACTAAAAGATAACTTCAATTAGCAAAAATGTTGACACTGCAGTTTAGTTTAAAGATTTACGAAGAAAAGAAAATAACAGCAAATAAATACTGTATTTAAACACGGGAATAAAGGCAACAAATTGATTAAAATAAACATTCTAGGTCATAGAGCAAGCCCAAATTACCCAATAAGACATTTAGTAACGCTCACTACTCAGGGACAAGTTGTAAAAACTGTACAGGTTTCCAGGAAAATATAATCTTATAAAAATCTTATCCAAATTACCCTCCCCCCAGATGTATAGATAAATTTAAGTTATGTATACTACATTCTCCACTGCAACTAGTTAATTTTATAACTAATTCGATAAGGGATAAAACACAGTGCAAGTAATGTGCTTTAATTTATGTAAACTACCAAATCGCATCAAAGCAGAGCTTGCAAGCAGTGTCACGCTCTTTGACAGAATCGCCCATTTCGGTAATCGTTCTTGAGAAGTTTTGAATTGCAAATAGTTTGTTTTTAATTCGTTTAAGCTTGTTGGACCTTCTTTCAAATTTAGCTGTTGAAACTGGAATGTTCGGCAACAGTTAAATGCTCACTATTTTCGTGAGGGGGGGGGGGGGCACGGTGGCTGAGCGGTTTGGCTGCTCGTCTCCCACCAAGGCGATACGGGCTGAGTCCCCGGCCGGGTCACTCAGGATTTTAGCATGTGGGAATCGTGCCGGACGATGCCGTTGGTCGGCGGGTTTTCTCGGGGATCTCCCGTTTCCTCCGCCCTTTCATTCCGGCGCTCCTCCATACTCCAGTCGTCCTCATTGGCTCTCAAAACCTCGATGTTACGAGCGGTCTAAATCTCTGCTCACTCTTTCTGAAAGATTCTTTCCAATCACTTGAGCAATGTCAATTGGTTACCAAGTAAGTAAAAGTTCAGCAGTCAACTTTTATCAATGTAAAGATCTCAGAAAACAGGCGGCTTTCAAAGATCTGGTGAAATGTATAATCTGTTAATATGGATTCTGAAGGCTATTGTTTAATCAATCGGCTGGTACATGATTGAGAAGGTATACTAGCTTGTATAGTCGTTAAATCTTTCAAAAATGCTTGCTTTGTGATATCCTGTCCTGTCAAACATTATTTATACATATTAATTTTAAAACCTTGTTAAGAGTAATTAATCTTTGGTTGATTCATCTGTAAATGTTCCTTCTTTCTCGCTTTTCGGAGCATTGCACAGGTACCCTCAATTTTTAAGCTTTCTGGCCTTATCCATGAAGTGCGTCATTTTTCCAATTGTCCGTAAATTTTTAGCTGCGGTCAAAGTGTCACAATCTATCTGAAAGATTGCTCATCAGTGAGATTTTTTTTCTCCAAATTGCAAGCACCGTGGTGCAGTCGGTTGGTGCGCCGCCGATCTGGGGTGCAGGAGGCTCTGAGTTCGAATCCCGGGTAAGGACTGAGTGCTAATATAAGTTAGGTTATAAGTTAGTCTGTATGCCGTCCCCTGCTAAGCTTCCAAGAATAAAACCGGGGGACGTTAAAAAGCCTTTTACAATAAAATACAAATTGCAAGCAGTAAAATTACCTCCAATTTTGACTGTTAACTCCGAAGACCATTGCAGTCATTCTAATTTTTATCTTTAGTTTTTTTTTCTGAATGTTAACAACTCGCACGATTCTTGGCAAGCCTATTTGGGAAGTGCGAAATGGAGCCCCAACCATCAGGCAGACCCTCTCACTGTTCCGTCGCCGGGTGGCCGGAATGACTGATGACTGACGGCTGACCTGGCTGGCGTCACAGCCCCTTCTCCTCGCCCCTGCTGTAGGAGATATGCGTTCTCTACAGCGTATTTATGCTCAACTTTCGACTGGATGTGCAATTTCGTTACGAGGCTTCACTCTTTCAGCAGTGCTTGGGTTTTAACGACACTTCTACCTCAACTCTTCCCTTACTTCCCGCATGTTCAGGAAGGCAAAGTGATGAAGCGAAATCGCGTCTCGATGCGAGATTTAGTATCTGAGAGCACACTTCAGGTTTTATGTTATACTTGCGGGCACAGTTGCAACGTTCGCACCTCTCTAGCAGCGCAGACTTACCCCTGCAGCTAGCCTCCAAGACGTATTTAAGCGCGCTTCAGCTGAAAGCAGCGTGGCCAAAGAAAATTTCGTAGCTAAATAAGTGCGTGTTTATTTTCCTTATAAAGTATAAAGTGCAAAGTTTGTTGTTAAAACATAATGATCGTTTAGACAATGTAGAATTCATATGCGAGTTTTTTTTTGTTTGGCTGTACTGTGCATAAAGATTTTCTGCTTATGTATTGTGTACTTTGGATGGGTAATGTTTCCTATCACAACGACTTTCACTGCTTCAGGGCTGTCGCTGTCAAGAGTTGTGACCATATACTAAAGTGAGGTAAACATATTATTCGTCTTCTGCCTATAGGTGTACTAAACATCGACCTACCCCAAACAACAGTCATATGGTCAACAGTGATAAACGTGTTTGATTATAAATTAATTTTCAAAAGAAACAGTTTTATATGAATAAAATACTTAAAATGAATTGAGTTTGATTAAATTGCATTAGAAGTCGGGTAGAGCAAGTATACAAACATTTCAAAGCACTCGTTTACTAGAACAGTGTCTTGACATCCAATCCAATCCACGCAGCCAGCGAGATCGCTCTACCAATTATTCACTCCGGTTGTGATAGAAGACTCTGTCACAGCGACCGCTTTCTGCGACCAGTGCCAGAGATGATCGATTTCCACTTACCGCGTAGATTGTCGCTGTCGCTCTCACGGCCACAATGCCGTGCCACAGGCACTGAAAAAGATAAGTTACGTCCAGTCGGCCAGGCTCATAAGTGAAGACTTTCGTATTAAATCTCGCAGTCACATTTGTAGTTGTAAGAACTGCACTGCAGTATTTATTAAAACTATCGCGGTGCTTATGTTATACAGATTTATTTATAAAATAGTGTTCATCAATGTTTCAAATCTCAAGTGCCTCCGGTTCGGTAGCGATTCTCAAAATATTAAATCGGAAAAATACTTAGTCGTCTCGTACAGATAAATAGCGAACATATCTTCAAATATGATGTAATTGAAATAAAACTTCAAATATATTTCATACCAAACAAATGAAATTTATTACACATTATGTTGACTGTGAAATAATGTTTACTGTGTCTGGTGTAATTCAAATAACTTAACATAGAATAAAATTTGGGGAAAAAAAACCTAATCTAAAATTGAAAGAATTAAGACAATTTTACTTAATGTATAAAAGTTTTTTTTATTAAATTCATATTAAATATGTTAGTTTACATCTTGTAAGTCTGTCCGTAGTGCAGACTATCAACTAACAAAAGACTGAGGATATTTTTACATTATTCAGAGATCAAATCCCTCATTATGGTGGTTATTTGTTTACTTGGTAATTATTATTTAAACAATTATTTTGTACTGAGTTCTATTCAAATAATGCATAAAAATTTAAGTTCTAAAAGTTATCCAAACTATTCAATATCGTGGGTTTTCAAATCTGTGCATCGGAGGTAAAGGGTACTTCGTCAGAAATATGTAACTTTACAAGAATTCTATTTATTTAGATACCATGATGGCACATAGTGTCCTTTTCTACTGACTAAATCACTTATTATTCCATGTAGGAGTGAGTGCTTTTCATACCGGAAAAGAACGCGAAAAATGTAATAAGAGACTGTTAAAACCTCTCTCGTGTAAATGATAGGGTAAACATGGGAGAGATGCCAGTCAGTCTAGTTCACAGGATTTCTGCCATGCACGTGGTCTGGATACCAGTACGTGTTCCTTCAAGTTGGAACCGAACGAGCCAAGCGAAATTACGTACAAGTTTTGTGTTTGTTAGTTTCTCACCAAAAAAGGTAAGTTCAAAGTTTACGTTTATTGTGTTATTATATTGTGTGTATACTGGACCTATGTATCATACGCGAGAAACTTAAATCCTGCCTTTTTGTGAATGTGATGTGAAACTACGTTCATTGCAGTGAAGGTAACTTCTGTCGCAGCCATGTTGCTCTAAAAGCATACCGTAAATTCACGTGGGCATCTATCCCACACAACAGGACAGATGCCCCAGAGGCCATGTGGAGAGACGTCCCGAAAAATAAACTAAGCTGTTATGTAATTTACACCTAATAGGAAGATTCTCATGGCGCTGTTTGTATCGAGTAAACTTTTAAGTTATGGAGACGTATTAAAAATTATAAACGGTATTTAATAAACATTTTAATATAGGCGTAGGCTGGGTAATTTTGTTAGTGTTGTGTTTTCATTAGAACGAGTAGATAATGTGTTAGAGTTGAAAACATTTGCACGTAGGTCGATACGTCATGATCTATTAATTAATAAATCTGTTGCAAATCTGACCCTGTTACCTGCACAGTGTAGTGCGTTAGGCCCTATAAAATAACACTTGCAAATACAAAGCATATTGGAGTAATTGTTAATAGATGCACGTAACATATTTCAGCACACAAAATAACTCGATAGGATGCAAGAAGAGTTGGAATAATGATTACGATTGTGGGGTGTTAATGTAGAGGTCGTGGGTTCGAATCTCGTTGCTGGCAAACTTCTTTTAAATAATATAAAATTGTATTTAATCTTTTCTTTACATAATAAAGTACCTTCAAGATGCAAAAGTAGAAAATACTCCTATTTGTACACTCTTAATTCGAATCGACGGGAAACCACTGATTCGCAGTGAAATTAAACTACTATAATCAGTGAAAATGGCTCCAATTAGAATCAGTGGAAAACCACTTATTGTTTCAGTGAAAAATTTCACTGGTTGAATTAGTGACGTGAAACAATTTCACTGATTGAAGAAATGACTGCTGACTGCAGTGGCGAATGAAATATTGCTTTTATTGAATGCAGGCAAATAATTACATGAAACAAACATATTTACGACAGTTTACGGTAAATTGCACAATATAAATAGTAATGTAAAAAAAGATCCTGGACAGTTAGTGATGATTTGGAACTGTGTTTCTTCAGAAAGTCTCATGCCTAAAGATCCTGCGCCAAAGGAAATTTGCGACATTGATGTTCGTAATATATGTTGGAAGACTTCCAGTTCACGAGGGGAAGGTGGACAGTACAGCTGTAATTAGTGTATTTGGCAATGCGTCTATGTTTACGCGTAAGATGATGATGGAAATCATTGATCAGATTTGGTTGTATCGGAAATTAGTTGGTACTGCTGGTGACATGCGTATCCTTGGTCATGTGGAGTTGCATTTCAATCCGCCAAAGGGGTCAAGGGGTCAACTCTGTTTCATCAGTTAAATTCACTGAAGTGACTGTTGTATCAGTCATACGTTTGACTGATTGAAACAGTGGAATTCTCGAGATTTAGAGTGTAAAGTTATGTATAAGGGGTCCACCTACACGAGTGCAGTAAAGCAAGCTGACGACAGGGCAGTCGACAAACTTCCTCGTTTACAAGCACTTACATTGTACTTTTATTGTTATGCATAAAATAAACAAATGATAAGCTTTTTCTGATTTTTATTGTTGCAGGTCAGCTTGTGAACGTGATGCCTAGAAAATACACAAGAAAATGCAATTGTGTGCATCAAAGGGGCCAATGGACCACAAATCTTCAGGAGGCCTTAAGATTAGATGCATGGGAAATTGGTGTCAACGAAGCGTCAAGACATTTACATTCCTTCACGCACTCTCAGGCAGCGAAGGCAAACTAGAATTTATTCGCATCTGCCACAAGGTCCTAAAGGCGTTCTTGGGATTTAAAATGAATAGGATAGTGAAACATGTGCAACGATTAGAAGCTGCAGGTTTTGCCACTAATCGCACCACCGTTCGTACTTTGGCTTTCCAGTTTGCCGAAAAATTAGATGTAAAACGCAACTTCTCAAAAGAAACTGAAATGACAGGTCGTCATTGGCTGTTATCATTTCTAGAAAGAAACCCCGAGTTAAGCATTAGACAAGCAGAAGGGCTTTCACTGACGAGTCAAGGCATGTCAAAGGAAGAAACCAAGGTTTTTTTTTGATACTTTAAAGACAGTTTATGTAGAACTTGACAAGCCACAGCAAATATTTAATATGGATGAATCTGGTGTGCAGCATAACAAGCCAGGAAGAGTCATCGCAACGAAGGGTGTGGAAGATGTACACGTCCTAACATCAAGCAAAAAAGGTGAGTGTAACAGTTATTGCATGCTGTAATGCTGAAGGCACATTTATTCCTCCAGTGTTAATAATGAAAGGTGTTAGGGAGAGAGAATTTTTCGTATGGACTACCACACTGTTCCAAAGTATTAATGAATGAGAAATCATCTTAAATGCAGAATAGTTTTTGAGATGGCTTAAAGAGCAGTTCGTTCCAAGGAAATGTCCTGGTAAAGCACTCCTGATTTTAGACGGACACCCGTCTCACGTAAACAGATTAGAATTACTCGAGTTTGCTGACGAAAATGTTTTAATTCTTTGCTTACAAAGCCACACCACACAGGCACTTCAACCTCTTGATCGCAGTTTTTTCGAACCTCTGAAAATATTCTTCAAACAAGAAACTTCATATTGGATGCTTCGCAACAAGAACACAAAAATCGCAAGACTTCAGGCAGAATGCTAGTTGGAAAGGCTTGGACGAGACGCATCAATTGATACTGCCACAGCTGGTTTTCGTGCTACAGGAATATATCCGTTGAATCCACATGCAGTGCCAGATCACTTTTTCAGTATTGCTGATATATCAAATCCTGATCATATGGATCATCTGGAGAAGTATTCTTTAGAACAAGGTGAGGTGTTAAACCCAGACACCCCAACAGTTTGTGGAAGAGACAAAGCCGTAAATGTGGTTGCAGGCACATTATTTGTGGGACCTACAGATAAGCTTAAGCCGAATAATGTGGATAGGCCTACAGAAGTGACATTTATGCCTCCCTGTTCATCGGTATTGCTACCTAGGACCAATGATTCGGCCACAACTTCAGTCACTGCAGGAAATTGAATTCAAATCTCTAGGCTTGGGGCATATTCACCAACTTCTGAATCTGCGATTTCTGACCAATTGCAGATTAACACTGTTGATCTGACCAAGCAAACACCAACGAAGCATTTGATGGAGTTGAATTCAATACCCAAAGTTCGAATGAGAATGCGAAAACAATCTGCAGCACTTATTTCAAGTGAAGAAAGAAATTGGAAATAAACAAACAAAGCAACAAAAATCAAGACAGGGAAGTCATCAAAGAAAAGGAGACCTCAAGAAGAAGACTATAAGATGAAGAAATTAGGATGCATGAATCAGATGAAGACGAAAACGAAATTTGTGTTGAGTGCTGCGAAGACTATTTCCAAACACAAGAGAAGGTAGACTGGATTCAGTGTTTCATGTAGCAAGTGGTTGCACGAAACTTGCACTATGCGGCCGAGAAGCAAAACGCCAAAAAATGAAGTATTGCAATAGAAAAATTTAAAACTTTTTATTTGGGCTTATGGTTAACCACACAATTCATTTAGTGGATTCAACATTGTTTTGTTATATACCGTGTATTTTTAGTACATTTTTCTTTGTGGGGCAGATCACCCATAGCAGGGGATAGATGGCCGAAATATGTATGTTTAAATTAATACTATTATTTTTATTTTATCATGTGTAACGTGTTACTGCATAGTTTTCCTTAAAGGTAATTTGAATGTGTTAAAAAATAAACCACCCCTGTTTAGGTATTCTGATTTTGTAAAGATTTTAATCCTTAAGTAGGGAATCTCCCATGTTTATTTCTGTGCATCGGAGATAACTGGCACTATAGGGTAATCTCCGGAGATGGTGCAGTTAATAAAATACGGAAAGGTGACAAGCTGTGACAGTCACTGCTATTTGTCGCAGCGTCTTCGGCGTCACTGTTGCTGGATGTCAGTTTCAGGAATTCTGTCACCACTCCCATCTCTATTAGCCATTCCCAGAATTCATTTGTATAAGAGTTTTTTTTAGCCTAAATAAGAAACTAGTTTTTTCTTCATACCAACGATCGGTTTACATTTTAAAAATACAAAATTTGCTAAGATCTAATGTTAAGTTTTCTCATTAATCTCGTTTAAAAATTACCATAAGAAACAAATGCATGTATTCATACATGTATTCGGAAACAGTTACAGCAGTGTCGGACATTAAGGACCTCGCGCACATGACCGAAAAAGAAGTGTTCAGTTATTCCAACACTAGGAAACAGTGCTGAGAGGTTAGTTCACTCAATGACAGTAGAATGAAATTTCTAATGATTCGTACTGAAAGTATGTTTGCTTACCTACCGTGTGTTTTTTAGCGTATTTGACACCGGAAACATTGATCTTAAAGGTTGTTCACGATAAAGTGAGCACTTTTGAAATCTACCTTTGAAAAAAGTCGCTGTCCCTATCTGCATGCATTTTAACGGGCGCCCAGTAAGGTTGGTAACGATAGATGGGGGAAGTAGTTCCGTATCTTAACGTCGTATAGAAAGTGGTAGGTAACCATTTCTGATAACTTGACACACGCACGAATAAAGTGATAAGAAAGCGGAATAATACATAACGTGCATTCAAATAGAGCTTTAGCACTTTTGAAAGCACTCCTTATTTCACCGTGAATAGCCTATAGCAGTGTTCACGAGTGTGAAAAACACACTTTCACTTATCACTTACTGCTAGTAACAGCTGTTGGATACCACGCCAACCCATATTTCCCATCATGGTTGGGTTTAAAGGTGGTGAATGTATGTTGCTGTCTGTTCTGTTTACATTTTCTTCCATAATGAGTAACCATTTTGCACATCAGTGTACATTTATACACAAACAATTGTAACATAATGCACAAGAGTAATAAATTCTTATAGGATAAATGGCCACGAAGTTTTAAAGTCGGTGGAAGCAGCATAAATTGTATACATGAATTAAATGTTGTATACAGAAGTAATCGAATGTCGCCTGCTAATCTAAATTAGTAGATGGGGAATTTGACGTGCGCTTGTGTAGGAACTGGGGCGAGGAAACTGCGTGGGAACATCACTTTAAAAGCAGTAATTCAGGCTCGAACCTTTGGCCTAATTATAAGCTCTTTCGAAATGGGTTGCGACTGTAAAATTCCAGTGACTTCTCGCCTTGAAAAGCCCGTGTGTTTGATGAATTTCGTCTTCGTGATTGTTGTTTACAAGAAAACTTAGATATATTTACGGCTGCAGTATAATTTTTGTTTTAATAAACACACGTGCATGTTTCGGCAGTACTATGTACAGAATATTAAACATTGTAAATATAGTAAAAAAATTTAGGTGCGAAAGTTACTTATGTCGATAATTTGCAACAGAAAAATTGTTTTATCTTGTATGTTGCATATCGAAGTTTCCGCTGAAATGCATTGCAATCCGCCAGTTGTATCACGTATTCCGCGCATTGCGGAGCGGACCTTGGCCTCGCTACCACACAGTGGCGTGTAGCGTTTTTTTTACAGGATAAGCAATTTATACAAACAAACGAAACTTCCAACTTTGCTTACCATCTACGTGTATTTACCATTTTATAATATCTAACATTAGTTATAAAAACGGAAACAAAATGAATGCAATAATTAAACGGAATATTATTTTGAGACATTACAAATTATAGGAACATTTCAGTTTTCCCAAACACACTCGTCCACTTGCCAAGGAAGAATGTAGGCCTGGAAGACGCAAACGTAACGACTGCTTACCCTGCCGAAGGAGCGCAGCCGAGCATGTGGCTTGTTATTGCTTGAGAGTTAGATTCATCGTTAGTCGCTCCCGTTTGTGGAAATAAATACTAGATAGCAGCACTATGCGTGTACAGTACGGGAGTTACGAAAACTGTTTCCCGAATCGGAAATGGGGAAACTCGGAATTAAATTTTGAAGTTACGGCGAAAACTATAGTCAAACATTTCCAATATATGTAGGGTAAGCATTGCTTACTTTGCGTCTATGGAATAACAGCCACTGCTACCGCATGATCACACACTCGCGCTGAAGTGCAAACAAGAGACTTGGCATCGCGTGCGACCGCGCTGAGTTACTCGCGTCTCGCGAGCAGACACTGGAAGATGTTCAAGAGACACTTGAAGGACCTGCACCGAGAGATATCTGTTCCAGCCAATAAAATACTTTATCTATATACGGCCAAATGCGTGTTTAGTAGCCCCAACAAAATATTTTGTTGTGTAAATAAAACTTAGTAACGAGAAGATTTATTTCTTTCGCCGAACAAAATTGCGCTTGAACAAACTAAACTTTGGAGTAGGACAAAAAAGTCAACAAAATGTTTAGTTGAATCACCTGGATATTTGCTTGGCCGCTCATTTGACTGCCTTCGTTCAAAAATACAGCTCGAGAGTAGGTTTTGCAATTTTTGTGACAACTAAGATAGTAAGTCTATAAATGCATTTATTGATGCTTAATTATGGCATAAAATTCTAATAAAACAAGTGCAACAGGAAATTAAAAAGTAAATGTGTAAAACTTGAATAACTTATTTACGTACGCTGTATATTTGTATTAAGGACATTTCTATTACATTAGTCGGATTAGCTGAGTTTGCTAGAGCGTAGCGCTCGGGAGCAAACGACCAGAGTTCGAATCTCTGCCAGTCTTTCACTTTTTAATAATAATCGAAACTGTAATGCACGGAGGGCCAAACAAATATTTAACTGCACCACCATATCGTACAATTGGGAGCCAACCAATAACAAAATAATTTGGTTTCAACAAAAATATTTTTATTTCTCGTATACGAAAAATTAATTTGGTTCCAAATAAACTTTTTCATTCAACAAAATTTATCAGTGTGCTTAAAACCTTATGTGAAATTACGCATATCTATTTTTACCTAATAACTCTTGCATTGATCAATATAGATAGGCACAGAATAACGATGCCGATAAAAAATGGGGGGAAAAAAATCTATTTGCAAACAAATTTTCGATATTTTTAAGGCCAGCTGTACTAACGTAACATATGCTACACTCTTCAGAAATTGTTCGCAGGTGCTAAACATTCGTATATTTGCAGACCGATATATGGTGGTGGTACCATATAATGTATAGGTTAAAAACTTCCATTGCAGTTTGGGAAGTTTAAGAGAACATTTTTTTACAGTGTACGAGTAGGAACAAACACAACCAGAACTAATAATAACCAAGAACTCGTAAAAATATTGACGACCATAAAATGAAATCCCATGAAAATTGAACGGTCCATGTAAAAGAAACTTCGAAACTGAACTTGCATAACGTCTGCGATCTATCGGACGAAAGTTTCAACAGCTAAGTAACTTCAAGGACTCACGCCAGAGGCGAGGTATTTGCAGACGCAGGGCCAGGTTATCTGTGGCGGTGATGCCAGCAGGTCAGTTCTCTTACACACCTTGTAAAAAAACATTGTTAAATGCAAATCTCCTAGCAAAGCCATACATATAAAAAAAAACACGACCTATATTCATACTCCAACTCGACCATTCAGCCGCCTCGTGGTTGTTACGGGGAAATATACGCCATCTAGAATTTTTAAATTTTCTGCCATAATCTTATATTGCCGAAAATTTCAGGCCTTTGAAAACCAAGTTGTAAAAATTGCTGCCCGAGCCGTTTTACGTTACGTTTCCACTGCGATTATTATTTTAAGCTGTAGCGGACAAATTATAATAGGATTTTTTTTTAATTTTTCGCTCGAGCTTAAATAGTGATCACAGTAAAAATATAAAATATAGAACGTCACGGGCAGCTACTTTTTACACGTGATAATTCCGAAAATTTTAGTACGCCTTTTTAAAGATTACGGCAGAAAATGTAAGAATCCAAGGTGGTGTCAGATATGCCTCGTAAAACAACTATCGTACTATAATAGAAGTACATGCTTTAGAACTGACATATGCTAGAAACGCACATCTACGAACTGTTGTACATTTTAATCTCATAACGCAGTACTGGTGTTACTTAGAACGTTCCGTATTGTGTGGTTTTAAGTGTGTTTTCTGGCAGCACACCCATAAGGACGAGATTGGCGCCTGTATCAACTACTGCGTCACCTGTACGCGCAAGCTACTGGACTAACGTGCAACGGTGGCACTTTGAGTAAGATAACATTGTTAAACTAACAATGAAGCAGTGCAGCAAGTGCTGAAGCTGTTTGAAAATATAACAGTGTAAAATAAAGGTCAGGATACACTGCTTAGTCGTGTATGGTACAAGAATATAGTATATACTATATTATATCTGGAAACTTATTTTGATATAATTAGTGTTAAAAGTTGCGGTGTACAACGCCTGGATAACAAGGCGGTGGACTCATACTTGTGGGACAAGTAACATATGAAGTAGGCTCGCGACGCTAAATTACTGTTTACGCAGCGTCGCGCGACTACTTATACAACTCGTCCTATACGCATGATCGCACCGCCTTGTTCTCCAGGCGTTGTGCGCTGCAACATTCGACAAAAGTATTTGATATAAAACACATCAGGAAACGTATATAGGGCATTTGTGTCAACATTTTTACAAAGAAACTGTTTGGAGTTTAGGCACTGTGTTTCTGAAAAATCTGAATATTTTGTAATGCTACAAAATATTTGCTACTGTGTACTCCCTTTACGGATCTAAAAAACATTGCGTAAGAAATCTGTCACTGGACTGTAATAATTTTTTTACTTTTGTGCGTGAAAGATAACTTTTTTTTACGTAGACCTTTTATAAACTATAATAAAGAGTTTTCGTACATGGCAGAGTTATTAGTGTCCTACTTAGGTATGTGTAAGACGCGCTTTCTAAAGAATTGAAATAATAGATGACTAAACTGTGATATCAGAGGAAGAAATTATTAATTTAACCTTGAAATGAGTTTATCTTTGCGAAATATGACTTAAACACACACATTTTCCTTTGGTATATAAAATTCGTTTACTTCGGAAAACTGTCGTGATTTCTATAGAATTTTTTTTAACAAGTTTGGCAGTAACTCTCTAAACGTATTGTTGGTGACAGTGATGCCTGGAAATCGGTGCTAATTGTACCGTAAAGTGGAGCGTTGTTGTGCAAAACAGCCGCTTCTCAAAGTGCAGAAGAACGGACGGTCTTGATGGGCTCCCAACTTATCTGCAACATAAGTAGGTTGTGTGAAAGTTGTTCCAGAGGCGCGAGAAGTTTGTTTAGAACATGAACTTAAAATTTGTTATGTAAACCAAAGTTTGTTTGGAAGCACGACGTGTCTGAACGAACGCAGACTTGCCACGACGTATACTAAGTGTTCTTCTAAAAATGGCATTCATAGTAACTTTTGCGGTGGATACGAGTGTCGTATTCGGCGCTACTTTTTTTTTTTTTGCAGTAAACTAGTTTCTTAAACTATTAGCGGGTTTTTTTGCCTGTTTACAATCGCGAGCACACACACACACACTGTAAGAAATAATGGGAAAATTACGGGGCTGTTGTGAAGTTATATTTGGAAACTTGTTTGGGAAACACATTTTTCATGGGTAGGAAAATAACCTTAAGATGTGCGCATCTCCTCAGCATTGTCTAAGCAGCTCTATGGAAAGATGGGAGGTAAAAACAAAATAAGAGTGTGTGTTGGGCAGCTTGTAGAATTTATATTGGTTACAGCAAACACAAATATAAGCAATCAAATTAATTTTAAGGTAGAAAAGCATTAAAATACAATAAAGTAGTTATAAATGGAAAATTTGTCGAACGAAATAAGAAAATTCGCGAGACTGTGGAATAGTTAACAATTAAATTTCGTCGCAAATGAGCTCGGTAACTCGGGTTCACGCAGATAATAGTATAATGTTGTGGCAACAGTATTAATGTTATAACTACATTAATTTTTTGTTGTCTAAGATCCTCGGTAACTAATTTGTTATTTTTTCTCTTTAAATAAGCTTTGCAGTGTAAAATAAATTAAACAAAATTATTTTGTCACAGAAAGAAGTATTGATAACGGGGGGGGGGGGGGGGGGGGGGGGAGGAAAGTGCAGAAGGGAATCTAACCCATGTCCCGAGTGCTTGACACACTCCAGTTCACGTAACCCGGCGCCCTACAAACTGCTCTACCGTAACTTATCACTTTCCGTTTCATGTTGGAGGTGTTGAATATAATTTAAACGACGAACTACAGTTCTCTTTAGTTATGTGGAATATAAGCTCTAGAAATATATGTACACACAAACTGCTTCGCAAGGCTGGAGTGCTGGTCTAAGCTAAAATTAGTTTTCAAACAATGTATAAATTTGAATAGTGGTTTCATTTTACGAGGTTATCGGTGTCACTTGCATCCGCCATTTAACAAGTCACCGTAACCTTATTGGAAATTTCTAATGTTGCTCTAACACACACTATTTTGTACTTCCTGTTAATTTTAGCGCAATAAAACTGATTGCATTAGCGTTACTTAGAGGCTTTCTTAACATTAACACTTCAACGGTAGGTCTTCATTACAGGAATGTGACTGAGAATGCTTGACATAAAGTACCTTTGTTACAACATTATTAATGTTACTACTACATAAATTATTAACGAAATGTGTGTACAGTAATTTTTTGTTGCACCAACGTTAGACTTATTTTTCTGTGTAGACTTACGAGTTAGAAAAACCGATTAGTTGCCGTGTTCAAATGTCTGATTAGGGTGAAATTTTTTTTTTTTTACACTTTTAGCTTTAATTGTTCTTTAACACAAAAAATACGCATACAAAGGACTGAAAATTCATTGACCTAAAAACACTAAAAAGCCACTAAAGAAATTGTACACAAACTTTATTTCGTAGCCCACAAAAATAACTGGACAAACTGTTAAAACCAAATAATTATTATAACGAGTTCCAGGAATTCCTGGTAGATGGAGAAATTCTGCAAAATGTAATTAATTTGTCAAGTTTATCTTGGTGACGGGAAAGTTCAAGCTAACGGACATTTTTTTTGTTAGCAAAAGTTCGTGTAGTTATTTTAAGTATAAAATCTGCATGTTACATCATTTTTTAATGGTCTTTTCATGTAGTACGCTTATCACCAGAAGTATGTTGCTGTGGTGTAGTGGGTAGCACACCGGCATCTCGTGATAAAGGACTGCGGTTCTCGTCCAACCCCGATCAGTGTAAAGGATTTTAGGGCTGTAATTTCGGCTGCTATTCGTCGGATATTACAGGTAAGGGAATACGTATTCTTTCCTCCCACCTTTTATAATATAATTTTCTTATACCATATAGTGAATATTCTTTTTCTTGTATGGGATTTTTCCCATAGATATCTGGTACTTTCCGTTACAGTTCGAGAATAGTACATTTACTTTTCATGTAAATGTACTCTGCATTAGAGAGTTACTACCTAACGCATAAGGGCAATTTTCTTCCTTTACATGTAGACTCGGGGAATGTTTTCTAAACTTTTTTTTTTAGTGTACGAGAGGCCTTGGCCTCCCATAAAGGACTCCTTGCCCTATAACGTCTCTTTGTATGTTAAAAAAAAATGGCGAACGCCTTCCATCGTTCCGAATTTATTTGCTGTGCACTGACGGTAAAACTATTTTACGGTGGTGACATATTGTCAGTGTATCTCACAAATGGAGTGGTGGTAAAAATTTTAATAGTGGAAATTAAGAAATTTACTCAACCGATGGATTATGGACTTACCATTATATTTACCAGCTCGTCTTCTCTTGGGTTGATGCAGCGTAAGTATGTATGGAAGAAAATATGAACTTCATAGTGTTAAGTTGTAAAGAGTATAATATAAATTTTAAAAACTACTTTTCTTCTGACTCTGGATGTGGACACGCTTTAAAATATTGCCAGTTTGCTACTGTAACCACACCTCGCAAAAAGAGGGACTCCGAAACTAATTCCTTGCATTAAAGCCTCGTTTGTGAGATATTTAGGCTATAACACAGAAAATGTCTAATGCGCAAACAGTATTAACGTTACTACTACAGTAATGTTTTATCTGCGAGCCGTCAGTAACATGATGCTGTTAATGTAATACCCTGTTATTAATGTAAATGTAACCTTGCGTATAGGCTGTTTATAATAGTGGGCACTTTTGAGATCCTAGTTACTTTTCTTCCTTCCAGTCAATTTTTATCCTTTAACCCCCCCCCCCCCTTTTTTTTTTCTTTGAAATTAATAATGCCATGCAAGTAATAAGCACAGTCTGCATGTTCCACTGCACTCTTAAGTTAACATTTAGGGCTGAAATAAAACATGTTTGATTAATATTCCAATGAGAGGACTTTCAAACGTGTTTACCGTGAATATCCTATACTTTTGTAACGACAGTTACCTACTGTGCTGTCAACATCAAGGTAGTGTTTGTCGCGGTAAAACAAATTTTGTGTCGAATTGATAACATTTGTGTCGAGTCTTCTCTTGTATGTTATTTTCTTTAATATATATATATATAAACTATATAAAGTACAGCAATTTAGGCACAAAAAGAAATATTACGAATGAAAAAGTGACTTTCGGGAGGAGAGTTGAACCCGCGCCTTCAGTACTTAGTTTTCCACTTCACGAATTCTGCCGTCCTACCAACTGCGCTATTTTGACGCGTCTGAAAGTGTTCCATATTCAGTTATGTATAACGACAAATTGCAGAGCTAATTTGTTATGTGGGAATACTTAATGCTACTTAATGCTCTACAAATGTGTTAATCTTTAGCACATGTAAATGGATTTGAGAATTGGTTTAAAGCATAGTATAAGTAAATGCAGCTTAGACTTTAAAAACAGTTGTTTGATATTACGAGGTTGTCGCTGTTCTCTACTATCCGCCATTTTGAAACGCTAAGTCAGTGTGACCTTGTGTTGGCTGGACATTACTTTAATGTCGCAGTAAGAACATATTTTTTCTTGCGGTTTTTTTTTTAGCGCAATACAAAATTTACTTGCGGCAACTTTAGAGGCTTTATTTACGTTGTAATTTCTTTGTAGCGACAACATTCTGCGAGTCACCTGTTATTCCGAATGAGTTTGCGGACCACATACGGAATAATAACCCTCGGTCCCGCGATGTGATCGGTGGTTTTATTGTCCGAGTATCACCTGGCCAACGATGTTGCCTGACGAACATAAATAGTTCTTGGTCCCGCAGACCTGCCCGTTACTCGGCAGTTCTCGTCCAATCACTACTCGGACACAAAGTATTTAATATCGTGAACGCACCTTGAAGAAAGCAAGTATTACAAACTTTGCCAGGAGTAAGGAATGTACACTATCAACCAAAACGTAATTTGGCACCTGTTCACAACGTTTGCTCGGTGGTTGTCACCCCGCCGTTAGAATCTCGTAGGGCCACCTATTGTGGCTATAACAGCAGCCATCCTGTCTGGCATGCTCTCTACGAGCGTTTGCAGGACATCCACTGGGATTCCTCTTGCAACCATTCCTCTTGCAACCATTCCACGAGTTGAGCAATGGATTTTGGCCGCGCCTGACGAGCCCTCACCCGGCGATCCAATTCGTCCCAAAGATGTTCTATAGGGTTGAGGTCGGGGCTCTGGGCGGGCCAGTCCAATCGGCGAACATTTTCGTCGGCGTACCACTGCATAGCAGCCCTTGAAACATGGCACCTGGCATTGTCATCCTGGAAGTATCACGGGTCCATTCCGTAAAAACGCTACAATGTTGGGAGCATTTAATTATTCAGATTGTTACAATAGGCCTCTGTGTTCATGCTACCACGGACAAACACCAGTGGTCATACGCCGAAGGCCGTGAAACACAAGTCAACTGACTTATTGAGTTACCTATCTTCACGGGTGGCCAATTACTTTTTGGTAGATAGTGTATAATGGTATGAAGTATTTAAGTATATCTACAATATCCTATTTATATTAATGTGAAACTAATCACTGTTAACTTGAAGTGACGTATATTTCAAACACATTATTTTTGTTTCGGTTGCATGGTTTCTGGGGAATTAGTAGCCCTTCCAATTTTTTCATATTTTTCTGATGTGGGATTAAGGTATTAAAACATACTTTGACGACCTGAAACATTTCACGTTAAAACTCTGCTATAGGTTACTAAGCGACCTCTTAGGAAGTTTTGTGACTAAAGTTATTTTAATTACATCGAGAAATTCATAGAAAAATGGTGGACAGTATAAATATGATTATTACTATTACGGAAAGTGTCTTGTTGTTCAGTGGTGTCCTTATATTTCCAAAGCAGCTGTTGTGGTTTGAGAAAAGGATATGGGTTTGTAATTTATGTATCTTAAAATATGCAGTTTGGATTTCGACTAAAAATGCAAGTATCGCAGACTTTTAATCTAATGAATATCAAGATAAAACTTTCTCGGAAAGCCGTGTGTTTGAAACTATTGCTATTTATACATACAGTGGTGCTTGAATTGCGTTAAGTGTGTTTGAAATGTGTGTTTCTTTGATACTATTAAACGTGTGTCCAATGAGATGTCATAAAAAAAGAAGATTAAAACACAATTTCAGAACACTCCAACATAGCCAAAAACTGCCTTTTAAAAGTGCTGCACCAAAATAATAATACTCAATGGCCCTGCTTTAAACTTTGCTACGGACTATCCACCAATAAAATTATGGAGTCTACGTTTGAAGTCTCGTAGATACACACAGCATGACGATAACGTTGCACACCAGTTCGTAGCCCTGTGCTTAGTGGCGATGGCGCACTTGATGTGCTTAAGGGTGTGACCCTTATCGCTCCTGCGTTGTTCAGCCTCAAGCGAGGGGAATAGATGTAGGAAAGTGGGGCCTCTATCACTTTCGATTAGCAGGGTTTGACAACCGAAAATTGTAAGCAGAGAATGCCGGCCAATAGATCTGTTATCATGCATTTAATTGTATGCGAAAATTAAGATGAGTAATTATTGACAGTTGGCAGCATTCAAAAGTGCGTTGTACGGTACACTTCAATTACAAAAACGTTAACTCCGTGTGTCACACACAGTCCAGTTTAAGGCAGTCTTGGCTGTTAAATTGTAAATGTTTTCATCCTCCAGAAATGTACTCGGTGGCCACACTGTTAAAATGTCTTAACTAATGCATTAGGGACTCTAGTAAAATATTGCATAAAGTCTGCGTTTGCGCATATATATATATATATCTCAGCGAACAAATGTTCTCCATAGCACAGCGTTTTTCCAGGACTGGAAAAAAAATTACCTACAGCCGCCAATTTAAGTTTATCCTACTTATTGACTTAAAAGCAAAAACATAATGGGGGATGGTTAAAAAATAGCATTTGTAGGGCTTCTTGCACAGTTTCCTTAAGGTCCCCGCCTATCTGGACCTTTCTTCCGCGTTTGAGACAGTGAAGCGTGGGAGCGATTAGGGCTACACTGCTACATGCATGTAGTGAGAGATCGCCACTAAGCGCAAGGCTCTGAACTGGCTTGCAGTGTTCTCGTCGCACTGTGTGTACGTATGGGCCGTTCAGAGGCGACCCTATTATTTAATTGGAGGAAAGTGTGTAGGAAGGTTCAGTGTAAGACCCTTGTAGTTTTGTATGTGCCTAATGCGTATATTTTGAGAAAAAACACTTAGAATGAGCCGTTTTGGAGTGCTGTGGAATGGTGTTTCTAATGAGTGATTTCTTGAATGTACTCGACAGCCCTCGTCTGAAGTGTGTTCCTTTCGGAGAGGAGTACAAAGGACGTGCGTTTGATAGTGCCGTGGAAAAAAATGTTTAGTATTTGAAACACACTGCAACACAGTTCAGGTGCCATGTAGACGGGAGCCTTACAGGCGAGGAGAAAAGTACAAAGTGGAATTTGTACTTTAATTCGTGGGCGGCCTACATCACATCTTGCTGCAGCAGATATATTTAGCTAGAAATACAGCTTCCCGAGAGTATCCCTCTGAGGGGGCAACAACTAGGATGAAATGTGTACACATATTTTTATTTTTATGGTAATTTTTCCATGTTACGATGATTTTTAAGTATTTTTTTTTATTTTAAAAGATGTTGGTGATTTTCTTGAGGTTGTCTTAAGATTTTGTACCTGCAAAGATAATATTGATGACTGCGATTTTTTTTGTAATTGTTGTAAATGTTATATATTAACATATATGCATCTTTAAAATATTTCTCAAATATTAGGGAATTTTTAATACAGGAGGATATTTCTTGGATTTTAAGCGAGTTCTCTTGGTTTTTGAGTCTTTTAAAATTTTTGTTCAATACTTTACATTTGTTTGCTTGATTTCCAATAATTCTGAATTCAAATCTTTTTTTGTTTCGAATTTTTTTTTTTGGGGGGGGGGGGGGGGGTTGAGAGATGTGTGGATTTCCTGCAACACTGTAATATATTTATATATTAACTTCTACGTAATAATTACTGAAACAGTGGTAAAGTGGCATTGTGATTCTTATGCTTTTTTCTGGGGCATGGAGCTGGGTAAGGGACTTTGCATGTGTGTGTGCTGGATCCCACTAACAAGAGTTGTTGCAGCGTGCGGAATCTGAGACCAAAAACATCAAAAGTGGTACACGAGACATTCGGTTAATCTTGAGGGGGTGTCTTCCCCTCCCCCACTCCCCTCCACCCTGTCGGTGTGCTGTGATTGACTGATGGGTTCCCCTCTCTCCCCTCCGAAAGGTTGCTGTGATTGGCTGTTGAGGGGGTACCCTTTTGGCTGACAAACTGCACAAGAAACTGCTATGCTTTTGCCTCAAAGGACGTTACAAGATGGACATAAACATTCCACAGAACAAGAAAACGAATAGGTGATAAAACCCTCGTTTGAGCAGAAAATGAGCAAATATAACACAAGATATTAGTGACATACAAGAAAGCAAAAGCTAAGAGTCATTTTAATGTTTCTTTTATTTTGTTTTTTTTTTCCTGTTTATATTTTCTCTCATTATTTGTTTGCAACTTGGAACACTTTAATAATATTATATATATAATATTAATATGATTATATTTAAAGATTTCTGATCTGACAAAATATTTGATTACAAAGTTTAGTTACTTTTGCCTCAATTTTAGGCCTATAAGCCTCCCAGATGAAAACAGGAGGAAAGTATAGTAAGGTAGTACTGTCTTACACCAGGCAATTCTATAAGCACACAACAGTGCTATAGCACATTAAATTTGTTTCAACATTCATATATATCATTTATAGTTCTGCCAAAAATATAAGTGCAGAGGAATAGCTCTCCTATACTACCAGATATTAACATAATTATTTTGTAATTTCTCTGGCCATTAAGCACAATGCAAAGCCACCTCTTCAAAATTTACAACAATTTTAAGTTATTTATACCTCTTACAGGCAGATTTTAACACCAATGCCAAAAACGTTAATCTCCTAATTCATCGCTTGGAATTTAATATGGCTAGTTGTAGTATCGAAGGCCAACAAATTATTACTCATAATTTTAAATTACAAATACTGGCAAAAATAATTAATTTTAAAGGAATACTTTCGTAAATTATTTGCTAGTTGGACCACACAAGGCAAACATAAATGACAAATGCTGTTAAAGTGAATCATTATATTAGAAATCATTATATTAGAAATCATTAACTTTTGAAGAAAAACTTCAAATTTAAAACATAAGTTTTATATTTCCATTTTCTTTTAAGTTGTTTAAAACTCTTTGAAAATTTAATTCTTGTACTTTTTCCTTTAAGAGCAAAGCATTATCAAAGAAATTTACTTTAAAATCTGGTTGCAAACATGGCGCTTAAACTACTATTTCAGGACCAGTGTGTCCACCCTAATTCTGCCATAAGGGCCTGCTGAAATTCAATTATTGTCTTAGAACACCATTACTCAACTTAGCTGGGTGCTCCTCTGGGGCAGTGACAATCGACCCCAGTCCAGAGATTGGGACAGTATTTATACCAAAAATACAGGCAATGCCCTTGGGAGGGGTACAAACATTTCTTCGGCCAATAGAAACCAAGATGACCATAAAAGGTAAGTCTTTAATTGTCTTTAGAGGATGAGCATTTCTTCTTAGATAGGTGTGGGTATGACAGTCCAATAAAATGTCGGGATCAAAAATATGTCCAAATACGGGTGACCCGTACATCCACGTAATCACACTTCAACTTCTCTGACGTGGTGCCGGATGTTTCGTCACCCAGTGCACCATCACTGCCGACAGCCAGGCAGTAACGCTCACTTGCTGACAAGCGGGTGACATCACTGGAGTAGTTCTCGCAGTCGGCAAGCGATAGTAGTACACGGCTGCCAACACTTCGCCGCTCCGCAGTCGAGTGCGAGCAAGGTGCGTGGTATGTCGTGTTGATAAAACTCTTTGCGGTTTCTGATCTCAAGGTCATCTCCCCCCCCCCCTTCCCGCTGCATGTCCAGGCACCAAGAATTTGCAGGTATGTGGTAATCACCACGTCTTTTCTAATTTTTCGGGCAGGTAGGCAATGAATTTTTCAAGTATTTTACGGTGAATTTTTCCATCATTCGCGCTCGAAGACATGACGTAATTTTGCATATTAGCGTCCAAAAATGTGCGAGGTGTCGCACATTTGTGGGACTTTGCATCACTGGAGATTTAAGGACCTAGTTTGTCTGCATTCCGTCGGAGGAAGCGCCACAAGATTGGAGCTGTAGCGACTGGTGCACGGAGTAGGGTATTCCTTGGTTAGACCCCCATAGAGGATAATTGCTTAATTAGATGTCACTGTATAAGAGTAAATACACATGTTCACCCTTTGGCTGCAGAACCACAACTAACAAGGTTGGAAGGGTAGGGTGAGGAGGTTTGGAAGGAGAGGTGGGGAAGGTCTCTGGTTCGACACTCGACGAGGGGAACTACATGTAATTTTTTAATCATTCAATGAAGTATGCAAAATGAGAGAAAGTACATGTAATTACACAGTAAGTATGCATAATGAGTAACGACTAAGTATGCAAGTACATGATATTAGAAGAATAATTACATGCAATTACAAACACTATGTACATGTCTGCTCTATCACTGCTCACTCGCAAATGAACTAAGATCGGCAATATGAATAGTTTATAACTGCCTGCCAAATTGGAATGAGCTCTGTTGTTAGTTAAGGGCACCACCAGCCGAAACAGCCCAGCATGCATGGAATGCCTGATGTTACGAACCACCATTTCCTCACATATTTGTTTTAAGCAAACTTGTAGTTTTTACAAGCTATGGCTCCCGTTTTCACCATTTATTTCAATAGTGCTTTTATCAAGTACATTATTTAGTGTTGAAAAAAATTCTCCCCAAATTGTGTAAGTGGCATTGCATTTTTATTTTATTTTACGTGTAGCCTACCTGTTAATTATACTAACCGGCCCGGTTGTACGGCTCTTGCTTTTCACCACTTTATTCCAGCACTTTTAAAAAATATTTTCTCACACTTTGTGTTTGTCAAAAATTAATTCATTATATGTAAGAAATAATATTCTAGAATAAGAGTGTTTGCATAGTGAAACTTATCCCCTCATATGTAATTGACAGCGAAATATTTTCTGGATTGTCTGAATTATAAGCTGTTTTATAACCCCCCCCCCCCCCTCTGTTCGTGTATTGTCACTTTCTTTTTTTTTCATTCTAAATCTTCTCTTAAGATACTATTTAAGAAAAGTATTATTTAGTATTAAAAAGTGTGTTTATGGGGACATTATCTTTACTGTTCACTATCATTTATCAACACCTTGTGTATATCAGTTACGCTTTTTTTTCTATTTTGTGTGTTCCCGCTCTGTTAAATATACTTCCCTTTTCTTCCCAAACACTTTAACTCTCCCTCTGTTTGTAAGTAACAGCTATGGTGTTTTTTCTTCGTCTTGTAACATACTACTTTAAAAATAATATTTTTCAGTAAGTGTATTTATATAGTAATATATTTTTTTATTTGAAAAGATTTTTCCCGAAATTTTGTGCAAACATTAGCTATGCTTTTTTTCTTTGATTTTACATGTACCCCCTGTTTGCACGAAATGTGTAGACGTTAAGGTAAATAAATAATTAAAACACAATTAGATTAACTAATCTTTAGTACTCGCCAAAACCTATTACACACACACAACACTTTGGACACGCACAAAAAGCTATATTTACACTCTCACTAAAGTTAATAACAAAGTGAATCGTCCTTTTTCATATACAAAAAAAATTTAACAAACTGGAAATAAAAATTACCGGAAATCTAAGGATTATGTTTGGCGGCATTCTGTCAGATGAACTGCCACCAGATTGGGGCTGTAGCGACCAGTGCACGGAGTAAGGCAGTCCTTGGTTTAAGACCTGTCGAGGGTAATTAAATGTAATTAGGCGTACTTGCGTAATGTGCAATTGCACAGTTGGGCATAATTAGTAATTACATTGTAAGGATACATGTTTACCCCTTGCTGCCAATCCACAACTGACAAGGTTGGAAGGAGATGGGTAAGGTGAGGTAGTCCCTGGTTCGACATTCGACGAGGGTAAATTCATGTAATTAATGACTTACTGAGAGCAATGGCATCATGGAATGAGTAATTATGTAGTGACTAAGTATACAACTATGTGCGGAAGAGTATTTGCATAATTAGCAATTGCACAATGACTAAGTACACAAGTACCGATAGTAATTACACACTAAGTATGAGTCATGAATAAGTATATATACCGAGAGACACTTTACACATCCGCTCCCTACCACTGCTCGTTTCCCGACTGAGCTGCGATCACCAATATCTTTAGGTTTTCCCCCAGCCATATTAGAATGCGGCAAAGTGTCCCTGGCGTGCAACTCCGCTGCTCATGCCGGCGGGCAGATTATCTCGCCACATCACCGCTTGGAGGCGACATTTCACAGGGAGCTGTGCCTTCCTCTCTCCACCCCAGGCAGACGTGAAGTATTCGCTCACCCTCTGGGAGCGCATGCCTGCCACGAAGTGAAACTCTGTAGTCAAATACGTGGAATGCAGGGTGTTGTTACATACCACCATTTACTCACCTAAACTTTATATTCGTTTAATTTGTATAAGTTTCACTGCCTTGATTTTTCATTCTCTCTAAACATATTACTTTAAAACAAGTGTGTTTGTTTAGCACACATTATTTATCCCCATCACTTCGTGTACGTGACAGCTATGTTTTTTTTTTTCATTATACGAGTAACACTCCTGTTAATTTTTACATCACTTTCTCTCACTTGCATTTTTTTTTTCATTCTACAACTCGTGTTAATACCAGTATTGAAAGTTAAAAATATTTTCATTTTGCTTATATTAAAAGCTATTATTTAGTTTATGTGTGTGTAACATTAGTGTAGAAACTTTTCTCATTGTGTAAGTGGCAGACAATCTTTCTAGAGTGAATTAAATGAAATACATGTAACCTCTTGTTAATTATACTTACATTCTTTATTCAATGACGAATCATAATACTTAAAAACCAAAAATATATATATTTTTCAGTATGAGTATTTACGTAATATTATATTTACTGTTCACTTTTATCTATGCACACTGTGTATACGAGATGCCTTTTTTTTTTATTCTACATATTCCCACCCTGTTTAATATAATTCCCTTTTTTTCCACCACTTTATTCTCCCACTGTGAGAGTTAAGTTTGTTTATTTCTAAGTCTCCTCTAGGATAACATAAAAAAAAAAAATTTTAACGAGTGCGTTTTTAGTTTTAAAAGTAAAATTCTCCACAACTTTGTGCAAGTGTTAGCTAGGCTTTTTGTTTTTCAACATTAACCCGCCTTGTTGCAAGAAATATATAGATTTAGAAATAAATAAACAAGAAACACGCAAACAAATGGAATAAAAAACCAAATATACAGCATGTATGGGAAACGTGTGTACAAACTCGGGCATGTGGTTCATGACCGAAAAAGAGGAAGAATATGACAACCAAGGTCCATCTCATATAATAAGGGCTGTAGCAGCCGTTAAAGGCGGTGGGAGACAGTCATTACGTGGGATATTAGGCAAAGTACTTGTTATAAGAACACAAATTGGTATATGGAGCAAGTAAACTAAAGATCTTGGATACACTGTAGATATGGTCCGTCGTACACACAATCGTGTAAATAATAGGGGTTGGCACCCTTAGATTGCATGCAAAATTTAAACCGTGAGGTTAAATTGATTTGGATACCATGGGATTAAGGACGACGACGTAAGTAGCAAATAAGCTCTCGTTGTTGCAAATCTATAGGGTCCACCGTTTCAGGTTAAATCGCAAACGAAGGGTACGGTGGTAGCAATAGCGTGGCTTAGCGAGTAGGAAACCCTTCCCGCAGCCGGAGGAGTTTAGCGGGAAGTCCCCGCCGAATGCGTGAAGAGTGTGTGGCGGGAGGAAACCGCGAGGTCATGAGAGCTGATGGTGATTGAGGTGAGTATGGAGCTGCGCCGGAATGAAAGGGCAGGGTAAATGGGAGAACCCCGAGAAAACCCGCCGATCAGCCGCATCGTCCGGCACGATTCCCTCATACGAACCTCCTGATTGGGGTGAGAGGGAATACCCGGTCGGTAATTGAACCCGGTTCGCCTCAAAGTGGATTGTCCGTTTGATATACAAAAAAATTCTTCTTGAACACTTGCTTTCTATATACAAAAATAAAATCTTGAAAAAGTTTATACATACACACACACACACACACACTCTGGCATCTCTTCACTAGTATTACAGGCCAACCCCTCACAGCTGGAGTTGCAAAAACTCTCCATTCATTCCCCCTTGAAAGGGAAAGGCAACCATGAAGTCGGTGGATGGAGCCAGCGACACTGACTTCGCAGAAGGTGAATGATGTTTGTAGATATTGTTAAGCTGCAGATTTAACCCAGAGGTGAAGTAGCCTCACTGATGGAAGGTGCTTAGCAAGAGATTACCTAGCAGCTGGAGATGCTGGTGGATGGTGCTTAGTTGAAGATGCATCCTTCAAGTGAGGTGGTCTCCCCGAAGCTGGTGTATGGTGCATACTATTACAGTAAAATTGCTCTCACAGGGGATGTTGTTTTTACTCAGATCTTGACTTTTTCATTGAAGTTAGTTGGAGATGCTTGTAGAGTACGGCTGAGACTCGCATCAGATGTGGTTGGCAGATGTCGTTGCGAGTGGCAGATATTGTGGTTGGCGAATATTAATGAGTAGGGGATAAATTTAGTTTGGTATCTTATAGTACCCCCCAGTGTAATGTCTACATGCTACCCGGCCCGATAAGTTTGATTGCTTGACAATGCAAATTTTGTTAAATATTCGGCGAAGACACACTGGGTATGCAAACTGACATGAAGTTAGGTCCCTATAACCTGTGAATTTTGTATTAAGCATTCGAGGTAATCCTCGTACAGGATAGATTGCAAAGTTTTACCTCGTTGCTTTATGCACACACTGTTCATTCCAAACAATGTATGTGTAAAGTTTAAGGCATAGCCAAAACAGTGTGAGATTATTTGCGGCTGGCATGTTTATCCCTCATAACCCCTGTAACGCCTGTGTACACAAACTGGAATTTTTCTGGATTATCTGGCAGATATGTTCAAACGTGTAGCCAAATCAGGGGAAATACTCTTGTACACATAGTGACAATGCATTTTATAAATCGGGGAGTGGTATCACAATGTAAGAGTTGCAAAGCATGCTGAGGAAATTTTTGCTGCATGTAAATTATAATGGAAATCGTGAGGGTATAATTTAGAAAAATCTAATACGGCAACAACACTGTATAACGGCTTGTTAAATTTAACTGAACTTTTTCATTTCAATAAGGACTAAATTCTCCTCAAAGATTTGCCTTTCCTTGAAAGTAGGTCGCTCAATCAATTCGGCCGGCCAGTAAATTGTATCATACCGTAGTGCGACTCTGGTGTCCCATTCCCGACGGACATTCTGTAAAGTTTTTCCATAGATGGAATTATCCATTAATTTAATTTGAAAAAAAAAAAAAAAAAATAAAAAAAAAAAATAATTTCTCGAATGTGTTCGCTGCCCGAGCACATTTCTCAATATTAAGCGTGATTATGGAGCCATCCACGCCTGTTCAAAGCACAATATGCGATAAACAGAATAGAGTTTAGTTCCATACTTCAAGTAGTGCTTCAGCATTTCTCCATGTACAATGTAATCCTTCTGCTGCACGAGAGAGAGAAGCAATTTCTCAGATTTGCCGTTCGGAGGTATGCCAGATACTGGGTCAAAATTCAAATCGGATAGGGCATCGTGACATTCAATCGGAAAGACGGATATTTCAGCGGAAAAAAAACATGTATCACCTGCACTGTCAGTGTTGGCAAAATCCCACGCCGAAAACTCGCGAGACTCGACCCACACAAAATTATCAATAGTTTGCTTTAATTTCATTGTGTGACTGCGAGAAAGCTTTCGTGAGTGTCCATGGAATAACAGAGCAGACTACAGACTTCGACAAAGTTTACTTATGTCAGGACATTCCTCAAGGGGTAAGAGGTACACATGATAATAGACCACAGAAAACACACAGCTTCATAAACTCTTTGATCGAGCAACGTATCAACTCCTTTCATGCTTGAAAGTCCCACTATTCATTATGTGATTACCCGAACAAAAAGTACCTACCTGAAGACCTTACTGTATCTCTCATGCATGAATCTTTCTTGGAACTGTACCATATAAATGTTCCATACAGAACATACTGGGCAGTATTTAAAGTATTCAGTATTGCATTTGGATATCCACGTTCAGATACTTGCACCATATGCGACTCCAACAAGTAAACAGTGAAGTACACTGTCTGCAACAGAAGTCGCAGTTGGACATAGAAAATAAACTTCACCTTAAAAGGTCTGAAGCCTTCAATAAATGTAAGCAGACCTATCAAATTTGAGACAGAGGGAACAGTCACGTGCATCACATTTGACTTTATGCATAACCTTCCCATACCTCACATAAAATCCAATGCTGTTTATTACAGCAGGCAGCTGTGGTACAGTGTGTTTGGAGATCACAATCTTGCAGATAACAGTGCAACGATGTGCCGCTATTTGGAACACGAAGGTAAAAAGGGTCCTAGCGAAGTTGTATCAATGATTTTTCATTACATCAACAACTTTCTCCCAGACACACACAAGTGTAATGAGTTGGTCCTGATAAGCGATGGCTGTCCTGGCCAAAATACAAATTGAACATTGGTCTTCTTCATATACTGTCTTGTCTATGGTTTAAATCTGTTTCACAAAGTGGCCTACTTGTTGTTCCCCATATGAGGATGCAGCTACTTACCGTGTGATAAAGATTTTGCCTTGATTGGTGCAAAGAAGAAAGGTGTGTACTGAAGTTCCAGACGTTTGATACAAAAGGATAGAGATAGCGAGAAAACATCCGCAGCCTTTCAATCTCCACATCATGCACTATTAGGACTCCAAAGACTGGAAAAGTGTAACGGATTCCATCTTTCTGAAAACACCAAAGCTACTCTGATGCTGAAACATGTTAGAATGATCTAGATTGAACAAGGAAACGCATGTGTGAAGCTAAAGAACACCTACAATGGTCCATGGAGCAACCATATTGTAAGAGGAAAGGGGTAAAACAACTCGGACACCCAGGCCTAACACAACTAAAATGAAGGATGTTCAAAATATTCCTCAGTATCTTGAAAACCCTGATAACGTAGAGTATTACGAGCACATTTTCAACTGCTTGCCTCCTTTCCTAGCTAATGCAGAGGATGAAGAAAATGTTGAAGTAGAGGATGATTACAACAGTGATGGCTACTAGGACTAAAGATACATTCTTCAAGGACACCAAGTATGGTGTTTTCGATATATAAATCTAGTATTATTCATTTTTCATAAATTTTTTATAGTGTCAAACGTTCGTTTTCCTGATCATGACAAATATTGTTTATAAAATCCAGAATTTTACAAGAACCAAACTACTCTGGAGGTTTTCATTTTTTTTAATTTTAACCACATCACTTTAAATGTTTATACTTATCAGATGCAAAACTCTCTACATAGCTATTGCATAATTTTTTTTTCGAGGCCATTCATCGATTCGGAGAAATTGACAGTTTTTTTTATTCCCCCTAACAAGTATGATTTTGGACCAGTTTGGTTATTGTAAAAAAAAACCCTCAATTATATAAAACATTTTGTTAAAACACATTCAAATATGTTAAATTTAAAACATGCCAAACATTAGAAATTTGAAAACCTTTAAAAATTATTTTAAGAAATATTAAACTTTGAAAAAATATTTTAGGAAATATTTACTTTTACGTGTTTTAATCCTCTGCACAGTAGTCGATGGACGTGCAACACCTACTAGGCTGCACGAACCGAAACTAGCGCAGAGATGTTGTCAGCTCAAGATCTGATGAGACTGAGTTCTACCATTACAATTGCCGGAGATCGCGAGCTGGGTTTGTCGGGCTGTTGTCGGATGACCCACCACCAAACTGAATTCCGCGAGCACCAGTGAATCTGTATGTGTGGAGCATGGAGAAAGATAACGCTAAGATGGTCAGCTACCGAGGTCCAGTAAGTTCACAGTAGCGTGGAGATATACTAGTGTAATGAGAGTTGACGAGAGACTGACGGAGGTGGGGAATTTCAACCTCTTTTGTACTTTCCACCTCACCCTAAAATACCAAATAACCTATTTCAAAGGGCCTTCAGGAAATATTTACGTAACATAACAATATAAAAGCCACACAGGCAGAGAAACGTTGCCACGCATGCAGGCTAAAGTTACAAAGCCATCCGTTTGGGACAAAACTGCAGACACCGTCGAAATAGCACACACAGTCTCGAAAGAAGCCAGTGCCATAACACCTGTAGGGGAAAGCCGGGTAGACAGATTCTTTGTTCGTTCAGGACGGGTCGAAATGCTGGTGGGGTTCACACATAAACCTTGTGGAATGTAAGGATTTTTCCACAAACTAAGTTATTAGTTTCGTGTGAAACATTTTGCTATAAACAAAATGTAATGTTAGTAGGTTTGAATGTTAACGTAATGTCACAAACCAATTGTATCATGATGTTAATAGTTTTATGTTACAAAACAAAATCAATGTATTCTTACTATTTTTGAATGTAAGTACTACAAAATGGTTCGTAACATATAATGTTAACATCATATAGTTTTAAATGTTATGTTGCTAATTTTGAATGTTAACTTTACATGCTTTTATGAATCGTCAAAATTATAAGGTCCCATTATGCATGTGGAAAGGGAATATTATGTCGAAAAACTCGCAATTATGTTAAGGTATTTAATATTATGTATAAAAATTACAACACACAACACATTTGACATAAAAGTAGTTGTAAAAGTTGACATACAATTTTTCTTGATTTAACATTTTTTTTTTTTTTTACAATATCGTGAATATCCTGTTCTTGAGACATTTCACAATGCATAAGTTTCCTTCGCTCTGGTTTAGGCTTTTTAACATAAGTTTCCATAGAAACTTCTTTAGTGCAGTCAGAAACGTGCAACACAATAGTTTGCATTATGTCAGGATAAATTTCCTGAAAGTGGGAATACACTTCATCCACACTTGCAGGGAATGATGTATTTGATATCATGTGATGAACAGAACATTTTTATTCATGTCGACACATTGAATTAACTTGTCAGACTTTTCATTTTCTAATAGGAAATGTGCAATTCTGAAATGAAACATGGAATCTGAACTTTTAGTAAATCGTCTCGGTAAACAAGTAGCTCAATAAGCATACTCCACAGTTGATTTCCCATGGTTATGCTAATGTACGGAATGCTAGGTTGATAATGTGCCACTTTTACGGTATGAACGCCATCTTTACTGAGGCACAAGTACTAATTTTTCTCAAACAACAATGAAACAGTTTACAATGACACAAGTGTCTAAAGAACTTGGTAATATTGCTTCTACATTTATATTTTTCATTACATACACATGAGAAATTTAATTCATCGCTTCCCTCTACCATCCTAAACTGCGAATGAGAAATGTTTGTGGGGTGAATTTGGCTTTACGTAGTTTCATTTTCCTATGCATAAAAAATGTATGATACACAGCCAGTAACTAATACCCCAACTAATTTAAAGACACAAAGGTATGCACATCACTATTACATTATTCAAAGAATAGCAAAAGCGGTGTGTGACCTGGTCTGTAAATATGTTCCAAACCCTTTCATTTCTGCAAGTTGTGATAATATGCACAGATTTACATTTCACATTGCATGTTTTCTAAGTAATATACAGTCTACATTTATTAATAACAATTTGCACTGTCACAATTGGTTACACTAGAATCAATTATACATCGCTTATTGCTTGTTATTATGAAACCAGGTCCAAATGTACATGAAAAATGAATATTATCCTCGCACATTTCCTTGTATGTGTAAAATGAAAGCGGCAATTCATACCTCACAGAATACAAAGCATGTTCGATGAGAGAGTACTTGGCAATCGGCTGAAACTTCATTCTTGTACTTAGTCGGGATGAGTGTTGGCGATGCCACACTTCCAGTTATAGCATATAGACAAAAATTAGATTCCCTTGCTGGAAAAAAAGTGTGAATATCACGGTCACAAACTTCCTTTCAATTGATTGTGATCCCACACCCTGGACGTGTAAGTTAGGTGATTTTTCCGTTTGCCATGTTCTCCCAAAATCTCTTGGTTAAAACTACCTACAACTAAGTCCTGTAGTATACACAACAAATTGCTGTCCAGTCTCTGATATTGCATAGCGCAATATTCACAGGCACTTCCTTTGCCGAACTTAATGCCTTGGTACAAATAAAAAGTATATCACCAATGTTAAAGATAATTACATACTTGGTCTTGTAAAACACCATTGTACAGTTTAAAGTAAACTCTTTTGTATCCTTCATACAACTCATACTCTCCTGAAGGGGCGAAGACACACACCATGACTGAAGCTCTGATATTTCCTTGCCTTTATATAGGATGGTTACCACATTGATTTTCTTATTTGAAACTAAAATCATTCTGCATGCTTTAGCAAACTCTGCATACCCACATACCGTAGGGCGAGACTGACAGCTTTCGCTGTGAATTTCTGTAACATGTTAAATTTTATTGCATTTTCAATTCACATTACAGGAACAGCGCAACAGCCTCTGTGTAACATGTATTTAATTTGTTTATATGGTGCACATTTATGATGTGCTCATCTAGAGCATCACACACTAGTTAACTTAAACTGCATGGTAATACTGTACCCTGTCTTAAATTAAACACCGCACACTCTCAGCCATTACAGTGTCGGACTACTTTGTACATGTAATTCGGACTAATTACCGAAGAACTCCAATACTCCTCTCCATCACACATTTGTATTTGTAGTATGAGTATTCTCACTTACACGGAACCACACTTTTATAGCCCAGGAGAACATTCGCGTATGCGATCTGAGAATCAACTTATCCATAGTGGTCTGCACTATACACTAAAATATCGTGTATCGCCCCTCTATACCTCAATCGGGCTAACCCCCTCGCCTCAGTCCATCAGTAACGACCATTGAAGCAATAATGTAGAATTTCCACCCATGGAGATGAACTGTGATTTATAACCATAAATTTCACCTAACTTTTTGAATGACTCTCTGATTATTTTGGCATATCAATTATTTTACCATTCCAGACACTTGCTAGAATAAATTTTTGATTAACTCCACACACAAATTTCCTCGGTACTCCATGTGTGTTGCAAATAGACGGCGTGTCCTCGGTACTCCACGCATCCACTCTCCCACACTAAGCATGATTTTTTGCAATCCACATTTTGGTTTGCTTATACTTGCGACTTGAATATCTCCAATCGAAAGGTTGTTTGAATGTGAATACAGTGGCGTGGTTGTTTAGGCGAGTGGTACACAGTTGTTTGGAAGATGTTGGGAGGACAAAGAATTGCCCAACCTTACTATGGATCTCGAGTGGGTTGACTTCCAGAAATATTTTTGAACGCTTTGCCATCAGCGTGCGAAGAGGAGGTTCCGCTGGACCTGCGTTCTGCAATGGAGGAAGCGAGTCAGCGGTTGGTGTCAGGGGAAGCCTGTGTGCGGGCTCTAGATCTTCGCACCTCTGCCTGGAAAATCGAGCTGTGCCCCACAGATTCCGAAGCTGCTGACCCCTCCACATTCAGAGGATGAAGGGGCTACCTCTGCCCCATGTCCAGTGGCGGCTGCTGAGGGAGGGCTGTAGGCGCAGCCCTCCTAATTAAATCTCTGAACACAGACCTCTACTTATCTACTACTTAGCAAATAATACTACGTACGAATACGGAGGTTATTTCGCAGCCAATTTTTTTGAGATGGAGACTTGTCACAAAAAATGTCGAGTGGTGGGGCTGCAGATTCTTGACCCGAAGTGGGTGGAGAGAGTAGAGAGAGATAGCAGAAGTTTAAATAATCAATGTGGGCAAGTACGTAACCTCTGAAGTCTTCCTTCCCTCCCATCGCACCCCTATCCATTGTTACGGCAAACTTGTTTTTTTTTTTGGTTAAAAACAAATAATTAGTACGAAATGACTTGCTGGCAAACACAGGCAAGTCATAATACAATTAACATATCCATATAATAAAATGGTATTTAAATAGAAGTATTACTCGGAGGTATTACAAGAAATAACACGAGAATGCAACAAGTTGGTGGTCTCAATATATTGTAACACACAACTTTAACATGTGCGTTTGACTGAGTATTAATTCACTCTACATAAAAAAATAATTTAACTACATATTTTTTGGTTTTACAAATATAAAAGATAGGAAATAAAAAAAAATTATTTTATGGGATCCCTTACAAATCTTTGTAAATAATAGCATTAATATTGATACATTTTAAATAATTCATTTCCTAAAAAAAATACATTTTTGTTTACTTTAAATTCTGTCCAACTGCGTTTATCGCCTTCAGTGTGTATGCAATAGTTTTCATAAGATAGTCTATCGTTTAGTATTTCGTCAGAAAATTAAATAAAACGATAAAAATTTCGTTTTCGTATCTGTACATTGAAGAACCTCACTGGCGATGATACGCCCGGTTACATAGTGTGAATTGGTTATCACCAATGAGAAACTGTGCAGACGGCCTCAGGAACGGGATGATAGGAAGCTGAGGTAGTTCGTTCCATGTTCCGGCTTCCGAGAGTCCGGCAAAAGTAGACGGAACGGAACTTTTTTGCATACTAATTAAAGAACCCCTAAAACAAAATTGAACAGACGGGAACGTGGGAAGTTAGTTTGTCGCTCGTGGATAAGACTTTTAATTTAAAAAAAAGGAGTTTCGGACTTGCCCATTCTGGAGGTTGGAAAAAACTTGCCTAGGAGTAGAACAGCTGTATGTACGACCACAAAAAAAAATAACTACATTACTATATTCTACCGCACTACACATCTTCCAAACTACCAGCTTCATTGCAGTAATCATAGAAGTCCCCTTGACGACTACATTCCAGTAGTAAATGACCACTCCGCTGCCTGCCGAAAGAAAACTTGTATGTCACTCTGTACCAGTAGATGAGTAACATAACGCAAAACATGTACACGAGAAGATGCGGCCTGTTAGCAGTGCTCAATGGCAACGACGTGAACTAAAAGTAGTCCCAACACACTCGAGAGATGGCGCAAAGATACTCCAGCGCCACTCCGGGACAAGAACTTGCCACATCAACCGTTACAAGATGCGCTTTTTTTTTTTTTTATCGCTATCAGCGAACGTGGCTAGAATACACAGGGGTGAAAAGCAGCTTTTGCCGAGCAGATTGCGGCATGAAATTGAAGGAAGAAACGAATGTGACAGCAGTCCACGGGTCGTCTAATGCCGTGCTGCAGCCACCAAGCCCAGCTCGAATACCATGCAACAACTTCCTGACTGTCTTTCTCTCTCTCTTGCCTAGGATGCTGCCCAATACGTAAAGTTAAATTTATAAGCCTCACAAAAAAATAGGCGTGTTATTGGCAAACCACTAATTTAGAATTCTCTACTAATGGTTGTGACAGACTTAAGTTCAAATTAAATGAATTAAACAAAATTCAAATTATTCTAAGAGAATCAAAAAATATATTCAGTTGGTCATTAATAAGAATCTCAATTTATTAGATACAGATCAAAACAGTAAATAAACTACACCAAATTCTTAATAGTGTATCATAAAAGAAAACTTTCCTTTTTACTGTGTGGTACTTATAATTATAATTTCCTAGCTAACAAATTATATCAAAGGCTATTTGAAATAATTTCCCATGTGTGCCTACGAGATCGAAGTATAGTTAAGGATATTCCTTTTATACCAGTAAGTAACATCTTAAGTAAATAAATATTGACCTATACCCCTAAGTGAAATACAATCCCTATATATTAATCACTTCAAAATATCCATAAATCGGCAAAAAAAAAAACACACTTGTGACCAAAATAATTTCCCAAAATTTTACAAATGGCGTACAGGGGCCACTTTTCAGCCATTCACATGCTGTAAATCAGAGAGAGCAGGACGCGCCCCTACACTCGCACAAAAAACGGTTTCCTGGATCTTAACAAGGCTACCGAAACTGGAACTTCGAATTCCACTGTTTAACAGAATGTGTTGTACAGTTATCTACTACCTGTTTTGTAGGCAAAATTTCGTGCTATGCTCTTTTGCAGTTGTTAAAACACATTTATTTACAGTGCTTGTATTTATTTCGAATAGTTTTTATTTATAGGTATCGTTCAAACTCGTGTGAGCTTCAATTATAGTATGTTATATTCTGAATAAGTTTGTTTTTAATGATGAGCCATGAGAATCGGTCAGAAGCAGGGTTGAATTGTTGTTAATGTTGTTGTGTAGACGTGTAAATAATGGATAATTCGGCGAGTAAAATTTTAAACCTTATTACGACAAAGGTTTTGAATTAAGATAATAAACTAGAGCTTAATAATTTGGGACCAGTAAAGCCACTGTCAAATAAAACTTGACAGATATCCCGTCACTGCACGTCTGTGAATAATTTACACCTTTCCAATAAGTAAAAACACGCTTAAAATTAATTAGTGGGTCGGACCACGTCGCCATTTCTCTCGGAAAAAAAGTACTTACTGTGTCTGTCTGGTAACCTGTTGAATTGTGCAGCTTACGACCCGGTACGCACGAACTTTCACACACGTGGTTTTGCGGCTTAAAACTTTTCGACGTTGATTAAAACACTAATAAAATAGAACTTTGATATTCTTGCCAGCTTCACGTCACTACCAAACAGTTTAAAAATATCTGAGGTACCGGAAAATAACTAAATATGTCCGCGCCTAATTTTCACGTGCATCAACATCGAGGACTGGCAAAGGAGTGTGCACCCGACAAATGTTTCAGTGATTCGTCGTGGGAGCGCAGGACAGTCGGCGACCACCGTGGTAAACAGCTTTGGACGATGCATGCGTCGACAAAAACGTGAAGTTTCGTTACGTTACTTCCGGCATATTCAAGAGGACGGAAGTTGAGGGAATAATTATAACCTGATTGGATGTTTTGAATTTCATTGTGTTATACCCCCAAGGGAAATTGGTGTCCACTGTGTCGGTAGCAATAAATTGTGATATTTTCCGCCATCGGCTGCGAATTGCTCCCCCCCCCCCAGGAGTAATTGTAAACCCCTGGATTTCTTGGAAAAAAACGGCATTTGAGGGAGAAAATTAAATTGATTGGTAGCGCAAGAGGGCGGTGCGGTGTATTTAATGCTGGCTCGCGCTGCTCTTTGGGTCAGTTCAGCGAGCTCGAGGAGGCAAGCTTCTACCATACGATAAGTAGTGGGTGGGTCACATAATTTAAATTCATCTTCCCCTCTACCTCCCGCTCAAACCAATCTTGTCGGCAATAAGCTGGAGCCTCGCTGAGAACAGAGCAGACAGCACTGCCTCCGAAGAAATTCTAGACATCAGCGAGAAATTGATTTGTTACAGGTGTGTATAAGCACAGTGGATGGAGGGGAGTATTTTTTGAATGCAACAAAGGATCTTAAGATTTTTTAAAAATATCTTTAAATGAAAATGTTTTTTAAGTAATTTTTTGAAATTTTTCTTTTCAAAATGTTAAGTGTTTTTAAAACTTATAAATTTGAAATAGTAAATAAAATATTTAATCTTTTGTAAAATACATAATACTCATACGTCCAGTGGAAATATCTCGTGTGAATATATTTTCTAAGACAGTGTGTCGAGTGAAGCGGAAATGGAAGAGTTTTATCTGTAAAGTGTGTGTGCGCGCGTGTGTGCGCGTATATAATACACACGCACTCTAGGCGAGTCTTTATTTAATAAAACCAACAGTAATTGTGAATTTATATTAATTAAATAATATTTTTCACATACATTTGCTCTTAACGTGTGTTAACACATTTTTTTCTTTCACTAAATTTATGTATAGTTGCATGTAAATTTAACATGAGTCAATGTTAACAGTGAATTTCTTTTTTAATTAAATAATATGTTACAAGTAATATTTACTCTTGCATATATTTCAACATGAGTCAATATTTACAGCAGAGGATTTCGTCTAATCAAATGATATGTTGCACATAATATTTGTTCTTAAAACATATTGTTCCTACAAAATACATATACATAATCAGTTATTTTTAAAACATGATTTTACCTTATGTAGATAGATATTATTAACGATTGCTTCTGACATATAATACTACATAAACTCACACAAGGCTTCACTTTTGCATTAAAAACAAAGCAGGGGTTTTCAGGGACTCTTGTGATGGTCCAAGATTTTCTGCAATTTTTAGAAATTCTTAGTGATTTTTAAGAGATTTTTTTCCATTGTTCTCGCTTCACCATCATCGGCTCTCAAGACTTTAAGGGGAATCAGTCACCGCCATATTAGATTTTCAGTATGTTCCATTAAAACATATGAAACGAAATTTTTCGGATGACGTAGCATAAATAAAAGCATTCGAAGCTTTATCGAACTATTGTATATCTACTGCTTTTATTAATTTGTGACTAGTAGTGACTGCTGGCGAGAAACAGGATTTATTTCTTGTGGGTGGTTACAGAAATAATACTAGAAATGGTAGTCAAGCAATACATGTTTTATAACATGTGCAAAGTAATGCCCAATGCGTTATCGACTCACAAAATTAAAAATAGTCTGTGATGAAAGTTATGGCGAAAATTTTGTACATCTAAAATGGCGGGACTGATCCCACTTAAGTCGCCCAAATCTCCTCTCCAACAAAGAAAAACCAACCCATTGTATTCGTGTGCTAGACAGTAAAATATAAACATTTCCAGTATGTAAGTGAGGTGTTAATCGATCATGACATGCCTGAAAAATTGTGTCGATCAGATAAGTATCCTTTGTCAGTATAGCAAATGATTGCAATTCATTGTGGGATGTTGAGTCGAAAATATTTCCTTTGTAGTTATTGTAAATAAATTAGGAAATTAACTTTTATTTAATTAAGATCTCTATCCCTTAAAGAACCTTGCTAAGCCCACTGTCTGAGAAATTTTAACAATATTACGGTTAGCTAATAGGCGTTGAGTATTTAAAGATGCAGTGCGTATACTTTAGCTGCGAAGGCATCTCCTATTTGTATCATTCTGCCATGTGTAAAATTAACGTTGCCATACTGGATTCGTGTGCCATCCAAGTGAAACCTTGGAATTGCTATGAATATCATGGTTAGTAATGTGCACATTCATACTGTGATGTGTGTAAAACAAATACCAACTTAAGTGTCTTAATGTGAATATAACGATTAGATTTACAGACACATGTTTAGAACTATTTGCCTATTATTTCCCAGCAAACTTAGCTAGGATCATGCATGCCAGTGTGCTGTGTAACCTGTACACAGTCGAATCACATTATTATGACCACCTGTTAGAAGTGCCATCTGCTACGCGTACCTAATGACGTATGGCCCGTGACGTGGGCTGGTGAAGCGGGTATATATTGCCACCGACAGGCTGGCTGTACACAGTGCGCTTACTGCTGTCATGGTGAAGGTAAGAGATTTAAAAGAGTTGCAAAAAAGGATGATAATCAGTTTTCGTGCTAGGGGGGGGGGGGCGGCGGCGGCGGCGGCATCATCATTTCGGAAATGTTTGTGGACTTTTCACATGCTTCTGTGATAAAGTGGACGAATGGCACCATCGGGAATAAGTCATGAAAACTGCGGGCGCCATTGATGCCGGAGGTGAACGTCGAATACGACTATGCGTGAAGGCCAACCGACAAGCTACAGAGAAACAGTTCACCATCCAAATGACTAAGGAGCATCCATGCACGTGCCTGCCGCAACAGTTCAGCGAACCCTTCTGCGAATGGTGCTCCCGAGTAGACTGAGGGTGACTGCACCCATGCTTGACAGTATGACACTGCTGATTGGCGACGGGTAGCATTCTCCAACGAATCATGGTTTCAGCTGCATAGAATGGATGGACGTCAGCGTGTCCGGCGAGTAACGTCTGAGAATACACCTTTAAGCCGTCGCTGGACGAACACACGGCGGTAAGGCGGTGGGAGCAGTGTTATGGTCTGCGGAATATTCATGTGGTATTCTCTATGCCACATCATCCGTGAGGAAGGCACTCTTGATCGATTTGGTTATGAAACCATCCTCGACGATCACGTCCACCCGTACATGATTCTTTTCTCGGGATGATGGAATCTTCCAGCACGATAATGCGCCTTGTCACATTGCTAGAAGTGACCACACGTGGCTGGAAGAGTACGATCAAGACTTAAAATGTCTTCCCTGGCCCCCAAAAAAGCCCCGATCTCAATTAAATTGAATATATATGGGATCACACCTATCGTCGTGTTTGCCGTCTCACATCCTCCACCCTTCAACAGTTGTGGGATGTTCTGCAGACAGCATTGCTACAGATACCCGTGGAAACCTATCAGCACCTGGAGACCCTGCCAGCTCGTCTAGCTGCTGTCTGTGCTGCGAAGGGTGGTTACATTGGATAATGGCAGGGGGTCATAATAATCTGATTCGACTGTGTGTGTAGTTACGGACTGTGAATTACGTTAGATTACTCACGTTACAGCGAGCAGTTTTAAAATCAACAAGTTAATGCTTCTGCCCCAGGCGAAGACGGAATGGTACTTTTAATTTACCATGCATGCTGTAAATATTTTTTTTTGGAACACACCAATAAAGTTAAAACAGGCTTTTTCACACTACCTTGAAACATACTAGCCGGACAAGTCAAACTACGATAGGAGCCTGTATTGAACTTTGCTACAGACTTTCCATTAATAATATGATAAGGTTACCGCTGAAATTGTCATAGGTACACGCAGCACTACGAGAACGGTGCACACCAGTTCATAGCGCGTGCCGGTGTAACATTAAATAGCCCTCCCGTTTCTGAGGCCAAAAAAAAAAACCTATGCAGACAGGCGGGACCCTTAATCTAGACTAATGTTCTTAAATTGACGAACCAGACTTTTAGTTGTTTGAGGGATACGTTAGGAGTGAGTTGTTGAAAGTCACTGTACACAACACTTCATGGACAAGCTCCTCAAAGCTCCTGCCACACTGTGAAGTTTTCACCTACAAATATATTTAAAAATAAGATTTCAAGAGGATTGTTGATGAAATAGGGAATCAGATTTTTCCATTAAGCGTAGTTAGTCGGAGAATCTTAAATGTTTTTGAATATTGGTCGCTCTAGGAGATACATTTAAACATAATTTCAGAGATGGATACTGCTGCTGCTGTACCATGGAGATAGGAACATGTAGGAATGTTGATATGTTGAGATTTCTGAATTTAATTTGTATTTATCAGAGAGGAACTTTGCAATAAAATTAAATGCCACTGATATTATTGTGTATTTGAAAGCCGAGCAGCATTCACGTCCCTACAGCTTTCAGTGAGTGAATAATTTCCATAACCTTGCTAGATTTTTCACTTCCTGTTCGCTATTTAAAACTAGTAGGTGTGGAGGTGGAAGTTTGTTCTGGGCAATGCTATTGACATAATCCGTCAAATGTGAAAGGTCTGAACTGGTCTGATGTACACTATTCTCAATGTATACTGCGCTTATCAAACTTTTTCGGACTAACATGGCGGCGGTAATGTATTTTGTTAAGGCAGAAGTAGCGTGTCTTCATGTGGATCACTGCACCGGTCTTACCAGTACGCGGAACTCTTTAAAACCTAGTACACACTACCAAAAATGACAGCAAAGTGCTTTTTATGTTGCTAATGAAAGAATAGTATATGTATGTATTCTGCAACACTTAAAAATCTATGAATGAGCATTTGTCTAATGAAGATTTCCGCGCATTTCCGCTTCATCCTGGATGCTTAAAGTACATTTCGCAAGAAAATCTAACAGTAATTGAGATTGCCCTACTTGACTACGTAACTAAAAAATTGTTAATAATGTTTACAAATATTCTAAAGAATTATTTTTATGGAAACGTCCATTTCAGTTATGAAAGTGAACTGAAATAAACGCACATAAAATCAGATATAAATATTTTTAACATCAATATTATTTATATACAATCGTAGTAATTGTTAGGACTGCCCTATTTGACGAAGGTTTCTTGCAAAATACTTTCTTCTGAAGCATCCAGATTGTAAATACGTTTAAATTAAGACTATGAACATAACTTTACAGATTTTTAAATATTTAAAGACTAAAGTGTGTGCAATATTTAGCAGTGTTACAAAATAAGTTATTTTTTCATATGCAAACTATATATAAAGTTTCTGATAATTTTTGTAGTGTGTACCATTCTTTAACGTGTCGTGCATTTAGTACAGTCATTTGCAGTGTTCTATTGTAAGCCACTCTTCTAACAGTCACAATTGTGCATCTTTGTTTGGCCAACCTTTGAAGGCAGAGGGGAAATATCACTGGGCTACCTGCGCTGGAGCGATCTTGCTGGCGTGAATTAGCCTCAGGGGCAGGAATGCTACACGCCAGACAGGCTTGCCAGCTACTGCCTTTGCCAAAAACCTCGTCCACGCGGCGGCCAATACTCTTGCAGCAGTAGTTTATACAGAAGGCCAACTCAGACTGCGCGCACCGTCGTACGAACATGCTGCACGCAGTTAGTTTAGTTTTAAGTGTTCCGTGTCAGCTTTGTCATGCGCCCATGCATTGTAGAATACGAATCAGTTGTGCTTGTGCAAATAACCTGGAAGTGTTTAAAGTAGTTTGTGGATAGTATACAAGCCAACCTATTTTTCTAACCCAGTCTCGTAGCAGGGTCATCAGAATTAATACACTATGCGAGACCTTACAAAACCAAAAGTTTTCTTAGTACTCTAGTTATAAACTAACTCTTGACGATAGTAAAATGGCAGGTAGTCTGTTCACATAAAAGTGACTACTTTTGAAATCAACCTTATAAAAATGCCACTGCCCCCCCCCCCCCCCCATCAGCATATATTGTAATGGGAGCACTGAGTGACATGTGTCCAATTAAGTTGGTAATGGCGAAGGGGAAAATAGTTCACTATATTAACGTCGAATAAATAGTGTTAGGTAACCATTTGTGAATAGTTAAATTATTTCTCGCGCTTTGTTTTTTTTAACATATCGAAGTGTAAAAATTAGCAGATTTGTACAATATTTACTTTTCTAATTTCACGGTTTCATTTCACAGGCGCATGAATAAAGTGATGAAGCCTATTGCAATGTTAATTTTACCTAAGGTGGAATAACATACATCGTGTATACAAGTAGATCTTGAGCAGGGCTTTCAAAAGTGCTCATTTTACCGTGAACAGCCTATACTCATTTTTCAGTGTGACATTAGCATTACAAATACACCCTTAGCAACCTCAAAAGCGCACTGCCTTCCCTGAGGAAATCTCGTTGCTTCTACAAGCGGCACCCCGGTCGGGTCACTCCCACATGTGGGAATCGTGCAGGACGATGCAGTTGGTCGGCCCCTTGATTCGGGCGCCGCTCCATACTCACCTCAATCACCCTCATCGGTTCTCAAGACCTTGCTGTTAAGAGCCGCCAAAATCTCTCCACTCCTACAAGCGGCCTCGTGTATCCACATAAAATGTTTTGCTTCCCTTAAACCAGCAGTTCTAAGTTCTGAGAGCTTGCAGAAATGAGGCCATGGGTTTAGTGCTGCCCCCAATACGTGGTCCAAAGACAATGATAAAGCGCAATTTGGATTAAAACTGTAATTTATAATACTGTACAAAGACCCCTAGGTACGCTACTTACTTGCCATTTGAAATCCAAAACCTATTAGATCATATTTTAAATATGGAATGAAGGTAATTTATCATGCCAGATACCATACATATGCATAATTTCACAACTTGAATATGCGAATGGCGGGTAAAGAGTATTTGCTGTGTTCAGAGCTCATCGTGCACATTAATCGTAAGTCGACCAGACATCAAACGGCATTCATAGCTCGAGAAAAAGGTCCAGTAAAAGTAGTTAGCTGAATTTTTTGACACTTTGAAGGAAGTTGGTGTCTGTGTTAACCCGCATATTTTGTGTGGTCGAAACTGGCGTAAGTATCGTGCAAAATAATGCCAAAAAGTTGTTAGAAAAGGAAAAAGCCAGTTGGAATCAATGTCCAGTGGAGAGAGAGGTGTACAAACACTAACGTGGTGTTGCACGGCGGCGTGATAATTTTTAACGGCGAGAAAGGCCACCTCTTTAAAATTGGGTCTCCCGTCTGGTGTTTCAGTTGAAGCGTCAGTCGGGTTACGTTAACAGCGATCTCGTCAAATGGATAAAGCACTTACAATAAGATGTTGACAACAAAGTTGTTTTGCTTCTAGATTGGCACAAAATCCATTCATTGAGCAAATAGCAGGTGAAGCTGGAGTTATAATGCTGAAATTACCTGGTCGCAGTCTATAGGATCCCGCCATTGAACAGAACTTATTATGAAATCTTTAAAGGGTGTTGTGCTCGATCAGTTGGGACATGGCTGTTTAGTGTGGCACGCACTATGTTGTAACACTATTACTTGAAGCATGTGAGAAGGCAGAGACATTTGAGAGCTCCGTAAACTGATTACGATCGCCTGAGATCTGTCCGGTTAAATACAGTTTCAACACGATAGCTAGTACCTGGGAAAACCTCGAAAAGTGAGGGAATTTCACACTTGTGGAAAAGTCAGGAAATATCAAGGAAATTATATTTTCAGGGAATTTAGATGATATGATTATACATGTATTTAACAAGACTGAATATTGGAATCAATTACTTTTGCAACTGTCACTTTGAAAGATTTAAAAGCTTGAATGGGCTATATAGTTTTATCTACACTCATATATATTATTATACATTTTCGTAAGTATTTATTTTCTTTTTGACATGGAATCAAACAAATTACAATACAGTAAACGGTGTAGTATGCTTCCTGAGAAATTGGTATTCCACCTGTCAACTTTGTATACACTTTCTATGGTTATATAGTATTTTATAAATACTTTTTACTGCATTGAAAAACAGCGGTAAATGAATATTATTTTGGTGCTACTAATAAAAGAAATAAAATTTTTTTAAGGAAGCAATGTAATTTCTTTTTTAAATTTCTGCAATTTATTTTGGTTAGTGGAAAGTATTATGATACCTGTAAAAGTCTGGGGAATTTACAGGGAATTTATTGTATGGCCACCCTGTGACAGATTTTTTGTACCAGCCGAGCACAGTAGACCACTCGCAGAACACGTTTCTGATACACCTCAAGTGCTCGCCAAAGACGTCAGTAAAGTGGCCTCTTCCAGGTGAAAATAATGTTCACCTTCTTGAGCAACCGAGCCTGCAGCTGGGCTTGTGGTTGAGCCAACTGTTCCTGCGGGCTGAACGTATATGAAGAATCAATTTCCCCAATTTCTCGACGGAATAAAAAGTAGTGTTGGCAGCGAGCCAGCTGGCTGTTGTTTTGACAAGCAGTCCGTACGAAAACAGTTTGGAGTTGGCGAAGGAGCTGCTACTGACGCAGGTTCGAGCTAGAGTTAAAAATGAAAATCGCACTGTCCAAATCAAAGGATCTAAAATTATCAAAGCGCGTAACCGAAAAGGAATAGACGAATTTACCTACAAATAAGAAAAGCTTAATCTTCACGAATAAATCTTTGTGTTGATGACTGTTTAGACCTGCCAGTAAACTGTGACCCAACTTAATAGCCATAGCGAGTTAGAAATCCTACCCGGCGATTGGTTTTGTTAGATGTGTGAAGAATCGGCTGTGCTCATGCTTAAGGCTTCCGCCTACCTTGAACTATTGTCTACTATTGAGGCAAGGAAGCGCGGAAGCGATAAGGGCGATTATATCTCGCGCGTCAAGTGCGCCATCGCCACTAAGCGCAAGGCTCTCAACTGGCGTGCAGTGCGCTCGTCTTGCTGCATGTACCTACTGGATTAAGTGGTGACCCTATTACTTGATTGGTGGAAAGTATATAGCAAAGTTTAGAGCAGGGCCCTCGAGTAGTTTTGTATATATGCAGTGCATATATTTTCAGATACACTATTCTAAAAAATCCATTTTTAGCCATTTTGGAGTTCTGCGAGATTGTACTTAGAATTTCCCCGAAGCACGTTGGAGTGTCATGCCCAAAAAGCGCGCCAAAATTCAATTTCACAGTGGTTTGAAATACGCGGGATATGATAGTTATGCAGAAATTGGAGAACTCTGCAGACAGTGACACACGTTTCTACCGATGTTCAGTTGTCCTTTTGCAACTAGTATGCTATTTTAGTGACTCGAAGAAGACTGGACGGCAAAACCCAGTGCTCTCGACACGATGTTGCAGATCGAACTTTTGGTTTGTTCATTAAACATGCGATATTCCCGAGGAAGAAATAAATTATACGAAAAATAAAGCAACGAACCAGAGGTAAACGGAAATGCCTACAAGTGCATGTAGTTTACTTCAAATAATGCATAATTTAGTACTCACCATGGTTGATGCAAAGGTTTGCAATTCTGTATCCATTACAAAAGTTTGGCAAAAGAAAACGGAATCCTGCTGCTGTGGAATTTGAACTGTAAATCTTGCATTCAAGAATTCTGTTCTCTGCGAAATTTCTACATTCATCGTGCAAAATACCTATTGAGAAGAGGCAAGCGAGAATTGAGGATGATATTTGTCGTGGAAGCCACCAAGAAAAGTATTCAGAAAGTTTTTGAAAGAGGAGATATCTGCTGTAGATATTCCCAATGCAGGTTTTGCGAGCACTAACGACATGAATTCAAAGAGATTCTTTGCAGAAACTAATAAAAATTCACGAATAACTGGTATTGATGTTCATCTAATCATGCAATTTAGTCATATTGTAGAAGACTATATCAATAGGACACCGCGTTGATGTGTAAAAAATCAGATTATACGGGTGGCGCCTACAGTTCTTTAACTGCAGCACAGCGAGTCAAGATTTTATCACGCAATATTGCCGATCGACCAACTTTCAGAAAGGGTGGCAGAATATAGAAATAAAAAATTTCACGTATAGCCTATATGCAAAAGTTTATAGAAAGTTTTCCCAAGAATTGCACAACAAGGATGTATCGAACAGGCTCTTGCTCAGTTATGATTTACAATATGTTTTTTGAGTAAAATGTCTAAATTAAAACCACAGCATCAATGGACTAATGCAGTATGTCGGGTAATTAGCAAATACGGACTACACCGCACGAATCTGTGGTCAAAAATAAGTAGAAAATACTCTTACATAAAAAATAGATTAGTCCCTTCTTTTACGAGTAAAATAACCATGAAAGTTCCAAAAACCATTGTAGCAGACATGTGGTATTCCAATTAGATAAGGGTTAGGTGGTATGACGATGCTGCGATTATTAGTGTCGTCGTAAGACACACGTCAAGGGAAAGAGCCGAACTCGGTAGTGCCATGGAGTTCACATGCAGTGAGTAATGGGACATGGAAATGGCCATGTGTGCATCCGGTGGCTAAGCTGCGTGCATCCAACATGCGAAAAAGTGCATTGCTATGGGCAGAGCAAACTTCGAATACCTGTTAGGACGTTTCGATGTTTTGTATGCTGATGCTCGCTGTACATAATGTGAAGTCATTTTATCTACTTTAATGTTGTTTGTCTCTTAAACTAAGGCCCTTACTCATGTGGTTTGAAGTTAGTAACTCAACGTAGGGAGTCGGCACCTGCATGCACAAGTTTCATATCACGAAGAACGACGTTCTGTTGAGTAGTGAAGGCTGCCAGAAGTGGGTGCATGTTATTTCTGACAACACACACATCAGTATTGGGGACATAGGGTCGGTCTTCACCTATTTTCATGGTGGTCTAAGTACAGGTGTCAGTCACATGTTGTGTCCATTCGCCTTTGTGTTATGCAACTTGTGCTCGCAGGTACGCGAAGTTGCAGACTCCCGGCGCTGTACTGCCAATTTCAATTAAAAATTAAAAATACTAGACTACATTTCCAAAAATTTTGTTCATATTAGTCCGTAGATGCTGTGATTTTAATTTGGTTATTAAGACACCTTGAACATTTTGTATTGTTTAGGTTCAGTACCCCTCTGAACCTGATCAATTTTGCTATTGATAAAAGGGTCTGACATCTGATGAGTCTATATCTCGAAATGCCAAAGAGAAGTCTCTTAACAATGCACTACATCCTGCTGAGAAGGGGTTTTCTCAGTGTAGTTCAGTAACATGAGACGCAGCATCTGTAATGATGTTTAGAGTTCGTCGGATATGTTGAATTTTGAATTGGAGAGAAGAAATATTTACTATCCAGCTACCTAGTTTTCCTAACTGTTTAGGATGTGCTAATAACTACGAGTGCTTTATTTTGAAGAAGAAACTCTGTGTTACAAAAATTGCCTAAACTTATCAATTGCGAATAAAACTGCCAAACACTCCAATTCGTATACATATGAAGATTTTATCTCGTGATGTGTCAAGGTACGAGAAGCAAATGCAATAGGCTGCCTCTACCCTTCTATTTCTCGAGACAAGACAGCACCCAGTGCTGTATTGAGGCATCTATTTGCAGGATGAATGATTTTGAAAAATCAACCGACATAAGCATAGGGGGACTAGAAATAACTTGCTTCAGAAACTCAAATGCTTCTTGCTGTTCTTTACTGCAATCAAATTTTTCTCCCTTATTCCTTAAAGAGTTCAGTGGTGTGTGTTCAAATTTTAGGGATGAATTTTGAATAAAAGTTCACCATGCCTATGAAATTTTAAGCCTTTTACATCTTTGGATATTGGGATATTTCTTACTGATTTAGTGCAATCTGGGTCAACAAGAAATCTTTTTCGGAAACTAGATGCCAGAGGAAAGACATTTCCTTAACTGCAAACTTTACCTTGTTTGCAGTTAAGGAAATGTCTTTCCTCTGGCAGTGAGGTTAGCAGTGAGACCTGCCTTACGCAATCTTACCAAGACTTCTTTCAAATGTACCACATGCTGGTCAAAATTTTCAGAATATACCACCAAATCATCCGCATTAAAAATATATATTTTAACTTAACATCTCAGAGGATCTGATCGAGAAGACGTGCGAGTACTTGCACTCCTGTAACTAAACCAAAAGGTACGACCTTATACTTAAAAAAGTTCCACGTACACCAAATCTAGTGACATGTTTCAGTTCCTTGGTCAGAGGAATCTGGTGGTAGACAGAATTTAAGTCGAAAACACTAAAGTACTTAGCCTTGCTAAACAAATCGGAGGCAGAGTCAAATTTGGTAGGCATACTTACTATATCGATCTGTTTGTTCAGGGGTCGATAATCCACCACTAAACAATGGTTATTTCCTTTGGCTGCCAAAAAGCTGGAGAACCGAAAGAGGATTTGGATGTTTCAATGACCTTATCTAGAAATTCCTGAATTCTGTTTCTCATAATTTCCCTTTTTGGAGGTGCCAAATTATAAGGATGAAGCTTAACAGGTTTGGGATCCAACAACTTGATGTCATATTCAATTAAATTTGTGCGCCCTAACTTTGGGATTAAAACGTCTGGGAAGTCGGCACTCAATTTTCTTATCTTTTTGTTTTCCTGATCAAGATGAGCAGACACATCGTAAACATAAGGCGACGTCCCTGTTGTAAGTGGTCAGCGAGATCACGTGGTGCAGAGTCCACATTTCGTGCAAATGCTTAACATTGGCAGTAGATGGAGCCTACTTCTACTACGATGCAAATGACCTCAAATAACCTTTGACTCCAATGCAGTTGCACATGCACTTCCCCCACCCCACCCTCCTGAAGGTACGCTGTGCCAGGCTGATGGGTTCCCTTCCCTCCCACCGCCCAGGAGGTGTACGTAGAAGTCTGATGGCCCCCTCCCTCTCTACACCTGTGTTATGCCCCCTCCCCCTGTGGGACTACAGGATAAGAGAACCTGTTTTTATCGGAAGTCATTGGATGAAGCGCCACCAGATTATAGGCTGGAGAGAAATTGAGATGCTATCCCTCCAGGCACTGCTTCAAAGTGAGAAGGTTGGCAGGGGGAAATTGAGTTACACAGGTGCCAAAATAAAATTTTATCCGGTGGCGACATTTTCAGCAACCAATTTATTTTCAGCAACTTTTCGGTTCCTCATTAATATTACCACATAAGATTTGCATACATAGAGCTCATCACAACCCGAGCTTAAACTGTGGCCCATTCTGCTGAGCCATGCGCTCGCCGGCACTCGCCTGCCTCCACACAAGTTTCACGGCCGAAAACAACTGGACAACTCTCCTGTTTCACTCTGCCACCACTCCAAGTGGCCAGCGCTGCCATCGCGCACTCTCAGCTGGCTTTCAAAAAGATTAATGCCACACAAGGCGTAATATAAAAACATATACTAATAAAATATATAATATAAATATTCACCCAGAATAAATATAAAAATAATTACTATGGCTGGAATACATAAACGAATATTTAATATGGCTAGCTAGCCTATCATAAGTGCCGCCGAAATTTAAACGAGACAGAGTAACAGTCTCAAATGGCTTCATCACTCATCAAAAGTAAATATATGTATTCGCATAACAAGTAATTATTAACTAACATAAGTGTTTACACGTAATGAAAGAATTACACTCGAGTAGTATGTATTTAAATATTGATTCGAGAACCTTACAGGATAATTAGAATTCTTTAATATATCAAGTAAATCGTCGAGATTATTTGAATATCTAAATTCATCTAGTAGGGCGTAACAAGCTGAAACTAACTACCCATCAGCCAATGAAACCCACAACTTCTAAAAATACAAAACAATAAAATAATTTTATAGTTTACACTATAACAAATAACGAACGTGGTTGGAAGACAGCTGTAGGATTGAGAACTTCTTGATTTATATCCCATCAAGGATAGTGCATTTGCATAATGAATAAACATGAATAATTAGTATTTACGCAATGAACAAACGCCGAGAATAATTTTGCCTCACGTAAACATCCTACCCGAACTACTCCTTGCTTCGAACTGCTGAAAGATTTTATAGTATGTATAAATTATATACCATGTTGCAATTACCAAACACACAACGGAACAATCCCTTAAACAATATGCCTTTCCATAACCTATCTCAGTCTTTCTAAAACTATCATGCCGGGATCATCGCTACTCTAGCAAGCCACCGCAGGTCGAACGGCAAAGATCTACCTAATCCCACCCACCCTTCACTTATACTGGGAATACTGCACAAACATTGTCTTAGTGTATACGATATACTTTAATTACATATTTGTGTAATGCAGTTTATCATTATAAAATCTTTTTGAAAAATTAATTTTTTAACTTATTACATATTGCATAATATTTTATTAATAATTAAAACCCTTAGTTACTAAAAATCGCAGTCTTCCACAGATGTGTTTCGAAAACCAAATGTAACATTATTGTTTTATGTTAAAAAGTAAGTAATTTTTTATGTTGAACTAATTTAGATTGGTAAGTGTAATAAGACAAGAATTTCAGAAATTCTCATTTAGGATAACTAAGATTTAAAACCTTGTTTCATCTCGCATCAACACTAAGTTTTGTAACGAATAGATATTACTTCGAACCCAGACATAGTTAAAACATATGTATTGAAATATTCATACTTCAATCCTAGCGATGGTTATTACATCTATAGTGTCACATTGTGTGTTTCAAATCCCAAGATATGCGCATACTGTTTTCCTAAATGCATGTCAATTTTAATTTAATATTGTGTAAATAACATGCAAGCCATAATGAAGACTAGTTAACAAAACAAGAGACCGCACGCATCTCTAGCAATCTTCCTGATATGATAGAATTTATACCACATTGTAGAGATCTCTCGAATGATGCATGCAAGGGTGGCCAACCGACCTGCAAAGTAGAGCATTAGCCACCCGCTTCCACAAACATTCCACAGCTCGACTTTGTAATTATAAAGACTTTTTAAAACACTCGTCATTCTTACATCATTCGTCCATGAAACACCGCCCCGGGCAAATGTCTCAACAGGTGAATGACGGACATTGATTTTTCAACGATTCATGCAAAACTAGGGATATAGCGATCTCAATCACCGCTCACCTTGCATATACATACGTAAACATTAACACAATGTTCCATTAAATATATGCAATCGTTGAAACCTTCTTGTATATAGAAACCGTTTTAAACAAAAGATGTATTACCAGTGTGTGTCGGTATATGTTCACAACTTGTTTGTTGCACCGCAAAATGTTTATAGAGCTAAGAAAGCTTAATGACAATTGTTTGGTTACAGGGTTGGTTATGGAAATTTGGTATATGTAGGAACATTTGTGGTAAAAACGAATATTTACTTTTTACCCCAGCAATATTGGTTCACGTTACTGGTAATTTTAGTGTAATGGATTTTAATTTATTTTAAATATTAGTATGTGACAAGATAGACAGAAAAAATGTTTAATGAAGGTTTTTTACCCTTTTTGTAGTCGCAATAAAATTTTTCTTCCATATATTTAATGGAACATTGTGCTAATGTTTACGTATGTATATGCGAGGTGAATGGTGATGGAGATCGCTATATCCCTAGTTTTGCATGAATCGTTGAAAATAATATTTATTACATTCTGAAAACATTATTTATAATACAGAAATAATTACAAATGCATACTTGAACACCACCACTATCAAAGACTAACATTTCAAATGATTTCATAAGAGGGCAAATAGTCAAATAGTAGTAGTATAGAGATACTACTCCTCACAATATCAACACTTTTGTTGCGAATTCATTGTTTGCTGTGAAGTTTCTTCTAAAGGATGCATATTAACTTATTAACATACCGGTCTGAGATGATGCTGTTTCACATAGGGGCTATATGCTATGTATGTAAATGTTTTTAAAAATGGCTATTGCCGATCATTACATGCGCGCGCGCACTCGCACACCTTCGCATTCCCAACCTTCATCGCATGCTACCAGTCCGGTTTACCTAAACACGCCAACCATTTATTCTTTTGTGAACGTAGTAACATATGAAGGAAGAAAATGTGATATTTGAGAACCAACCCTTTGGAAATTAAACAATTCACAAGAACTATCATGCAAGCTTAAAAATATTTATGCAAAACTCTTTAAAATTTATTTTTATATACATCTTGTATACAAGAAATAAACAATGTTTGTTATACTCGTGTAACATGTGAGTGCAAATAATACATTTAAACCCATATTCGGAAGGCTGTGGGCTAGATTCAGAACCTTCAGATTTCTTTAGTTTTCCCAAAATCAGTCCAGACGAATGCTGTGATGTTTACATACTACGCACCGTACCAAGTTTCCTTAACAAGGCTAAAATAACCACTTCCCATCTGGCAGAGGGATATCATAGTTGTTAATCCCATAACATATACCTATTTGCTTGATAAAAATAGTTATCAAAACACGAACTGAACATATATTCCCTTCTCGCAGAGATTTCCGCATAAATTTTGTAAAATGAGAACTGTGAACACTCGTACACAAGATTTAGTTCAATCCACTCGTTTCCTACCAAGAAATACTCGATATTGGTCATCCCATCGTAGTAATTTGTTAGTTTATCACTCGCGTTAACACAAACATAAAAAAAGATGTGAGCGGAACAGAGTATTCCCTCTTATTGTATGCAAACATTCCTATATCACAGGGAATTTTTGTGTCAAGTTATAACAGAATCACATCCCAAATGTCGAATGTTTCCCATCGGAAACTAATACAAGTGATTATAATTTAATGCCCAAGTTATATGCAACATAGATAATTGTTAAAATAATAACGATAGTAGAAAGGCATAATTTGTAGTTTCCTTAGAGAATTATATTTCATGACCAGTAGAGAACATTCGCTATAAGTATTCCATTTCATCTCTCCTAGACAAACATTTTGACCCCTCCTCGCAAACATTTTACCACCCTACCAGGATATTGTATTTAGTAGAGAGCATTCACTATAAGAAATAGTTGTCTTAGAACCATCTCGCATCCTACGCACCATTCACTCGTAAATTTTATTTAAAAATTCTCTATTTTGTAATTATTTCGTGCATTCATTAATTTTCAGTCTTTATACATATTTATTATATATAATATATATAAATTAGTTTATCCGTCATCAGGGAGCGAGTGCATAGAACCATTGCTGGACATTTTATAATATCCATTGGAAAAAAATTACCTAATTAATATCAATTGTTTATAATTTTTGTAATGTGACTACATTATGGTAGTATTGCAAATTGATAAACTAGTGCATGACCATGTTATTTTCATGTCCCGATATGCCAATGGCTTATTTGCTAGAAACGGAGATCTCACCCCTAACACCATATTATTAATTAAATATGTCTACCAACATTCCCCAATGCCCAGTCATAAATAACATAACCAACTATTTAGCACAAACTTCCAAATACCCATAAAAATGTTTAAATTAACTCGTAAAATTTTCATTTCATATGATCGCTGCTAAAAAAACAGACCGATCTGCTATTTCTACGTATTGTTCCAGGTAACATTCTATTGTATGTTCTCCCAAATACATGAACAAACCATAACATCAATTATTACCTAAAACATATCGACTATACTAAACACATTACTTCATACCTTCCAAGACGACAAAGCAATCATCTAAGCATTCCTATGAAATATCCCAGAGAATTGCTGTGATAAACCATTTCATCATGCAATAGCAAAACACACATTTGAATAACACCAACACCCATACAGTATACCATTGTAAACGATCCAACTTTAACAGTCTCGTTCCAAAAAACCAGCAATTCAAATGTTCCAGCAGGAAATCATAACCATATATACTCGAAATCCATATCACACCACAGAACTCATTTGCACAAACCATTTCATCCATTCGCAAGTCCCTTACTATGAAACATAACAGAACTAACATACCATACAGACAAGATAAATTAACCATGGAACCATTCATTATGACCAGCATTACCAACACACCATATTAACAGATTAGTCAGACGGTACCCAGCACTCGTATTATCAGAACATTCCTTTAACACACTCCTGTGAGAAATGTTAAAACTAAATCCCTTAAGAATTTATATCATGCAAGACACTTGCTTCTAGTAAATCACGTACCAACTACATCACATCGTAGAAGTTTGAATTTCAGTACTACTTTCAAACATTCACACTATACTCACGATTAGTTATTACTAAAACAGTTGTAATATAACACCATTGATTTTTTCCCTCTAATGTTCGGATAATTGAATAAGTTGTGCATATAGAAATATGCTCAATACTAGATTTCACATCACACACATACTTCATTTTCAAACAGATACTATCTCGTACACCCTAAATACCGTCAAAAGCAATTGCTACTGGGGTGGATAACATTTGAGATTTTACTGAAGTAATTCTCTGTATAGACTTAGTCAAAATATCCACAAATAAGGAGGAATAAATCAACTTTTTATTATTTTTACTTTCATTCCAAACATCTCGCATTAATTGAGGTTTTCCTTACATTGTTCACAGATTACTCTTTACTGGAAACATAATTTCCTCAAACATTTTCATATCTATTCTAATTACTATTTAAATTCTTAGAGAAGTCCAGGCCAATAGCTATACCGAACATGTATATACATATTTTTAATGTTCTTTTATTCTCGTAGCTTAGTTTATTTATTTATTTATTTATTTATTCTCGAGACATTGCATAAAACCACCAGAAAAAAAATGTATTTTTGATGATAAAACCACAGTAATAATTCACCCGGCTCACAGCTGATCAAGCTTCAAAAAGTAATATAGGTATCTTTCAAAATAATTGATAGCAAAACCTTTCACGCGTAAAAAATTAAGCATGGCTTTAAAAGATTAGCACTCTGATTTCTGATTTTATTAAAACGCATACCAATATGTAAGGTAAGATTTCTGTTTACCAAAACGTAACACTGACCGTGGTAGCAATTCCACCTCCCACCAACCAATACTTTCAGCACACACAAATGCATATTACTAAAACAATTACAATAGTTCTGAATTGGCCTTTTGACCTTTTTTAAAACTGAGACCATTCATTAAAATATGTACAAAAATTAAGTAAAGTTTTCGCTTGGCTAAAGAATAACACTGACGTCGGTTTTCACTACCAATTGAAAAGAACATTTTATTGACGTGTAAGCAGTGAACAATTAAACACTCTTAAAGCTCGGCGTGCTACAGATTCAATCATTTCTAAACATTTATGATCAATGCCTAGGCGTTGAACAATTTTGCGTACTTAAAGTACGATGTAATAGTGAATCAATCGTGTAATAACATTCATATTCACTTTCATTAAAATATGCACAGTTAACATACTGTGCTACGAGGAAGGGCAACCAAAAAAGGCCCACCAGAGCCTTTCTCGAACAAAGGACAATTATAATTTATTAAAAATAGAATTACAATTTCTTTAACTGGGCAGCAATTCCTTTACGACCCAAACAAAGTACCTAGTTTATAAAATTATGACCTATAGTAAAAGTGAATTCACACGAGTTGTGGACGAAACATTCACGGAGAAGTACCGGCTGGGTAAGCCAAATGGACCTGCAAACACAAGACAACGCGGGGCGTACAGCAACATGGTTTATCTAACACCGGGCAGGATTTTGAATGAGCTGAGAAAAAGCATTAAAAAAAAAAACCCTATTGCTGCAAAGCCCGCTAACTAGCAAAAATTACCAACATGCTTATATACTATTCACAACAGTTTGTTGTAGGCTGTTCACGGTAAAATGAGCACTTTTTAAGGCCCTCCCAACAGGCATTAACCACTAATAAATGTGCCTTATTGCCGCCTTAGGCGTTAAATTTTGTGGGTGGTGAAATGTATTCACTATGTCTATTGGTCACATTGCAATGTTTACACAAAAAAACGCAGGAAGATGGAAATGAGATGAAAGGAAAAATATGGAAAGGCCTTAAAAGTGCTCACTTTACCGTGAACAGCCGATATCAATTTTGACTCTCAGTATGCATCTGCTTAGTATGAATATGTAAAATCAATATGCTTGAAGCACTGTTAATACGAAACGTAGTCATCCCATTCACTATCTAACCTGCGATATAGTTAATCAAACAACCGTTCTTACTCACTACATCTTTCAGTGTTGGATACACATTTTTTTTATGTTCTTACTATAACACACTTGTGCAGTACACGAACTCCTTGAATGAGGTGTATCCATACCAGTGCCACATCTTTGAAAACCCTCTATTCATGTGAGAAGTGAAAACCTACTATTATGTTGCTTGCTTATATACTGTTACCACTACAGAACAAACCATTTATGTTGACCATCTTGACTGTCTCAATATATGCCTGAAAATTGTCAGGTGTGGGATTCGAACCCATGCTCCCCTTAGAAGGATCCAGAGCTTAAATATAGCACCTCAGGCCGCTCAACCAACCTGACAATTTGTAATACTGTGGAAATTTCAGATAATTTTTAGATTGAACATTGGAAACCTTAACCTTTATCAACATCTAGATTAAAATCTACTTTTAAAACAAAAAATAAGATTCGCAATTTTTTAGAAAATTTTTTAATTCGCAGAAAAAATCATAAGACCTTGGTCAAGTCTTCAGCTTTGTCGATCGGAGACACTCAACTGCGATAACCAGCGAGTGATGATACAGATCGTGATACCATTTTCGTCGAGGTGAAAGCGCGACCTTCGTAATTGCATTTCTTCATCGTGGTATGCGAGCACTCTGAGGAAACCCAAATACACATTCACCCCAGAAGAAAACGCTCTATACAAAGATAGGAATATGCATATATGTGTGTGTGTTGACCATGTGACTGTCAGTTGTATTAGCATGGCTTGTGTTAATGCGCAGAGGACTATACTTCTGTAGGATATGGTTTGTGGCACTGGCGGTTCACAGCACATTCGCGAGATGCGCTTAGCATAGGTGTATCCTTCCACGACTACATTCCCGTTTAAGATTGCAATGGAACCAAATCACTTTATTCTTGCATCTGTCAGGTGAAGCTGTAAAATTATTAGAAAAGTAAATATTAAATAACTTTGCCCATTTAATATTCTTGTTACATGAAAAAGATAGGCTATGAAATCTGAAATTATATTTTGCTTAAGTATTGACCCAACCCTTTTATTCAGACAGTCTTGGAACTACTTTCCTTTCATCGTTAACAACTTGATTGGAGGCATGCTAACCACATTGCCCTATATGTATGTTTGGGTTATGACATTTTGTAAAGGTTGAGTTTAAAAGTGCTTAGTTAAGGGCTCTGCCTTCAAAGCCACAAACAAACAGTTACAGGGAAATCAATGTTAAATAATTTTTTTTCTCTAGGTATCAATTTGAGAACCATTTCAAACAAAATGTATTTCATGATCATCTTACTTGGAATTATCTATATAATAAATGGCAGGCACCTAAATTGATAATGTCCATATGATATACTTGTTTTTCCATATCATTTTTGCTGTAGTTTCATTGCCAGTCATAATGTCGCATTTTTTCTGATTACCGTATGTCAGTTGTTTTTAGCATAAAATTCTGTAGTGCATCGAACAACTTAAACTGTGAAGGCTGCAGTGGCCGGTGATTTCCGGCGGCACGTGTGGTTCAGGCAGCGAGGCTCTCTCTTGCCCCCACTCCACCTTCAGCCCTTAAGGCCACGATCCTTCATTTCTACAGCTTTTGCGAGTACTTTTTTTTTTAAACCCAAACTGGAGCTGATATTGTAAAATCTTCTTACAATTTTGTTACAAATTGTTTTTATTGTGTAGTCTAAATTTTTCCAACACAAAGTGTGTACTTTTATTCAATTAATTCACGAAAATTATGTTTATTTAGTAATTAGTTAAAAGTATACAATTTTTTTTAAATCGGACTACATAATAACAATTTGTAACCAAAATTTTAAGAGGATTTTGAAATATTGGCTCTCGTTTGGGTACAAAAAATTAATTCTCGCAAAAGCTGTAGAAATGAAGGATCGAGTTCTTGGCTGTCTGCCGTGGAGGAAAGGTGTTGGCTTGTAAACTATAACTAAGGGAATATAGCCTATGTGCATTTAATCAGTTTAGTCTATTCGCGGTTTCTTCGCACTTTTTGAACAAAATCTTGGCGAAATCACCCCATGTAGGACATGTTTGGTGGTTTCCTAAATATGCTATGTATTACAAACGTTTAATTCTTCTGTTAATATGAAGGTTTCTAATTTTACGTTATAATATTTCATTTGTAATTAATATTAATAAAAATATGGAGAGAAATGTGTGTTGTTAATGCCTAGTAAGAAATAGTTCTTAGAGGGGGAGTTGATATTCCAGTGCCAAAACACGAGGGGGGAAAAAGGGGGGTGCTTGAATACGTCCTCTGAGACGAGGGAGGTGCTGCGATTCTTGCAGGTGTAGACACAATCAGTTATTTCTCATGAGAATATGGTGCATGGCGGTACATCACCAAGGAGAGATGTTGATCGCCGACTGCGGCACTAATAATTAACCAATTTCTTCATTAAAAGCTGACAATTAAGCATCCCCTGTCGGATTGCGTGGTGTTTCTACTACTAGTCAGTTTGACTCCGTTAGTCGAGGCATAAATAACCCACCTATACAAACATATTTCAACTATTAACAGGTAATAGAATTGATGACTTAATGTGAGCGGAGTGCTACGACCAGATGACACACAGCATTTTCTGCGACATTTATTAAAGAACACTGGCACATGACATCTTGTCCACTTGTGTGTATCATATTTTTATTTAATTAAAATTTACTTATCAAAACATATTATTCATAAATTTTTTTAATAACTTCTTAATGTGGTATTGTTCTCTGAGAAAGTTGAGTTTCTTTATGATTGTCTTTAATATTGCTGCTATGAGAGTGGATTTTATTCCATATTGATTCCTCCTATAAACTACTAGTATGCATGCTAAAAGTGGGCTTTCCACTGGTGCGTATTCGCACGAACAAGGCGAGGTCATGTGCTCGTGGGCCCTCAGACGACGTCTGCCTTTTCACGATCAGGCCTTGTCCACAGCAGTTGAGACTACGCACGACCAGCTTGCTCGCTCAAGCTCCTGGTGGAGGGGGGTTTCTACCTGAGAGTCGCACAGAGGTCATTTCCACTGCGTATATCTCCCAGCCGAGGAGCACACTGCAGTGCAGGCGTGTATCCTAGTCAGTCGACATGGCTCGGAAGGTAGAAGTGTGTGCCAGCATTACAGCATCTTATGTTTTAGTAGCTGAAACTTGATGTAATTGACTAAAAAGTGCCAACAAATTAAAACTCCTAAAACATGTTCCATGTAAATGTACGTTGCATAAGGTGGTTTACTGTTGCTTAGTTCACAACTCAGAAGCTCTACCCAATATGTAGCTCCAATTTTGACAGTTAAATTGTTGCAAAAATGAATCCACGCAAATAACCCGTATAAAGATACTGCATTACTATTTCCGCCTAAGGTTTTTTAGAAATTTTTTTTCTAAAAATTTCAAAGTTTGTACCAACACGCCTGTAACTTCAAAATATTTACAATATATTACCTAGCTGATAACTATATAATCGAATGTGTTTAAGTAAAACGCTATTTCGTATCTCTAGGCTATTTAACGGGAAGCCTATGCATCTATTCTTACACAGCTATTCGTGTATAATAAAATTTAAAATTATACTGATAATTTTGTATGTTAGTACTGTAAAGGCCATTTAACACTAGCACATGTTTTATTAAATTCAATGAGTTGAAATAGAATTATTAAATACTCGTGCATTTGAATTTATTGAATAGAATACTCGCAGTTTTGAAAATCTTTTCACACATGTAGGCCCTTCTTGGAGACAATCCACACTGTGCGGGGCGTCATATCCTCTGTGCGTCCCTTCTCACACCGAACTAGTGTTTCTGCATCGGCATCTTTCGTGTATATGCTCCGCTACCTGGAGGATCGCCTCTAGAAGGATCCTCCCGCATACGCCAGACGTACAGCAAATAAGGCTTTTCCACAGTCCGCCGTCCTGCACGCATCCTACCCGTGACTTCAGGATTGACGTCGTGTTCCCTGAACAAGTCTGTGGAAAGCCTGCTTAAGAGGCCCACGCAATAAAACATTTACTCTTAGTTTCACTTTTATCATATCAGGCGTAGCCAAACAGAGAAAAAAGTAAAATGGTGAAATTCGCATTTTTAGAGCTTGGTCGCGGAGTTTTTTTAAGCGATAGAAAAAGAGTAAAACTATCTGTCTGTAGCTAAATCAGCGGGCTTTCGTTGCATGCAGTGAAGTCCCACTTAACACATGTCATTTGCGAAGCACAGCGCAATGACGGAAACACTGCAAGCCAATTGAGCGACTTTCGCGTAGGGGCGTGTTAAGTGGCCTTTCCACTGACTCGTGTTCGGCGAACATGTCACTGCTGGGATGCGTTCAGGAATGCGGGCTGTGGAAAAGCCTTATTTGCTGTGTGTCGAGGGTGTGCACGGGGATCAATCAGTCTATAGGCGATTCTCCAGGTATATTAGGCTGTTCACGGTAAAGTAAGCATTTTTTAAGGCCCTTCCAAAAGGCACTAACCTCTAATAAATATATTTTATGGCAACTTCAGACGTTAACTTTTGGGAGTGGTGGAATGCTATGTTTATTGGTCGCAAGGAAATGTTTATATTAAAACGTGGCGGAAAGATAGAAAATGGCTAAAAGGAAAAATTTTGCAGGGGCTTCCACCCTCCCCCTCCATGGTACCTTGGGCAGTGGGACGCTACATCTGCATGCCATTGCTGTAGACTTCTCACTTCGCATTCTGACTCCCAAAATGTTCTATAAAATATGTCAACTATTTTCCCCTATTGCGGTCGTTTCCCAAACAAACGAATTCGGCGAGGATAATCCGGAATATTGTAAGTCACTCATTTTAAAGAACTTTATGAACTGTCCGATAGTTGAACTTAATCATTGGGCCCTTTCACATGATCAAAGTTCACTTCAACTCTTCTTAAGAATTATTGAATTCTATTTATTGAATCCTGTATGACGTTACTTCATCATAATCACTGCTATTTTGTCTTTCAAGCCGTTGAACAACTTAATACCTTCAACGTGCATCTTTAATAGCATGTTCTGTGTTTTCTTGAACCAAATTTTTCAACTAGCACCCCGAATCGTCTAAAAAGTATAAATACAAAGTGTTGTGCCATTAATATAGTATTTAATGAGCATTTAAGCAACAATGTATTTGCATATAATTATTTTATGCAAAGTAAATGTCATGTTGGACAAAAATAGTTTGTATTGATTTCGACAAGTTATTTTCGTGTAGTGCATGGTTTGTAGTGGTTTGAAAAACATTTTGAACATATGCGTATTTTTCAACTGAAATATATACATATATAGTGTAAGTTTTAACTTTAATATTTATTGAATATAAAACTGCATGTCTGAAAAGGTTTTCAAAACTCTGAAGTAATTTATTATATTTAATTCAATAAATTGAACTGCATGAGTATTAAATTATTTGAATTCAAGTGATTGAATTTAAAGGCCATTTAACACTATCAAGAGTTATATGAATGTGCTATTAACACACACAAGTTTCGTGATTTTTTTTATTTTTCATTATACACGAAAAGGTGGAAGCCTAGAGCTAAGAAATATAGTTTCTTACACATTTAATGATATAAGTTGTCATCAGCTAGGTAATAAATTGCAAATATTTTGAAGTTACATGCATGTTGGTAAAAGCTTTGGAATTTTATAGAGGAAAGTTCGTTCTCCTAAAAAAAAAAACCTTAAGCGGAAATAGTAATGTTGTCATATACGAATTATTTGTGTGGACGCATTTTCGCAAAACGTATATTGAGTGTTACAAACTAACTTGACTGTCAAAGTTGGAGCTACATATTGATAGAGCGTCTGAGTTGTAACTAACAACGGTAGACCACCTTATGCAACGTACATGTATGTACATGGAACATCTTTAAAAAGTTTTAATTTGTCGGGCACTTTTTTAGACAATTACGTCAAGTTTCAACTACTAAAACAACATAAGCTGCTGTACCGCCGGCACATACTTCTTCTACCTACCGATCCAGGTCTACTGACTAGGTTACACGCCTGCACTGCAGTATCTGCTCGACTGGGAGACACGCACAGTGGAAGTGTTCTCTCTCTGTGCGTCTCCCAGGTAGACACGCTCTTCCACCACGAGCATGAGCGGGCCATCGCGAGGAAGCGGGTAGTTCAACTGCTCTGGAAAAAAACCTGGTCGTGAGCAGTCGGACGTCTTCTCGAAGGACCCATGAACACGTTAAGTCACCTTGTGCGTACGGACACGCACCAGTGGAAAGCCCGGTTTACTCATCCGTACCGCCAACTTCAATCTGGTTTGCACGTTCACGGCACAGATTTACGTACACAGGAGTCTAATTGTGAGCATCCAGTGGTTGGTTTACCATCTAGTTAGAAAGAAGCTTAGGAGACCAGTGAAATGAACACCAGCTCTTCGACAGCAGTCGTTATGCTTCGGCGACATTATAAAACACACAGTAAATGTAGTGGTTACGAACTGCACTGAGGTACGCGTTTCGTTAAACCTCGAAGCATATCGTAATTCTGTGATGTCGCAGAGCAAACTAATACACTGAAATATAGTTATGTACATTTTATTTAGTAATTATGTAATATGACTTACCTACAATTATAGATTTAATTTAAAAAAAAAAGCTCTATAAATGTGTGTGATAATGACGGTAACTATTTGTGTGTGTAGTTTATAAACGTGCAACTCACCACGTGGCATCTGTTGGCGAGAAAAGTAAATACCTAGCGACATCTTTTGATTGCAAAAGTCAACGCGTGCTGCCACCCAACAATGACCTACAAAGTCCACTGCAACATATTGGAATGTATAATGTTTCTTTCTGGGTCAATTAGCAGTAAATTACGTGCAGTGTTAATCTTCAGCTTTCCACGGACAATCGTACTCGTGCGGCCAACATCTTAACTGTCGTGCGCTGTTCATCACAAGTCGTAGGTTCGGACTCGCGTCTTGCGATGTTCGTCAAACTATTACTCGGCTCGCGACGGAGTGCGCTGCACTTGTGGACGAGCAGTGATGAGATGTTTGGGCGGGCGGGCGAGTGGCTGGAGAGACGGTGGTAGTGCAGTTTACGGTGGATGGCGTGCGCCTTGTACGGAGTCTGACTGGTATGTGTCTGGCAAAGTTGACGACGACTGATAGTAGCTCCACATATTAGTGTCGAATTAAAAGTGTAAGGTAAACATTTGTGAATACTGAAATTATTAATTTTAATTTCTTTGTTTTAAATGCTTATAAGCGTAAGAATGGATAAATATGTAAAATAGTACCTTTACTAGTAATTCCACAGTTTCACTTGACAAACGTATCAATGGTGATCAGGCCCACTGCAGTGTTAATTTTACATACAGTGGAAGAATACACAATGTGTATACAAGCAGATCTTATCTAAGCAAGGCTTTCATAAGTACTCATTTCAGTGAACAATCTGTACCCATCATTACGGACATAATATATGAACTACTAAGGCATATATATGCAACAATTAACTTAATACAAATTTTTATACATTAATTCATTCTCGCCTTTTAATGACGACCAATGAACACCTATTAACAATTCGGTATAGGCTATTCACAGTAAAGTGGGCAGTTTTGAAAGCCCTCTAATTTGGAATAATAGTCGATAATTAGACGTAAGTTTCAGAGTTCAGTGGACTATACACACTGTGTTTTATTTGCATGAGAATATGTATTTTTATAGGTAGTTAAAGAATAAATACTAGCTGAAAGGAAAAGATAACTAGGGCCTCAAAAGTGCTCAATTTACCGTGAACATCGTATGCAAAATTGACACACTACGATTGTTACGTTCCCATCTGGGGAACCTTACAAGATAAGTGAGGAAAGTGTACTCGGCAGAATATAACTCGTAATACTAGGTTAGTCACCGTATTAACAACCTCTTAAACGAGAATGTAACGTAATCTTAATGTAAAACATGAAGTTAAATACTTCGGGGAGCTTGAAGTTGGTTATTATTTATTTAGCTGCAAATACTTTTAGTATTACCGTTTAGTTAAGTCGCAGACTAATTGAATGTCTTTACGGAACTGTTGAACTATTGGAACGTCTTCACCTTAATGTTGCCATAGGCTGATCCTCCATGTTGCTAAGGCGTGGGAACCCCTGGCGTCTCTTCATCTTGGCCCGTCGGCGGCTCGCTGTGGTAAGCCCGCGTGTGATGGACTGTGGTATTTTGGTATACTGACTGCAATGTTTGGTGATTAAGGTGGTAGTCTTCTTGGCAGCGGGAATATGGCACGTTTGAAGTAGTCTTCGCTACGGAAGGACTGCGTGGAAGGAAATTTTGATGTAACTGTGGAAATGTGCTGCCTTGCCTTATCTCTTGCATTAACCTGTGCTTGAATTATACGAGCGGGCTGTGCGCGAGTCTGCGTAGTAATGTTCATGGCCCTGATCTTGGCTTGTAGTAGGGGTGTAGGCCTACAAAGTCTTCCGTGTGGTTGACCCAGCAGTAGCATGCGGTATACGGTCGTGGACCGTCAGCCTCTCTTGAGGTCCGAAATTTACTGTGTTACTTGGCTTTGCAAACATTTAATTACTTTGAATAGCAAACTTGAATATTACTTTCATGATACTTCAAAGAAAATTTAGCATTACGTTTTAACGTTTAAAGAATTATACAGCAAACGGCTTCTCCTATTAAAATGAATATCACATTTGTACACAAGACCCTTTGATTAATTAATGGATACAGAGATTCCTCCATGCTGAATATTTTTTTACTAAAATTAATCACTTTTTACCTGAATGAAAGTTTACAATTAAACACTTGGTAAATTTCACAATTAAATAGTGTGTGAAACACAACATTCATATATATCCTTGGTCTAGAACTAAACCTATGTGATGTCAACAACTATGGATGTGGAAGGATTTTCGTATCCAAACGTGTGTTATTAAAATTAATAATTATTTAAGTGTCAAACTTCAAAACTTTACTATTTGTTACCCCCACATCTGCATTTCGGTACATAAGGAGGGATTGAAAGGAATTATCCTATCTTACTTCTGTGTTGATTTTACATCATTTAATTATGCAATGACACCCTTTTCTTAATTAATTGCGCGCACTAACACTATTAAAATTGGTAAAACAGTAATACTGGGATTTCAATTTCTATTACACTATGCAATATTATATTGTACACTTTATATTTTACTCATGTTAGTGATTCTTACACTTATGAATATATTTGTTGCGTGTACTTTACTAATGTATTCATCTAAAATGGTAATTGGTGTATACCTTTTTTACAAGTAATATATCTAGAACCTTTTGTAAGTGCTTTTTGTGTGTATAACAAAGTTTTAGTTAATATATTTTCTCTGTACATTAGTCCCTTGCTAATATAATAATAATTAATAAACTGCTACGTTTTTACGCGTAGATCATATAAATATTAATTGTATGTGCTTTATTCTCTAATAAGCCAAATTTGTTGTAACACTTGGCATGTATATTAAAATATTGTTTTTCGTATTAACATTTGTCTAATGTTGTCTAATATTTACTCAGGCCTTTTTCTCAAACTATATATAAAAATGTCCAATACAATAATTTAATTTGCACGCTTCCTTTGTGCAATGTTGTTTTTGAAAAAATTGCTAATATATGTGCCAAAATGAGAAACCTTTATATATAAAATGTCATCTAATAAACAATGGCCAATTAGGTAAAAGTATTTAAGTATTCCCTTCAATTAAAAAGATATTATTGACGGATTGGTGGCATATTAATATATATATATATTGTAATAAATTCTCTGTTAAAATTACGCGAGCTTGCGTGTAATTGCTGAGGGCATGTAGACTGTGTGTGTACTCTATATGATGTTTACATAGCGCGTTTTTATATCCCCAGTTTGTATGTATATCCCGGCCGGTGTGTGTAATAATATGTGGGATAGTAAATGTTGGCTGTTACCTGGCATGGTAAAATACTTTATGCAGCTCTGATTACTCGTGTGTTCTGGCGCGCGATGCCGCGTCGCCTTGTGCGACGTCTTGTCGACAGCTGGTTCGTCCGTCCCCCCCCCCCCCCCTTTCTCCTGGATTGGAACGTAGACGTGACGTCAGAACACGTTCCATTGACCCTCTCACATGTTGCGTGCGAGTCGCTCTGAAACACATTTAAAACGGATTATTTCCCTGAAGTAATAACATGATTTTGCATCAACACAAATTACATGAAATCCTAGCTATGATTATTTAATTGAAAAAAAAAATCCTTATTTGTATGATGAGACATTTAGGATTATATGCGTTATAAATTTGCGCAACAGGCGATGACGTTCATATTCCTTATTTATTTATATTAGTTACGTAAGTACAAGTATCCAGACAAAATATTTATATTATGTTTAAATAAAAAATCTTTCATTGTAAAGTTATCAATTATTTATATAGTCGATGAACGTAACTATTTACTGCCTGCATGCTGTTTAGATGCGGTGTGTGTTTACATTTATTTATAATTACTAAAAAGAGTAATTTTTTTTATTGCAATCAAAACGTATAGAGTTTTTCCATTCATAAATAAATGTCTAAATAAAATACATATAAAATTCTTATAAATACATCGAGTAATGTCCTGGCTTGCCTCTCCAAATTGTTTCTTTGTATTATGATAATATTTACTAACTCTACAAATAAAATACTGCTCACTTTTACACATTTCATAAAAAGGCTTTTGTTACTCTTAGTATCACACTTATAATAAAGTACTGCTGGCTCATGCAAATTTTCTTTGGGGTTTTCACAGCACTTGATATCACATACCCTATAATAGTCGGATCGGGGATCTGTACCCTCAGGAGGCGTGTGCAGTGTTTAGAGGTAAGCGCGCATTCATGCACACACTTCATCAACACTGTGGTTAGCGGCCACGTGGAAGTGGTTGACTTACACAAGGGGTGAGGGATATGTTGCCAACGTATGGTTTATGAAGTGCAAGCGGGTCGCGCTTTACTACGACCATGCTTCATCCTTCCGTGAGAGAACATTTCTAAACAGGCCTCTCTGGCGCCTGAGAATATTTCCTCGTGCCATACATGGATGCATTTTAACATTACCTATTAATTATATGAAATAAGCAAACTATGCATTATACTCCACTATTAGATTAACACCTTTAAAACTATGGTGCCCAGTACACCTAATGAATTATTTAATCTATAAACCATCTTCATATTAATCTTACCTATATGTAACACAACAAATACCTCGGTTATAGAGCAGTACTATAATTTACTAACATGCATGTTAAATTTGAGCTTCGTACACTTTGTCCTTTATTTTATTGAATTAAATATGTAATTTAGTTTTGCATGACATGTCACTAATTTATGCATAGGTGTAGTGTAAAACTTTTCTTTTATTCACTCATATTATTTAGCGCATGCTGACAACTTCATTTATTTAAATTGCATTAACATTATATCACTCAACATGAGGATTATTTATATGTTTTCAAGAGTAAATTCTAAATAAGTATGTTATTAGAATCATTTAGTTCGATATAAAAATTAATATGTTCTTAATATCAAGAAAGGAAGTTCATGTTATTTATGATTTAAAAATATCTCTTGATTTTATTTTTGGACACTTGAATTGGATACTTATGTTATATTTATTTTTAATTATTTAATTACTTTGCCAAGCAAATTCTTATTTTGTTTATTCTGTCGTGGTTTAACTTTTAAATACACAGGTTAATTGATTTAAAATTTTTAAGTTGTGGCTAAATATTCTCTCTTATTTAGTGCAAAATTATTTTACCATGGGTGGGTGGGGTACTTAGATTTAGTTGGTAGGAGGTGGTATATAATTTATCCCTCGCAACAATTTTTTTTTAACAAATGAATTTAACAACTTGCGGAGTTTAGGAATTTATTATGATTTTAAATTGTGGGTAATGCAAAAGTTATTTAAGGAGATTGGCGGAGCTTCTAAGCTTTGTATGCTACAAAGAGGCGGGGGGGGGGGGGAACCCTAGCCTCCACCATGTTACTTTCCTATCTGGGGAGCCGTGAAAGTTAAGTGGGTGAAGCGTACTCGGAAAACTATCACACATTATACGAGTTTGTCACTGCATTGACAACCTATTAGTCGTACAACGTTTACGTTATGTCTTGCAATACGGTTACATTACATTGAGCTAATTACTCCGGAGGAGTGCGAAGTTCTGTAAATATTTGTAGTATAATAGCTTAGTTAATAAAGCCACGGACTAACCGAATATCTATAAGGAACTGTTGAGCTATTGGAACGTCTTCATCTTAATGTTGCCGAAGGCTGATACTCCATGTCGTGACGGTGGTCGGAACCCGTGACGTCTCTCAATCTTGACCCGTCGGAGGCTCGCTGTGGTAAGCCCGCGCTCGCTGCCCTCCGCAGGACTTAGGCATGGCGCTGGTTTACTAAATACTCTGCTTATCATCAAAACGCCCGCAGCTCGTGGCTTCGTTTTGCCGCTGTGCTGTAGAAAATTGGGCGACGTTCCGTATTTTTGTACGGTGTGTCCGAAATTAAAAATTTTCAAATGGGGGGAAAAACAATCTGATCCTGGAAGCGCGTCATTTGGCCTAACATATCAGGAAACGTTTAATTTTACCAAAAGCCATTTGGCCTAAAAGGCAGTTGGCATAAATTTCCTTGATTCTAATATTTTGCTCGTTGCTGGTAGGTTGTGCTATCACCGCCTATTCTGGTCGAGTAGCAGCGGCAATCTTTATAGCTCTGAAAATATTGGCATCCTGAAAATTTCCCTTCATGGATGAAAGGAACGAAAACTTTAGTAATTAAAAAAAAATTCTTAAACTTTTTATATATGAGGTATAAATACTTATTTTAAATTATTTTATAATCCCTTTTCTGTATTGAACTTGCATTTAAAGACTCCGGGAGGAAAACTATTCTTAGCCATGTTGTTAATCTTGCAAAACAATTTTTAAAACAGTGTGAGCTATTGCAGTAATATTAACTTGAATTTAATTTAACCGTAGTTTTATTTCCCTTGCATAACGAGTAGTGTAGCGGTTCGTTAAGAGGAAACAAACACAAAGAGGAGATATGCTGAGATTAATAAACTCGCTTAGTTTCATTTTTTTCACCCCAATTTCCCTAGAAAAGGAAGTCCGTTGATAATCAGTGTCTCTCTGTGTGTGTATGCATGTGCCCCCCTCCCCTAAAAAAACTTTTGAATGCACTAACAGAATTTCACCAAACTCTCTACCTACACACACACACCTGGTAAGGATATCCTGACTTTTATAGTTAGTTTTTGTGCCATATTTCGGAAAAAAAATTGGCCTATTCCTACCACATTTGGCATACAAGTAGTATTGTAGCAGGTGATAAACTCGTATGTTTTAAGGTTAGACCCATATTTTCATTACGGCTGCTATAAAAACAACTTCAATTTATAGTGCTATATGTACGAAACTATGGAACCTATAACTTCGCTTTATATACTGTATCTATAACCACCATCGAGTGTGCTAATACATAATCTTTGTCTCCCATTTATAAGGATTGTCAATTGAAAAAATTTGATGTTTAATGCTATATCTCTAGGACCAATTAGCCAATTTCCAGCCATTTTTGCACGCGAGTAGTACTACAGTTGAGTATGTAAATGAACTTGTTTTATGCGCGGCAGCATTTTTTAAATGACGTTGATATTATGTAGGTTATTAATTATATATTTTAAATTAAACAAAATTTAACCAAATTTGTACACTAACGGCATTCATTAGAAGAAACATTTATGTATAGAGACCTTTTGCAGGTGAGAAAGTGGAACATTTTGTTATTATTTCCGGCACAATCCAACTAATTGCCGTCAAATTTTGCACACCATTAGTGCACATCAATGTCCTACATGTTTAGCATTATTTCAGCCACTTAAGAACATTTTTCATGTCCAAACATCGGAAATGCACATCAAACTGACCGACTAATCAGCACTTCGAGTAACATTTATTTTACAGTTACAGTCGAAAAAAGCAGAATAATATTTAAAATCCAATATAGCCAAATAGGTCAGCCACAATCACGGCTCTCCAAGCAACCGTACATTGAAGGCCTGCCCATATCACAATATTCCTTACCTTCTGTCAACCTAAGAATCGACTGATGCCAACCACCATGTTATGACATCACCCAACCACCAAATTGGATGCAGGTGACCTTTGACCTTACAATCGCAAAAATTCAAAAAAATGCATTAAAAAATAATTTAAAGGCAATTTAAAGACTTGCTTTTCCACCAACACCTAACGACTCTAAATGACCCGTGATTGATTAAAATAACAAAGAATTTTTAAAATTTTTATTAATGATATTTATATGGTAAATAGTGACTTTTAGGGCAAGAGACTGATTTTTAGGGAAATAGTCTATTTTGAGGAAAAAAAGTAAATTAAAGATGGCTGGCAGAGCCCCTTTAAATATTTTTTGGGAGTCCTTTTTTGCAGCTGGGAAAAAATAGGAAATATCTAGGTGGTTTTTTTTTTGGTAAAATGTTATATTTTATCCCAAAAAACTTCCGAAATATAAGATTTTGAGGGGGGAAAATAACTTTTTTTTTTTTAGGGAAAATTGTGAAAATCAAGATGGCGGCCGCCTCCCCGCGAGAGCCGGACCCTGGACGCTGTCCCAGCCCTCCCCACTTCCTACTTCTATTTACGCTAACTTATCGCGTCAACGCGCTGTTAAGGGTCCTTCGATAACACATTTTATTACTATCCACTCTTAAGGGAATGAATTTTAAAAAATAAGCAGAGTGAAAAGACTCTGAAAGTATTTCATAGAAGTACGAACACAGAATCAAAATTACACTTTCTGCGTTAAAATTATGCTTATCTCTACAGTATTTTTCTTATTACAAAATATTACTAAAGTCTTTCTAGAATTTTAGAAAAATATTATTTCATACAAAATACTTACATTTCATTGCGCAATTTAATTTCTTAATTTCACCTCGGAGCACACTAGTTTCGTAGAGAACCACTAAACTGATACCTTCCACTCGCTAATTTGACACGACGAAAACTTCCAAAACAAAAGGTAAACACAGTAATGTAAGGATTTCTTATTTTCAATGTTTGACACCAACAGTTAATACCAGTAGTTGTAATACAAATATTATATTAAGGCGAACCAATAATCGGGACCTTGCCACAACAAAATTACTTGACTCAAAAATCTCGGTGAGACGAAACTTCCAGGTAAAGTACAAAACTTAGTTAAACATACAGACGTGCCTAACACACATCATTTGCACTTGTAAATGACATGTACTTTAGAAATGTACCATTTAAAAGAAAAACGCGTTGAAAATGCCACTCGGGCACCACAATTTGGCAGTTAATAGCTGAGCGCAAGATAAAATGTTAAAAAGTGATCTTTCTCAATGAAAGGCCGTACTCTCTTTCAAGGCATATACTTCAAAACTCGATACTTTTTTCTGATTGATATTCAAGCCATGGAACGTTAAAACCTAATGCATTTTGACTAAAGACAAAAACATTGAAAAAGAAACTGTAAAACTCTTAACTTTCGTCGGGGCGCACAAGCCTGACGAAATAAAATAAAATCTAACAAAGGCGAACAATTAAAAACAAGCATTAAAAATATTGCATTAAAGCATTACGTATCACCGAATCAATGATTGTAAATTGACACAAGTGAGTTTTAAAAAAAACCTGCAACCTCTTTTACCTCGCCATCAACTTTTCATTCGATTTGCAACAAACACTAAGTTACTGAAAACTTTAATACTAGCAATGCACACAAGACGTACGTGGGTACCACATAGCAAATAAGTTAAAGCCAAACCAAATTTACTAAACAATACTTCCAGACAAAATTTATAATATTAACTACATGTGCACCGTAAAATGTCCAAATGCAAGCTCCAACAAACCAGTTACTTTATATCATAACTATCGGCGAACTCACCTGATCTTTGGTGCCCAAACATGCTCAAAACCTAACATGTCAGCTACCCAGTGGTAATGTGTAGCCTAACGAAATTGAACAGGGCCCTACACGACGCCCATTTCCGTAGCAGTTTTCAAACCTATTTTCTGCTAGCGTTTCTGCTCTCGTGTAGGTTACAACCAGCCCCACCGGAGTGGTCTGACTCCGGGTATAACATTCTCTAAGGGGTGTGTGTGTAGCGTAGTGGGTTGGTGCGCGAATTCGCGGTGTATGATTTTAGGTTTCACAGTTCAAATCTCCGTTGTTTAGTTAATGTGATACATTATTGCGTTTCATAATCTTGCCAGATAATGTTTGTCTAGAATTTATTTGTCTAAAAGCAATAATACAAACCAAGTCTAATAAAAACACACAGGCAGCCGATTGCACTGTGCAGTTATTTGTGTATTATTGCTTTCATACAAAGAAATTCTAATGTTTTCAAACAAAAATCTAAAGTATACGCAACAATAATTTATCACATGAAATAACTAAAAAAGTTCGTTATATTATGGAAATTTGAATTCAAAAACCAAAAACTATGCAGCGCAAACCCGCGCACTGAGCTACATCCACAACTTGCATACTAGCAGTGTGAAATCATCTGATCTTGTAGCAGGAGTTATGTTAACCCAAATGCACAAAAGCTTTATTATTAGCATGGTGATGTTTTTGCCTTATTTTAGCCTCCTAACAGTATAAGCGTGTTTAATTATGGAAAGCACAATATAGCTTATTATGCATGTTAAAGATAAATATTTAAATTTGCCTACTTAAATAATGTTTTAATTAGTTACATAAACATCCGTTGTAGATAAATGTGAATACTGTACCTTATTTTTATAATTTTTATACATAAGCAGTGCTGTTACTAACATAATTTTCCATACATTAATAGTCTAGTACTTGTACTCAGAAACATAAATAAATGCAGTCTTCAGGGGAAAAAATAATCTTCGTACTTTGGGATGTACCCCAAAGCACCTACATATATTATTTGATTGCAGTTGTACCGCTGCCAACTGCGGAATGCCTGCCATTTGCAAGTTGTTTTTGACTGCCATTTAAAATTTTCTTTTAGCACTTTAGGTAACATGTGGCGAACGGACTGATTCTTCCTTCTCTACTGCTAACGAATCTTTTATGCCTTCTGTTGTGCCCATGGGTATAACACAAGGTAGCAGAAATGGGGCATCGTGTAGGGACGGCTTTACGGACCAAGAACAGAATACGCAGTAGGTATCTACAGTGAGCTGACCAGAGTAGAAGTGGACGAGCCTCGTGCTGATGCAAAGGCTCTCCAGTTGAAAATTACAGGAACCAATCACAAGTCACTTCGTCGCGCATGCGTGGGTAGGAGATTCCAGAAAGCTGTAAACTCCTTGGTGCGCTCTATACACACAGTCCTCCTGGCACATTCAAACTGCGCACTAAGGCTATTACAAATAAACACGTGCGTTACCCAAGACTCTTACCCAGAAAACCTCGTACCATAATCCTGCATGCAATCAACTGCATGGCAGAGGTAGGATTCGGGCCGTTACCTTGGATGATATGTCTAATGTTTTGAATGATGGGGTTCACTAAACGAAAATATTCACATGGCCTACCGTCGTATTACTTGTGGGAAGAGTTTGGGGGAAATCGGTTGAGTGGTTCCCGAGATAAGAAATAAAAACTTTCTCTTATTTGGTATTACTTAAAAAATTGCTTAAAAAATAAGTTCTGTATACAATGATTTTAATACTAGCTGTCAGTACAAAAAGTTTGGATGCTTTGGTTAAAATTTGACTATATAAGCAAGACATCAAAATATGTATATGGCCGCCATTTTGAAAATCAATTTCTTACTCCGCTTTAATCATATAACATTACATGGCCTTCTCAAAAATTTATGGAAATTAGTTACTAGTAGGGGCGTGCCAGTTCTACCCCACTTTTGATTGATTGAAAGGGTTAATAACAAACTGAAAAGGTTAATAAAAGTGTTAAATTTTAATCCAATCAAGAAATTCTTAATCCGACCAATTTTTTTTGTATGGGTATACTTTCTTTTCTTGTGGGGTGGGGTGGGGCGGGGCCATCAAGAGCTCTGTCCGATGTTGATGGTGTGGTGGGTTGCAATGTCTTTGTATGTGTAGCATTTAGTGCAGGAGTGGGCTAAGGGTCATTTTAAATAATTTTTCTAATTTTGATCTTTTTGTAGGTATGTTGGGTAGATAGGCGATTTTTACGAGTATATTTAACACATGAGAGACCTTCAGTGTGTCCTATGTCCGAATAAATGACACGTATCGAGTCGCAAAGTTTCAAACCACTGTGTGAACAATAATAGGTGAAATTACGCGAGTCTTAAACATAATGCGAGTCTCGAGCTTAGAAATATAATTTACACGAGGGAGAATTTTAACTACGTAAATAACATGTGATGTCGACAAGTGCAATCTCACTAAACGAAATCCAGGTAGTCAGTATGAATAAAGATTTCCAAACACGCATTTAAATTTTAAACACACAATAGCATAATAGAAATACACATACGTTTGATGTGGAGTCCAGCGTAGCAATTATGTCTCCATATAAGCAGTGTGTGTGTGTGTGTAATTTAGTTATATATGTGTAGCGAAGCTGATACACATGAGTTAAAATTTAAGAGAAAAACTGTGCATTCGTCCTACAACAGACAACGAAAAAATACTTTTTTAACTAAAGTTAACCGATTTTCAGAAAATTTCACTTTTAACACACATTATTTCCGTCCAAGTGTAGGGACACTCGGGCGACGTGAAGAAGTACTTAAGCCCTCAAAGCGTAATCTTGCAACACTTTATAGACCCGTACTACAAATTTCCGTTAGAACTGTGAAATTCACGTCACTTGGTAACAAAAAAGTGTTGTTAATGCAAACAGTATTTTCATCTACCGAACACAGAAATCATTTATCACAAATGCAGTAAATCGATCTGAAAAAAAAGGTAACACACGAAATTTTATATTTTCCCGATAAAATACTACGTAAATTGCGTCTATCGCTAGAGATGCAGGTAGGACAGACTCTTGTAAATTGACGGGAAAATATATTGGTATTATTACATAACTTGAGTTGAATTTTATTTAAAAGCTAGTTTAAATATATAATGGTTATCTTCTCCAGACATCATCGTGTTGTATCGTAAACAGGAACTCTTGTAATTTGTGTGCTTGTATTTAAAATATTTTTTAAAAAGTTTCTGTACTGATTTCGGTGTAGATGTAGATTTAAGGCAAGGAGGGGCAGAGGTTTTTGCTACCTACCTCTGTGAAGGTATGCGAGGGCTTTGCTTTTAAAAGATTCTCCTGGGATGTCACAAAAGTTGGCCAGGAGACAGTCCTGTCCTGCTCCAACTTTCAAGTTGAATAGCCGGAGTAGGTACTAACCTTCTTCCTCATTTTTTTGAATAAACTTCATTCAGCTGTGTTTGATTTTCTCCCTTTTTTTTTTTTTATTTCCCCTCAGCCCTTCAAAGTCTATTGAAGTATTGTAAGTTAAGAAAAGTAAATTTTCTTAATGAAAGCAAGCAAAAAGTTACCCAGAATTTTTAAATACAAGTCGTCAACTTAACAATGCCGATAGACATCTACTTATAGCTTTGTTTTCTCATTTTACATCAAATATTATTGAAAATAGTTAGACATAATGAATTAAAAAATACACTTCATTTTTAACATTTTATTATAAAATATTCTTTTTTCAAAAATTCTTAAACCAATGTATTTACAAAATCACACACAAATATTGAATTTACAACAAACAATTCATTATTCACAGTAAGTCATCAATCACTTTTTTGCACTACTGAAACACATTTCCTAATTTATATACAAATTCTACAAGCTTCGAGCAAGCAATTCTCTAACTTACAACCCATTTTCCTACAAATATAAGATATTTCATCAATAACAATTTTAACATCAATCAACTTACAAACTAAAAGACAGTTAATCAATAGCAATTTTATCAAAAACATTTTACATACATTACATCTGGAACGTGTTACTAAAACTACTGTGTATAACATATTTTCTCCATGGCGTGTTAGACGTTTCTCGTGCGAGCCGTTCGGGGTATGCCATTTTCTGAGGCTAAAGGCAGATCAGATAGTTTTATCATGACACTCCTCTGCAAATGACATCCACTTCCATGAAGAGAGGAGTGTCGGTCATTCACCATGTTTGCAAAATCCCACGTAGGGAATACATCAGCCTCAACCCACTCGAAATTACCAATCGGAAGCGTGGACTGGATTGTATGACTATACAGCCCATTGGCATCGAAATAGCATATATTTCGATGCCACACTGGGGTCATAGGCTTTACCCTTAACCATGTGTTCTACAAAAAGATACATGTCAGGATCAGTCAACAGCTCTAGCCGCATACGTGTCATTGACTATAAAGCATCCCATGAAAGAGACGGAGCTGTGACATACATGGTGGGGTCAAGACAGTAATGAGCCAAACGTACGGCCCTGAAACACTCGAACATCAGCCAGCAAACAAGTGTCCACACAAGTATTGAATGGCATACTGCAGCAAGTTTATGCAGTTGAACACATCCCATGCGGCTTGGACATGAGTGTAATCTTAATCGCTAATGCCTTTGCTTCTGATCACATTATGAAATGCATCCTTTGGTGGGAGTGACTTGTACGTCACTGTCTAGCGACTTAACAAAGTCATAAAGAAAAGCTACCTTCAGTTTTGCCAATTCGAAGTGGGTGTTGTTTGGAAACATCGAGCAGGTGATACTCAATTGTGCAGGTAGTAAATTGCCTGCCAAAGTTTCCAGAGGTGCTTATGAATTGAGCTCATGAATTGGGATGAATCAATAAATTTTAACTTGGAATATTGTGCTTTTCCATTACAATCAGCCCCATTGGGAATCTGTTTTGTATTACATTTGTATTTTTCAAGGGTCATTCCAATTGCTAGGATTTTTAATTACCAGGGTTCTGTCGTGTAACTTCACATGGCATTCTGCCAAATTGCTTAAGAAAGTGAGTATCGTAATTCTGCAGGTTATGGAAAAGAGCAACAAGTTGTCATTTGGGCAGTCTGAAATTTAAGTTGCACTTATGTGTGTGGCCTCTGATTACGCCCATCAATGGTCATGTTCGACCACAATATGATCTGTACCGAGCAGTTCTTTACAAATGTGGCAACTTTTCTGAGCCGCCAACCTAGCTTCATCAGAACTGTGACTCTGTAAATTCCTGCAACCCACTTTGTAAGTTCAATTAATTTCTCAACTAATTTGTACATACAATCAGCACCCACAAACTCGAAATACTGAGACCAATATGGATTGTATGAACAAACCAACAAAATGCTACAAGCATATGGAACATGTTGGTTGATGGTAGTTGTATTACTTGTTTCATTATTAGGGAAGCAAGTGGACATGGGTTTCAGGCAATTTTCTACGTTGCAATAGACGAAACCCAATCTGTTGTTTGCTGTAATCTTTAAAATTCGAAGTACTTGTTGTTCCCAGTGGGGAAAGTACTGCGAACAGCCTTTTGTTGCTGGCAAATAATACTATGACTCGTACTGGAAACAACACTTGCAAACAAATTTATTATGATCAAGTTTACTAAGCTGACTACCAACCAGACATTACAAATTTCTAATACAGACAAAATGGAAATAAGTGGCATTTCCACTTGCGCGAATCGCCAAAATATTTAAGTGTTTGTCATGGTGTACAGGAGAAATACACATGGGTACTAAAACTCCATCCTTTTTGCAAGTTTCGTCAATTATATTGCTATCTTTGTCTACCACACAGTAAACATTGATAGTAATAGAATTGTTCACCTGAAACTTGCGAATATCCTGTATGACTACAGGTGTCGACAAACCTTCATATCTAAAACCTCGCCAGGTTTTCAATATCGAAGTAGTTCTCTCAACATGTCGTGTGGCAGTAAATAAAGATGGTATGATGGCATAGTGGAAACACATTCTGTCTGGTCAGCCTACGTCGACACAAGCTTTCCTATTAGCAATAAACGTGGGCAATTTAGTGTGTGCAGCACAGGCGGTTAACGACTGATATTGACTCCAGCCAAAACCACGCACACTAACTCAAGTCTGATTGTGAGATAAGGAATAATATCCTCATCATAGATTAAACCCACATCGGATGAATGGACAGGGAGTGCTTTGCTTTGAAAATAGTCTTTGTAGTGCCTTCTTCCACAGGGAGTTATTTCTAGTACTTACTGCTAGAGAAACATAATCTAACTGACCGAGGTGATGCTGTTAACAAGTTTAATAAAGGGCCTTTACACCTCTCAAAGGACCAAGAAAAATCTGCATCAGACTCTAATTGATCATTACATATCCGCGCATCATTGTCTTCACATGAACGCCGTATTCAAAAGTTGGTATGTCATATTTGGCAAAGCTTCCGCTGACGTTTGGGAATCGGAAAAGGAATTATCTTCTGGCCCCCTTGGTAAAATATCTCTGATCGACTCGAAAGTCGGTTGTGAAACAGTTGGTGTATTTTTCAATTCACAAGAATCTTCCGAGTGTTAAAAATCAGTCATTCAGAAGATCAACCTATTCATGATTCGGAGAAGCAAACACACATTTTAACCTTTCGGTTTTGACAATCTCCTCATAAGCAAATATGTGCTCGAATCGCTTAAGTAGAGATTATCCTCCAAAAGATTAACTTGTGCCCACTTAGGCGAAGGGACAGTCTCTACAGCTTGCTTGTCTTTCTGTCTGCGATTCCGAAGCAGACTCGCTTATGTGAAGATCTTCAAGCAAAATGTCAATACAAGATCTCTTACGCTCACCCATTTTGACTCCCAACTAAACTTTTATATCTGGGAAACTAAATAAAGTTTTCAAACACCACAATAAATACACTGAAGTGACCCCTCATTCTGGAAAAAGAACACTTTTATAACTTAACATTTTTTTCACTTATATTGTGTGTGTGTGTTTAACATCCTAGACAAAAAAGTTTTTTTTTTTGGGGAAAGACCGAAATGAGAGCTGTGAGTAAAAAGGTATCGAAGCCCGAATACTTCTAAACATGGACGAGAGTCTGGTAGCTACATGCAGGAGAAACACAATAGATGCGCCAATACCTTGCCCGGGGCCACGTGCATGGTGAGGGGGAAATGAGGTTGGTGTGGAACAAGACAGGCAGGCTGGGCGGGAGTTTTACAGTGTGCAGGTGAGAGATGTGCATAGCGTGAAGCGGGTGAAAGAATGAGGAACTCTAGTACACTAAACAGCGGCTTAGATAAGTCACCATCCGGTCGCTCTACCCCTCCCGAGCCCGACCGACAACACCCACCCTCTCCCTTTCTCCTCAAATACCACATCATGTAAACCCTGCAGGTGTGTCTGCATTTTGACGAGGGAGGGGAAAGGAAAAACTGGGCACTTCCCCTCCAACCCCACCCAACAACTTCCCCTTTTCCCTGCTGACACACAAAGCCTGCTGACCATGAATGTGTAAGAATGGGAGACTGGGAATTTTCCCCTCTTGCCATGCTACTACATCAACTTCTCCTACATGAATTTCTTGTCAAACAGCATGCCTACAGTAATTAATTGACGGTGCTGTGCGACCTTTCTCGCCTTGCCTATTTTTAATAGCATAAAGCTTTTGCATTCAGTAAAAAGTGCGTGGTTTTCATTTGGAATATAACAGTGAAATTTTAAAACTCATGCTAATGCAGAAGTTCACTTTAAACATTACTTTAGTGAGAAAAACTACATTTTTTTACATCTTACATAGTCAAAAACAATTATTAAAATCAGTTACACCATCAAAAGACTTAAGTAGTTTTACACCATCGAAATCATTTATTTAAATTTGTACACCACTAAAAAAATTTATATAGTGGTACACTGTCAAATCAAGTAGTTTTTACACCGTTGATAAATTTTGTGGAAGTAATACATTTTTCTAAAATAAGTTTGACAGGTTTAGCAGGGGTAATTACTCTTTTAAACTCAAGACATTGAATTTTAAGTTTTTTTAATAATCTTTTAGTGGTAAACATGCAGTACTCAAATCAAACCTATATACACATTTAATATTCTTACAACTATGCAATTATGCATTTTAGAGGTAAAATCTACTAAAACTTAAATATATCCTCCTTCTCTTTCCTTCTCTTTCTTTCTCACACACACACAGTACATTCCCCATTGGAAGCAACTTTCTCGGAGCCCTGCTAAATATCTTCTTGCAGGCCCGTTTCATATCCTTCCACCCAATGTAAACAAACATTGCCATGTAGTAGCATCTGTCAAACTCAATGTTTATATGCCATTGTGTGCGTGTATGTGTTTGTATACTTTCGCTACATCTAAAAAATAAACATTGAAATGTGACTTCTACTTTTATACCTGTCAAATGTGTTGTTTACAGTTTTTCAAAGAATTCTGTCGTAGGTCTCTTTCAAAAACCATTTCGTGCAAATATTCAAAGTTTAGGCCTATAACATTATTTAGGACAGCTTTATGACATTTTAAAAATGCCTGAATTAACGATAGGTCTTACGGTTACGTTACAGTAACATATTTGTTTTCGACGACATAGCACAGTATACATAATGCACGGTAATATTTTGCAGTGACTGTGTTACACTTACAACTGTGAGCAGGGTAATAAACTGCAGCATTTAACATTGTTATTGATATGTCTTGGGTTATTTCTTTAAAAGGACCGCCTCAGTTCGAATAACGAAGGAATAGCCATTCCAACGAAAAAGCGACATTAAAATCAAGCGTGCAACTAATGTCGCACATTTTTTTGCTATAGAATCTTGAAATATAGCGGTGAACATGCACACAAATAAGCCTACCGTAACTATTATTCTGCTCATATTTATATGTGTTGCTACTTACTGTGTATTAGGTTTATTGAAATTTATTGGGCCTGGGCTTGGTTTTTTTTTTTTGGGATTGGTGGTAAATCACGTTACATGACTGTGTTTCAAACACCCACCAGGGCAAAGGTACAACATTGTGATAAATACACACTTGGATGTAAATAAATAACTTCGCCATAAAAACAGTTCACATTTACAACGTATAAATAGTTAATATCAAATATTTGAAATCACGCACACACACAGGGCCAGTGTATCGATCATTGATGCACAAAGGCATGCCATTTCACAGATGCAGTGATTAACGAATCACACATCACAGTATATTTATTACTGCCTTGGAAACCCAGATTTATCACATTATTAAACCTACCTAGGCAAGTTATGATACACAACGCCTACAAACATGATATGGTAATTTGAAGTATTTTTCGAAGTAAGTATAATTTAAGCTTCGTTTGGTAAAACAGCAACACACCGTCACGGCTCGCCGCGTCTGCCATCTTCACTTTGTTTCTGCCCCGCTATCATATCTTAATATATTAGAATAAGTATTCAAACATTAAAATCTCTTTTCAGCATTAACTTACAAATTAAAAAATCATTATTTCGCTGTAATAAGTATGAAATATGCTAAAATTGAAAGAGTGTAAAATTATTTCCGCGTACTAGCGAAGTGAATCTTCCCGATTGTGAAAGAGACAAGGATAGAGAGAGAGCGCAGAGCCCCGCTCAGCAGATGGTTGCTTCGAAAATGCTCTTGTTCGATAAAACAACACTGTACCATTACGGCCTACTCACGATATTTTCTGCTGTTTTTTTAAACTGTACAAATGAGATGTTGCGATCGGGGCTACCTAAATATTTAAATAGGCACAGTTTAATTTGCAAGTAGTATACTAAAAAAAACTAGGTTAAAATAATAATTTAACTGTGAACTATTTCTTACCGGTCATTGCCAACATGTCGCTGTTAATTCATATTTGAAAATTAATAAATATTACAAGTTATAGAAGATATTAAAGTAAAGTTTTATTTATCCAATAATACAGTACTCTAAAGTTAACCACAGTGTTATATATTTGTGCAATACATGTTATTGAAAAAACAGGTTAACATGTTATGCCTGGAGTGTTTTTTCAAAGGTTGATTTTCATAAGTCGCTTCTAATAAGGAATGGACTATATATTTACTCGTCAACTTTGAAAATGAAATGTTTTAAAAATTAACTAGATTACCCAAACCACCCTGTCACACTTCAAAAACATTTCAATCATTAGAAATACTAGAGGCTCATATATTCATTGTACATCCTTCTCCAGTCAACTCGTACTGAACAAGTGAGTACTTGGTAATGCATTCTAGATGCATTTTCACACGGTTTTGCGAATATTTAAACAGTGAAGACAGGCTGTAGGTGTGTCTTATTGACACGAACCCTATTCCATATAGAGCAAGGATGTGTGTACTGGCGATCTACCTCTCCTCTCAGTTCTTCTAAATAAACTCAAACTACATGCAAAATTACATCTGGAATTAAAATTTACATGACTTTTTCCCTGCACTCAACAATCGCAGTCGTACCCATTCATAAGCAAAACCCATTCTTAAACATCCACCCTTAAACATCCTTAAAATACTTAAAATTGTTTCAAACTTAAGAATATTTATTGGATTTTCCAAGAAAAATCGTTCAGTTGTAACGATTTTTAACGAAATTCATTTTAATGTTTTTCTCAATTTTAAAGACTAATCGTTCAATTTTATAAATATTTCTTTCAAGACTTACAATTTAAGTAAAAATTTTAACAAAATTGTTCAAATTTGCTTAGTTTCTGAAAAATGCGAAAAAAATTTAAATTAAATACCGAAAATCATAATAGATTTAATGTTAACTTACTGAAACTCTTGTAGCGAAGATGGTGGTTGCTGAAAGTGACCCGAACCCAGGTCAGTAGTGCTGAGCGCTATCCGCTCAATCAGGTAAGTTGCTGGGTAGGCGGCGGGCGTTCGCAATCCCCTTGACAGCTCCGCAGGACTGGCAGCCTGTCAACCGGGCGGCTGAGGTGGGTTGCTTTCACCATCATGGCAGGATCACTGGGCGGGAGGGTGATCACAGTCCCTGGAGAACACAGCGGGTGCCTTTTCCAGTAGACTTTCACCGTCGCGGCAGAGACGATAGACGGCCGAGTCACCTCTGTCGCACAGCCCCACAGAGTCGAGCAAGAGGCGAGAGGGCAGCCGGTGCCCTTGACCTAGGCACTGTGGACCGGTTCACAGTTGAGACAATACACCTGCACACTGGAGGAGAGGTGTTACCACCATGGAGTCACACAAGCAAATTATCTCCAGTGGGTGGGAGATGCTATTTTTACCCGCACTAACCTCCCTTCTCGCATAAATTAAACTAAATGCTATTCGCCTGAAATGGATATCAAGTATACAATTAATACATTTTAAGACATTTTTATTCATTTTTATGTAATTTTAATGCATCTTAAAGGCTTTTACGTGATTTTTTTTAAATTTAGCGTGGATATGCTGTATTTTAGCTTTTATATCTGAATTTGACATGTATTTGTGCATTTTTAAGGCATTAGGTTTGAATTGCATTCTTATTTAATTATTTCTTGCACAATAAATTCTCATTATAATACAAACTTTTTGCATTACGAGGTGAAATCAATTTAATTTTTGATTGAACAATTTTTTACATATACAAATTCCTTTTTTGTCTATCATTTATTTGTAATTATAATTAATTCTTTTAGTTAATATGGTTAATGACTTACAAATTAGCTTATCATAAAAGACCTACCCGGGACTCGAACCCAAAATCTATATATCTGACACTGAAAGTGAGAAACTAGATTACATTAGAACATGATCTAAGTGGGACTCGAACCCAGCTTATATTAATCATGTCTTAGCTGGGAATTGAACCTGCAAACTCTATATATTATAATGCCTTACACTGGATTCGAACCCAGAGCCTCCTTACTTAATCTAACAACTCTACGGAGATAGGCGACATTTAACAACTTATTTTCATGCATTTATAATTTTTTTTTCCAGCAGACATATTTTTCTCAAATTCAAATATATCTTTAGTTGATTTTTTTGCGTAGTAGTAGTAGTAGTAGTAGTAGTAGTAGTCGGGTCTTTTTTTACAAGACTCTTTCTTATCAATGCAACATACTTTGAATGGAAAATTTAAGAACCCCTCTTGTGCTCTCTCAGACAAATTAAGTACTTTTCCCTTTCAGAGGAGAAAATATTTTTCTTACTAAAACAAGTTCAATTTAAAAAAAAAGGAATAGGACAAAAAAATTTAAGAAATTGATTCATTTTACACCATATTTATTTACAAAAATATATACAAACACAGGATGATCCAAAATTTTTGTACAACATTTTATAACTGATACAACATTTAAGCAAGTAGAAAAATTTTACTCCAAATATACACAAATTACACATACTTGTTTCAACATATTCAAGTAAACGACGTCCCAAAACACTATCAAGTAGAATTTTCTCCAAACATTACTATGTTAAACAAACACAAGTGAATTCACAATATATTGAAAATATTTTTTAACACCAGCAAATATAGCATGTTACACAAATTATTTAAAAAATACGTACAGATACGAAACTTTATGTGCAACAAATACACCTTGCTCCGAAACAGCTGTGGTAACCCAAAACATTTTTAAACACCAACAATTACAATATTTTTCTTTATAAACAAATATTTTTATAAACTGTTGTCAACTTCTGTGAACAAACTTTTGATGCATTTTCTTAAAATTGGATCCAGATCTCCTTCTTGACCTCTGCTTTCAAGGAGTGAGCATTTCTTATGCCCTGGTTTTAATGTGCGTACACTAACATATTTACAAGTAGGGGCGTGTAAAATAATGCTTTCGACTAAATAAGGGTAGCATTCAACATGAGAGTATACTTCTTCAATACTAGATGGACTGTATGAGTTTGTGGCTCTTTGTCTCCTAGAGTGAAGTAAATTACTTTAAAATGTAAAATATTGTCACAGGTTTCTGTAAATTCCTGCATAATTCCCTGGCACATTAGGGTATATGTTAGACTTGTTTGACAATGACATGATTAGCAGGATGAAAATACGCCTATTGCTACCATCACATCCAACACTTGACTGAGAAGATTTAGCAAGGAACATTGCATGTATATTAATTCTCTAAATTTGCAAGTGAAATATGTTTTAGGGCTAAATTTTATTTTTTCTAATTTTATTGCTCTATCTACACAACATTTTTATGAATCGCACCCAGTGTGAGATGTGTAACCAAACTTGTCTTTGCTATAATGATACAACATTCTTCGAAATACTGGTAAGGCAAAACAGTGTCTGTATTATGAACAAGTGGTTTCAAACATTTTTATTCCTCGCAATATGAAATTACAATGTATTCACCCTTAAGTTTATGCTTACGATCTACTATAAGAGGTCTCTACTTGTTTACAAGACATCCAGAACTATTACAGTTAAAGTGGCATCATAAGTATTTGGTTTACTGTGTGCTGTAAAAGCTTCAGATAAATATGCACATTTGAAATAAATGTCTAACTTGCACATTTCCTTTACAACAAAATGTGAATATAATAAGCTGCAAGTTACATAATGCAAACCTTTAGGAAAAAAATGTACATTTGTATTTCATTGGACACATGCGAACATTGGGATCATTATTCTGAATTAGCCACTTCACATGCATACAAATTACACATAGATGGAAAAACCAATTCTCCTTGTTGGAAAATAAGTTGTGGGTGTCGCCATCGCAGATCTCCGTTCAACAAACCATGATTCCCTGGCGAGGTCTGGTGAGCTGGTAGTTGATTCCTCCGAATCCCTGTTCCTCTTCTATTTCCTCAGTAAGACTGGCAATTATCAAATCTTCTAATGTTTATGGCAAGTTGCTGTTGGGGCGAAGATATCTCACAAACACAATTGTTGCATGCTGTTCCTTCACCAAAGCGAATGCCGACACTGCTGTCGAAAATGTAGCACAAATGTTCTATATTGTTAGACATGAACTTGTAGAAGACTGTCATATAGTTTAAAGAACACTCTTCTGCTTCCAATTTGTAGCACCTCGTATACGTCTGTAGGCTTGCAGATCCTAGTCATGACTGACGATGTTATACTAGCATACTCCTTTATAAAGTATGCCAGATGTTCTTGCTTTGAAAAACATTGCATTCCCATATGCCACAGGGAAAAGTCAATTCTTGGTCACCAATGCACGTATAATGTTGCTTGTTGCATTGTTCTGTCCAAACTGTTGTAAGAGAATACAAACTACACTCCTCCTGCATACTGTATTTGATTTTCTTGTAGAACTTACATTTGGTGATGTTACCACTGTGAGCTTCAAATTACAGTTTACCTTCGTTACAAGGTAGCTTGCTGTCAGGACGTAAATTATATAAAAGACAATTTCGCCCATAACATATGTCGAACACTTTAATCTTTATACATAGGTAGGATGTTGGTACAAATATTATCTCAAAGCTTCGCTTTTACATTCGGAGCAGATTTTTTTTCCTCGTAGTGATTTGTATTAGAGCATTTGACTAATGAATTAATACTATAATAGTCGCGGTATCTTCTAATATTTATTACTTCTGCATTTGTTAAAGTTTTTAAAATTTCCTTTTGTCTTGTTCCAAGCATGTATATGGGATAGATTTTAGAGTAATGCATCATTTATATATTGAAAAAGTTTTTGTGAGCTATGTCACCAGAATCCCATTTCAGGTTATGTATCTAACAAGTCTGTTCCCGAAACATCACTTTAATTTGAGGTTTTAAACTATACCAAGGGCTGGGAGTATTAAAGCATAATAATTTATTAGTTATTAGCATTGGTTGCATAAGAAATATCAAGCTCCTTAATTACAAAGGAGTTGTGCTATGCTCAGGGTTTCTAAAACTACAAAGATGTTTTTTGGAGTTTCTTTTTACGAGACATTTTTGTAAACAGTGTATAAAAACGAATCTCAAAGATTTTTATAAAATCAGTGCTCGCCTCGAATTCTTCTTCATCGACTCCTGAATAGTCCATTACTATATCCGGAATGATTCTAGCTTCAAGTAGCTGTTCCAGTCTTCATGACCTATAATCCCTATGCATATGTTGCAAGTTCCCTTCATTAGCAAATGCAGGCATGCCATAAGGATAGTCTTCACATGTCTAATAGGACACAATATTCATCATCTTGTAAATGTTCATCAATTGACGGATACACTGGTTTTATTTTGTGGCCCACAAACAAATTATAAATTCTTTCAGCAGCTCTCGCAGTTGGGAGGAGTCTAAAACTGTTAAGGTTTTCACCTTCCTATAAGCTAAAATCGCATTGAATGTTTCAACACATTCAGTCACAATTGACACAGCAGTGACCTGGATGCATGTACCTGATGAAATCCCCTGTAGATTCTGTATTGATGTTATAGTTTGAGCGGTAGACGTCTGGCACTAGTGGATGCCCGACGTTCATGTTATCAATACTTGCACTTGATGATGATGCTTCCTGGATGCCTGTATTTGACAGATGCCTGATCTATGCTAATGCAATGCACCCGCTTGCACATGAAGTGTCCTTTGCAGATGCCGAGTTAAGTCTGCGAAAAAATTAATGCCTTCTTTTATATTGTAACGATTTTAAATGGCCTCAATTTCTCCGTAAATTTACAAAAATTTGGACCTTTTAGTAAAAAAAGTACGAATAACATTGAAATTGCTGTTTCCCAACACCTAAAAACCTTATTTCCACCTGTATTCTTAGTGTTTCGTTAAATTTATGCAGAGAACTGTTAAAACGAATATATTTGAATTTATTTAATATTTGATGTTATATGGAATACATTTTTACTATTGGAAACTTTTTGGTTTGACATTAAAAAGAGAGGGAACACACAGGTTAGCACGTTCGTCTCCCTGTACGTGTTGCAGCATAAAAACAAATTTTGTTTTTCAATGTGTGAATTACATGTTGGACTTTGCTGTTGATACAAGGGTTTTTATCAGAAATCTGTCTAGTCTCATGTGCTTGCACGCTACTCAGCGCTTCTCCCATCGCTTCACCTTCATCGGCTCTCAAGACCTCGACGTTAAGAGCAGTCTAAATCTCTCCCAATATTTTTTTCTTTTTCTCTCCTATACTTTGAATTGATAGTGAAAACATTTTGTAACAAGGGGTACTTGTAGAAAATATTTCTTAATGAGGGAGTAAAATCTCTCTTGTTTTAATACTTTTAAAAACAATTCTGTTTTAACGAGTAAATAAAATAAGTATTGTGTGATTTTACAAATCAGAGTTTGCTTGATTCAAATATACATTTGTTGTTTGAATGTTAAATCTGAAGCTTATATTGGGAACTGCATTTCAGGGACTCATAATATATATTTTTTAAACTTCATATACTCGACCTGTTGCGCGAGGTTGAAGGGACAGCGCGTCAGGCCAAATCTGTCTGGAAATGCATTCTGAGGGTCGGCGATATGATACCGGGGATCCAACATTAGATAAAATGTGTTAATAATTTAGCGAGGAGGGCGCGTTGTCTTGAAACTGGTACTGCAGGGCCACAAACTCGCAAAAAAAAAAAACGTAAAAGCATTCCCAGAGCTGATGCTGGGGTTCGTAAAATGGTTTTTTTTTTTTGCAAACTCCAGGCTCGATCGGTAGCAGAGGTATTGAGTGTCTCCTTCGGGAGCGGGGGTGCTAGGGGACACATCCCCTCTGGGTACATCTTGGAGGGGTGGGGGTGCTTGTCATTGTGGAGTCGGAGCAGCTCTGAAGATGAGTGTGGGAGGTACATGGGGTATTTGGACAGGGTCACTTACCTGTGGATTCTGGTCGGTTCTGAGGGGTGCAGGGTAGGGTGGTTGGGGTGTGAGTGGTGGCAGGCAGGTCTTCTCCGATCGGAACGCAACTAATCAGTTGTCGCCATCTTGCCTTAGTGCTGAAAACATTTGATGATCGCAGCCAGCTCGGGGCAGCACATATTGGCAGAGAGGGAGTGAAAGGAGCGAAGTGACCTCAGCTATTCCACTTCGCGCCATCTTCAGTCGCTCATGTATGATTGGTGGAGACGGACGTTCTACGTGTCACCTCCTTCATAAACGCCAGCCACACTTCTACAGATTTGGCTGCCGACTAGTTTACGATAGGTGGTTACCGCACCGGCGAGCATCACACAAACCTTCATCTCTAGTGATAGCTGCGATTTATGTAGTATTTAATGAGGTTAATATAATTTTTCGTGTTATTTTTTCTGATCGAATTACTGCATTTGTGATAAGTAATTGATTTCTGTGTTTGCTGGCAAAAATACAGTTAGCATTAACGTGTTTTTTTTTTTGTTACCAAGTGTTATGAATTTCACAGTTTTAATGGAAATTTGTAGTACGTGTCTATAAAGTGTTGCACGATTACGCTGTGCGGGCTTAAGTACTTCTTCACGTCATCAGTGTGTCCCTACACTTATACGGAAATAATTTGGGTTAAAAGGTGAATTATTCCGAAAATAGTGAAACTTTAGTTAAAAATGTATCGTTTCGTTGTCTGTTTTAGGATGAATGCAGAGTTTTTCTCTTAAATTTAAACTCATTTGTCTATCGGCTTCGCTACACATATATAATCAGGCTGTCCACACACAGCTTATAAGACGACGTAATAGCTACGCTGGACTCCACATCAAACTGACATGTTAAAAAAAACAATACTCAAATTATGCACGAGATGCGTTAAGTAATGTACGTGTATTTCTATTATGATATTGTCTGTTTAAAATTTTAATGCACATTTGGTAATCTTTATTCATACTGACTAGCTGGATTTTGTTTTGTGAGATTGGACTTGTCATCACATGTTATTCACCTAGTTAAAATTCTCTCTCGTGTAAATTATATTTCTATGCTCGAGACTTACATTACGTTTAAGACTTGTGTAATTTCACTTATTCACACAGTCATTTGAAAATTTGCGAATCGATGCGTGTAATTTATTCATATGTAAAACACTCTGAATTTCTCTCGTGTGTTAGGCGATTTTCACGAATATATTTATATGCCACCAATATCCCTCCAAACACCTAAAATTAGAAAAATTATAATTAAAAGATTCTTAGCCCACTCTTGCACTAAACTCTACACCTATAGACATTGCAACCCAACACACTGGTCATCCGCCTGCAGGACACCACACAGTCAATATCGGACAGATCTGATACCTACTCCCCCAAAAAAGAAAAAAAAATAAAGTATACCCATACACACAAAATTTGATTGGATTAATATCGGATTAATAATTTTTTTATCGAATTATGATTCGATTAATAATTTTTTGTTCGGATTAGAATCGGATTAAAATTCAACCCTTTTTGATTAACCCTTTCAATCAATATAAGTGACCGTTTTATATAAGTTTAACCCTTTCAGTCAATCAATCAAACGTAGGGTATATTCATCACGCCCCTGCTACTTTATTTGAATTAATCTGGAACTATTGCACAGTGTTCAATTTTTTTACCTTGTATTATTTTACAAGAAAGTCTGCAAAAGAGTATTTCTGTATGTGTAATTGATGCGTCTAATGAATACTGTTGGCGGACAAAATTTAATTGAATTTTGTTTAATTGTTTCAGTGATAAAACAGTCAGAAACATCTTTAAAAAAAAATGTTTGCCGCACCTACAACATGTTAGTTTATATATTCTACTGCGGCAATACTCGCGTGAAAAATTTGGTGATAATTGGTTGACTAATCCCAGATATATGGCATAAAATATCAATTGATCTTCATAAACGGGGGACGAAATGGTTTTGTGTTAGCACACTCGATGATTGTTGTGGATACTGCCAGTAATCATATTTACGTTAAAATCGGTTACATTGTTTCATATATACAGAATGTGTCTAAATTCCCATTACACAACGTAAGTGCTTGTAGTGGGGACCAAGACGATTACGTTTTGCATATGAACTTAGGCGCGGAAACGTACAGTTTCCCCGCGACAAACAAAACACCACATCACATGTTGACCTCTCCCACATCTGCAACATACTGTACGTTGTTTTTCTTCATGGTCCACTTACAAGAAGGGCTCGATTTGATGATCAGCGACGTCTACACAAACATGTACCTACATACCATGTTCTGGTACACAATCCTAAATAGCTGGGAGTCCACTATCTGCCACACCTATAATCCGCGCCAGCAGGTTTTCCTCAGATTCCACAGCGGTCTCGTAAATCAAGCCCTCCATGTGGCCCCATAGGAAGTAGTCTAGCGGAGTCAAGTCGGGTGAACGTGTAAGCCAAGCAATCGGACCACCTCGACCTATCCACCCCGTCGCTTGGCCTGCACGTTCATCCGACTTAACTCCACTTTTCTACTTACTGTGGGGCCACATGAAAGGCTTGATTTACGATACCTCTGTGGTATCAAATGAAGACCTGCTGGTTCGGATTATGGCTGCGCCGGATCTTGGACTTCCAGGTATTGGTGATCGTGTTTACCAGAACATTGTACGTAGGTAGGTATCGTGTTTGTGTAGTGGTCGCTGGTCGTCACATTGAGCCCTTCTTGTAGGTGGACCCAGAAGATAAGCTTCGCACCTAAGTTCCTATGCAAAACGTAACAGTCTTGGCTCCCACTAAAAGCCATTACATTGTCTAATGGGAATTTGGACACACTATGTATAGCACACTAAGCTAAAATGTTTTTATAGCCACCATTCCGAAAATAACGGTGTCGCACTTAAGTTACATATATTAATATGGCCAACCGAAGTAAACAATTTTGTTTTTTTTATGTAAAATATTCTACAAAATGACGGACGAAAGATGCTTCATGTCGACACATTTCATATTTGTAATATATATTGCCAGCTTACAAAATTAATTTGAAAGTAATTACATGGATATAACGATAAAGCATACTAATCTAAAATGGCTTTAGTCCCGCTATTTTGATATAAGTACTTGACCTTAAAATATACCAATTTCTGTCATCTGTTGCAGTACTATTTAGTTGCCAAATTTGGCATATATCTGTCTATTGTTTCCAGAGGTATTATAAAAACTTATTTATTCGTATAGCACCATCTTACAATACTGCGAAAAATACGCTTTATGTAGACACCATAAATGGGTGTAATATGTACAGCCACCATACAAATGTAAGTTGGAATTGATTAAATGTTTTCGACGATATAGCATTCTAAGCTAAAATGGCTATATGGTTGCCATTTTGAAAATACGTGTTTGACGTAACTAAAACATACATAATTTAATATCATCTGCCTTCGTAGTAGTTGTCAACCAAATTTGGTATATATCTGTTGTTTACCAGTATATATTAAAAGAAATTTATTTATCCGTCTGGCACTATCTTACAAAATGGTTAACAAAAGTAGCTATGTGCTGGCGTACAAATTTTAGTCGAAATTGATTAAATGATAAGATTGTGGTCCAGTCGCCGCAGTTCCTGGGACACCACTCAGGCTACCCAACCTGCCTATCTACCTAACCTAGTGTCAGAGGAATCAGGACAGGAAGGGTTAACTGAAATGCGTCAGCAAAATGGTGTATTTGTGTGAACAAGGTTGACAGCTGAATTATACACACTTTTGTGAGAGGAGGGAACTACTTCTATTAACGCTCTAAAACTTCAGTGAAATAACATAACTTCTTGTATTGTTACAATGTTTTTTCCACATTTGCCAATTTTACAAAATTTCCCTTTTAAATTCACCTTTAAACTTATTAAAATGCCCCTTTCACATCGACTTCCAATACCTTGGGCATTGCATTAAAGAAATATTTTTTTTTTTAATTTTACAAATCGCTTTAAAGCATGTGAACTCTGCTTGGAATTAAAATCAGCTTGCCTTAAACCTTCAGGATTTACAACCATGGTTTTTAAAACCATTTAAAACATAGATGTTGGAAAACATAGCTTTGTGGTGTTAGAACAATCAAAGTGCCTATTTTAAAACACCTACACCTGTAGGAATTCCTAAAACGTTTACTTTTAACATAAACTCCCTCTATCGGGAGTTTTCCCAATACACCTTCAATAAGGATAACCACCATGAACCTTAAAATGGCCACTTTTAAAATATCTCTCAAAACCTTTACTAACATTTACTAAAACAACTTTTCAAAACCTTCCTCTCGGGTACTCCTGCAAGTCCACTTGGCTGCTACCCCGAAGGATACATTAAAAATAGCAAAATAAATAATTACTCTCATTTACTTCACCGTGCAGGGCGATTACACTAAAAATTCCAAAATTAAAACCAACTTTTAAAAAAGATTTATGGAGAAATCCCCAATCTGGTACTCGTCTTTTTTCCCCTGCTTTTACAAATGTTGGCCCTTCAATACTCTAACAATCTCATGAATTTTCACACAAAAATTCCAGAACTACCAACCACACTTCAACAGGCTGGGGATACTCTCCCCACGGAACACTTTCGTGGCGGCTTGCCCGTGAACCTTCTCCCTACACACTCTCGACACGACCAAATCCGGAAGGGGATATTGTCCCCACAGACACTTTCGTGAAGGCTGCCCACTTCAGCACTAACTACTCTCCACACATCCCGCTATGACGAAAGAAAGAGGAAGGATATTCCCCCTACCACTGGGACTTTCCTCTTCTTTCATCCATACCACAACATAAATTCCACACATCCATCACACCATTCACTCTCCCTCCCCAAATGACCCAGTTCTTTTATTTATTTAAATCTCTTCTCAATATTTCCAATGTATCCAACTACTCTGCCCAGGTTCCTTCCTAAGAGTCCCGACGAAAAAATACCACTAAGATCAATGCTGGTCTGACAGTTAACTTCCAGCACATGCATATCTTCGGCAAACACTCTGAGAATATCACAATTAACTCCAAACGCTCTTCACAATAAAGTCACTTTAAATTAATAGCTATGTATCATGGCAAAACTTCAACATGGCCGCTCATAAGCCCAATGCTGGGGACCCACAAAAATATCAAAGTTCATATGCGTTCACAAAATAAGTCTCTAGTTACAATTTATTTTCGCAAAAAAAAAAAAAAAAAAAAAGTCCCACAAAGGACGTGGTCACAGTCTTAATTTCGCAAGAACACACGAAAGGCACCAAGTCCTTCGGCGCCTTTCGCAAGAACACACGAAAGGCACCAAGTCCTTCGGCGCCTTCCTCCAGCAGTCACTAATCATGCTTCACAGAAAAATTCTATCACCAACTTCTGCTATATCCTGAAAATTACAAGCCTTAAAAAGTCTTATCACCCATCGTCACCTCGCAGAATTATTCCAATTCCCAACTGCGCCCTGAACATCGTGAACATTTTCTAAGTCCGAAGATTCGCGGACTCCTCATCTCGTTGCTACTTTGGCCGGACATCACTCAGCACAGAGCACCAGCACGCCGGCTGGGGAATTCTCCCCGAGGCAGCTCGTGCACCTCAATATATACACCGAGAAAACCCCCACTATCGCTCTGCCCCTTCCAAGAGACTGGTACTTCAGCGCACTCTGTACAATCTGCGCACACTTTTTGAAACAACTCCCTCTTTATTGCCAATATTATCAAAGTGGCGCGAATTTCGGACAGCCAATGACTGTGAAGGGCGCGCTTCCACAAAGAGAACTTGTAAGCCCGGAACTCGCCACCCATGGCAGTCGTGTAGGTCATCGCGCACTCCTTCGCAGGCGTTCATACTTATCTAGAAAGAGACATTTCTGAGAACGTATTTACACTTGTGACGGACATCCCGTCACTAGATATATATACCAAATAAACTTAAAATATTTGTACTGCTGCCATTTTTAAAATAGTACCTAATCAATTTGTTACTTGAGTTTACCTGGCCTTTAATAGTATCACTTAGATGCCAAATTGCGAGAGAATTGGTTAACACTTTTCGATGTGTATAATGTGAAATATTTATTTCTTCATTTGGCATTATCTTTGAAATGGCAGATTAACAATATTCTGCTCAAAATTTAATAATTGCGCGATGCTTTGCCAGCATAAAAAATTAGACTTAAATTGGTTGTATTGTTCCCGAGATATGAGATCTAAATATTAATATGGTCGCAATTATAAAAGCAAAGGCCCGGAGCCCTTAAACTACAAGAGTCATGTTTACTTAGGAAGTACTAGCTGTGTACCGAATTTGGTGGAATTCTGTTGACGCATTAAAAAGTTGAAAGTATGGGACATATGCACGTGTGTGCACGTTTACTCATGTGTAACTGCGCATGCACACACATACATGCATGCACACACATACATGCATGCACACACATGCATAACTGCGCACGTACACACATACATGCACACACACACACTTGACCGGGGGGCGCACGCATCTCCGCCCCCTCTCTTTTAGTATTTTTAAATCTACTAACCAAGAGCATGTTCCCAAACCACTGTCTCCTGTAGCATTCTATTTAATTTAATGCATGCAACAATTTTTGAAACTTTTACTTCTCTGTCGCAAGGGTTTTTACGTCTCTTGACGGTTTTTCCCTTGCTCTTTATAGTTATGACTATCTCTAAGTACACTTGGTAAGGTAGTCATGGCCCCAAAGTGCAGGCCATGGCTGCCCAATCCCTCTTTGCCGCGATGCATGTCTCCTTGTATGATTCTCCTTCCTTATAAGGCGTAAGGGATTAGGCCTAAGACGCAATAAAATCCCCCTCTACCTGCGGGCCTTAACTTCACATAGCACTTAGAATAAGGTAGTTTAGGAAAAAAAAAAAAAAAAAAAAGGCGAGCGCGTGATGTCTCGGTCCGTTCTTTTCTTCGGAAAGTAGGCTGAAAAGGGGTACTTAATAACGGCAAGTAAAATTCTTATTTAATTTACGTGTGAACTTGTAGATATTTGTTATATACTTATAATATCTTAATTATAATTATAGGACCTTTTTGTCGCATGTTAGATAAAGCTGTTCATGATAAAGTGAGCACGTTTGAAATGAACTTTAGAAAAAAGTCACTGCCCCTGAACGCATATATTTGAATGGGCGCACCGAGTGAAGTAAAGTAGGTAACGAAGGTTGGAAAATAGTTCCATATCTGAACCTCGAATAAAAATTTTAAGGTAACCTTTGTGATAACTTAACAGTTTTCTTTTCGATTTATGTTACTTTGACGCATCGAAGTGTGAAAATGAGCCGATTTGTATGTTCGGTTTTTCTTGACCGACGCATGAATAAAGGGGTGAGGCCCATGGCAATATTAATTTACATACGGCAAAAGAATACATAACATGCATACAAGTATATCTTAAGCAGCACTTTCAAAAGTGCTCATTTTACCGTGAACAACCTATATCAAGTCGTGTCACCATCTTGTACTGCCCTATTTTATTGTCATGTGTTTTTGTTAATAAAGCCATAAAGCATGAAGGAATACAGAGTCTTTTGGTCATTCCTTAAAGGACGTATACACTGTACAGTATGTTTATTTTAAGAAAGTATATAATAGGAACGATGGTTATGTAGAGTTTTAAATTTACAAAATTCATAAAAGAAGTTTATTTTGCACCAACGCAAATAATACAGTTGTTTAAAGGGACCAGTATGACTCCGGTCATAATTTGTGTAAATTTTATTGTTTAAAAATACGCATTTCTTGCGGTTAAAATAATCACTCCTTAAACAACTGATAACTAATTTAAAGTAATCAAATTATTTATATATCTTGGGGAAGTAATTTTAGTAACATGTTAAACCATTTGCTTCTTTTAGACACATTGGTCAAACCTGTTTGGTTTAACATAATTTTATATAGCTAAATAGAGTTCTGAGTTTAGGTCTACATAGTTTGCAGTTTTAAAGGAGTTCTTAATCATATTGTGTCACTAATTTAGGAATTATATTTCTGTATATACTTAAATGCTACTGTAATTTCTTTATTTTCAGTTATCGCTACGAACATTTTCACGTATGTGTCACCGCTAGGTTTTCGTATCTGCATCTGACTGCGAGGGGACTTTAGCACCATCAGTAGAACTAACATCACTGCTGGCTAGCCGCTTTTTGCATTTCATTTCGCTGGAAAATTCGGATTGAACACTTCTTGAGTCATCTTGTGTTCTCGCTCGACGGCCTCGACCAACAGTTTGCAGCATTATGAACTTCAATATCGGAACACTGGATTGCTCAAGGTAGTGTTCGTGGATGCGAAGTCTATGGATATGTTTAAGAGCGCTGTTTCTTCTCTTTCTCTACATTTCAATAACAGTTTCCGTGAAATACGTATATAAAGTGCAATACTCTAACCTCTAAGATTTTCTGTTTACTATTTTACTCTTTTTAAAAACAGTTTCTTCCTTCTCAAATTTTGTTTGAGAGGCGAAACCATAAAGAGAACTCAATGTTATTCCTCCGTAGAAAACATTAAAAAAGCGGAGATATTTTTTTAAGCACCACCGAACTTACTTATTTTGGAGACTAGCCATACTTGAAAGAAGTAATAGCCATAGTAGTTCGGGGAACTGGTGCAGAGTTGTTGTCATCGGGATGATCTTAAAGTTCCAAAATGGATCCAGACTCTTTCTTGGATAGGTGAGCAAGAAGTTCTAGGGTTTTAGGGATGCGTGCACACCTTCTGACGAATATACTAACTTGATGTTTCAACAAAAACATTATTACTTCAATGAACCACAAAAATATTGTGGATGTTGAAAAAAATCCTTTTTTTTATTATTATTACAGCTTTGTACCATTCTAGCTTATTTTACTTGCATTAGTTCCGTTACTAATAAATCTGTATCGTTATTTTTTGCTATCTTAATTCTATGAAATTCGGGAACAGTAAATTGTAAATCAACCGGTTAAACTTTTTCTTCTGTTAAATCATCCAACTTCCGAATTGCTGACTTTAACCCTGCTAATTTTATTATTGTGTGGTAGCAACAGTAACTTTACTTAAAAAATGTACTTACTTACCTGGAGCATAATCCCTTGCGAAGACGGCCAACTTTCCTTTGCAATTATGCCTATCTTTTCGAGACATAATTTGTTAATTTTTACTTTAGAAGGTATGCTCTAAATCCAGGCAATACCATCTTGGCTTCTTAAAAATAAAAAATAAAAACTGGAGGAAAGTATTTACCTAAGATTTCTCGTTTACAAAGTGACTGAACGGTATTAGCCTGACATAGAAATAGGTTGCTCAAACAGTGGGGTGTGTTAACTGAATGTGGGGTACATTACCTGGGCAAATAATATCTTTTTGACATGCAGTGTTGTCTTCTGATATAAGAGCATAATATTAACTATCTTCCAATAAAGCAATATAAGGAATACTCTGTATTGTATGAGCAAAATTTTGCAGCTCTTTTTCGAAAGCAGAAAAAAAAAGTGTAATCTCTGTAAATTGGAAAATATCGATTATCATTCTTCAAAGGAATTATAACAATTAACTGGATATCCCCAGGTGTTGCAACTGCATGCATTATCGATAGTTCATAGTACTAATACACATGGTTAAGTTCAGTGCCATGTGATTAGGGTTTCATTTTGCTGGTAATCTTAAAGCAATTTCTCTTAAGATTTCGGAATAATTCTTAGGATAAATAAAGGATGACTGTAATCTCTCAGAAGCGGTAATATCTAATTTGTCTTTAAATCTCGATATCCTTGATGTTTTTAGCGACACGCAAATCTATGCCTTTTACTGGCTAAATTTAAATTAATCAGATGCACCTTAAATTCGTTGACATAATCTGCATACCCATTCACTGGTATTTAGAGGACAATAGTCCATCAGTCTTCCGAAGCAGAAAGTCTTTATACCGAATGACAACTATCATCCGCTTAAGGTGTCATCTGTAACACAGTTGTGATATGTTACCTAGACTTAAAGAAACATTTAATTAAAATAAAATAACTGAACATATTCTTCTGACTAACTGGAATAATTCTAACTATATGTCACTCTGTTCTGAATGTTCGGAATGCTCTGAAGAATCACCTACATTAACATTTGGTCATTATTTACATTCTATAATCACGATCCAAGAGGATACCTTGGGTGTTCAGTGATTTCAGGGAGCGTTTCTTTAAATTTATAGAAAATTCCCAAGTTTGATCATTTATTTGAGATGCATCATGAACTTCTTCCTTCTCATTTGAGTCACTAGATTCGGATTCGCCTGACTGTTCGAATATAGATTCTCTCTCACCCTTTTTCTGTAAGTATACGATGAGACGAATAAAATACAATAGTATCTTCACCTTATTCAGTTTCCGCGTCTTTGCTTATCCTGTCTTCTTTATACACTGGTTCATTTTGGTTAACAGAATTTTTAGCTAATGTTAGCCTAGCCCTATATACAATAACTTTTCGTTTCTTTAACGGAATTTTGTAGGTACATTGTTTAAGCTTTCTAATGATTTTATAAGGACCTTCCCAATTTTTATGAAATTATGGGATTTACCTTCTTGTTTACTGCGGTGTTATCTAAATAAACATTCGCCAACTTAAAGAGATTGAACTCTCGAATGTTTTTCATAATACCGTTTTCTCTTTTCTGTTGAAAGTGTATTTCTTGATTTTACGATCTCGTAAGATTACGATAATTTTCCTGTTAGGGTTTGTAAATAGGGCTCTATTGATCCCGCTTTCGCTAACTCAGTTGTGTGTGGTACTCATTCACCTATTCATGGCAACTTAATCTCACTTCCATAAAGTAGATAGTGCTGACTGTAACCTGTCACTAAGGGAGTAGGAGTCCTACATGCATGTATAGCATAAGGCAAAAATTCTTCCCAAATCTGCCCATATTCATTCACATAATGTGAAGTTATATCTTCTAGAGTTCAATACAGTTTTTACAGACATCCATTACACCGTGGTCTAAAGGGGATTCTTTGCAATTTCTTAATCGTAATTTGCTGAAAAGTTTCTATCATTAGTTTAGGAGCAAAATGTCTTTCTTGGTCTGTCAAGACTGTCGGGACATTCGTGTTTCAGAAGTATTTGTTGTACAAAATTTCTAGCTACTTTTTCAGCAATTTATTCCTTTACAGCGGTTGCTTCAGAATGTAAATATAGTGAAATAATGAATAAAAGTTAACATATTTATTTCCCTGGCCGCTTTCTGATAAGAGTCCGAAAACACCTAAAAGAAAAGCTTATCAACTCCAGATAAATTCCCTAAAATTGCTCTTTGAACTTCCAAAAGTTTTCGTTTTAGACGAGCATCACAATTAATAATAAATTTCTCAACATATTAATTTATTGTTGGCCATTTGTAAAGGGATTAAAAATGCTTTGTTCTTTTTATCCCTTGGCGATGAGAAAAGGTGTCGTAATGCTGACCAATAACTTTTTAAACTAATGAGTTAGGAACCAAAAGTAAAGTTTTGTCTTCTGTCATAAAACACAAAATTCCAATTTTATCTAGAAAATATCAGTCATTTGCATCTGCTAGGGTAAATTGATGGAATTTATCATGGTATTGCGCTTCCTTAATCTCATTACTTGAAGACTGGTTTCCTTGACTGCGCCTAAGAGTCGAGATGGGCAATCTGCATCCAAATGTTTCGTACCTGGATTTTGAACTACCTCGTCAAATTCACAATGTTCAAGGGCCAAACGAGTAAGCCGTAAGCTAGGGGTCCTTAAAGTTAAGAAGCTACTTTAGAGCGAGGTGATCAGCAACTACAGTAAATTTTCTACCATAAAGTTAAGCTCGAAAAATTTTCGTACCAAAGACTAAAATAACCAGTTCTTTTTCTATTGTCGAGTAATTGATTTCAGAAGCATTTGTGAACTTTCTAACGTGAGGGTTTCTAACATATAGTTGTAAATTGTGTGTTTCTAAGTTATGATAGAAAATCCAGAACTTACAACCGTCGTAACTTAGTTAAAGTTAAGACTGTCTATGTTACAATGGCAATAAGTTAAATAGTTCTAACTTAACGTGGATTATTTCAAGAATTATAAGTTATGACTAAGTTGAGATTTTCAAAGTTATGAGACTTTTAAAGGGTTAAAAAATACTAAAGCGTCATTAATTGTATCCCTACCATGTTTCTATGCATTAGGAACCACACGGCGATAATTACCATAAATGATAAGGCCGACATCAGCGTTACCGTTCTGCAGTTTACTTCGTCTACTAACGGACATGTTACAAGCAAGAAGCACAATATTATCCAAACCTTCCTTCATGTTCTCTTTTAATAGTTACTGTGACATGTCCTTGTCGATGATCCAAGATAACAGTATTACTGTAGGAATTTTTATGCAGAGAAACACACTAGTCCAATGTAGGTTGCCAAACCCTAAGTGGAAACTCTTTCAAACAGCCCAGAACTAAAATAAATACTTTTGTCATAGGAACTTAACATATTAATCAAAAAAGATGATACGGACTCTACTAAAAAATGTAAATAAGATTGTGACAATGCAAAACGTAAATATAAACAAATATTAAAATAATAAACTTCTGGAGGATGAACAAGGAAATTTAAAAGGACAAATACTGGGCTTAACACATCAGAACATTATCTCGGCAAATAAGCATTTAGAATCAAACGATAAGACACTTTACCACTAATATATATATAGTGGTAGTGTCTTGTATTGTTTGATTCTAAATGCATATATATATGAAATAATACTGCGTAAAATTGTTTTTTAAATGAAATATATACTAACTCTTGTTTAAAAGTTTTGCTAAAATATCAAAATACTGCAAGTGTAAGTAAACAGAGAATGGAAATAAAAATTTCACGTGGGTGCCAAGAGCAGACATTGAGTAATGTGAAATATAGGAGACATCATCATAAACACTTTGAAACGGTAAATTTCCAAGATGTGTGGTTAGTTCAGTGGGTTTGTGAGCCGCGTATTTTTAGGTTTTAGAGTTCAAATCTCCGTGAAACTAAATTATTTTTAGTAATGTTATGTGATAGATTATTGCTGTTTATAATTTAAGTTATTACCAGAAAACGTTTATTTCTTGAATATCTTTGTGTAAAGAAATAATACAAACCAAAGCTAAATCAATAAACCACGTGCAGCTGATTTCAACTAACTGTTGTCCAGCACATTAGACAGTAGCAGCACAGGTGATATATCGCAATTCAAGTGGTCGCTAGATAGGTAGAGGTGTTGAGGTAAATTGGCCTGCCAGATACCTTGCGTCGCTAAGATTTCTTTTTGTGAGAATTTCTGAGAAATAAGGTGTATCTTGAGTACCAACAATTTGCGACAGTATGTTCGAACCCATCCTAAATACTTGTGCAGAAGTTGATGCAGATACACTTTTATGTTGTGTACAATCATTTGAAGCACGGATTATTTATTGCAACGAAGTTGGATGTAATCATTGTGAGCATTTATATTACGAATCCCGAAGGTGAAAGGCTATGGGATTCAACAAATAAACGCACCTCGATGGTGAAAGGCAAGAAGACTCGCTGATTGCAAGCACCCCGATTGCAAGTGGCAAGGAGAACCTCTGCATACAATATTTATACTGCATGATTTGAACCATACAGGATAAATTTCATCGTGCATGCAGAATGCTTTAAACATGGGGGTGCCCCTTGGAAAAATGCGGCAGCATAACTACATGTCGTGTGCCGCGTAATCTATTACAAGTAGAACGACGTTTGTTTTTAAGACACTAATGTGGTAGTTTTTATCGCGAATTCTTTCTGAAATGAACCGTGGCGGTTCCCTATTGATGTAACCAAGGTTAATCTACTTTGAACCATTTGCAACACAATCTACAGCGAATGGCCAAAAAAAAAATATTTTCCTACAAAATTTCTATACATATTGACATAGAATCAGAATCTCCAATAAAACATGGGGATTATTAAAATATTATATTTCAACATTGCCCCCCCCCCCTTCCCCCCTCATCATTCATATGGGATGATGGTGAGGTAACTTGTGCGAGCTGGAGTCGCCTTCTCAAGAATAGCGAGGCTTTACTTGAACACATTTTGTCGTGCGACGCATCTATTTCGCGTTTATGCGTAGTATAATGTTACATGAATCAACTGGTGTGTGTGTGTGTACACACGATCTTAAATATGGTGGTAAGGTGTACGATGTAGCTGGCATTACGAATTTTCATTTTGTAGCGGGAAGTATTTGAGTTTGTATTAGTTCGTATAGGCCGTTCACGGTAAAGTGAGCACTTTTGAAGCCCTAGTTACTTTTTCTTTCAACCAATCTATATCCTTCCACCTCTTGTTAGTGTAAACCCTGCCATGTGAGTAATAAACCAGTGTATACATTAAGCATACCCAAAACCAAAAGTCAGAGGCCACACTGAAAGGTATTTAATGGTTATTATGTATGGTGAAACAGCTTCAAAAAGTGCTCAGCCGTGAACGGCCTATAGTAGCCGGTAAAGGGCGGGACACATGATGGCAGAAGGGTTGGTAGCAGGGCGGAGTTGTAAGGGCACGTACAGCGCCGGTCATGAATGTCCTTCCTGTGAAACACTACTGCATTCGGGAACTCTGTGATGGAACTTGGGACACTTTGTCTGAATACCATCTACGCATACCTCGCACTTTCAATTCTTTTTTCTTCTCATCGACATGGTAATTTGTTAATATCACAGTATATTGGGCCACGCGACTTCCGCTTCCTAATAGCAGCGCAGCACCAGTTGCCCGTAAACTGTTACGAATGTGGAAACACTGGACGCTCTACTTTATTTACGGCGAGTGTGGCAGAAATGCCAAGAAAGTTGTCCAAATGTATGGTGAAAGGTATCCTAATCCGGCACCCATCTCACGGCAAATGTTGCGAGGAATTTGCACACGTCTCTTGTCAAAAGGTGATTGGAATTCCACAACACGAGTGCGACGAAAGACTGCCATAGGCGAGACGCATCAACACGATGTGTTAGCCCGTGTCTATGCGAACCCCTACATGGGTACGTAAGAACTTTACAGGTTCGTAGAAATAATTAAAATAAGTGTTTTACGGGTACTGCGCCAACGGAAATAACATCCATATTGCATTGCAGTGTATATACCGAAGCTGGCACATTGGAAGTGTGCAGTTTGATTGGTTTAGGTAGGTGAGGGAGGGCGGCCTTTGGCTTGACTCGGGATTGCTGGCCTACCCGAAGGAGCTCAGCGGTTACGTCCAATAACCCTTCAAGCTTATTTGTATGTTTCTAGTATCTATATTAGCTATGTAGGCATAGGGTATGCCAAATCGAATATCTGTATTTATTATACTATTTAAAAATTATTTTTTCGTCTGACAGAGTACCTATGCATAAAATGTACAAGATGTAAATTTTTTGCTAACTATAATTGGATTTAAGTTTTTTTTTGTTTTAAATGCTTAATGTAATTGAAAGTTAAATTTTTTTAACAAATTAAAAATTAAGTGATTTTTAAAATTAGTACGTGTATCGACTTTTGCGAAAACATGCATGATTACTTCCCCCCCCCCCCTTTTTTTTTCTGTTCTTCTCTTTTAGCTTCTCGGTGCACGCCAGTTTGCCATTAAATATATATTTTTTAGTTTAACAATTGTGGTTAATAGTTGCATTTTAAATTCATGGTGATAATTCGTGTGCGTATTGTAAGTAATGATTGTCTACTTATACTCTACTACCTCTCTGGCTCGAGTCGAGCACGAATTATAAACGTTATTTCTTTTAACCCATTCTTCCATGTACGCTTTCCGTACTTTTTTTTAGGTACAAGCGAGATGCGTGGTACTTTATTTTTCCCCTATACAAGTAAAGGTTAAAAATATACGTATATATTTTAGTTTGTCGTGTTTTATGAAGGGGAAAATATAAAATTTATTTTAAGGACACGATCGCGTAACGAAGTGTAATCATTGTAATTGTCTTTTTCCGAATCTTTTTATTTCAACCGTGAATAAATATAAATAAATGTATATTTTATATATATTATCTTTCTATGGCCACAAACATCACATATATTAGGAACTGGCCTTCGACAACATGGATGCCAGCTTTCTACTGCTGTGTGTCCAGCATAACATGACCATGCGAACATGCATGCACACTCACACCTTTGTTACAATAATATCCCTACTGCTACCATTTTCATCATTTCTAGCTTGAGTGCACCGATGGGGGAAAAAATTATAATGAAGTCATATTGCTTGCTCGTGACATCTCAGTTTCTATGGATATGAAAGGCGATTTTCCCCAGCTTCATAGTTCATCTGATGCGAGGTAGTCTTCTCTTTCCTGCCCTTCGTGGTTATCATTATGGTTAGTTATTTTATGCTGCACTGTTCGCATTTGATTGGCATGTTGGTCATGCAACAGTCTGGCTCAGCAGGTATATAAGGAAGGCAGAATCGCCTATTGTCTCGGTTCCTTTTCTGATGCGATATGTGACGTGTCGTAGTCTCTCACGTAACCTTAGTCATCATTTTGGTTATTTATATTGCGTTCGGCCTATACATTTTATAATTTGCCATCCTCTTAATTACGTGTACATATTTTCGCAACAAAGTATAAATCGGCTGAAATTTCAAATACCTGCTCGGAATTGGTTGGACCATTACTGCATATATTCAGTGATATAAAACACGGTGCGTTTCTTAGCTTTAAATTAAACGTACTGCAATATATAGTGTCTATGGCCACAGCACAGCCGATGGTGGCGGACAACGTTAACACCTAGGAATCAACTCGTGAAGTTTGTTGGTTGAATGCCTCACACTATATATATGTCTCTCTCTCTCTCTCTCTCTCTCTCTCTCTCTCTCTCTCTCTCTCTCTCTCTCTCTCTGCGCTATTGTTTCCGGTAGTTTATTTCATATAGTAATAATGACTCTTCAATTTTAAAGGCTTAGCTGGTGGTCGCTATTTTTTTTTAAAATATTTGTTTCTTTGGTGTTGTTTTCTTCTGTAAATATTATTATAGTATTAGTATGTACTGTTCAAATAGATCCTTATGGAATTTCATCCGATTCTGTGAAGTATTTCATATAATAATAATAAAGCTCGTTTTGGTTGCATACTTAGCAATGTATGCACATATATAGTTCGCGAGCACGAAATGGCGGCTGGTGTGGGCGTGCTTATTAATTATTTAGTAGGATTCACATAATATACTTAAAAAAAACCACGATATTTGGAAGTCATTCCAGCCCAGAAATAGTCTTTCTAAAATAAGTCGTCTGATTAATTTTTTTATCGAAAGAGCGCTACATCACTGCCACCTATCTAGTCACTGGTACAAACATTTTATTTTTATTATTGAAATAGTTGGCCAAGTGGTTTGAATAAATGTAGTTTGACACAGTTTCACAAAATTTCTGCTCGCAATAGCTGTCAAATTATATATTAATGCTGAAACAACATATTTGAGTTCGGGCAGGATCTAACGAGAGTTTAATCCACACGACGTCTCGTTGCGTGACCACGCACTTTTCTCCTTTGCTAAGGTTGCTAGCCATCTTGTCCGCCTTGTAACAATTACGGTAGTTTCTATCTGCCACTAGACGCGATTTTCGTTCAATGTATAATTATACGAATTTCCTATCACTCAACTTATTTTTACATGTTATATTGCCATTCGGGCAGGTTTTGTTAGGGATTTATTTCTTATGAAATATTTTTCGTGTCTTGTACATACACGATTTTAACATTTAGCCGAGCACATGTACAACCTTAACCCAAGTGTTTCCAATATAAGGCTCTGCCTCCAAATTAGCACATGAAATTTACGATCGGAAAATTGGCTTTTCTCATCTGTTTGGCGTCTTCATTGGACTCTTGTAATTTTCTTTTTATGTATTTGAGTAAGCAGAAAGCCTCTGTACTTAATATGCTTGTTTTCTTTTTTTTTTCCACGTTTGGCGCCTATTTCATGGTATTTACAACTTTTTTCGCCTGTGTTTATGGTGCGATTGCCAGTCTAGGCATTTAATATTTTACGAAAACTATTATATCTCTGCAACTAGGTTATCTAGAAACTTACGGCTTGTTTCAATGCACTTGGAATTTATTTCCACATAATATATTGCATTGCTTCACACCGCTCGTAAAGATAAGCTTATGAATTTGTTTGGTTGACATTTCTGTACGTGTGTGTTAATCTCCGCCCACCACATTCAATGATTTCTAGGGCTACGTAGTTATGTTATAGGCTTACAACACGAAATGCCCCAAGTGTAATATATGCTATTTTGATGACAATCTTCATTTCTCATAATTATGCCCTGCCAGATATCTACATATAGAGCCCCCCTTCTCTCTTTCACTTTCTCTCTCGCTCTCTCGCTCTCTCACTTTCTCTCTCGCTCTCTCGCTCTCTCACTTTCTCTCTCGCTCTCTCGCTCTCTCACTTTCTCTCTCTCTCTCTCACTTTCTCTCTCTCTCTCTCACTTTCTCTCTCTCTCTCTCACACTTTCTCTCTCTCTCTCTCACACTTTCTCTCTCTCTCTCACTTTCTCTCTCTCTCTCACTTTCTCTCTCTCTCTCACTTTCTTTCTCTCTGCATTTCTGCCCTTCTTTCTGCCCTCTTTCTCTTCTTTTTTGTCTCATTTCTTTCTCTCTCTTGGTCTCATTCCTCTCTCTCTCTCTCTCTCTCTCTCTCCCTCCCCGTTATAATACTAGCGCGACTGCTACAGTTTCCGTTATTTCTAGCTTGAGTGCACCAATGGGGAAAAAAATTGTAACATCACATTGCTTACTGGTGACGTATCTCGGGTT